>CM054059.1:262889875-263489875 GCA_028641055.1 Alopecurus myosuroides | reverse complement strand
GCTCAGCGCTTTGATTGATTGTCGGATGTGCATATCCTGTAACCTTGTATAGTTTGTAAAACTGTTGTAAGGTGTATAACCTTGTATGTATGCTTTTTTCCTGTAATGCTTAGTTGTAGGTGTAGCCCCCGTGTGTTTATGGGGTGTGTTCCTGTAACTTTTGAGCGTGTAAAAATAGGAAGTTGCGAGTGAATATGATGGAGAAACCATGTTTTTATTGCGATGACTGAGAAGCCATGTATTCGAGCTACAAGAGTGGCTAGCATAGCCTTATTTGTTGTGAGAACAAGTAAACCTAGGGATAAAATTTGCGGAGGTGTGCAATATTCGAAGGATTGGAATAGATTCCTCCAGTCGATGGATTCTTCAATCTGTAGGCTCCACCTGGGATGACTTCGTGTATGATGAAGGGTCCTTCCCAGGGTGGTTCGAGCTTGTGTCCTTCCTTCTGCTTGAGTCGCAGCACTAGATCTCCAACCGCGAATGCTCTGTGGCGTATGCGGCGACTATGATAGTTTCGCAGGGATTGCTGATATACTGCGGATCTTGCGAGTGTGATGTCCCGCATCTCGTCGAGTGCATCCATATCTTCCGCGAGTGCCCTGTTAGAGGTTTCTTCGCTGTAGGCCACAACTCGTGGGGCGCTGAATCGAACGTCCTCGGGGAGGACTGCTTCTGCCCCGTATACCATGAAAAATGGCGTGTATTTTGTAGATCGGTTAGGAGTTGTGCGGAGGCTCCATAGTACGGAGGGTAATTCGTCTGCCCAATGTCCTGCGGCGGGGTGTAGACGATCGAGTAGGCGTTTCTTGATGCCAGCCGAAACTAAGCCGTTGGATCTCTCGACTTGTCCGTTCGTTTGCGGGTGGGCAACTGAAGCAAACTTGAAGTTGATGCCCTTTTCCTCGCAGAACTGTTGCGTTTCCTTTAGTGTGAAGTTTGTACCGTTGTCTGTAATGATGTCGTGTGGCACACCAAATCTGCATACAATGGAGTCGAGGAACTTGACGACGCATTGAGCACTAGCTGAAGTTACTAGCGTGGCCTCGATCCATTTGGTGAATTTGTCGACTGCGACCAGCAAGTGTGTATATCCTCCAGGGGTGGACTTGCGTAGTGGTCCAACCATGTCTAGCCCCCATTGTGCGAAGGGCCAGGCAATGGGTATCATGTGCAATTCCGTAGCAGGTGCATGTGGTCTTGGTGCAAATCGCTGACAGGCATCGCATCGTTCGACCAGGTTCTTTGCATCGGTAGCTGCTGTCAGCCAGTAGAATCCTGCTCGGAAGGCCTTTCCCATTATTGTTTTCCAGCTAGCATGATGTCCGCAGTCTCCTTGGTGGATGTCATGGAGCAATTCTTTGCCATCTTCGGGTGCGATGCAGCGCTGAAGTATTCCCGAGATGCTTTGCTTGTGTAATTCCCCATTGACTACCCGAAAGGATTTGCTGCGTCTGATTATTTGTCGAGCCTCGCGTGGGTCAGCCGGGAGCTGTCTGTTGGTCAGGTAGTCGAGATATTTCTGCGTCCAGACTGGCTCGACCAGAAAAACCTGTCGTGATATGTTATGAATGAGCTCGATGAGGGCGATTTGCGGGCTGACCTCTGTTTCTGGCACTGCTAGTGCTTCTGCAGTTTTCTTGATTTTGACCGATCGCTTGATCATCCGTTCGAAATATATTCCTGGTGGTATGGGTGTATTCGTGGAACCCATGTTTGCCAGTTGATCTGCTTCTTCATTGCTGGATCTTGCGATGTGCTTTAGCTCGCATCCTTTGAAACTTCCTTCGAGTAGATTGTACATGTCGCGATACGCGATCATGTTTTCGGCGATTGCGTCACACTCTTTCATCGTCTGTTGCACAATGAGATTGGAGTCGCCGTAGATCATTAAGCGAGTAGCTCCACAGGCGATTGACATCTTCATCCCGTGCAACAAGGCTTCGTATTCTGCGTCGTTGTTTGATGCCGGATCATCTGGTGGAAAGTCCAGTCGTAGGACGTATTGCAGCTTGTCTCCCCGAGGGGATATAAGAACAATTCCAGCTCCTGCTCCTTTGTTTCTTTTGGACCCGTCAAAGTACATTATCCAATTGCTCGTGTACTCGGGTGGTCCGGGCGTTTGCAGTTCTGTCCATTCGCTTAGAAATTCAACAAGTACCTGGGATTTGATTGCGCTGCGTCCTGCATAGGTGATGTCCCAAGCGCCCAACTCGATGTTCCACTTTGCTATTCTTCCGGATGCCATAGGGTTGTTCATGATCGTCCCGAGTGACGCATCATTAACCACTGTAATGGCGTGTTCCTGGAAATAATGTTTGAGTTTGCGGGCTGTAAGAACAACTCCATACGCGAGCTTCTGGTAATGGGGGTATCGTTGCTTGCATGGTGAGAGCACTTCGCTGATGTAATAGACTGGACGTTGAACTCCGTACGCTTTGCCTTCCTCAGGTCATTCGACCATGATTGCTGTGCTGATGACCTGGTTTGTGGCGGCTAGGTACAAGAAAAGTGGCTCCCCTTCTCGCGGTGTTGCGAGGACGCGCGTACTTTGTAATGACCGCTTCAAATCTGCGAATGCTTGCTTAGCTTCTGGTGTCCACTCGAATTTGTCCGTTTTCTTTAACAGCTTGTAGAAGGGTAGTGCTTGTTCCCCCAATCGTGCGATGAATCTTCTTAGGGCGGCTAATCGCCCTGCGAGCTGTTGGACTCCGCGCAGATTGGTTGGCTCTTTCATGGTTAAGATGGCTTGTATTTTCTCCGGGTTGGCTTCAATGCCTCTGGCGGATACCAGGTACCCGAGAAGTTTTCGTGCCGGAACGCCAAAGACACATTTGGTCGGATTGAGCTTGATCCTGTATGCATTGAGGGCGTCGAATGTTTCTTTAATATCCTCGAGCAGTGTGTCCTCAACTCGAGTCTTGATGACGATGTCGTCAACATACACCTGCACGTTCTTGCCGATGAGGTTGGCGAGGCATCTTTGCATGCATCGCTGATATGTTGCGCCTGCGTTCTTCAGCCCGAAGGGCATTGTTGTGTAGCAGTAGACACCGTGAGGTGTGATGAATGCTGTCTTTTCTTCATCCTCCCTTTTCATTCGGATCTGATTGTATCCCAAATAGGCGTCCAGGAAGGAGAGGCGTTGGCAGCCTGCTGTAGAATCCACGATCTGGTCGATTCGCGGGAGGGGAAAATTATCCTTGGGGCAATGCTTATTTAATGACGTGTAGTCGATGCACACCCGAAGGATATCCGTGTTCTTTTTGGGGACCAACACCGGGTTTGCTAACCAAGTGGATATCTTGATCTCCCTGATGAATTTCGCAGCTAGCAATCTGTTTACTTCTTCTCCGAGCGCCTTCTGCTTGGGTTCTGAAAATCTTCGCGTGGTCTGTTTGATGGGTTTAGCGTCTGGAAAGACTTCGAGTGAGTGCTCGACAAACTCCCTGGGTATTCCTGGCATATCTGAGGGCTGCCAGGCGAAAATTTCCCAGTACTCACGGAGGAGTTTGACGAGCGCGCTTTCCTATGCTTGCGAGAGGGTTGTTGAAACCATCGCTGTCTTCGCAGAGTCTGTCGGGTGCACTTGATGCTTTCGGGTGTCGCTGTTGGCGCTAAACTCTAGCTCAGGCGCATTTTTCTTCATGAGGGGCATCACGGAGTGATCCGTGGTTTTCGCCAGCTCTTGAAGTTCTTCTTGCATCCCTAAAGATTTTGCGATCTCGTTGAACTCAATGTCGCATTTGTTGGATTTCTGAAAGTCTCCGTCAATGGTGATTACGCCATGTTCGCCAGGTAATTTGAGCTTCAGGTAGGCGTAGTGAGGTACTGCCATGAATCTGGCGAACGCTGTTCGACCCAAGATGGCGTGGTACTGTGAAGGCCATTCGACAACTTCGAAGTCGAGGAACTCTCTCCTGTAGTTGCTCTGCGTGCCTAGCACAACTTCTAGGTTGATTGTTCCGAGTGGACGGACTGCCTTGCCTGGAACTATCCCGTGGAAGGATGTTTCTGATTCCGGGAGGCCGTCCAAGTTCTTGTTCATCTGACGGAGTGTATCCGCGTAGATAATATTGAGGCCGCTGCCCCCATCCATGAATACGCGGGCTAAGTCGTAGTTGCCAATTTGCGCCTGGATGACGAGGGCGGCGTGTCCTGGTCGATAGACTCGTGGTGGGTGATCTTTCATCGAGAACGTGATTGGCTGGTCCGCCATTTTCAGGTACTCGGTCTTTATTGGCGGTGTCTGCACTGCCATGCATAGTTGCCCTGTGTTAGTCTTTTGAGCTCTACGAGAGGGGCATACCTTTTGGATCATTGCGAGTTGTCCTGCCGGGTTCGGATACGCGTTGGCTCCGGCGTTCTGCGGTGGTGCGGGTACTGCGGCTAGCGCCATGTTTGGATTTCCGGGTGGAGGTGGTGGTGGTGGCGGCTGCAATCCTTGGTGCCCTCCTCCTGGAAGCGGCGGGTAATTTTGAGTGGAGGCAGATCTTTTCCGCGCGAGTGCGTCCGAGATGTCATGGAACTTTCGGCAATCCTTAAGCAGGTGTGTTGCCTTAGTTTTGCCCGTGCGCTTATCTGTGAATAGATGTAGCGAGCAGTATGCATCGAGGTCTTCCTCGGGGGATTTTTCTTCAGCCTTTGGTCTCCACTCGCGATTTCCACGGCGACCGGAATCGCGGTTTCGCGTGAATTCCGCGGCGACCAACTCCTCTCTATCCTCATGATCGTAATATTTTCTTCTTTTTCTTCGACCATGGCGGTCGTCATCGTGTGCGGGTGACGACGCTCTTTCGTTGCGCACCGCATCTTCTCCGTTAGCCCATTTTTCGGCTATTATCATTAGCTCTCCAGTATTCTTGGGTGCAGCTCTACCTAGCTCCTCTCGAAAAGCAGTTCTTCTGGCGCCTTTTGCGAAGGCTTCGATCGCTACTTCTTCTGAGATAGTTCCCGCGGTATTCCTGAGCGTGCTCCATCGCTGGATGTACTCGCGTGTGGACTCGCCACTCTTCTGCTTGCATGCTCGTAGTTCTTCGATTGTAGCTGGCCTCTTGTAAGTCGACTGGAAATTTTTTGCAGAAATCGCGGTGCAAATCATCCCACGATGCGTAGCAAGATTTTGGTCTTCTTTCCAGCCAACTGCGGGCCACGCCGGTAAGATGCAAATTTAGGTATTGCATAGCCGTGTTCTTGTTCCCACGTTGGCATTTTACTGCCGTGAGGTAATCGCTTAGCCATTGAGAGGGCTCGAGAGAGCCGTCGTACTTCGTTACCTCCGTGCTGAGCTTGAACCTTTTGGGTAGAGGTGCTTCGCGGATGCTGCGAGCGAAACAGAGTGCTGCGCAGGTTTCGTCATCCGAGGAGCCGGACGAAGAGCGCTCGCGATATCGCGAAGCCCTTGCCTTATCCACCCTTTTTTGAGCGAGATCTGATCGCACGTTGTATTCTGGCCGGTCGCGGTCGTCATCTTTCCTTGGTTCCTTGATTCGTTTTCTCGAGCGGCTGCTATGGTGCCGCGAGCTTCTGTCTCTCGGGCTATCTTCACTACTGCTTCGACTGTCGCCGCGGCGCGGTGACTTATCCTTCCTTGGTGAAGAGCTTCTGTGCCTACGGGGCGTTTCTTTATCTTTCTCTTTCTCCCGTCGCTCTCTCTCCTGCTGCTCCTCGGCCTTCTTGCGATCGTGAGGGGCGAGCCTTGCGGCCGCCAATCCGAGTCCTTTTCGTATTTGCTTGTATTGCTCTGCCCGAGGGTCGCTTTCCGTCGGTTGGTTCATCTGCATGTAGGTTGCCGCGGCTAGAACCGCAGCAACGGGAGTTTGCGGGTACACGTTGCCGTCATCGTCGACTCGCATGAGAGAAGGAGTGGTTGATCTTTTTGTTTCGGGTATGGATTCATCGTTCCTGGATGTGGATGCGTGTCCTTTCCTCGCGGGTCGGGTTCCGACCGAGGGTGTTACGGACAGCCCAGCTCGTCTCTGGCTTGATTCGTCCGCCGCTCTTCTTCGGCGGGCCAGATCTACCCGAGCATCTTTGATAATCGTGGCTGCTCTCACTAGGTGATAGTGGTAGGCAACCATGTCTTCGTGTGAGGATCCGGCTGCGGGTGGCTTGCCTGTTCGCATAGCCTCCTTTGCTCGTTTCCAGGATTCCCGCGAGACGCCGATTATGTTGCGCTCTGTCGCGCTGTGTTCTGTTTCCGAGCCTTGTTCCGATCCTGCCATGCAGACTTGAGCTAGTCGAGGCTCGTGCGTCCTAGGCGTAGGTCGAAGGTTTCCTTGAATTCTTGATGGTTCCTCTGTCGAGAGGGTGTGATAGTCGCTGGCGTTGAAGCGGATGGACTCGCCACTTTTCTCCAGGTGACGGCGTGAGTCGACAGCTCCAGATTCAGTTTCCGATTCATCCGAGAAGTGGAGGATCCCGTCCCTGTTCGTCACGAATTTGAGGCTCCCGAACGTCAGGGTGACGCTCTCCTCCAGATCTTCGAATACCGGGCACGATTCCGGCGAGTGCGGTGTGACCACGACAGATCCGATCCGTACAGGATTGTTCGGAACCGTAGTTGTCGGTTTCCAACGAGAGTTTGATCTCGATGAAGCCGAAGATGCCGGTGATCCAGCGCCCGCCGTTCCCACAAACGGCGCCAATTGTCGAATCCCTGACTCAACAAATCCCTTCGGTGAACCTATCGGGTTTCGATTAGGAGAACCCATGAGCGCGGGTGGAATCGTCGGCTAGACAGGGGGCGAGATTTACCCAGGTGCGGGGCCCTCGTAGAGGTAAAACCCTTACTCCTGCCTATTGTCGATCTGTATTGATGATTAGATCGGTTACAAAGGTGGTGCTCGAATCGAGAGTAGGTCTCGAGTTCAAGGCTTTTGGTCGTGCGGTATTGCTTGGTCCTCTCTCGGGGGCTCTCCTGGCCTTATATAGGCAGCCAGGTCTCGAGTTCTACCCGGAGAGGACTCGAACCCTAGCTAGGTCGGTTACATGTTTCCTAACTTAACCCGCAAGTTTAGTGCGGGTGGGCCTTCTGGAGTATTCCAAGGGCTCCTCTTCTTGGGCCTTCACCTTGGTCCTGAGAGGGGGTGTCCTTATCCGTAGGATCCAGAATCCATATCTTCGTCAGTGTCTCTCCATAAAAGATAGCATGCTGGGTGAACAAATTACAGCTAGGCAATTGACAAAATAGAGGTTGCACCGTAGTGCACATTCATCATATGATGACTACTATGATATTTAGTGCGGGCATTACAACAATATGCATTGAATGTAATCCAACTGCATATATGACTAATAATCCACCCTCGGGTTATCATCCGAATCCCCTTAGGCATTAAGTTGCAAGCAACAGATAATCGCATTAAGAAATGTGTGTAATATAAGCAATGATTGTGCACGCGGGCACTCACACCGATGTTTTCTCCCTAGTGGCAACATCACATCCTCCCCCGTCACGTTTCTGTCACTCGAGCACAGGCGAAAAGGAGGCATGAACCCAACTATCAAGCATAAATACTCCCTCTTGGAGTCACTAGCAACTACTTGGCCAGAGCAACACCTAGCAACGGAAAGCATGCAAGATCACAAATAACATATGCAATAAAGACTATAATCAACTTGGCATAAGTTCAATATTCATCGGATCCTAGCAAACACAACACATAGAATTACATAAGAACAATCTCGATCATGTTAGGCAGCTCACGAGATCTAAACATTGAGGCATAGGAGGAGAAGACAACCATCTAGATACTGCTATGGACCCGTAGTCCAAGGATGAACTACTCACGCATCACTCCGGAGGCAGGCATGGTCATGAAGAGGCCTCCGGTGATGATCTCCTATCCGGCAGGGTGCCGGGAGACAGCTTCAGAACCCCCTGGTATAGGGTTGACGACGACGGCGGCTGCGGAACTTTTCGGGGATTTTTGATCAGATGCCTAGGGTTTTCCTTCGGAGGGGAATACATAGGCGAAAGGGAAAAGGAGGTGGAGCCCTGGGGGCCCCACACCACCCCCCGGTGCGGCCAAGGGGGGGTGCCACCCTATGGTGTGGGCCCCCTGAGGCCCCCCTCCGGGCCTCTTCGGGACTCCGTCGAATCTTCGGGAATTCTAAGACTTCCGGGCTTCGAATTTTCCAATTCCGAGAATATTTCCAGAACAACTTTTCTGAAACTAAAAACAACAGAAAACAGGGAACTGGCTCTGTGGCATCTTGTCAATAGGTTGGTCCGGAAAATCGATAAAAATGACATAAAGAAGGGAGAAAACATGTAGCAATTGGCATAATATCATCATGGAACATAAGAAATTATAGATACGTTGGAGACGTATCAAGCATCCCCAAGCTTAGTTCCTACTCGTCCTCGAGTAGGTAAAGGATAAACAAAATAATTTCCGAGGTGACATGCTACCACACAATTTTGATCATAAAAATGTAAAAGCATATGTAAGCTGAGATCATAGAACTTTAACACAAACATGATAAATAGAACTTTAATAATAAAGCATAGGGATCACTTTGTATCAAGAGAAATCTCAAATAAAAGGTCATGAATAACAAAGCAAAGAAAAATATACGTTTGTTTCAAGTATAGAGAAAGCATGTCAAAGTGGTATTTCGCTAGTCCTTAAGAGTGGGGAAAACATAAATGCCAGGACACCTTCAAAATTCATGAGAAAGACTAGAACAAATAGTTTGATAACAAGCAATAACACATCATGAATCAATTAATAATGTTTCTGGGACAAATGCAAATAAAACTCAGAATGGCAAAAATGCTCTCTCAACTGTGCATAAAGTTAGAAGATGGAGACTCAACATAAAAGTAAAAGAAAGGCCCTTCGGAGAGGGAAGCAGGGATTACTCATGTGCTAGAGCTTTTTTTTATTATTAAACAGAGGTATTAAAACTTTGACACTGAGTGTCTATATTTGGGGAGATGTATGCTAATGTCAACGAATGGTAAACAGAAAATCCAGTACGTCATAAGCCAACTAGATTTCACAAGAGCGGCTCCCATATGAAGGACTCAACTGGTATAGAAGGGCATCCCTCTTTCTCTTTTGTTTACACGACTTTGCTTTGACTGATAAATCAGGGGCAAAAACAGTGAAGAGATTTTGTGTGTATTAATTTGGGGCTGGGCATCCCGCTGCCAGCTCTTCTATCAATTGGATAAGAGGATGAAGCCACTAGTCCAGGGTGTGAAATCCAATCAACAATTGAGATAAAGATTCTCTATTTACGTCCTCATGAGCAAAACCAGGAACACAAAGCAGGAGTAATTTTGAAGGTTTTAAAGGTAACACATGAGCAATTTACTTGGAGTGGAAGTTAAACACCACATGTAGCTAGGTATGGTGGACACAATGGGAAAACTTGATTTTAGGGAGTTGGATGCACGAGTAGAATTCCATACTCAGTACAAGTGGGGGCTAGCAAAAGACTGGGAGTGACAAATCAAGAGATCATAAGAGCCATAATCATGCATAGAGACATAAACATCATTAATCGAAGCATAAGCGGTATCACAAGTTCAAAAACTAAATGATCATAGAGGCTATTAGTGACTGGTTAATAGTCATAAACATGGTGTGAGCATGCGCCAAGTCAACCAAATAAAACATTCGAAAGAGAATACCATAAATTTATGCTTCAATATGACAAGAACAACTCATGAATCTTTCAATGGAACATTAAACACTCTCAGCTATTTGAGGTTAATCATGCTACTCAATAACAACAAGGCTTTAAAACTAAAATAATATCTAGCATGATATGAAAAAGTTCTAGCCACAGTCTATACAAGCTTCTACTTGCACCATTAAAAATTCTACTTCAAGCAGCAGTTTCTTCTCCCAACAAGCACCATACAAGATATGTTTTAACAAAAATACTCTTCATGATACAGCAAGAAAACATGAGAGCACTCACATAACACTACTAAAACTAACAACTCTTAGATAAAAGGTGCATGCAAAACAGGAGCTAAATAAATGCAGCAGCCAGACAAAGATTAAGAATATAAAGTATCCCCATGAAAAAGCGGAGCGTGTCACTCTCCAATAAAAGAATTCTAGGGTCCAACCAAACTTATTGCAAAAAACAAAAAAAAAACTGAAAGCAAAAATAAAAGACGCTTCAAGTAAAGCACATAAGATGTGACCAAATAAAAATATAGTTTCACTAGAAGTGACCTGATAATTTGTCGATGAAGAAGAGGATGCCTTGGGCATCCCCAAGCTTAGACTCTTGAGTCTTCTTGGAATTTTATGGGATGTACCACCGGGGCATCCCCATGCTTAGGATTTTCACTCTTCTTGATCACGTCATATCATCCTCTTCTCTCGACCCTTGAAAACTTTCTTCACACCAAACTTCTCACAATCTTCATTACCAACGTTAGTGCAATCGAAATAATAAATTCACATGGTTCAGTTTCAACACAATACTAACACTCATAAACACATTAGCTACTGTTACAACTTGTTTTAAAACTCTTTTTCTCAAAAGAACACCAAAAGAAAGAGATTAAGATGCAAATGCAATTATTGGCAGAAATCTGTCAAAACAGGACAGCAGGTAAAGATATTTTTTTTAGAAAATCTTGTGTTGCTCAAATAAAAAAGTGTTCAACTAAGAAAAGTTGCGTATATATCCCAGGATTACGCACAAAAAAACTCAGATCATCTTGAATTTTCTGTGATTTTATACGAATTTAACAGTGGACAGCAGAAATCCGAAATATATTCTCAACTTTCCACTAGAGGCTTTAC
Source organism: Alopecurus myosuroides (assembly GCA_028641055.1). Taxonomy (NCBI): domain Eukaryota; kingdom Viridiplantae; phylum Streptophyta; class Magnoliopsida; order Poales; family Poaceae; genus Alopecurus; species Alopecurus myosuroides. The sequence goes on along the minus strand of CM054059.1, from coordinate 263,479,094 downwards.
TTGGCTCAACAAAGACACAAAAGAAAAGATACAGAGGGGTTGCTAAGGGAAATAGACAACACCCAGGTGCAAAGGAAACAAAAATAAACAACGAAAAACGGGTTGGAAATGGAGAAATAAAACGGGTTGTCTCCCGGTAGCGCTTTTCTTTAACGCCTTTCAGCTAGGCATAGAAAGCAACTCAAGTATTTTCAAGTGGAAAAAGATGATCACATAATAAATATGAAATAAAGCAAAAGAGAGCATGAAGAAGCAAGTATAAAACAAATTTAACTCTAACCCACTTTCTATGCATAGGAATCTTGTAAAAAAATAAATTAAAGAAGCTGAAACTAGAAATCATGGGAAGGTAGAACAAGAGCAACTTCAAAACTTTCAACAAAAAAAAGGTGTATTAGTAACACGAAAATTCCTAAAACCATATTTTCCTCTCTCATAATAATTTTCAGTAGAATCATGAACAAACTCAACAACATAATTATCACATAAAGCATGTTCGTCATGGTCTAAAAGCACACAATTCCTATCAAGCTAAAAAACAGCGGGATCAAAATTTAAAATTAGCTCTTCTTTTCCCCCACTTTTAGCAATAGCAAAACAAGATAATTGGTCACTCTTAAAAGGTATAGGACACATTATAGCAATCCTATTTTCAGTAGCATTATGATTTATAACATCAAGTAACATAGGACCATCATCAAGAGCATTATCATAAGATTTATCCAAGTAGCACGGATTATCATAAATAACAGTAGCAATATCATTCTCACAAGTTTCATTCATAGTAGCATCAAGGTCACAAGTATAAAAAGTATCAATTTCAACAATTAATGTATTAGTTAAAGAGTTACTATCATTGGGAGGTTGACATGGGTAGCTCCATTCTTCCTCCTCTTGATCATCACTCTCCTCCTCTTTTTCATCCAATGGGCTTCTAGATTCAGCAGTTTCTTTTTCCATAGGTTCCTGCAAGGCATTAGTATCTTCCTTAGGTTGAGAGCATTTATTAAGATATTCCATTATGTAGTAATCACAATCCTTGTAATTATCAAAGAAGTATTCAAGTATAGCATAAGTCTCATATTTATAAGGTGCATCATCAATACTTTCAAGCAAATAGGAAATTTCAAATGCACCCTTCCAAGCAATAAATTGTTCAATTTGTTCCACATCATATAATTTATAATTTCCCTTAACATAAGAAGATATATGGTAACATTATCATTATACTCACATTGAAAAGGGAGGTGTTTATACCTCCTACAGCAACAAGATTTATCAAAGCAATAAGTAACATTATAAATAGAGCACAAGTTTTTAGCATAGTCATGCAATTTATTAATTTGCTCCCATACGTGTATCCCTTTTTAACAAGCGGTGTTCCTTATAATGTTTTTGTTGTTCATCCGTGAACCCACCTTGCCTAAAAGATCTAGTTTCAAAGACATCAAACATTGATAGCAAGCATGATAAAGCAAAAAATAACAACTAGAATAAGAACTAATTTTTTTGTGTGTATTTTATATAAAGAAGAAAAACAAGAAAAAAAATAAAAACAAGACAATAAACAAAATAAAGAGGTTTAGAGTGAGAGACTCCCCTTGCCAGAAGACTTCTTTCTCCCCGGCAACAGCGCTAGAAATTCTTGTTGCTTGTAGAGTTGACGAGGAGTGGTTGCTTCTTGATGGCTTTGAATCCCCGGCAACGGTGCCGGAAATTCTTTGATGCAAACGTTGATGGTGCGTTGGGAACCCCAAGAGGAGGGTGTGATGAGTGCATCGGTAAGAATTTCCCTCAGTTAAGAACCAAGGTTATTAATCTAGTAGGAGAAAGAGGATCTTCGGAAGATTGATGCCACTGACGGTGGTGATGGCGCCTCACCGGTGTCAGCAACAACGCGGAACCTGCACACAACACAACCAAAATACTTTGTCCCAACGGTATAGTGAGGTTGTCAATCTCACTGATCTTGCTGAAAACAAAGATTAGACGTAGTGTGGAAATAGTGTATGCTTGCAGTAAATAAAGAAAGCAGGGAATTGCAGTGGTTTGTTTAACAGTGTAGGAAAATGGACCGGAGTTCATAGGTTCACTAGTAGTGTCTCTCCATAAAAGATAGCATGCTGGGTGAACAAATTACGGCTAGGCAATTGACAAATAGAGGTTGCACCGTAGTGCACATTCATGACATGATGACTACTATGATATTTAGTGCGGGCATTACAACAATATACATAGACCGTAATCCAACTCCATGTATGACTAATAATCCACCCTCAGGTTATCATTCGAACCCCCTTAGGTATTAAGTTGCAAGCAACAGATAATCGCATTAAGCAATGTGTGTAATGTAAGCAATGATTGTGCACGCGGGCACTCACACCGCTGTTTTCTCCCTAGTGGCAACATCACATCCTCCCCCGTCACCTTCTGTCACTCGAGCACAGGCTAAAAGGAGGCATGAAGCCAACTATCGAGCATAAATACTCCCTCTTGGAGTCACTACAACTACTTGGCCAGAGCAACCACTAGCAACGGAAATCATGCAAGATCACAAATAACATATGCAATAAAGACTGTAATAACCTTGGAATAAGTTCAATATTCATCGGATCCCAGCAAACACTGCACATAGAATTACATAAGAACAATCTCGATCATGTTAGGCAACTCATGAGATTTAAACATTGAGGCATAGGAGGAGAAGACAACCATCTAGCTACTGCTATGGACCCGTATTCCAAGGATGAACTACTCACGCATCACTATGGAGGCAGGCATGGTGATGAAGAGGCCTTCGGTGATGATCTCCTCTCCGGCAAGGTGCCGGGAGACAGCTTCAGAACCCCCTGATCTAGGGTTGACGATGAAGGCGGCTGTGGAACTTTTTGGGGATTTTTTATCAGGTGCCTAGGGTTTTCCTTCGGAGGGGAATAAATAGGCGAAAGGGCAAAGGCGGTGGAGCCTTGGGGGGCCCCACACCACCCCCCAGCGCGGCCAGGGGGCGCGCCCCCTATGGTGTGGGCCCCCTGAGGCCCCCTCCTGGTCTCTTCGGGACTTCGTGGAACCTTCGAGAATTCTAAGACTCCGGGCTTCAAATTTTCAAATTCCGAGAATATTTCCAGAATAACTTTTCTGAAACTAAAAAATAGCAGAAAACATGGAACTGGCTCTGTGGCATCTTGTCAATAGGTTAGTCCGGAAAATCGATAAAAATGACATAAAGAAGGGATAAAACATGTAGAAATTGGCATAATATCATCATGGAACATCAGAAATTATAGATACGTTGGAGACGTATCAACTGGGAGGAGTGTAGGCTGACTAGAAGCGTGGGGAAGCAGTCGTGGAAGCGAGGCGAGGTTGACAATGGCGACGACGAGCAATTTCTGGCGGTGACCGGACTCGGGATAGACGACGTGATTCGATGAGCTCCGATCATCCCAGCTAGCATGGCTGCTCGAGGAGGGAGAGGAGACGACGGTGCATCTCCCGGTAGCCTCAATTTGTGCAGAGGTGGCCGATAGCGACGGCCGTATGAACTAGGGTTTCGCCTTTCGGTCTACAGAGGAAACGAGAAAGAGGGAAACTGCTCTAGGGGGTAGCGGAGTGGAAGAGCAGCGATGTGATGACCTTCTCCTGTCGCGGGAGGCAAGCAGGAGGTGGCTAGGCGACGTCGGCGGCGGGTACACATCTCTTCCCGCCTAGAGGAAGACAAAAGGGCCGTTTTCCCCATAACCCCCTGGGTTTTCAGGGAATTAAAGAAACTAATGCTAACAGGCCCCTGCTCACTTATTTGACTGGTTGGAGGGCCTCTTTGTGACAGAAAAATTATAGAAAGGTCCTCGAAGATTTAAAATCTCACAGAGGTTCATTCCAACATTGAAATTGGAAATTTTTATGTGTTTTCAATTCCTACACAAATTAAAGTGAATTTGGCCACTTTGGATTTAATTATTTTTATAAGATCTGTGGCTTATGATTTATATTTCTCTTATGCATGAATTGCAATATAAATATATATTGATGTATTCATTATTTGAGTCAATTAGTTATTTCAAATTACTAGAGTTTATTTTCTTTTCTCACTTGTAGATATAAAACTTTATTTAGGTATTTAGAACTTGTGCTTTGGATGCTTTAAGTATTTCCTGGGCAACACGAAATTGTTGCCCAACAATAATTCCCCAATTTGCTCCAAGTGATAACTATAAGAGTATGCAAGTTGTTTTCATTCAATTACTTACCAAACATGATGTATTATCACAATGGCCTTGATTGATGGTAACCAAAAACTAAATCATGTGAAAACATGATCCTATGTTTGTGGATACATAATTTACAACTGTCCTGCCCGTGATCAGGTCTTTTGGCAAGATAGGTGAGTAAAATGATGAGAATAGAATGTATGTGGATTCCATAACTTCTTCTCAAGATACAATGCTGATGAAATCCTCCTTGATGGAAATTTATACCTTTTTGGATGGAAGCAAGTTGTTAGAACAACTACTGACTAAGTAGTCTATGTAGTTTAATTAACCACATGTCCATTTTTGTCTCTTCTTGAGAAGAATCTCAGGAGCAAGCCAAATGGCTTCATTCACCAGATGAACTTGTGAACTGCTCTCTTATGAGACTAGACCACTCACAAAAAGGTGAGGGTTAAATCATGCCACCATGTTTGTGGGTGGTGATTATGTGGGCTTTATGATTTGACTTTACTTTCTCCAGGGAATTATATTCTTGGGGAAACACCATAAATATCAATGTAGCTTGTTAGTTTAGAAACTTGAATATGTTGCTTAGGTTATAATGTGGTTTCTTGTTTTCTCAGTGTTATTCTTTCTCTTGATTGGTTCTAAAAGGAATGTAGACGTAGTTTATGACATCAATTAGCCTTAAACATATAATAAGTATTTGTTAGCAAGGTAGCTAGTCTTGCCTCCAAATTACTGTTCATATACAAATGGCCGAGATGTACTAGGTTATATGATCTTCTGTTTGTTTGTGGGTGACACTCAATTGTTTGAGTATACAAAATTGATTTGTTAACAAGATTGCAAGACTTGTTACCAAACTACTGCTATATAACACTAACACTGGAATATCACACTATTTCAAGAGGAATTAATAAAATCAGATCAAGATATCAGAGTTTCCAAATACTCTTATGATAGATTGGAATAGCACTTCTAGAATAATCTGGAGAATCCTTGTGTAGATCTTCTTGTATAAGTTCCTCCTTTCTTGTGGGTTGCTTCTCTTCAGAATGACTTCAAGAAGGTTGGGAAACAAGATAACAAGATGGTCTAGTCAAGGTAGAAAGATCCTGATTAAGAGTTAGTTAAGCTTTTATTCCATTCCATATACTTATCCTTTTGTTTCCCATAGAATATGTACCTATTTCATATCTGATTGGTTTTACTTAGATATCAATTCGATTCCTCTAATAGAGGTTATAACTTGTTGTTATTCCATTAATTGTATCTAGAGGTACTTTAGTTGTTGAATGGTGGATTTGTGTAGAAGTGTGGAGTGCTTATGGAATGATGACTTAAGGTATTAAGTTGATCATATGATCCCTTAATGTGTTGAGATTTCATATGCTCACTTGTATAAGATGAATGAGTTATTGAGCATATGAAGGTTATTGAGTTTAATGATTTAAGTCAGAGTTGTTAGTTGGTTTCTCAGAGTGTCATATTGTTACTTTATATTCTTCTCATTATTATTTTGAGATATGTACATATTCTATAAATATGTTAACAATAACAATTATGTCATTTACCACTTGTGAGGTTTGAGTTAACACTTGTTTGTATCATTTGTGTTTTATTGAAACTTTGTTATTTACTTGTGTAGGTTCACTTAGTAATTATTAGATAGTTTAGAAAAATGTTGTGTGAATGGTTGATATCTTACAGAGTTGTTTTTTTATAGGACATAACAACTCTGTTTATGAGATGGTTTACTCATCTATGTAAGTATGATCATGAGTTATGTGTGAAGGGAATATGCCCGAGAGGCAATAATAAAATGGTTATTATCTTATTCCTTGTTTATGATGAATGTTTATTTCTCATGCTAGAATTGTATTAACCGGAAACGTTGATACATGTGTGTTTAATAAACAAACAATGGTTCCTAGTAAAGCCTCTCTTTTAACTAGCTCGTTGATTAATAGATGATCAAGGTTTCCTGATCATGAACATTGGATGTTGTTAATAACGGGATCATGTCATTAGAAGAATTATGTGATGAACATATACCCAAAGTTAATATAGCAATGCGATCAAGCCATTAAGTTTACATTGTTATATCAAACATACGAAGTAACTTATTCCTTAGACCATGAGATCATGTCAATCACTGATACCGGAAGGGTGCTTTGATGTCATCAAACGTCACAACATAACAGGGTGACTATAAAGGTGACGTTAGGTATTCAGAAAGTATTAGTTGAGGATCATGGATCAAGAGTGGGATTTGTCCATCCAAAATGACGAAGAGATATACTCTGGGCCCACTCGGTGATATCACATCGACACCGCTTGGAAGCACGTGACTAGGTCACAAGGATGTCATATCACGGAAACGAGAAAAGAGTACTTGTCGGTAACTTGAACAAGGTATGTTTGATACCAATAATCGAATCTCGGAAAAGTAAAATATCGCGAGACAAAGGGAATAGTTCACGACGTTGTTGGTTCACACGATCACGAGAGTCGTCGTTGAATATATAGGAGTCATCACGGATCTCCAGATCCCGGTGTTGATTATTGACCAGAGAGGAGTCTCGATCATGTATATCTTATTCGCGAACCATAGGGTGACACACTTAAGGTTCGATGACGTGTTTGAGAGGATACGGAATATCGAAGAATATTTTGAGCAGCACCGAAATTGTTTCGGGGAAAATTGAAATAGTTCTAGGGGGTTTTCATCGAATGGTTGTTAATAGAATTAACAAATGATTCGAGGTTCTATATGTAAAAGTTTGTTAATAGAATTAACAAATGCTGAAATAAAGAAATAAAAATGTTTTATTTATTTATTAAAGAAAAAATCTTGGATTTTCTAAGTGGAGTTTTAAGGGAAAATGGGTGGATGTGTGTGGGGCTTCCACTCACATGAAGAGGGAAGAGGTGGGGGCACCACCATGGCTGGCCGCACCCCCTCTTGGGCTGCCTCCCCCTCCCCTATAAAAGGAGGGTGAGAGCTCCTCTTCTCACACACACTTGCCCACCTCCCTTTCCCTCCACCCGCTGCTCCATTCTATGGTCTCCGGCTTGGCGAAGCCCTGACCGTGGGATTCTTCACCACTACCACGCCGTCGTGCTGCTGGAGTTCTGAGGGATCCTCTACTTCCGCGCCCCACTCGATCGAGGGAACAGAGGTCGTCATCAACCGTACGTGTGACCGATCACGGATGCACCGCCGGATTGCGGTGCACATCTTCTCGCTATCGGGATCGGTGTGAGTACGACTACGCCAACAATGAGATTTGAACTCGTAACGCTTTGTGTCTTCGAGGGTATGTGTTCTCCTCAACCCTCTCGTTGCCCGTTGCACTTCGTCTCCTAGATTAGATCTTGGCCTTTCGGGTGTCTCTCGTGTAGGAAATTTTTTGTTTTCTATGCAACGACCCCTTCAGTGGTATCAGAGCCGGATCTATGCGTAGATGTTTTGTACGGGTAGAACACATAGGTGTATGTGGGCGTTGATGATCATGTTATTACCTCCTTGATTATTTTATGATCTTAGTGGCATAGTGGGATGAAGCGGCCCGGACTAAGGTGTATGTGGGCGTTGATGATCATGTTATTACCTCCTTGATTATTTTATGATCTTAGTGGCATAGTGGGATGAAGCGGCCCGGACTAACCTTACATGTCCACGTACATGAGACTTGTTCCACAACTGACATGCAACTTGTATTGCATAAGTGGCTTGCGGGTGTTTGTTTCTCCTACTATAGTTAAGATCTAATCTACGAAGGGTTGTTAAAAATGTGTTTATCAACGTTGTGGTTGATTTTCGTAGGTATGAACGGTTCTATCCTCGAAAGCCCTAAGCCACGTAAAATATTGCAAAAATAAATTAGAAGCGTCTAACTAGTTTTTGATGGGCATGTGATGTGATATGGTCAATATTACAAATTTGATTATGAGATGATCTATTTTGTAAACTTTTGATATACCGGAAGGTATCCATATGGTTGTCTTATTATTGATGGACAATCAATATTCGGGTGCCATGGTACTTGGTACCACGCCGATGTAATGATGGAGATCATACCATGATGCACATGATGGAGATCAAGTGCAAGAAGGACCATAGCATATCACGTTATCCTTTCATGTGATGTCTGTGATGTTAATCCTTTTTATGCATCTTGTTTTGCTTAGATAGCGACGGTAGCATTATAAGATGATCCCTCTCACTTAATATCAATAGAATAATGTGTTCTTCCTTAAGTATACACCGTTAAGAAAGTTCGTCGTTTCGAGACACCACGTGATTATCGGGTGTGACAGACTCAACGTTCGCATACAATTGGTGATTTCAAGCCTAGCATGTACAGACATGGCCTTGAAACACACGCAATACTACGGTTCTACTTGGCGAGCCTAGCATGTACAGACATGGCCTCGGAACACGTAACTGAAAGGTAAAGCATGAGTCATATGGATGATATGATGAACATGTCGATGTTCGCCTTTGAAGCTACATCATCTCACGTGATGATCGGTTTTGGTGTAGTGAATTTGGTTCATGTAATCACTAAAGACGACTAAGAGGGATGTTGTTTTTGAGTGGGAGTTCATGGTATACTTTTTGAATTAACTTGAACTTATTTATCATGAACAACCAATCAAAGTGAATTTGCACAAATTATAGTATTCATTGTCATCCACAAACTACCTTACACTTAGATTGTTAATTGAGATATAACTGTTATGATCTGGTAAAAATCATTTAAGATTGGTACCGTGTTAGTGAAACTTATAATTGAGTCCTATTGTAGATTTTTGGTATTTTCTACCTAGCTCCATATGGTTAATGATTGATTGATGTGAAGAGCAACCAATTCCTACTTAGAATCTAGAGTCATGGTTGCTTCCATATTACTTTATCTTCAAAAGAATGTTTTGTTGATCAAGGTGATTTTCGAACTGAAAAGAGTTGTTTTCAGAAACAATCAAGTGAAAGATATATTGATATCTAGAAACTTATTTGTGGCAACATGACTGAGTATAATTTAGTGTGACAATGTTTGCTTATATTATCTGAATATATGCAATGATTGAAGACGCTAGGCGTTTGAATATTCCAAGAAGTTGGGCGCTAAAAGTTATCCTCTAAATTCCTTCCTTCGAGCTATAGTAGCTTAATCATAAAATTGTTATGATGGGATGGATTAAAAGTATGGGTAAAGTCGTTTACCTTACTTGGATATTGCTAAGAGTGAATATAGAAGAATACTATTAATACGGTGATATTAGTAGAACAATCAAACTCAAAGTATGACTCAATGGGTGATAGTATATGATTAACACGCCAAAGAAAATGAGCTAGTACGACTAGCATTGTTTGATGTTGAATTATTCTTCTATAAAGGAAAGGGAATATTGAAAATAGAATTACAAAAAGATATATAGCAGTAAAATAAGATAACTAGAAAATTCCAGCTCAGGAGTATATGCTTGATATACAAGTTATAGATGTATTACTAGTTAAAAAAGTATTTTTGGGTATTTTGATACCACATTGGTTGGTGTGAGTTATCATACAAAGCAACACAATGCAAGAAATACAAGTGCCTAAAAGGAACTAGTAATAGATGTGGAATTGATTATGACAAGAACATAAATAAAGTGTTATTGCGTTCATTGTCGTATCGAACCAAACATTCAAGATTTATTTTAAGAACTTAATAAGTTGTTATTTTGTTCTGGTCTTTTGTGAGAACAAATGAGATTGTTCAAAATATGACCATATTCCATAATTGATGGATATGTTAATATAAATCATGTTGGTAAAGTAAACATCTATAAGACTAAATGCTAAACGTTGCAAGTCGTAAAAGAGTTTCACTTAAATTGTGACACCACCATTTTAGTTCATATCGGAAAGGAAAACATGAAGGAATTCCATATTGATGGACTTCCGGAGTCATTTTGTTTTGAATAAATTGACGCTTGTAAGACTTTTTCCAAAAGATGACTAAAATTCCGTTCATAGGCCAAAGTAGAATGGACGACTAATTTAGTGGATATTATAGATATTGATGTATATAGTCCGTTATGTGTAGTCATGTATGGTGGATTAATTTTTTCCTTCATAAAATTATGTCGATGATTTGAGTAGATATGTGAGTATATCTATTTAAAGAGAACGGAGTTTGACATTTTAAATTGGTTCAAAAGGTTTTTAATATGAAGTAAAAATCAATGTAACAAGATAACCAAATATTTATGATTGGATCATAAAGGATAAATTTTGAGTTACAAGTTTAGCAAAACATCTGAGAAGTTGCAAAACTGTTCTACAACTTATACTTCTCGAATACCCCATATTAGTTTGGAGTATTCAAGAAACAAAATCAAACCATGTTGGACATGGTAAGATTAATAAATTTGCCATTATAATTTTGTATTCTATACATTAAGGACAACCGCTTTTACACTGAAAAGAGCACCATCATGATCCGTTGAAATTGACAACATATAAGATATGGTTTGGGTAGTGACCCGAATTGTCATTTTCTAAAGTTTTGGTATGCATAGCATGTGTAAAATGTTTACAACCAAAATAGGATAAAATATATGTTTATAAGGTTATCCCAAATAAAACATTGGGTATTTCTCCTATCACCAAACCAAAAGACAAATGTTGTTTGTCACAAAGGGTTGATTTCTCGAGAAAGTAGTTCTTGCGAAACAAGTGAGTGGGAGGACAGTACAAACTCAACGATATTAGAGAATCTTCGTTATAATGTCAAGAGTAGCGCATCACTGGAAGTTGTTCCAGGGTTTCCTATTTTGACTTAGTAGAAGACACCAAATGTTGTGGATACTTCAAATGAGTTTGGGAACTGAACCACAAAAGTCCAAAAACTTTGTACTTAGACCAACTTATGGTTTAAGAGTAAAGTGTTGTTTTGACAACAAAAGGACCTGGACCTTATAAAGGAAGCAAATGATGGGCCCTTGAAAGATCATCGTCCGTTTTGGTAATTATATGACAACATAATTGTTTGATCTAATGTTTGTTCAAATGATGAAAATGCCCAGGTTATTAGGTTCACTATATCTATAGGGCTAATGCTTGATATATTCGAAAAGTGCTAAGAGAAAGGAAGCCAGGGAACCAAAATGTGCAGGGGCGGAAGCTCCGGTGAACCCACCGGAGGCTCCGGTAAATCCACCGGAGTCTCCGGTGAATCCACCGGAGGCTCAGCCCGCTGCTGTCACTCAGCCTGTGCACAAATAGACTCCGGTGCGCATCCGGTGGTCCCTCCGCTAAAATGCCCTTCTGTTGGAAAGTGGCGGAGGTTCCACCGGAGGCTCCGGTGGACATCCGGTGGCCCCCTGGCCCAAGTGCAAATGGACTCCGGTGAAGGGTCCGGTGGTAGCTCCGCCTGCCACCCCTTCTGTTGGAAAGTGGCGGAGGTTCCACCGGAGCCTCCGGTGCGGGTCCGGTGGGCGGAACCTCCGCTCGATCCACCGGAGCCTCCGGCCTCCTCAGCAGCGCGCAAAGGATAAGGCACTGCGCAACTGCGCAGTGCAAAGAAGACCCACCGGAGCCTCCGGTGAAACCACCGGAGCCTCCGGTGCTCTGGACTGCAAACGGCTACTTCGTGGCCAAGAGTATAAATACCCCTTCACCTACCTCATAAATGCTAAGCTTTTCCCACTCTCTCTCCTAGCCATTAATGAAAGCTTCAACCTCTTAGATCTCCCTCTCCGTCCACCCAATCACTCCCAAACTTGGTGGAGAGCTAGAGGAGACCTAGATCCACACTTCCACCAAAGGAATCTCAAATCCATCCACCACAACCTAGTAGATCTAGAATCCTACTTGAGGCCTAGAAACCTTAGTAGATCTCGTGCTTGTAGTTTCCACCTTGTTGCAAGAAGCTACGGATTGCTTGAGAGCCTCCATCCTTGTGGAGTGACCTCAAGCCCTTGTAAAGGTTTGGTCAACACCTTCAAGTCGACCTCATAGTGGAAACGAGCATCTCCCTCACCGGAGAAGCTCAAGGAGAACAAGGTGTGCACAACCGTGCTATTGAGGAGCGCCTAGGTGGCTCCCCACCTCTCCAACGTAGACGTACTTCTCTTTGAGAAGGAACTACGGTGAAACATATCCTTGTCTCCTTGTTTACACTTGTTGTTTGCTTTACTACCTTACGCTTTACTTCCGTTGCGCATACTACTCTCTTCACATAGGTTGTTCACTTAGTTGCACATCTAGAGAATCGTATCTTATCTAACTAAGCCCCTTAAAAGGAAAAGAAAAGAAAAATTGGTAGTCAACCTATTCACCCCCCCTCTAGTTGACCATAGTGCACTTTCAATTGGTATCAGAGCCTCGGCTCTTACTAAGGGCTTAACCGCCTAAGAGTACAATGGTCGATGAAAATACCCCCGGTAGTTCTAGTGCGGAAATCTCCAAGATGTCCGACAGTATATCTAACCTACAAGACTCGGTTGGAATCCTCCAAGCCGAAATGTCTAAGGTTAGCTCTACTGTCAGTACGGAGGTTTCTAGCATCAAGAAAATGATGGAGGTATTGATGGGGAGAACCAAGGAGTCCGAGGAAGCACCTCTCACTACCAACGATGTTAGCTCGGATGAAGAATCCATTCCGGACATTGATGAAATGGAAGCTAACATCGCTTTAGCTAAGGCGAAAGCCAAAGCAAAAGCCGATAAAAAGGCTAAGAGTAGTGGGAACTCCGAGGGCTCCAAGTCTCAATCGGCTAACGGTTCGGGGTCTAACTCTAAAGTTCCACCGCCTCCCAATTACGATTCTATCCACCCTATTGCTACAATACCACACATGGTTAATGTTGGAAATCCTCCCATGCTTAACACTAACGAATTCTCATCATGGAAGTTCGATATGGAGTCTCATATTTCAGGTTGTTGCACCGCTCTATGGAGAAGCATTGTTCATGGATTCCACCCTCATGATCCAAACAACTTGACCCCAAGAGAGGACGTGGAGTTCCAACTCAACAAGACCGCTATTGTGACTATCCAAAAGGCTCTCCCAAGAGAACATCTTGAGCACATTCGCGGCTTGAAGACCGCCAAGGAAGCATGGGATAAACTTGACTCCTTGTTCCAAGGAAATGCTAGCATTCAATCATCAAAATATGATGTTGCTCTCGACAAGTCCGAGAACTTCGTCATGCTTGAAGACGAGAGTCCCGAGGAGCTATATAGAAGAGTTGTCACTCTTGGCAATCAACTAAGAGATTTTGGGAAAGAGGAAATCTCGGATGAATGGATCAAGAGGAAGTTCGTCAAGGCCATAACTCCATTTGAGAAGAACCTCTCCACTAGCATTCGAACAAGATCCGACTACAACTCCCTTAACTCCATTGGAGTGCTAAGTGAGTTCATTGCCATATCCCTATCTCACAAAAGTGCGGATGATGCTCTTGCTCGCTCTAGAGGACATGGAAAGTCTCCCAACCTTGCCTTGAAGTCTAGAGCAATGGCCAAGATTGAAGAAGTTGATGATGATGATGATGATGATGAGGACTATGAGGATACATACAAGGGTGCCCATAAATGTATTGCTCTTGCCATGCAAGGGTATTGGAAGAGATGGGAGGCTCACAAAGCCGGTGCCCCAAGACCTTCAAGGAACAAGATCTTTAGGAAGAAAGGGGAACGGCCAAGGACATGTTATAATTGTGGAAGTGCAAACCACTTCGTCAAGGAGTGTCCCTTTGAGCCAAGAGAAGAGAATGAAGGGAAGCTTGTTCGCAAGGACAAGAACAAAGCTCCACAAAACAAGAACCTCGCTAGAAGGGTTCCAAGGGCTCTATATGTTCAAGAAGGCCCCACATTGGAGACATACTACTCCGGAGATGAAGGAGAAGATGAAGTCGTAGGTGTTGCCCACGTCGCCATAGCTACCACTTCCTCTTCATCGGTCTCTCTATTTGAATCTCCCAATGAGAAGACATCGATCCGACCTACATGTCTCATGGCAAAAGCCACCGCGGTAATAACTTCCACCTCCAAGTCTATTAACACTACCTCTCCCTCATTATTGGATTGTGTTGAAAACATTGGTGAAGATGAGGAGGCCAAGAACCTAGGGTCTTGGTTGAGTAGTCTTGAAGGTGAAACTAAAGAAAAGGTAAAAACTCTCCTAAGGCAACTTGATGATGCCAACTCTCTCATTGATGAGAAAGAGGAAATCATCATGACCTTGGAGAATCATGGTGGTACCAATGAGAATCATGATGGTGAACTAATTAAGGCTCTCGAAAAGGAGAGATCCATGAGAGCCTCTCTTGAAGAAAGACTATCTAGTTTACAAGACTCGTATGCTATTAGTGTTTCTAAGCTTAGGAAAGACAATGAAAAATCTCTTGCCAAACTTAAGAAAGAACATGCCAAATCTCTTGTTTTGCTTAAAGAATTTGAAGAGGAAGAGTTGAAGCTAGGAATAGCTCATGAAAAACTTGACAAGGAACATGACAAACTAAAAGAAGAGTTTAAATCTCTTGAGGAAATTCATGACAAACTTGCCAAGTCTCGAATCAAGCTTCTAGCTCAACAATCAAATAAGCATGTTGCATCTTCATCAAATAGCGTTGTTATTGCACCTACCTCTTCCTCTACGACTAACAATGTAGGGAAGGAAAGAATTCTCAACGATGCAATAAGCTCTCAAGGTGCCAAGAAAGGTAAAGAGGGACTTGGGTTTATTTCCAAGTCAAAGAAGACATCCAAGAATGTCACCACTCCCCCTCAAAATGTTGTTTTTGTATAAGAGGGTGAGGTGACCAAAGAAAAGGAGACTAACGCCATTATGGGTGGTGATACCTCTAGGGGGAGCATCACTCATAATGATTTCGCCGGAAAATATAATCCATCTTATGTTCTTATGAAATCTAGGGATGGACATGTTTATGCTAAATACGTTGGTACTTCTTATGGTGATGATTATCATTGGACTATTTGGGTTCCTAAGACCCTTGTTACTAACAAAAGAGGACCCATTGAAGGATGGGTACCTAAATCAAGAAATTGATCTCTTGTAGGGAAATGCTTCCGGGTCTAACAAATGGACAGTGGATAGTGGTGCATCCCAACATATGACCGGAAGCCTTGACGCAATAAGCAATCTTGAACCTCCTCTACCTCATCTCAATTGCGTCACTATTGGTGATAAGTCCGAGCTTAAGGTATTGGGACGAGGCAAGGTAGCAATCTCAAATGATTTATCAATTGAGAATGTTCTCCTTGTTGAGTCCCTTGGCTATAATTTGATGTCCGTTCTTCAACTTGCGAATTGTGGTTTCACCTCGTTCTTTAATAAAGAGAGTGTGATTGTCACTTGGGAGACATCTCTTAAAGTAGCCTTTGTTGGGTTTGTCGAGAACGGCATGTATGTAGTGGACTTCTCTAAAGAAGACACGTGTGCCGCGACATGCCTAATGGCTAAAGTTGATGTGGGATGGCTTTGGCATCGCCGACTAGCCCACACCAATATGAGAATGTTGCATGATCTCCAAAGTGGCAATCACGTTCTAGGACTAACCAAAGCTAAATTTGCTAAAGATCGTGTGTGTAGCTCTTGCACCTTTGGGAAGCAACATGGAGAGCAACACCCAACCAAGACATCTATCTCCACTACAAGAATTCTCGAGCTCATTCACTTAGATCTCTTTGGTCCACTATCCTATGATAGTCTCGGAGGAAAGAAGTATTGTTTGGTAATTGTGGATGACTATTCAAGATATTGTTGGGTGTATTTCTTCAAGAGGAAAAGTGAAACTCAAAGTAGAGTCATCGAGTTCATCACTCTAGTTGAGCGCCAACACAATGCTACCATATTGGCTATCCGGAGTGATAATGGCTCGGAGTTCAAGAACTACACCGTTGAGGGTTTTCTTAGTGAAGAGGGCATTGCTCATCAATACTCCACTCCTTATACCCCTCAACAAAATGGTGTTGCGGAGAGAAAGAACCGGACTTTGATGGATGCGGCTAGAACTATGATTGCGGAGTTCTCTTCTCCCTATAACTTTTGGGCCGAAGCCGTCTCCACCGCATGTCACGCCACCAACCGGTTATATCTTCGCAAGATCTTGAACAAGACCCCCTATGAGATTCTCACGGGTAAGAAACCGGATGTATCTTACTTCAAGGTCTTCGGTTGCAAGTGCTTCATTCGCAAGAAAGGTAAACGGTTGTCAAAATTTGAGACTAGATCTTATGAGGGCATTTTTGTTGGTTATGCCACAAACGCTCACGCCTATAGAGTCTACAACAAGTCCACCGGACAAGTTGAAGAAGCTATAGACGTGGTGTTTGATGAGGATAATGGCTCCCAAGGGGGGCGTATAGATCATGGTGTTGTAGGAGATGCAATTCCTCCCATCGTCATAAGAAGAATGGGGATTGGTGAAATAATCCCCATTGAGGGACACCGGATGACGGAGGGAGAAGGACTATGCCCCACTCAAGTGGAGCCATTGACTACACCCATTGATGATCAAGCAATCCAACAAGATGCACCAAGCCCTCAAGCTAACGATCAAGGCCAAGCTAATGAACAAGGCCAAGCAACACACCTAAATCATGATCAAGATTCTATTATTGTTGAGAATGCTCAACCTAGTGGTGATTCATCACCCATTATTGATCAAGGGCAAAATGAAGATGGACATGTCTCCGATGAAGAAGGTGATTCTCAATCCATATCCAAGGAATCTTTGGAGGAGATATTGGCTCGAAGAGCAAAGAGAAGGCAAGAGAATCTTGAACGAGCGGGTCATACGGAAGACATGATTCTTGGTCAAGTTCGTGGAAGAGTGGTCACTAGAAGGCAATTGGCGGATTTTAGCAAGGCTCATGCATTTGTCTCCTTCATTGAACCCAAGAAGGTATATGAAGCTCTCGAAGATCAAGATTGGCTTGAAGCCATGCATGATGAACTCAATAACTTCGAGCGCAACAAGGTGTGGAAATTAGTGCCAAGACCCAAGGATTGCAAAAATGTCATTGGTACCAAATGGGTGTTCAAGAACAAGCAAGACAAAGATGGTATTGTCATTCGCAACAAGGCAAGATTGGTGGCCCAAGGTTTTTCTCAAGTCGAAGGTATCGATTTCGGTGAAACTTTTGCCCCCGTAGATCGCCTTGAATCCATTCGTATCTTACTTGCCTATGCATCTCATCATAACTTCAAATTACAACAAATGGATGTCAAAAGTGCTTTTCTTAATGGTCCTATTAATGAGTTAGTATATGTCAAGCAACCTCCGGGTTTCGAGGATCCCAACCACCCCGATCATGTCTATAAACTTGATAAGGCGCTCTATGGACTTAAACAAGCTCCACGTGCGTGGTATGAGCACCTTAAAGAGTTTCTAGTAGATCGCGGGTTTAATGTTGGTTTAATCGATCCTACCCTCTTTACCAAGACGGTTGGAGGTGACTTGTTCATATGCCAACTCTATGTGGATGACATCATTTTTGGGTCTACTAACACCTTGTTCAATGAGGAGTTTTGCAAGCTTATGACCGATAGGTTTGAGATGTCTATGATGGGAGAGTTGGAGTTCTTTCTTGGCTTCGAAGTGAATCAATATTATGAAGGAACCTTCATCAAACAAGCCAAATATACTCAAGACATGCTCAAGAGATTTAATATGAATGATGCCAAACCTATGAAGACCCCTATGTCCACAACCACCGACTTGAAACCCGACCCTAATGGGAAAGAGGTAGATCAAAAGGTATACCGCTCCATGATTGGCTCTTTGCTTTACCTTTGTGCATCTAGACCCGATATCATGTATAGCGTAGGTAAATGTGCAAGGTTTCAAGCCTCTCCGAGGCAAAGTCATTTGGAAGCCGTGAAACGAATCTTTCGATATCTAGTTCATACCCCAAACTTCGGTCTTTGGTACCCCAAGGGTTCAAGCTTTCAGCTCATTGGTTACTCGGATGCGGATTATGCGGGAGAGAAGACGGATAGGAAGTCCACATCCGGGGGTTGCCAATTTCTTGGCCGCTCCTTGGTTTGTTGGTCTTCCAAGAAGCAAAATTGTATTGCTCTCTCCACCACCGAGGCCGAGTATATCTCCGCGGCAAGTTGTTGTGCCCAATTGCTATGGATGAGGCAAACCTTGAAGGATTATGGTATTCATTTTGACAAGGTGCCTCTTCTTTGTGACAATGAGAGTGCTATCAAGATCGCCTACAACCCGGTTCTTCACTCCAAGACGAAGCATATTGAGATTCGTCATCACTTTATTCGGGATCATGTTGAGAAAGGTGATATTGATCTCTCTTATGTCTCCACCACGGATCAACTTGCCGATATTTTCACGAAGGCCCTTGATGAACCAAGATTTCGAGCTTTGAGGAATGAACTAAATGTCATCGATTCCTCCAACTTCACTTGAAACCTTGCATATCTACCCTCATTATACTTGCTATCTAGTCTAGGTGTAGGCATGGATATAGGGGGAGCGCTACTCAACTCATGAGTATGCACTCCTTTTATTATGCGAAAATCAATCAATCATTGCATATCTAGTCAATTTGTGACTCATTGTGCTTAATTGTGAGTAGTAATTTTGGACCCAAGATATATCTTCGCGGTGCCAAGTTACACACTCAAACATGGTGGCCTCGGCCACCAACCCTTGAGGTGTTTTTGATCATTTTCTCACTTTATATCCTCATCTTGACAACTCGTACGGGTTCGGTTTTTCACTTGTTTTATGGTTCTTGCGAACCCCGTCGAGCAATGTCTCTCGTATGACAGTAACGTTTTTCCAACCCAAGCCCCACTTGCCCAAACCGTTGCTCTTATAGTATTGCTCGAGTTTTTCCAATCTCGGCGCGCTGAAATTCATCTGGGCGGAACCTCCGGTGAATCCACCGGAGGCTCCGCCGGGTCTGTCCACCGGAACCTCACCGGAGGCTCCGCTGGGTCCCTGTGGCTCAGCGGGCCAAAACCTAAAGTTTTGGGACAGGGGCGGAGGCTCCGGTGATTCCACCGGAGGCTCCGCTGGCGGGAGCGGAGGCTCCGGTGAAACCACCGGAGGCTCCGCCGGCGGAAAAATCACTGCGGATAAGATTGGGGCGCACGGGGGTAAGTGAGATCCAATCTCATTTTCCCCCCACGCCCCCATCTTCTTCCTCTCAAACCGCCGCCGCCCCCAAGCTCACCGCCGCCGGATTCGGGTGCTCCACCGCGGGGAGACCTCCTCCTTGCCTAGGGACGCCCCGGGAACCTTCCCTCCTCCTTTCTCCACCATGGATGAAGCCGGTATGTGCTCTCTCTCTCTCTCATCTAGTTGATGGATGAGATGCATAGGAGTTCATGTTCTAGCCTTCTAGATTTGTGGTTTTGGAGTTTTAGGAGTGGATTTTCTCAAGTAATCACCCTAGCAACCTAGATAATGCATGTTAGGCTTGAATCGTTGCGGTTCTATGGGAAGTTTGCCCTAACCCTAGATTATTCAACCCTAACACCATGAATATCTTGGTTCTTTGGTTTGTGCGTTCCTTATTTGACTCGAGCTTTACTCGTTCTTCATGCTCTTCTCGATTTTTATGTTAGATGCTTCCGGCTCCAAAGGGAAAGGACTAAGGTACAAGTCCACGGGCCGCCGCAAGCCACAACCCGTGGATGAAATTCAAGAGGAACTTGACCGTACTCAAGGCAAGCGCAAGAGATTTCCGGCTCCCGAGAAGACCTTGCCAAGGAAGAACACCGCACCAACCGCATCCAAGATGTCCGATGCGACATTTATAAAGGAAAGAAGGGAAAATCCATATGTCATTGCCCGTGACCGCCAAATGCCCCAATTCCGGGGCAAGGATCCGCGTTTTCACACCGCCTTCCAAGGACAGATATTCAGGGAGATCTTGATGAGGAAGCCCAAGGAAAATGTTGTTCCCCAACATGCTATAAGTATTGGTCACATGGAACGCAATCACAAGTACTTTGGGGAGGCCCTTGAGATCATTGAGAAGTTTGGTCTCCGTCCCATTATCACCCTTCAACAAGACTTTGATGAAGAGCTCGTCTGTCAGTTCCTTGCCACAGTTCATCTTGGCAATGAGACCAACCGCCACCTCATTTGGATGACCAAGGACAAACAACTTGACATCACTTGGAAGGATGTTGGCACTATTCTTGGTGGCTACCCAGATTTTGGTCCTTTTGCCAACGGAGAAGAATTTGCTAATGGATGGTTTCGAGTTCACTCCGCTCAAGCTAATTCAAAGGATGACCTCACTCCCCTCTATCATTGGAAGAAATATGCCGTGGGTTTCGTCAAGGGTCTCTTTCCCACTTATGACATCATGTTACGGGTCTATAGAGAGACTATCAATCCAAAGGCGGGCAATGTGGATGAGATTCAAGGTTTCATGAAGAACTTGTTGCTTCTTACTCATCAATACCGTATGGATGCCACTCCTCGCAAGCTTGATGTCCTTGAATACATTTGGAACGAGTTGTGGCATGTCATTGCCAACCGAAGGAATGCTTGTTTTGGGCCTTTCATCATGAAGATCATATTGAAGGTGTGGAATGCTAGGTTTCCGGATGATCCTTTGGATGATTCACTTTGGATCTCTCATACGGAAAAGAGGCTTCTCATGAAGAATCACACCGAGCCCGTTGTGCATCCCACTCCAGCTGTTCGCAAGCACAAGGCTAGGCCTCGCATCATTGTGGATGAGGAAGAGGAAGCCGAGGGTCCATCTCAACCCCCTCCCTCTAGCAATGCCTTCAAATGGATGGCTCGGGCTCTCAAGAAAGTATTTTGCTTGAACAAAAAGATTGAGCAACATCAATGGGAGGCACATTATGATGCGGAACTCAAGGCACGTAAAAAGGCTCAAGCATCTCGTGAACGTCTCCGTGAAGAGGGTCTCTCCATTGAATCCCCGGTTCTTGATAGCATCACAGATTGGGATGCTTGGCAAGCTAAGGACTCCAAGGGCAAGCTCATTGAATGGTCCGAGGAAGAAGGAGACGAAGCCACTAGCTCTCACCGTGTTCCCTCCCCGGCTCCGGAAGCATCTCCCACATCCTCCGAATGATTTGGGGCGTTAGCACTTGGCTCTCCCTCTTTTGGTATCTTGATGCCAAAGGGGGAGAAAGATATATTAGGCAACGGGCATTTGCATGGTCCCTCAAGCTTTCTTTGATTTGCATCTCTCTTTTGCTTGAGGGAGTTTGATTTGAACTATTTGGAACTTCGGTTGTTTATCTTATTCGTATCTATCGTGAACCTCGCTATATTGTGATCATGTGTGAACCTCGTTTCATATTATCTATGTGTTATGTGTGCTATGTGTTATCATTGTCATATTATTAGTTTATATCATGTCTTAGTGATCTCAATATGAAAGGAGCATATCTTTAGGGGGAGCTCCGTTCATATTGAGTCCGTAATCATGCAAATAATTATGTTGTCATCAATTACCAAAAAGGGGGAGATTGAAAGATCATCGTCCGTTTTGGTAATTATATGACAACATAATTGTTTGATCTAATGTTTGTTCAAATGATGAAAATGCCCAGGTTATTAGGTTCACTATATCTATAGGGCTAATGCTTGATATATTCGAAAAGTGCTAAGAGAAAGGAAGCCAGGGAACCAAAATGTGCAGGGGCGGAAGCTCCGGTGAACCCACCGGAGGCTCCGGTAAATCCACCGGAGTCTCCGGTGAATCCACCGGAGGCTCAGCCCGCTGCTGTCACTCAGCCTGTGCACAAATAGACTCCGGTGCGCATCCGGTGGTCCCTCCGCTAAAATGCCCTTCTGTTGGAAAGTGGCGGAGGTTCCACCGGAGGCTCCGGTGGACATCCGGTGGCCCCCTGGCCCAAGTGCAAATGGACTCCGGTGAAGGGTGCTTTGATGTCATCAAACGTCACATCGTAACAGGGTGACTATAAAGGTTCCGTTAGGTATTCGGAAAGTATTAATTGAGGATCATGGATCAAGAGTGGGATTTGTCCATCCAAAATGATGAAGAGATATACTGTGGGCCCTCTCGGTGATATGACATCGACACTGCTTGCAAGCACGTGAATAGGTCACAAGGATGTCATATCACGGAAACGAGAAAAGAGTACTTGTTGGTAACGAGATTGAACAAGGTATGGTTGATAGCAATGATCTAATCTCGGACAAGTAAAATATCGCGAGACAAAGGGAATAGTTCACGGTGTTGTTGGTTCACACGATCACGAGAGTCATCGTTGAATATATAGGAGTCATATCGGATCTCCAAATCCCGTTGTTGATTATTGATCGGAGAGGATCATGTCTATCTTATGCGCGAACCGTAGGGTGACACACTTAAGGTTCGATGACGCGTTTGAGAGGATACGGAATATCGAAGAATATTTTGAGCAGCACCGAAATTGTTTCGGGGAAAATTGAAATAGTTCAAGGGGTTTTTTATCGAATGGTTGTTAATAGAATTAACAAATGATTCGAGGTGCTATATGCAAAAGTTTGTTAATAGAATTAACAAATGCTGAAATAAAGAAATAATTTATTTTATTTATTTATTAAAGAAAAACTCTTGGATTTTCTAAGTGGAGTTTTAAGGGAAAATGAGTGGATGTGAGTAGGGCTTCCACTCACATGAAGAGGGAAGAGATGGGGCACGACCATGGCTGGCCGCACCCCCTCTTGGGCTGCCTCCCCCTCCCCTATAAAAGGAGGGTGAGAGCTCCTCTTCTCACTGACACTTGCCCACCTCCCTTTCCCTCCACCCACTGCTCCATTCCATGGTCTCCGGCTTGGCGAAGCCCTGACCGTGGGATTCTTCACCACCACCACGCCGTCGTGCGGCTGGAGTTCCGAGCCATCCTCTACTTCCGCGCCCCGCTGGATCGAGGGAACGGAGGTCGTCATCAACCGTACGTGTGACCGATCACGGATGCACCGCCGGATTGCGGTGCACATCTTCTCGCTATCGGGATCGGTGTGAGTACGACTACACCAACAATGAGATTTGATCTCGTAACACTTTGTGTCTTCGAGGGTATGTGTTCTCCTTAACCCTCTCGTTGCCCATTGCACTTCGTCTCCTAGATTAGATCTTGGCCTTTCAGGTGTCTCTCGCGTAGGAAATTTTTTGTTTTCTATGCAACGACCCCTTCAATGTGATTTGAATACTCACCCCTCTTTGAGTTCTGGACACCTAGATGAATTCTCTTGAGTAACTTATAGACTTGAGGTTAGATTTGTTGAGAGTTAATGTTAGTCATAACCAAAGTTGGTTTGTGTAATCAGATGATTTGGTTTGTAAGACACTTGTTATAAAGATCACTGAGAATATACTCTCGAACATATGATCTAAACATATTTCATCATGTCAAGAGAAACATTGGTCACTTTGGTTCGATTAAACTTTCGCGCCAAAATTTCCCGTATTTTTAGATGCATGCTATGCAAATGCATGTATTGTATTTAGATCTGTATAACTTCCCAAACACTGGGATGTTACAGTATCTCCCCCTTAACAAGAACTTTGTCCCGAAGTTTAATCTCTCTCACGTAAAGATAGATAGAGAGAACTTATGTAGACTTTTGATTCTTCACAACTGTTTTCTTGTGTTGACCTTGGCATATGTAGCCTCATGTCTTGATTGTTCACCTTCCACTATCTTGCATAATAATCTAATATTATGCCTGTTATTATGACAACTCTGTTTTGTTACTAAACCTTCCTAATGGTCTCACGAAGAACACATGGTATTTCCATCACATAGTGGATACCAAGTTTCGTTCTTCGATGAATAAGTATGGTTTACTACCTCTCACAACTTTCTAAAGAACATTTGGTACATCCAACATGTAATGAACAACCAATAAGATTCTTCTGGTACCCTGGATATTATCTATGGTTAGGACTCCATTTGGTTCAATCTACTGGTCTCAAGAGAAAGACTGCTCAAAGAAACTTGTACAACATAGTGTACATTAACTTAGACGCATCTAATTAGTAAAAAATTATCTTCGAGTTTTCTCGAGTTTTATTTTTTTCCTACAGGTGACTATAACCTATTTCACTCGTGCTTTCCTATAGTTCTTCTACATCTTTGGGTCTTGACTTCTACAGGAAGACTCTATAAGTTGACTTACCAAACTTCTACATATTTTCTTCTTGGGTAAAGCTACTCATGTGATGACTTGTGGTAGATCTTCATGTGTTGATGAAGTATGTAACCAACTCCAAGCAAGATATGGAATGTGGTCCATTCCCATCAATGGATCCAACCAGGTCAGGTCTCAGCCAGCCAGGTTGAGTAGTCAGAGGACTACACATGTATCATCTCTCGTGGCCCCAACCCCAAGACGACATCAGTAATATTTCATATTCAACAACATTTTTGTGCAGATGAACTGAACCACTGTAGGTTGAAGCCGTCGGATTCAGTTTTTTTCGGAGATGCTTACAATCTACTAGAATGATAATCAACGGGAAAATTTGCTTGGGCGTACATTACTTGCATTGTATTATTTTTCAAAGTATATACATAGTACTATTTTTTATAGAGGTAGGAAAGCTTATATTGTACAAACTCCACAAAATATCCAATTCCATGTTTTGTACGTCCAAACATGAATTAGAATTGGGTGCTACCCTTTGATTCCAACAACAAATACTAAGCACATCGAAACAACAAAATTTGAATTGAGGGACATTTTCTTTCCATCTTGGATTTGGTATTTCGGTCCAATTCAATTCGGAGCCAGTTTTTCATACATCCAAACAGGGGGGGAGGGGTAAGATCTATTGATCGGGTGACGATGATTATTGTGCATTGTTTCCTTTCTGGTGGCGTCACTTTTGGAGAACCTATTTTGCAGTCCGAGTGTCGTTATTGGTGGTGGTTTGGGTCTAACCGGTCCGGGTGATTGATCAGTTTTTTTTTCTTTTCTTTTCCTTCTTTTGGGCCTCGTGCATCCTTGAGGTCTCAGATTAGTTTTGATTTTTTTTTGCAAAGCTAGGCTTATTTGGTATATTCCCTTTGTCAAGAAAAAAAACCTGAAATCGGGCACTTGATTGATTTGATGGAAAAATATATATGATGAGAATCGGTGGATGAAAGAAAAATAGAACTGAATTTGATGTATGCGTGGCTACAAAGTAACAGGCCGTGGAAGCTATGTCGTTTTTCTTTTTAGCGGAGTCCCCAATTAACGTAGAGCCGAAATACGCTGTAGCCCCGCTATATTAATATAGCAAACACCCGACACAACATTTTTGCAACAACACGGCTGAGACGGCAGCCAACACACACAAGGAAAGAAAAAAAAGGAGACATAGGCGGATCAACAAAACGACAAGGACCCGCAACCGCCATGCCCACCTAGCTACTACCACCATGCTCGTAGCAACGGATCGTCGAGTACCAAGCAGCACCTTCAAGAATGAAAGTCGCGCTGCTGCCCGGACCAGCACGCTGGTCCTTGGGTTTCCCCCGGCACCCCGGGGCCGCGGATGCAGGGTAGCCACGACGTCCTTCAGGAAGGGATAATGCCACCCGGAGGTGGCAGCGCGTTGGTGTCGGCAAGCCGACAAGGATTTCTCCCAAAAAAAACCTCACCATCATCTCGGACGATCCGCAACAGAGAAGTCCCGCAAGGACGAGCCTCGCAACCACCAGACCAACCGTCCACCAACATGCGCCACCACAGTAATGAAGCCACCTCTATCGTCTCTCCGAGGTAGATGCCACGAAGTCTGCAAGACGGAAGAAAGGAGAGGCCACCAGGAGCTGCAGTACCGAGGCTGTACGGGAGGGAACTACCTCCACCGTCGAAGACGGTAGTCGACCGTACGCGGCCGCAAGGCACACCGGTCCCCGTCAAGTCCGGCCAGGCCCAGTGGACCTGTAAAGCCCCCGCACGGACACACCAGACCTAAAAGGGTCCAGCCGGGTCCGATCTGGACCCGTAAAGCCCGCAGCCACGCTGCAACAGGCTGACCGCCGGCATTGCGTCCCCTGGTACCCTCGCCATCGCCACCACCTGCAGAACAAACAACAGGCCATACCGGCCCAGCCTGACCCAGATGGGTCCCGCGGGCCCAGATCTGGGCCGTAGTGGCCAGCCACGCTGCTGCATGCCAGCACCGAAACCCGCGCCGCCTCGCCGGACTTCGAGCACCGCCGCCGTCGCACCACCTCCTAGCCGAAACTAGGCCGCCGCCGCCTCGGGGAGCACCGCCACCAAGAGGACCATCCTCACCGGGCCCTCAAGGAAAGCGGGAAAAAACGCACCCATCGCCGCCAGCCCCGCCCGGGACTAGCCCGGCGGCACCCGCCGGCGACGGCGAGGAGGGAAGGGAGGTACGTGGAGGCTCGAGCCGCCAGAGATGGGGGCGCCCCGGCCGCCCACAGGGAGGGCGACGGGAGCGAGATGAGGAGGAAAAAGGTCGCGGGAGGGGAGGGGGACGCGGGAGAGAGCCGGCCGGGCTGCCATGCGGGGGCGCCGGCGGGCGGCGGCAGAACCCTAGCGCGGGGATGAGGTCGCGGGCCGCGGGGTGTTCTCGGGACATCATCCATTTTTTAAAACTTAGCTTTGATGTGGATAACTGTACTATACATCCACATGAACAATATCATATATATATACAATAGAATATCATGATTTACAGCTTGATATTTAAAACAAAAAACTGGAAAGGCAGAACAACCAAAGAACAAATAAAATAAAGAACAAATGGATAACAGATGTGTCATCTATTATGCTCCAAAAAATGAATGAAGGAACGACTATTCAGAGGTGGCTAGGTCTATGGAAGTATGTGAAATCGAAACTAGCAGCAGTGCGTTGGGGGATTGGGCCCTGACTGCTTGAGGCCGCCGAGCATCTGTGTCACCATCCCGATCCCGGCGCCAACCGTCCACTCTCCATCCTTCAAAGGCCTCGCCGCCGCGGCGAGTTGGACGCCGAAGATCTGCGTCAAGAACATTGCCAGCAACATCATCTGCGCCAACCTCACGGTCGCCATCGCCATCGCCATTGTTGTCGTTTGCGTGCCTGGAGTGACGAGAGAGGAGGAGAGGGAGATTTCTTTCGAATCTGAAGTTATATATGGAGTTCTCGCTCTGATTTGGTAGCCTGTGGTGATGTGAAGAATGTATACCATGCTGGGCTTTGCTTATATAGGTGACCGGCCGGAGGTTCCGATCGAGTAAAACGTACTGTGGCAGTACGGCGTGTTCTGCGTGCAGTTTGATACTAGGTTTGAAAGTCCTGTGTTCTTTGTACGTGGTGGCATGACCGTCCGCGCCAAGTTTTTTGACCTGTTCTGTTGTGCATATTCAACCACGAGGAACGAAGAATCTCGTACTGGACCCGTTGATTTTCTCCTGGCATTGTTAGTTTTTGTCTCCCACGCGGGGTTTTGGTCTGAATCGATGGCCGCCCCGATCAATACGTGCACTTCAGTTTCTTGAATCGTTCTTCGTTCCTAGCTTGTTGGACTAGCTATTGCAGGCTAGCAGGCTGCTACGTAGCATAGTAGAGCTTCACAGTAGTAGGAATTGTCTTCGAACTTGCAGTGAAGGTAAGGAAATGCGTGAGCTTGAATTCTGAATGCTTTCAAAAGTCAAACAAATAGAAAATGTGCAGGGGACCAGGGGTCGACTCTTCAATCCTGAAGTCAACATGCGGATGAGTTCTCCTGGCAATTTCTTAACATAAACGAGCATCTCCATTCCCACTCATTTAATTTGTATCCAGCACCTATGCCCTCTTTAGGGACGCCGGACATGTGTCCGTTAATTTGGTGGGCGTCGCTCATATCTGGCCATTTCTGGCCCGGCCCGAAAATACAGGGCCTACATGTGTCGGGCATAACCAGTGGGACGGGCTTGGGCATTGAAATTAGGCCCGAGTAGTCAGTCGGGCCGGGCCTGGGATTCAGTTTTAGGTAGCAAAGAGGCCCGGCCCGGCCCGACGCATTCGCACTTCCACCAGGGAGCAGGCAGGCCTCAGCCCAACAGGGGAAAGCCGAAAGGCCAAGACGCCTCGCCAAGTGCCCCGCACGGCCGCACTCCAACCCTAACTTCTCTGTTCGCTCCCCCAATCCCCTCACTTCCTCCCGGTCGACCCACGCCCGCAGCCAGGCACAGAGAAATGGCGGCGGCGACCACAAGCTAGCCCCCCCGTCTCACGCCCGCGAGTCTCGCCGTGGACGCCGCACGCTAGCCCGGGGACGCCGCATCTCCTCGCCGTGGCACCTATTTCCTCGCGGCGTGGCAGGCACCCGCGGCACTGCCTCTTCTCCCCACCGCGGCAGCGACGAGACGAGGAGCTCACCCGCCGGCCGCCTCTCCTTCCCGCGACCAGGAATCCTTCCTCGCCGGTGCCGCTGCATCTGTTTCCTCGCGGGAGCCGCACCGCTGCACCGACCAGCACCTCTCCTGCAACTTCAAAGTAATTTCTTGATGTTCTTGGTGGACGTGGAAATGTGGTGGTCTGATACTGCAGATATATTTGTAGTTGTGGACATAGTGTTAGATGTGGTGGTCTGATGTTCTTGCTTGATATGGTGGATGCTGTAGAAGGATTTAGTGATAAATTTCTAGTTCTGGACTTGTGTATGCTGCAGATGTATTTATAGATGTAATTCTGTTGATGGTGGATTTAGAGATGAATTTGTAGATGTGATGCTGTTGGTGGATGGTGGATTAATTTGTAGAGGTATTTTTGTTGTTATACAGATTTAGCATGATGGAGCAAGAAGGCCCAGAAGGTTCAGAACCAGATTACCATCCTGAAGAATTAGAAGGGCATGAGGGGGAGATGGAGATGTTTATTGTACCTCCAAATCCTCCTCCTACTGGGCAAGGTCGGCACAAACGTGCAAGGGAAAGAAGGCAGCATCAAGGGGAAGGAAGCCATCAACTAGTGGAGGTTTAGGCAGTGGACTGCCAGCACAGGAGCAGGATACAGCCACAACACAGCAGCAACCAGCAGCACAACAACAGCCTACTGTCTCCTCTGGCACTTCTAGACTGAAGTGAAAGGTATGGAAGGACTTCACCAAGATATCCAATGATGGTGATGAATTAATAATAGCAAGGTGCAACCATTGCTCAGCTGAGTTGTCGGGTCAGTCTCAAAATGGTACATCTCATCTACTTAGGCACACCAAAGCGAAACATAATACCGATCAAGCCACAATGAATAATTTCTTTTTGAAATAAAAAACAAATGATGATGGAACAGTTGCACTAAAAAATGTTAGATATGATGCTCAAGTAGCTAGACATGCAATTTCTATCTATCTTGTGTCTGGTTCTCATCCATTTACAACAGTTGAAGAGGATGGATTTAGAACAATGATGTCTGCTTGTTGTCCAGCATTCAAGTCTATTGGTAGGCATACAATAAAAAGAGAGATAATGACTATGTTTCTAGACCAGAAAAAAGAATTGCTTGATGTTATTGCTGCTGCCCCTGGTAGAGTAAGTTTCACCTCTGATAATTGGAAATCTGAAGTCACAAAGGATAGCTATATTTGCATTACCTGCCATTACATAAATGCTGATTGGAAAATAAACAAAAGAATTGTATGGTTTAAAAAAATTGATCCACCATATGATGGAGCATCTATTGCCGATGAGGTCCACTTTGCTTTTCGTGAATGGAGGATTGAAAAGAAAGTGATGTGCATCACTCTTGATAATGCAGCCTATAATGATAGAATGATTTTTTACTTGCGATCCCACTTGTCAAAGAATGCTTTACCTTTGTCTGGCAAATTCTTTCAAATTCGTTGTTGTGCACACATTCTGAATTTGCTAGTTCAAGCTGGGTTGACCTTGATTGATGATGATGTTGGCAAACTTAGAGATGGTATAATGTAGCTAAAGGCTTCAGGCACTAGGCTGCACAAGTTTTATAGCACATCAAAAACTATTTTCAACTTAACAGAATCAAGAAAGTTGAAACCTGATATGCCTATTCGTTGGAATTCAACCTATAAAATGATTTGCTGATGTTTGTACTTTAGAGAAGTGTTTGATTGGTATTCTGAGAGGGACAGTATCTTCAAGGAGAATTTTGTGCTATCCGAGGATGGAGG
Source organism: Alopecurus myosuroides (assembly GCA_028641055.1). NCBI lineage: Eukaryota > Viridiplantae > Streptophyta > Magnoliopsida > Poales > Poaceae > Alopecurus > Alopecurus myosuroides. The sequence continues at coordinate 263,448,740 of CM054059.1, read as the reverse complement.
TTTTTTTCAAGGTAACTACTGTTTTCTCAGGAACAAAATATCCAACAGCCAACTTGTACTTCATGAATGTTTATCTTGTTCATACTGCTATTATTGAGGCTATTGCTGGTATAAATAGCTACATGGGTCCAATGTTGTTTGTTATGAGAGAAAAGTTCATGAAATATTGGTCTGACTATAGTGTATTTCTGCCGTGTGCTGCTGTCCTTGATCCCCGCATTAAGTTCAAGTTTTTAGCTTATGCCTACTCCAAGTTGTATGATGAGGATGACGCCCTTCGGTGCATTGCTGATGTTAGAAGTACGATGACTACTTTGTTTAATGAGTATGGTAGTGGTGTGCCAGTTCATGAAAACTTAGCCGCAACTGGTTCCTCAAACACTTGTGGACTTGGTGCTTTCTCTGACTATGATCAATATGTGGCAAGCACGAGCTCACAGGAAGAGAAATCTGAATTGGAGTTGTACTTGGTTGAACCTGTGAAGAAGTTGAACGATAATATCGATATCTTGGATTATTGGAGTAAGTCTGCCGCTAGGTATCCTCAGCTAGCAAAAATGGCACGAGATATTCTTGCTGTTCCTGTGTCAAGTGTTGCATCAGAGTCTGCTTTCAGTTTGAGTAAGAAGGTTATAACCCCGAACCATGCCTCACTAAAACCGAAAACGGTGGAGGCGTTGATGTGCTTGCAGGATTGGTATCGTGTCAAATTACAAAAAAAATAGGGTATCTACTTTAGCTTGCTTTGTTTCAGTTTTCATTCTATGTTCTAGTTACAAATAATTATTAACCCAATATATTGTTGGGTTTATAGATAATAAGAGGAAGGCAGATGTTGTTGAGCTAGATAATGATGGAGATTCTACTTCAGATGAAGAATATAATGTTACCAATCCATATTCTTTGTTCATGCCAACTTGTCAAGTTCAACCTGTGATTTATACTAACCGCTAACCTTTTGCTTATTGCTTTTTGTAGAGTTCTCTCTACAGCAATGAGAAGAGCAGAAGATTTGAAGAAGGCATGAGAAGAGCTGTGACAACCAGCAAGCTTTTCATTTTGGTTCCATGAATTTGCAATATGGACTATTGGACTGTAATAAGATATTTATGCACTTATGTTTGTTGAAACCTGAAACCGGAATGTTTTGATGCTATTTGTTGTCTGTTGGCTGTTGTGAACTGCTGTTTGATGTGTGAAATTCTAGATATAATGTTGTTTGACTGTTTTTAGTCTCTGTTATTGCAAAATTGTGCACACATACTGCTTCTATTTTGTACTGCTGTCAAAACTAGTGAATTTGGATTCTATTTTGTACTGCTGTCAAAACTGTCGGGCTTTCGGGCTTCTGTATTGGGCGGGCCTAGGCAGTAGAAACGTGCAAATCTGTGGGGCCAGGCCGGGCCTGGGACTAACCGTAGGATGTCGGGCTTTTTTAGGCCCGGCCCGGCCCGGCCCATGGCCAGATATGATTTAATTTGTATCCCGCACCAATGCCCTCTTTAGGGACGCCGGACATGTGTCCGTTAATTTGGTGGCTAAATAAACCAAAAAAATTAACACGAAAATATAATTAAAATTAGCAAATTTCATTTAAATTTGAACTATTTTAAATAGTTTAAACAAAATTGCAAATCGGGCTGGCCCAACCCTAACCCTAGCTAAATAATCCTTGTCCTCGTCAGCGCTCCAGTCAAACTTCGAGGAGTCATCGTCGTCGAGTAGGACGACATTGGAGGAGGAGGCGGCCCGACTGGTGGAGGCACCGTCTCGAGGGCTGCGGCTGTTGGAAGTGACTGTGGCCACGCCGCTGGAGGCACCGCGACTACTGGAGGCTTGTATCGCCGACAAGTGCAGCGTCGTCAGGAGGCCCGACGCCTCCTCCTCGGGCATGGTGACCAAATTGGCCATCGTCGCGTGAAGTCCGGGGGAGTCGCCGTTGAGTGGGTTGCGTAGTGGCAATGAGATTTTGTAGACATCGCCCTCACGCCACTCCTCCCTGACGGCGCTTGGCTGTGGCGGCTCTGGACGGCAGGGACGGAGGAACAGACGCCCACTCGGTGGGGAGAGGCGCTGTGAGGAGCTGCGGCGCCGTGTGGCATGGCGTGGGGCGTCGCGACTGAAGATGTCGCGGCCTCCACCTCCACGCGGTGGCGACCGCCGATGCTCCTGCTTCAATGGGCGACACGCGATGGAGCGACACACTAGAGGCAGCAGCTGGAGCAGTAACACATTCCCCGTGCCGACGCACGGAGTTTGATCGCGCTGGCCACGGTGTGGCCAGTCGCATCCCACCAGCGACAGCGCCACTCGGTCATGTACCACGATAGGCGCACGTGCAGGCTATCGACGTGGTCGATGACGGCATGCCGCTCCCGCTCGAAGAAATCCATCCAGCGCCCCCAGTTGTGCTGGTCGTCATCGTTCTTCGGGAAGCGCCACTCCTCCGGTGTCATCCAGTTGCGCCGGCGTGTGATGAAACAGCTGATCTACTATGCTATTTCTGGTATAGGAGACACGACGAGGTCCGCGGCGGACGTGTGCAACTTCTTCGGGATGCGACAGTCGAGAGGGGAGAGGATCTCGTACCAGTACATCTCCCATTCGACATCTTTGTTGATGGTGTGCCCGTTGGTGATCTCCAAGACGGAGGAGCCCCCGACCTGGGAAACATCGGTCGCCAGTGTAATTCCGAGGCGTGCTGTAGGCAGATGGCATCGCGCCACCTTGGAAACTGGCGAGTGCGTCATTAACGCACGGACCGGCCTCCTATATGGTGCCATTACTCACGCCCCCACACGTCTCTATGACGAGGTGGCTCTGCCTGTTCGGTGAGTTGCCTATACAATGTACGGTACCCCCAGGCAAGCCCACAAGTTTGGCGGGTCTCCTGGGGGTGTGAGACACGGCTGTTTGGGGATGCCGGTGGAGATGCTCTCATGTAACTACGAGTCAAATGTTGCATCTATACACAACAACACCAAAATGGGACCTAGTTTTTGCGAACCTCGAGTTAGAGGGTAGGATGTTCCTGCATTTCACACAGATAAGTAAAATATAAAAGTAACATAACCAAATAATAAATTTAAAGAGCAATTTTCAAGATTGACTAGCATAGGCATATTAGACATGCAACCTATATTCAAGTGAACACCTATCACATTTATGCCAACTAGATGACCCGTTGCGCCACTGGCGCAAATAACAGGATTTTTACTGGAATTTTTTCCATAAGAAAAGAATTATAAATTAATTCACATATCTCCATGCCTATCTATTTTTATATTTGATATTTGATATTTGATATTTGATAAGCAGAGGGTGAATCAAAACTCAAGTATCTAAAAGTTGAGCTGCTGTGTATAGAAGAGAAATAACATTTTCTACGCAATTTTAATGCCACTATTATTCCTTAAGAGAAGAAAGCTGTGAAGGTTGATCTCTGTATCAACCTGCATATGTATCGGTGAAAGCACCTTAGCATGCCCTCCTCACGAATCAGTGGGCACACGTCTCAGCTTCGGATGATCTGCGCAGTTCCATTCATCGCAGAACAATAGTACCTAGATATTCTCAAAAGATAAGAGAAATATTTGGAAGCCCTTCTCGTACACGTATGATGCTTGCAGCTATGGCTGCTGATTCTGGAACCAAGAGGCATATGCCTTCCATGTTAAATTGGCTCTCTGCCCTGATCACATCATCGTATAACGATGGGCTCTGATTCAACATCGCTGCAGAGGTTCCATGAAGCAAGTCAGGCCACTTGAGTTCCTCCACTAAGTGAGCTCCTCTGGTATCCTTTTGTTGTCTTGACTCCGATATCTGTCCAGGGGAATACACTGCTACTTTCCAGGATGGAGTTAGCGCTCCATGGCTCGAACCCAATGTTGTTGCTTCCAGTGCTCCCGGTACTGTCGCTGCTGCTAGGATTAATACCATTCCAGTAGAAAGGGATGGCCAATGGTGATTGTCCGGTGGGAAATTCAGGATCATCGACATCGAGAGAACTGATGGCGAGACTGTTGGCATCATGTTGGAAATCATGCTGCAGCTGAAATCATTCTAGCTGAACCAGAGAGAATACATCCCTTGTTATGTTGTTATAGACTTGTTGCTGCTGGAAAGGGAAATACATTCTGGTTGAACTTCAGCCACCTTCACTGTTGCCACACTCGTTGGTGTAGCCTAATTGCTGCTGGAAAGGGAAATACATCGTCGGACCTCATGAACGGCTTCTTCTTGTATACTGGTAGCATCATTGACGACTGGGTTGTCTCGCTGATGAGGTGGCTGAAGTTACCTAGACCGCCAGCGCTCGGCAGGTTGACGTCACTACAACCGAAGGTCCTCTCGGTGCTGATGGTGAGAGCTGCTCCGCTGCGATCAACCTCGGCGAGGGGCTTGTTGGTGTTGGGGTCAATGCCTTTCTATCGCGGCTTCTTCTCGAGGGACGAGTCCCAGAGGGTCTTGATCTCGTTGTCGGTCCTCCCAGGCATCTGTCTTACAATTTGAGACCACCTGCTCACGGAAAAATAAGAAAAATGGGTCGTATTAGCTGAATTACCATCAAAGTGTTGCTCTGTAGTTACAAATGCAAAATTCTTTGAATTATCAAAGTCTTGCCCTTTAGTTACAAACGCGGAATTCTTCTTTGAATTGTCAAAGTATTTCCCTGTAGTTGCTAATACAGAATTTTGCTTTGAATTATCAAAGTTGCTTGAAGGTTTAAATGTACCTGTTCCCGAGCACAGCATGGAGTTTAATGATGAGGTATGGAAGAAGCACGGAAAGAATTCTAAACTTGCAAATTGACAAGAGTTAAATGTAGAAGGAAATTGCTTTTGCTGACCTGCAAGTTAGGCAGACATCTAAGCACTCAGTTGATAAACAATGAACGCATCAATTCATTTAGGAGCAAATACCGGAATTATGTCTCAGTTTGTTTGCATAAGAGAAATGTAAGCTATACCTAAAATCAGTTGCTATTTATTGTTTGTTAAACCAGATGGCATGCAGTTAAGAATTGCAGTAGCCAATAAAAGTAGCTGCAGAACTACCCATATAGGCTTTGTTTGATTAGCCAGTTATTAGTTTCAGTATTTACCCATATAGATGATCATCATAACCATAATTCGCATAGGATCAGGCAAGCATAGAAACATAGTAGGAAAACAACATGAAATTGCAGGCATGAAGAGAAAATATGTGATGTACCCCCATGAATTATGTGAAACTGTAAATACAAAAATTCAGGTAATCAGCAAATGAACTGTAAAACAGATGTACTCAATCTGCCATTGGGGTGGGAGTGGGACAACTGTAACCAAATCTTGTAAAATATGCACAAGAAACGTTTTCTGATGATGCACAAGAATTACTCAACAACGATGTTGTCTGATGATGATATGCACAAGAATAAATTCAACTTCAAAATGGCAAGCAAATTGCTCCGGTCCTACTTTCAGTTTCAAAATGGCAAGAAAATGGGTACAGAGGAAAAAATGTCATAGAATAGACAGTACTTGTTGGTATAGACAATATTATAGCCATGTTTTCATTGAAGGTCGCATTGACGCACTTGTCAAAGAACTAATGCATGACAGCAATTAGATCGTAAGTTATGGTCTGGTGTACATTAATAAAGTAGATGTGCATTGCTATGAACATCATACCTCTGGCAAACAAAAGGTACTTTGCTTTGGCTGTGACGTTATAAATTGATTCTCTTATGGTTGTGAAAGTCCAATTCCGCATCTGCACATCGTATAGCACAGGGACATCAAATAAATCTAAAATATGAAGGAAAAAAAGCACCAAAAGCAGGCATTTTGAGTAACTGTTAGCCTGCAAATATCATGCCAGAAATTGAAAATGAGGAACCTCATATGTAACTAAAATACTGTAAATTCATATTGTCCATGGATTCTGATGACTCGCCTTTTGTACACCGATGACTCGTCTATTGCACATGACAGAGGACCAATGATTCCCATCTACAAATAGACCTCGAGAAATTCAGAAAATATCTTTGCCTCCGGTAATAGTAATATCACTCATCCTGCAGCAAACATAACACCGATCTCACCAACCCCTCATCTGTGATAAAATCAACCCGGAGATGAATAATTTAGTTAAATCAAAAAGGAAATCGCCAAAAAAAATAACCAAATATATACGGACAAATTCACTGAATTATGTAGCATCTTAGAATATATTTTCAGCGCTATCATTATTATCTAAACACCGGAGATGGTCTGACAATTTAGTAGCAACTACCAAAAAGTCTACATAGCAGAGCTTGAAACAATACAGACCTCGGTGAAGCTTCAGAACTGCCAACCGGGACAGTCCTCAAGATCTGCAACATATAATCCGGTGTTCACATCACACACTCACTAAACTCTCAAACCATGCAAGACCACAGGCCGCACACACAAACACAAAGATAAACAAATTAGAAGGAGGCATCGTGCCTTTAGGAGCCAGTTAGAAGAATCCTCTAGAATCACCATCTCATTAGTACGGTTTGGGTCTTATAACACCCAATATGCTCCTCCTAGCCGGTGGCAACAGCAGCCACAGCTATCAGAAACCCAGATAAACACGAAGTGACCCAAAAGTTCTGCTATACAAATCTGGTGGTACTGAACCTGCAAGTCTGGGCCCAAATCTGTATGCAGCTGACCAATGGCATTGATTGCAGCCCCCCGCACACGAGGATGGAGATGTTGGAATTCATTCAATATCATCAACTACATGATCCAAATTTTTAAGCATAACCTGACAGCAGCAAACAACAACTGGCGAGATTATTTTCTAGTACATGCTAAAAGAAAAGACAGAACACAGGCATAGTTTAGCATAACAACCAATGGTATGCAGGTATAACATGTGGATACAGAAAACAAAAGGGGTAAAAGATCACCTAGCGGACCTTCAATGGCCTGGGATACCCTAAAAGGAGGGAGGTCTTGCTCGACGGCGCATCTTGTCCCATTCTATTTACACTCCATGGCCACCAGCAATAACCTGCACTGTTATGCACAGACACTTGAGGGAGGAGCTGCAGAGGGCATACATGTTTGAGAAACAGTATATGAAGGAGAAGATCACCCGCCTAACTATGCACCGATGGTCTGATGCAACCTGGATCTTTTTTAGGAACAACATTACCAGGTAAAAAGGCAAAGGAAATTACCTTTACATATTAAAGGTATGTACACATATGTGGGTATCAACAAATCAAACACCACTGGAATAAATTTGGCACTGCCATTATATCGAATAGGTGATCAAAATAGGTTGACAAGGAGGAGCTGCACGAGGTTGCACTGCAGCTCAGGTATAGAGAGGTGCTGAACCAGGCTGGCTAAGGGTGTTGGCTGCCGGCGTGATGTAAGGAAAAGAAAAGAAAAAAGAGGGAGATGGATTCACCTTGTTGCGGGAGAGAAACTGGAGATGCGCGGAATGTCGCCTTCGCTGGAGGAGATGCAGAGCTCGTTCCCCTTGTGGTGGGGGCAGGACAGCAATTTCATCGGGGAGGATGGGAGATCGCCGAATTGGGCAGGGGCCGCAGCTCCCAAACTGCCTCCTTCTCCTTGGTGTCTTGCTCGCCGGCGTCGCTTGGCAGCGGCAAGACCAGAGCGGCTATGTGTATGAGGCGGGGGAGCCCGGGAGAGGAGATGAGGCGGCGCAGGCACCGCCGCCACTGCGACCATCTCCATGAACGGCGGCGACCATGGCCTCCTGGCGCTATATACAGCGGCGCCCTCCAGCCCGTGCTCCCTCCCAGCCATTCTTCTCCGGCGCGAATGAGGAGCGGCCTCCCGATGCGAGGCACGAGGTGGCGCGGCCTCGCTCGCAGCCCTGCTTCTCCAGCACGCCCGTGGCTGCCGTCACCGTCCGGGGCGCGGTCCTCGGCCCCGCTGCAAGGAGGGGTGCGCACGAGGACGGCGGAGGAGCCGGCTAACCCAGGAGAAGAGGAGAGGGCGGAAGACGATGCCTCGATCTAGGTTTTCACCTTCCGAAGAGAAGCCATCATGGTGGAAGAGGATGCGTCGGTGAGATATTTTCACCTCCTATGCCCACTTCCACGCCATGAAATCGAACGGCCGCTGCTGTGCACAAACCTGGCTGGAGCCGGAGACCGAGCGCGACTGACCAGCTCCTCCAGATGCGCCGCACGTCGGGGAGCCCGACCTACTGCTACTGCTGCCGCTGCCGGGCTCCGTCAGGCCTCGGGTAAGGAGCTAGAGGAGGAGGAGCAGCAGCACCAGGCCCGCGGCGCGGCGGCGGCGGCGCCAGTGCGGGGCGAGGAGAGACGGCGGGCGGGTATCGGGGAGGAGAGACGGAGCGACTATTGGCTAGGTTTCACTGCGAGCTGGTTTTGTCTCACGCACGAGCAGATCGAACGGCTCTGCTGTGACCAGAAGTGGATAGGCGCACATCCGGATTGATGTCGAATTTTATTTTCATATGATCTGATGAGCGGATGAGTACCATGCAGAGGCGTGTTTCAGCCTAGAACCAAGAATAATTTATTAGGAGTGTAAAAAAGGCTAAAAGTTAGTCACTAAACTGGGAGCATGCTGAGAAACAAATTAGCCTAAGAATGTATGAGAGTCAACAGCTAGAATATTTTCTCTAAAAATAAATCATCTTCTCACGACTACTGAATACATAATCATCAAATATGCAGCCGAACAACTTGTAACAGATACTAAATCAACTTCAGCGCCTACTCCATTTTATAGTAAACTTGTAAACTATATAATCAGCTATTACTTCATCAGTAGCGTTGTTCTAGGTAAATACATCAAGAAACGCAGATACCAAGTTTATATTGCAAAATGTTTTGTACTTTGCAAACTAAGACTATAAACAGCAAGGCAAACAAAATATCGAAGGTAATCCAAAATAATTGAAATGTATTAACACATATGGAGATTTAAAGGAGGCAAGTAGATCAATGATACATGCTACCAACAAAGACACCTGCTAAGAAAGATGATACATCATACATGTGACCAGACAATGACACCTAATATGCAATTATATTCAAGTCAACGTCATGAAAAAGAACCAGAACAGTACCATGAATTCAGGCCTACTGAGAAGATCCTAGGGATGACATCCCACTTTAATAATCTGATGGAATAAAGAGAACAAGTTCGTATCTTGTGTAGCCCAAATCAATGGACCTGCCCTATCGCATTAATGTTTGTTCCGGCAAGCAAATATTCCCCCACTTGCCAGAACAATTTTTTTGCATTTTTGAAAGAGGGAGAAGTTCGCGAACAAGGATTTTCGTTCAGAATTTTATGTCACTCATAAGCATCCGATTAATCACTTGGTTACGTCCTGCATCATCCAGTTCAAAAGGACGATCAGTTCTACACAACCTGTCTAAAATCTTTAGTTGCATCCACCACCTATATTTGGAAAGCGACTGAATATTAGCATGTTACCATGTTTCTCTTAGCGACACACATCACTACAGGTACTCTTATACATACATCTACTTTGCTGCCTTCTCCCAGCATACATGATCATCTCATATCACCAAATGTTTATTTTTTGAAAATATATAACAAAAAAATGCACTTCCATGTGGATGCTACTTATTACTCCCTCCGTCCGGAATTAAGTGTCACAAAGTTTGACAAAAGTGGATGTATCTAACACTAAATTATGTCTAGATACATCCACTTTTGTCAAACGTTGTGACATTTAATTCTGGACAGAGGGAGTACATGTTCCACACTAATTTGTTATCACACAGTTGAGTACTCAAATACTCCCTCCATTGCAAAATATATGAAGTTTTAAATTGGTCACAATTTCCAAGATATGACTTTTACCATTATTATCTGTATGCATATGTTACCACAGAATTATAAAAGATGCATGTTTTGAAACTATTTATCATGAAAAATTTAGTGGTACAATATTTAACTAATAAATCAAAATTGTTTTGTGTTAATTAGTTGTTGAAGATCGAGAAGTTTGACTACAAACACTGTACGCTAAGGCATGTATTTTAGAACAAAGTTGGTAATATCAACAATATGTCTCTAGGAAGAATGAGAAGTTACAGAATAGCAGTAGCTCCATGGCAGTACCGCTCCCACATGGTTCGGAATCTCCGTTGCCTCCAAGATCCCAAAGTTTAATTGTGACATTTCCTTGTGTGACTTTCCTCATGTTAACCCCACCTGGTTTCAGCAGATGAACATATCTAATTTAGATCACATGGAAAACCACGACATTGCTTCAGTATATACATAATAAAAGACAGTCATATCTACTATATCTACTTACAGTTGGAATCATGTCCTCGCTGTAGCCACTTGTCCGAGAAGCATAGCAGCCATAAATGAATATCAATAGAGAGAGAAAAATGACATAACTCAAGTCATGTAAGTTGATACGTACAGCAATTGAATTGGTTAAAGATGTCTTTCCAGCGTTCTGTAGGCCAACCAGGGAGAGTTCCAGCTCCTGCTTAAAGAACAAGCTGGAAAAAAAATTACTGCCATGAGTATAATTTGGATTTATTATTCTTCAAAGATAAGAAAAGGTTACAGGCTAACATATTCTAAGGAAAGTCTGCATCAAGTTCTGTTATTTGGTAGAAAAAACAAAGAACAGTCTCATATAGCACAGATATGCATAACTAAACTGAAGCAGAACTTGTCTCATAACCAACAGCTAACTTGAGCAACAGGGTAAATTATTCAGAAGACGATCCTGAAAACTAAATTCATACAATCCATGCTCACCCTAAGGCATGATACTAATTATTTGGGGGGCAGGGCAACAAACTAAACCTTCAAAAGGTAGCAGCGGCTCCATTACTGTAACAAGTGAAACCTAGAACGGTAATTTCTTCACAGTTCCACAAAGGAAGCTTGACCATCTCCGGTAACCATAAGGGCAGGACAACTACTTTTGCTAGCATATATCCTAGTTAGCTTGAAACTGCATGGAATTGTTGAATTTAAAATTGCGCCCTTTACAATTCAGAGATCCTAGCTACTGTATCAAAGTCCATGAAGGGTAGCACACCAAAGGCTACCTTCGTATGCGTATGTTGTACATTAAATTTTGGCCTTCCCTGGATCTAACTGCACAGAGCACACAACCCGCTCCAATCCATAGCACAGCCGTGCACCTAGCCGTACAAGGCAATTCGATCCTAACCTAATCCCACGAAAATCCATACTACCGCTCAAATCGATGGGGGAAACTAAATTTCCGCCAAGAGGAACCACAAAAGACGGCGAGAAGGAAGGGAGAGAGAGCTAGACATGAACACCCTCCACCGCACTCGACCCCGCCCTTCCCTACCCTTGGCACGACGAGGCTCCCGCGCTGGAAGGGCCTGCGGGCTGCGGGCCACCTCCCCCACCGGCACATCCTCTACTCCGCTCTCCTCCTCCCGCCAAGGCGACGGCCGGCTGCGGCCTCCGGAGAACCGCGGTGGAGCAGCATCCCGCCTAGCATCCCTGGCACCGCCGCCACTCACCCTGCACCTGCGGACAGAGACACGGCACCGCCGCCACTCACCCTGCACCTGCGGACAGAGACACGACTGTGGGGAAGGTGGATTGGCCGGGAGGGGCGGGCGCAGATTGGGGGATTGAGGAGGCGGAGACTGGGGAGGAGAGGAGGAGGAGGGTGGGGAGGAGAGACGGATGCGGGGATTTCACGACTCGCGTGGGCATTGGGCAGTAGAGTCGCGGTCCACCAATCCGGGGCCTACACGTGGAGGCAGCAGGAGGCTGCGCGCAACCGAAGCGCGCGTCGTGGACGATTTGCGAAGACATACTACACCTCCATCCTTTATAGGAGTAATTAGAGATGCAAGTGGGTCACCATTAGAGTACCCACTATCCTTTTTGGTTCAAAAAATAAATTAACTTTTAAAAATGATCATATCTACTTCTTTCTCTTGAAAAGTAAATTACACTAGAGAAAAGAGCATATACGAATTTGTCGATGGTTATGACCAAATATGGTTACCTAGCATACCACTGCATGTGTAGTGCGCAAGTCGTTGACATAATACAAACAGAAGGACTTATCCGTGAATATTACATCTCTCAGAGTGGTACAACAAAAACATAGCAGGTCCAAGCAAAGCTATAGGATACAAACTTCATTACAAAATCTCGAGAATCTCTTTGATGAGTCAAAGAAGATCTCATGCAAATAAAACATCAGAAGAAGCAATTCGAAACTCCAAGCTGGAGAAGAACTCTAGCTCAGAACCTAATCCACTACGGCTGATGTCATCCCTAATCTATGCCTTGAAACAACTAAGTTTATGAATGGTTTCCACCTACACCGTGATAGCTTCTCCTCCACCAGCGTTGTTGATGACGATGCTTTACTGGCAAAGTAAGAGATGACTCCACCTAGCTTCCTTAGACAGCGATGGCTTCACTATGACGACTTCCATAAGGCTTCAACTCAAAGCAGGGGGTCAAACGGAAACGAATGAGTAACGAGCGTTACTCAACAAGTTCATGATATATATAGTGGGTAGTTTGATGCACTAACTACAGGTTTAGACTCGAAAGAGTCATAAGATAATGGAAGGTTTTATAAAACTTTCTTCAAGAGGTTGCTTTTAATTCTGAAAACGATGCCCGCCAGACCATCATAGGAGCTAGAACTTCTGGGAGTTTCCTTTCCTATAGCGTTCGCAGTTCCTTCCCGGAACAGGGGGTAACATGTCACATCCTTTTACACTCTGTAGAGGTGCGTTACTTTACCCATGGGAGATCAAGACCATGTTGCACAACCAGGCTTAAGTTCTTGTCCATGTCCACTTAGGTGTGGAGCCAAACCATGCTTCTCCGCACAACGCATGCCCACCCATTTCCGCCAGAAGGTTGAACCCCTGATTCCACCCCTCACGATGGAGATCTAGGTGCCCCTAGCAGACACTCATAGACCCTAGAGTCAGTGAGACGTAAGGGCTCCCACCCATGTGCATGTAGTCCAGAAGACCTACATCGTACGTTTCTGGCAGTCCGTTGACATGCGAACGAGAGAAGATCACAACTGACTTACTCGCCCCATACAAGACCCATGGTTAACGCGGTATTTATGGCGCACCGAGTTCTGACGGCATTTGTGATTAATTCCTAGGTAATACTTTCCCATGCAGATGGAACCTTCCTTTGACCTATTCATCTTACCATGGTCCCATCCTCCCACCAAACAGAACACTAACACTTGGGTAGTCATTCAATTAGTCATATTATTATAAAAATAGGATCATGCATTCTTTTAAGAATAGGTGATAATATGATAGGTTTTTTGCAAATAGTTTGTTATGAAATACTGCAAAGGATATGAGCAAGTGATGAACTTGCCTGGGATTGAAATAATGACAATAATAATCCATGTCTTTGGGGTTTGAGGGTCGCGTAGAAAAACCCTACATTTGAAAGATAGCAAAGTAGTCCCGGTAAGGACTACTGAAAACACTAGCAAGATGTTGTAATGCATAGTAATGAAATGCATCGTGAAATATCCTGGAAAATACCCCAGCTTACACGTGTAAGCTATGATCGATACGATATTAAGATCACATAGGTTTTAGGTGAATTGTTTCATTACTTGTGGTGATGTTGTTTTTCACTTATTTTAGACTTATATGTGTTTCACTTTTATTTAACAAACAATGGTTATCGTGTTTAGATAGAAGTGTTATCACATGGTTAGGCAATAAGGCAATAACACATACAAAACAACTATTGAAAAGATAACAGACACATTTTAATTTTACGTTTAAAGGTGTAGAGATAATGACAAAGAGTTTAATTGATAATGATGAATTAATACAACTAACTCTATCATCACATAACTTGCTAGTGACTTGGTATGATAGGTTTAGTAGGTGTGAAAACACGAGGGTTTTATTAATAAGGAAAAGAATGTTGTGGCAGTTATTTCTGGTTATAATCGAATATTATAGAATTCCATTATACGTTTAGAAACAAGTTTATAAGTTAAATATAATCTTTTATGTTTGACATATTTAAATTGGAAATGCTTTTCTCTTTAATTTGATATAACATTTTATGCTTTCTGAAAATATTAGAATAAGCTATTAATTTTAAATGAATTAAATGACTAGAAAAAAATATTACACACATGAAAACTTGGTAAAATGACTATGAAAACATCATAGATGAGTTGCATTTGTCATTTGGAGCATTTTGGTATATAACTTGTATTTTTTCTGATTTTATGAATTATTTATTATTTTTCTCAATTTTAAATGATTTAATTTAATTAAATAATTTTTAAATTTTAATCTTTTTCAAACATTTTTGAAAAGTTGATAAACATTTAGATTTTTTTCTAAACATTTATATATTTTATTTGTATTTTTCTGATAAGTATTTCAAAAGTTATTGATTTATTAATTTTAATTCCTTGTGTGCCATTTTAAATTGACAGGTGGGGTCCACCTGTAAGGTTTAAATTTATTTCAAAAAGTAAAAATAAAAGAAAAAGAAAAATCCTTACGACGTCATGCTGACGTCACCTCTGCATCAGCAATGGGGAAAATCTTCTCTGTTGATTTCAATCGGGAGATTTACAGCGAGCTAAGTCGATTGGAGGGTACCGTGGGATGGAGAGTGGCTCAAGGAACCTAGGGGTGGCAGCGATTGGACCATATGGTCACCGGAGTAGCTCCGGCGACCATGGGCGCGGCGGCGATTGGCTGAGCACGGCGATAAGGCGATTCCGGGCATAATTGAGCGAACGGGAAGCACATCTAGATGCAAGAGCTCACCATGAGCGTGTTGGAGTGGTCGGTGAGGCACGAAGAGGTCGAAATTGCCAGCCGCGTTGAAATTCGGCCGGCAGTCGGACTTGGGCAGGATAGTTCGATTCGGCCCGTCCCGAGCTTCCGGGCTTTTGTGCGAGCTCAAGGATGACGAAGGGAGCATGTTGATGACGAGGGCGTGCTCAGAAGGAGCAGCCGTGGCCGGAGACGACGGCGTTCGATGATAATAGTAGGGTTAGGTTTCGGGTACTCTCCCAGAAATAGAGAGAGGAGAGTGTGCGAGAGAGAGGAGAAGAACATGGCGACCTCAGACCTTATCCACGCAGAGGGAGGCAAGCAGGAGAGGATACCGCGACAGTGACTCGACGGCAACCGCCTCTGCCTTCTGGCCGGAAAGGAAGAAGAAGAAAAAAATTACCACCTTTTGATAAACCCCTAAAATTTCCAATAATTATATTTTGGTCCTTCTATTAATGAGCAGTGATAATAAAACCTTGTTTTTAGGGCCTTCTTGTAAGCAGAAAAATTAATAAAAATCAGTTTTGAAATCCTTATTGAACTTCCAAGCTCACCATGTTTTTCTTTTTCAATTTTGAGCAAGATTTAAAGTTTTACTTTGGATGCTCAATTTTAGTTGAAATTTGTTATTTCTCTAATTTACATAACAATTGGATTTGAAAATTCTTCAATCCATGCTATAACATGAATACACACAACAAACATGTTAGTTGCACAATGGTGTGTTTTTCATTGGAAAATCTTAGATAATAGTCTTATAGGAAACAATTAGTAAAACTACTTCGTAGTATTTCTATGCACTGTAATGAAGTCACCCAACAAGGAATTTATTCCAAGTCATACCAAATGGTGTTGAGTAATAGATGGATTTGTTTTCTTTTATGCGATTTGTTATTTTCCTAATTGAAACTCTTAGCAAGTTTGATTGACATTTAAATTAAGTGTGTGCAAGCCATGCCTGCTGTTTCTAGTACTTGATTAAATGGAAACATGTGTGGCTTTGGAAACTTGTTGGTTTGTTTTCCACACAGGTTTCGTGTATGGCTATAATCAAATGTTGGTTTTAGTAATATGTAATCATTTACATGGTTGTGTATAGATATATTTGTGTTGTTATATGTTAGTCTTATCTATGAAAAGGATTTGGAAAACAATGTATTAAACTTGTTACGAATAACCTCCACATATCACAAGACATGTGGATGCAATGGTTTGTTATTATTTCATACCTGATAATTGTTCCCATTAAAGATATTATTATGAGTTCCTCATCTCTGATGAGCTTGACTGAGGTTATTAGTTCTCTATTATTACCTAATGATCCACTAGATAATTTCTTATGCTCCCTTACTGAGGCAGTGTTGCTTCTTGTGGTCTTCTGTTGCCTACAATGTTCTTGTCTCTAGTTCCTACTAGTGTTCTGTTATCACCTTTATCCCTTGCCAGAAGGTTCATCTCTTGGGTTCCATCTTCAACTGTATCACCCTTGTGATGAAGACAACCAATTACTCCAAGCAAAGATTTCTCTTAGATGATTATAAAAGAATGTAGGTATATGTTATGAGATCCATTTTCGCTATGCATATAAGAAGAATTTGTTAACAAGGTAGCTAGTCTTGCCTCCAAATTACTACTCATATACAATAGGCTAAGATGTACCGGATTATTCAACCTTCTGTTTGTTCGTGTATGACACTCAATTGTTTGAGTATACAAAAGTGATTTGTTAAGAAGGTTGCAAGACTTGTTACCAAACTACTTCTATACAACACTAACATTGGAGTATCACACTATTTCAAGAGGAGTTAATAAGATCAGATCAAGATATAAGAGTTTCCAAATACTCTTATGATAGATTGGAATAGCACTTCTAGAACACTCTAAATAATCTTCCTGAATATCTTCCTGTGGTAGTTCCCCCTTTCTCGCGGGTTTCTTATCTTGCAGAATGACTTAGAGAAGATTGGGAAACAACGTATAATGGTCTAGCCAAAATAATAAGATCTAGATTAAGAGTTAGTTCATGCTTTTATTATCCTTCCATATAGTTCTTATTTTATTTCCCAAAAGATATGTACTTATATCATATAGGATTTGCTTTACTTAATTAGTTATCAATTCAATTCCTCTAATAGAGGTTATATCATGATGTTATTCATTAATTGTATCTAGAGATACTTTTGTTGTTGAATTTGAATAGGAGTGTGGAATGCTTATGGAATGATGACTTAATGGTAAGTTGATCAAATGGTTCATTGATGTGTTGCGACTTCATATGCTCACTTGTATAAGATGATGGAATCAAGGAGCATGTGAAGGGTATTGGGGTTTAATGATTTAAGTCAGAGTTGGTAGTTGTTTTCTCAGATGTCATGTCGTTACTTTATATCCACCTCTTTATTATCTTTGTCTTTCACAATGTAGACATAGAGATTTGGAAAGATCTTATGTAATGATGAAGGTTTAACAGTAGTTTAGAAGATTTATTTCTTATTTTAGGTACTTCTTTTATGGTTGATGAGATATGTACATATTCTATAAATATGTTAATACAATTATTATGTCATTTACCACTTTTGGGTTTTGAGTTAACACTTATGGATATCACTCGTGTTCTATTGAACCTTTGTTATTTACTTGTTAAGGTGCACTTAATAATTATGAGATAATTTATAAAGATGTTGTGCGAATGGTTGATAACTTAAAGAGTTGTTGTTTTATAGGAGATAGATTCTCTGTTGATGAGATGGTTCAGATGTGCATTACTCATTTGTAAAAGTATGATCATCAGCTATGTGATTTGGATACTCACCCCTCTTTGAGTTCTAGATACCTAGTTGATTCTCTTAAGTCACTTATAGACTTGTGGTTAAGGTTGCTGAGAATGTGTGCTTGGTCATAAACAAGTATGGCTTGTCTTATCAAATGATTTGTTTTCTTAACATACTTGTTATAAAGATCACTCCAAATGTACTCTTGATCAGATGATCTAAATCTATTTCATCCTGTCAAGTGAAACATTGGTCACTTTGTTTCTTTTAAACTTTCGCGCCAAATTTTCCCGTATTTTTAGATGCATGCTTTGCAAATGCACATATTATAGTTAGATCTTTATAACCTCCAAATCACTGGGATGTTACCCCAACTACATATGTAAATTGCACTAGACAAAAGAGCACATACAAATTGGTCGATGGGTATGACGAACGACGAAATAATAGGAGGCCCCACCATTGGCGACGGCGAAAGAAGAAGCATACATTGTAGACTTGCCGATATATGGCGATGGACAGAAAGGAGTATAAAATATTAAATGAAGGACTTGAGGGTCATGCCGAGACACTTCCCAAAAATCTTATCATCTCATTTCTTGTGTAGGATTAGACAAACGGGATCTCGAGGCCTGCCCTTTCGGATGGCGTGCACATGGCTGGAGGGATGGGGTAGATGATAGGAACACATCGACATGGAATATGGGTAGTCTATTGAAGGTATCCAAAGTATAACCGTCAATTGTGCGGTCACTATATATTCTCATATATCGGAATTCTAGTCCGTGACAACTCCGTATGTACTTTGCTAAATATATTATAATTGTTAGTCTCTTAGCAAAATCATATATTTGGGTCGGTTCAGTAGTATTTTTACCCTAAAAATAAACCCTTACGTTTGCTAGACTTATCAAAGTCCATGATCAGGAAAACATGTCCATCTCACAAAACATAAACTAATCATAGAGAGAATATTAAGAACTTCTTGTTTGTTTATATCTTCACACTTGCATAAAGGTTTTCCTTTGAAAACTCACTTTTCAAGTACTATAGCGGTTATAACATGATGACATAGACTTAATTCTTAACTTCGAGATGGAATAATAACTTGATAGTATTGTCAATAAGGCATATCTCCAACACTGGGCATCTCGTTAATAAGTTAGTTCGGGAAAATTCCATAAAATGACATAAAAATATAATAGAAACATGTAGAAATGATATGAACAAGCATGGAACAATAAAAATTATAGATACATTTTGGACGTATCATCGCCCTGTGGGTTCCGCTTCAGGTCTCCTTCTGCAGATCTCCATCTGCCGTCTTCCTTAGACAACAGCAGTCCTTCACTCGCCATCCCTCCGAGACATTGTTCTGTCATCTAAGACAGAATCCAATACCGAGTGTCGGTAGAGCTTGGTCCCTTCTTATTCTTCGACACGACCTCGTCGCCGACGGTCTCCTCCTTCGCTTCCGTGTGTGACTAGCTGGAGTGGGCAGCATCTGAGGTAGCGAGGGCCTCAGAGCCTTTTGGGGCCACGTGGCCTCCTTGCTCCAAGCACGGAAGGGGCGACACGAGGTGAAGTTCGGGCTGTGGAGTCACCGTAAGTCACCACCACCATGAAGCACCGTCGACAACTATGGCCGCCATCATAGGATAAAGGGGCGTGATGGTGGAATTTTCCATTACCGTCACACTGGTGTTCGAGGGTGTCTTCACCATGGTCTCTGCGGATGCCATGGAGATGGCTGGTGGCACGTGTGCGTGTGCGCTTTGTTTTCTCACCGATGCAGTACAGAGTGTTCGAGGAGCTCTAGGAGAGAAGGATGTGCGGTAGATTTGGAATGGAGAAGGTGAGTGAAGAGGAAGGGTAAAAATATTTTATATCGCCCGCCTGGCGATTCGTGCCCCCCGTTGGGGACATGCCGGATAGACGCCATGCGGTATGTAATTACCACGGTGATCGTGAGTTGTCTCCATGATGACTCGATTTATGCATGTGAAAAGCGCACTGAGCGGGTTTCCTTCTGGTTTCGTTCAGAGTTCAAACTACCAGATCCGTACATGATGGACAAAACACTAGCACAACTGACAGAGGTCACGTCGCAAAGATTCCTCCAAGAAGACGGATTTAACATTTTTAGCTGAAGGGCTGGAGTTGCTTCCGTCTTAGTATTGAAAATACGAATGGAACATCAATTCTAATGGGAAATCTTTGAGCTCAACGGTGCCTTGATTCGACAAAGACAGAAGACGGTGACCAGAGAGCTAAGACCTCTATGGGGGCAATTGTTGGGTTATGCTGGATAGGGTGCCATACAGCATAGGCCTAAACCCGGAGTGTCCGGGGGCCCCGCATGATTACAAGGTGGGAAGCTTTGTAGGGTAGCCCAGCAAGACAATGCACAAGATGGAGGCCCATCGTATAGGAATAAGGAGGCACGGAAGGACTCCGATTTGAGAAGGAGCCAGACGCTACAACCGTCTATAGTTAGGTTAGCAAGATGTACGTTTGGATGTGATCTTGTAATCCTAGGACGATTATATATAAAAATGTAGAGGAGAGAAACCCTAAGGGGTTGAACTTAATTATACTCTGTACTAGGCGTTTTCAATTATAGTAAACTTTGTGGGAAATAGGGAGTCGTCCCCGGCTAACCAGAACCTGGTTAAACCCTTGTGCAACCCACCACCGCCACATCCTCTTACGTCTACCCGCCACATTCTACTCCGGGGTATGGCACCTCACGCTATGCTTAGTTCCTTGATACAACCGCATACACAACTTCTGCACAAAGTCTTCAAGAAGGATAATTTGCACATGCTCCGCTGATGATGAGTCCAACCAAAGGTCGATCGGAGATTTTCATCCCCAAAGACGAGCCAGTTCAAATATTGAGCCAGTCCAAACGAACGCCCAGAGGAGTAGGATGACATGTCGATTCCTAGCACAAGGAGCCAACTCAAATATTGAGAGAAATCCTATGAAATTTGCTTTGGGAGGAGCTGGGAAACGCAAGATTCAACGAGCTGGCATTGCCTACATGGCCATAATGATAATACATTGAAAAATCAATGTTCGTAGACACCAACGGGGAGAACATAACCAAGTTCCTTCAGCGTTGCACACCTAGAAAAAAATTGTGGACATCAAGATTGGAAGATTTGGAGGCAGAACATGGCCAAGTAAAACAACATGAACAAGGGAATCAATAGCATAATTAATAGCTGAAGGATAACTCAGTTAATTCCGAAATCATATAACTTGGCAAACACAATGTTTTCCCATCAGACATTAAGAATATGAAAGCAAACACTAAACAGGGTACTGGAAAACACTTTTTGCAGGCAGTCAGGACAAGAGTGCGATTAACTGAAACTCTTTTTGCAAGCACTTGATGGGATTGGATGGAATGTAGGTCTAGCTTGTAAAGTGGGAATGGAAGACAAAAGGGTAATGGAAAAGGACCTTGTTGTGAGTGCACTTCAGGATTAGCCTCTCCTTGTTGTGCTGCTCACATCTGGTCTCTGGTAACCAGGATTAGCCTCTCCTTGTCGTGCTTCTCACATTTGGTCTCTTTTCATAAGTTCGGTTACAGTTACTCTAGGCCAAGGGTTAACAACAAGTTGTTCGATGTTTTTCTAGAAAATGGGATTGGGTGAAAATCTCTAGTGCTAGTTGTTCAATATCCAGCAACATAGAAAGCTGCATGCTTGAAGAAGCAAGCGCAGGCAGAAGAGAATCTACGAGCTGGATTCCCTCTCTCTCTATCTCTAATCCATATGCTCTAGTATCGAAGAGAGAAAGATGATCAGTGCCGATGTCCGTTTCCAGACGCGTTGAAGTCTCCATGCCGGTGGCAAGAGGGGAGCGCGTGTCAAGCGCTGCTCCGAAGCCCATTCTTTCACCCGCCGGAAATGGGCGACAGGTCGATCTAGAGAGGAGGAGGGAATGGGAGAGATAGAGGCGTACCAGAAGGTTTGCCGGACCAAGAAGGCGGCGGCGGCGTCGACGATGCTGCTGGGGCGTGGGATCCAAGATGCGGCTGGCTCGGCTCAGAATCCGTCTGTCCTCCCCTCCTACCTCCCTTGCTAGCCGCCGTATCCCGGCCCTCTCTCCCCTCCCGTATCCTTTCTCGCCGTCGTAGCCTCCCCTCTTTCCCCTCTCACCTCGGACGCCGCCGTCCTTTCGTCTCGTCTCGGCTTGGGGTCGGGGACAGGGGTAAAACGCGAGCTCTAGGTCGCGTATCGGTTGGCAGAAGAAAGAGGCCCATATCGGGAAATTTCGGAGAAATACGGGGAAAATACTGGGCCAAATACATGACAAACAAATGGGCTTTTTGACATAGACGGGGATTCGGGTTTCGGCCGGCATTATCCCCGCTTTTCCCTGAAAATACTCTGGTAACAAATGAGGCCTTAGCATGGCCGACAGCGGTGCTCCTCCAGGTGGCATTGTTTACCAGCGATCGCTTCCCGATGTGCAAGATCTAGGGAAAGGAGCTCAGATTCAGTCCTCAATGAGCGGATCTAGGATCTACACACCCGACCGGCTCCAGCTGGAGAAAAGACGTGGTTGTTTCCCTCCCGTCGATGATGCACCTCCATGGCCGGATTCGAGCCCTCCGGCCGCCATGCTCCAGATCTTCATGGCCAGATTCGAGCACTTCATGGCCGTCGTGCTCTAGATCTACATGGCCACTACGCTCCATGGCCCTCCATGTTGGCTCGGGAGCTCCAACATGGATGTGGATTAGAGGTGAAGCTCGGGAGGATGGGTAGTTGCGTTTTAAGGGACATGGGGAGAAAGCTGACGAGGTTAGTGGGCTGGTACGGTTATGCTCTTTTTATAGGGGTTTCCATTCCTATTTGTGTCCAAGTGCAAGGACTATTTTGCGAAAAGGCTAGAGCGACCGTGTAATCTGGGATGGACGTCCCAGATAAATGTGGAATTGCTACCCTCATAGAGGAGACCGGACTGCAGGTTATATTAACGGTTTTGACTGGACGAAAGTGTAAAAGGCGCCACCAAGGCCCACCTGACAGTGTGACAGAAACAATATAGTGTCTGCGAAGGCTCCGTCAGCACCGGCCTTAAAGGCTTAGTTAACGTTCGACATTAGAGCTGTTTTCAACCATCCTTTAGTCACGCAAATGTTTCATGGCATACAGTTCACTGCCTAGCACCAAATTTAGTTTCGAGTACATTCCACAAATTTTGGCATTGAGCATATGCAGATATGCATCAACCAACTTGTCACCAATCACCTTAATGTCACAACCACAAAGAGAAAACATGCCACTTTCTAGTGTTGTGTTGCCAAAACAAAGAGGTCCTTATGAACGATGGTTTGTTTCATTAAAACCGAAGGTTCGTGCTTATATTTGCTGATGGACGACCCATCCAACAGTATGTGCTTAATGGTTAGAGGTACCTTTTAATTACTCATCCTTTCTAATTGGTCTTGCGTTTTAGTTTTCATCAAAGTCAAAATTTGTAAAATTTGGTCAAAATATAAACATCTACAATACGAAATGCATATAATATAAAAGATCCATGGTTATTCTATTAATATTGATTTTATACTGTAGACATAGATATTTTTCTATGTTCATTGAAATTTTAAAGTTTGACATTTTTTTACTTTGATTGGTGATAAGGCAGGATAATTTGGAGAGGAGAGACTAGGTGGTTGTATGGTAAAGGATAAGATTCCCCCTTTTTTTTAGAAACGGGAGCCAAAGCTCGGCCTCTGCATCAAAACGATGCACACAGGCTACCTTTATTAAAAGAGTATAAAAACATCCATCCAAATACAGTTCACGGATCACTTAAGGTGGCCACGTAAGACAAGCCACTCAAAAATAACAAAGTTACACGTCTAATCGTGTAGCATTAAGCCACCCAGCCCGGCTGTAAATAGGACGAACGACCACCTCAGATGAGCACAACCTTATCCATAAGACCTCGCTGATCGGCAGAAAGGAGGAAGGACCATGTTTGAATAGAATAGACCGCCTTATTTACAACCTGTAAAAAATGAAAATTTTGTTGTTTATTAAAAACCACGTCATTTCGACAATTCCAAATCGCCCTAGGAACGCTGCAACACCAATACGAATATGTGCTTTTGTTTTCCTATCAATGTCATTCAGCCAGCTATCAAACATATTCGCAATGCTAGTAGGTGGATAAATGTTAAACGTGAAGTGAACAAGACGCCAAATATCGCGAGCAAAAGGACAAGATATAAACAAATGTTCTACAGACTCATCTGTATCGCAGAAGGCATATATTTTTTTACATCCAATCCAATTCCTTTTAATCAAGTTATCCTTAGTTAAAATAACTTTTCTATTAAGGAACCATACAAATATTTTTATCTTTAATGATACCTTTAATTTTCACAAGTATTTTCAAAAAAATCTTGTGGAACCGTGAAGCATATCAGCATAGAAAGATCTAATGGAGAACACCCCATTATCTGTTAATTTCCATTGGAACGAATCTGCCTCGTTGGTCAAAGATACACCCATTAATCTCTCGACCAACTGGAGCCAAAGATCCCTCCTACGACCCATAATACTTCTCCGAAAACGAATATTCAAAGGATTATATGCTAACACATCAGCAACCAAAACGTTCTTGTGCAAAACTATACAATATATAGAGAGAGGGGTAAGTTAGTGACAACGGTTCGTCACCTAACCAAGTGTCCTCCCAAAAACGAACCCGGCGTCCATTTCCTACCGAAAACACTCCACGCGAAAAGAACTCATATTTCACTTTCATTATTCCCTTCCACAAGGGAGAGTCTAAAGATTTAGCCTGAGCCCGAGATAACGTTTTAACCCCCTAAATATTTATTAGATAGCAGCTCTATCCAAACCCCCTCCTCGGTCATCATTTTGAACAACCATTTGCTCAATAAGCACATTTATACCACTGAATGCGTAGAACTCAAAATGAGCAATAAGGACTTATTTTCAATCAAATATGTACGTCGTCATATTTTCCATTCCCATATTCACACTTTAATATCTGAAACTAAATAAGAAAACCAAACGATACATCCGGAACAGAAACTAAATGAAGAGCAGAAGCTGCAGAAGTCAGGCGGCCGAGAGGTCCGTCTTCAGCGCTGCTCCATCGAAGCTGAACCAAAAACAATTCTACAGAAGTGTCCCTCTGTTGGAAAACAGTAAACAATAGAGAACTTATATGCAGGCACATACGTGCAGGAGTTTATATATGCACATCAGCAGCAGTGCGAGTCGGGGTTGGGATGTGACCCATCGCCGGCGAGCATCTGCGTCACCAGTTGTATCCCGTTCCCCATCCACCCGTGATCGCCCTCCAAGGGCCTCGCCGCGCCGGCGAGGACGCTGAGGATTTGCATCGCCAGCAGAACCAGCACCACCACCTTCGCAACGTTAGCCGTCGCCGCCGCCATTGTGGCCCCGATCTGAATATTATCTGTCCACACGCCAGACAGGTTCAGCCGAGAAGAGAAATAGAGCTTCCTTTCGAGCTACAAGTGTGCTTTAGGCTGCGATTAGCTTGTCGGAAGCTCGCCACGGTGGTGAGCTCGATTTTATAGAGGCATGCAAACTGAAGACGTGGCTCACTTGGGCTGACTCTAAGTCTGTACACTGTTTTCCTGGCGTGTTGCGAACGTGAAGGACGGAGAATTCGTGACAAGACTCGTTCAAGTTCAATTTTCTTAAATTTCTACCACACCGCGCTTTTCCTTTGGTCTCCCCCACGCGCCCGAGGCTCCGGTTTGGAGTCGCTGCTTCAGTTTGCAATTTTTGGAGAAATTAGGAGCTCGGTTGATATCGTCTGTCGATCAAGTATACTCTTGAACCGTTCGTGCTCTTCGACTAGTAAGAGGTTATAGTGTACGGCCGTAGAAACGGAGGAAGTGTCGCAGAAACCTGTATTAACGTAAGGGAATGCATGTTTTTGAACACTGAATCCCTGCTTTCAACGTCAACCAAAAGAATACGAATATTACTTGCTGACCTAGCTAGGATGTCAATTCGTAGGATGCGACGTGAATGTTATGCTCGTGGAACGGATGAAGCTGTGAAAGTGCATACCATCTAGTGAATGAAACTGAGGGACGACATACCAAGTGGTCTCATGACTTGTGCGACTTAGCTCCTATAAGAGCATCCGGTCGTCTCCCATGCCCCTCTCAACAGGGCAATTGGACAGAGTGGACGTAAAGCCCATATCAACGATCCAATATTTTGTATACCGCGGTCTAGTCTGGCCCTGTCCCATAGGAGCCGTTTGGTAGGACACCCGACGGGCAGATCAGCGTTGTCACAGAGATAGTTCTGGTCAGCTTAATTAATGGAAAACGCTGAATATAGGGTGACTTAGAGCGCCCCGCGCTAGGTCACTGCTGTGCGCGGACGCGGGAGTAGCCAGCCCAGCATATGTGTTTGTTCGAAATCACTAGAAAAATGTCTCCCTTCCGGAAGGTCACCGCGCGAGGCTTGCGCGCGCGACAAGTGTCGCGCTCTCGTTGCACGGCCCCTCCCTCTTATGCCTTCCGCGCGTGACACTTATCGCCCTCTCATTCCTTTTGGGCGTCGGAATCGGTATCCGTTCCGGATTCCGCGCCCGAACCATTATCCGAGAGATAGTGCCTTTTTTCCTCCCATTTTCCCTTTTACTTTCCTTCTCCGCCTTCCCTCGCCCGCCGGTCTCTCTATCTCCGGCCTCGTAGCTACGACAAATCCAGCCTCGTAGCTACGACAAATCCGGCCGAGCCTCGAACCGATTTGCAGTTTTTCCCTTGTTGCTTCTTCGTTCGTTTTTCCTTGGCCCGTATTTTCTGCCCTTCTGACTTTTCCCTCGCTGCCGCCGCCGGTATCTCTATCTGCGGCGTCGAACCTACGACAAATCCGGCCGTTCCTCCCTCGACAGTTGAATGTTTTCTGCGAGTTGTTCCTTATTTGTTATGCGATTGACGGTGATTAGGGTTTTTAGATCTATTTTTTGTTTCTATTGTTCTTGTGTTCTTTCGTCAGTTTTTGGATTTCGAGCTACGTTTGATTTTCTCATTGTTGGGTTTTCCTTTTGAATCGGTTGAAACATGGAAAAAAATTGTAGCCAAAATCTGTTTTTCCCTTTGAAATTTCCGTGTAGCAGTGAGTTTTCGATTCTGAATCGATTTTTCCCTTTGACATTTTCGTGTAGCAGTGAGTTTTCGCTTCTGAATCGATTTTTCCCTTTGACATTTTCGGGCAGTGAGCTTTCAGTGGAAGTAATGGGAGGGAGGTAGCAACTTTCAAATACAAAAACTCTGTTGAGGATAATTTCCACCCTCTGTTGAGATGTCAATTGCTTGTTTTGTTCTCGATGAACTTCCACCCTCCGTTATACTGTGTTTGGTGGGAGCTCACCACTGAATCGTAGGACGTACAAGCTAAAGGATTTCTGTCGTACGCTGCTTCCTTTGTACAGACTAGCTACAGAGTTTGGTGGGAGTGCATTGCTTAGTGTTGGGACGTACACGATACGGCAGTTGTGTTGAATATATCCTGAATGTACACCTTACTGTGTTTACGTCGTACACTTCTTCAAATTTCAGAAGTATATGTTGTATACTTTGATTGGAGTTCACCTCTAAATTGTAGGACGTACAAGCTAAGACAGTTATGGCGTTGTTTCTCTGTGTACATCGTAGTGTGTTTAGTTCGTACACTGCTTCCTTTCTACAGACTAGCATATGCTAGAGGGCTTGGTGGGAGTTCAGTGCTTAGTCTTGGGACGTACATGATACAGCAGTTGTGTTCAATAATTCCTGAATGTACATCGTACTGTATTTACGTCGTATACTTCTTCAAATTTCAAAAGTATAGGTTGTATTCTTTGGTGGGAGTTTGCCTCTGAGTCGTCGGACGTACAAGCTATGGAAGTTCTGTCGTACGGGTCCCTGTGTACATCGTACTACGTTTACTTCGTACACTGCTTCCTTTCTATGGACTAGCATATGCTACAGAGTTTGGTGGGAGTTCACTGCTTAGTCTTGGGACGTACATGATACTGAGTCGTAGGATGTACAAAGTTTGGTGGGAGTTTACTGCTTAATCTTGGGACGTACACGATACGGCAGTTGTGTTGAATATATCCTGAATGTACACCTTACTGTGTTTACGTCGTACACTTCTTCAAATTTCAGAAGTATAAGCTGTATACTTTGATTGGAGTTCATCTCTGAATCGTAGGATGTACAAGCTAAAGGATTTCTGTCGTATGTTTCTGATACGTCCATTTTGCATCACTATTTTATATCATAATTTTCTGTTATTCATCGATATATTTCATGTTATGATGCATCCATTATGTTATTTTATCTTATTTTGCATGTTTCATAATTTTTGGAGAATAAACACCGGGACCAGAAATCTGTTGGAAAAAGCACTGTCAAGATACCATATTTCAGAAGATGAGAAGAAGAAGGGGGACATCCAGGGTGTCTTAGAAGTTCAGAGGAGGAGTCCATCCAGAAGGAGAGCTAGAGGGGGGCCACCAGGGGCCCACACCATGAGGTGGCGCCCCCCCCCCCCCGGCCGGGCCACCAGGTGGTGTGGCCACCCTGGCCCACCCCTGGTGGATATTTTTGGCATACTTGGTCCCCAGGAAACCCTAAGCCTCATACGATCGTTGAAGAATTATTCCGCCGCCGCCTCGGGGCGGAAAACACCCGAGAGAGAAAAACTCTCTGGCAGAGAGAGATCTGCCGGGGAAATTCCTCTCCGCAGAGGGGAAATCACCGCCATCGTCACCTTCATCACTCCGGGCATCATCAAGATCGTCATCATCATCACCATCACCCTTATCATCCACCATCATCCCGTTGTAACAATTAGGGGCCTCTATCATTGTTTTACATTAGATCTCTCTCCCGGTGTGGATTACTTGTTAGTATTTGATGTTTGTGAGATTTATCAGTGTTTGCACTTTATGACCAGGTTATTATCATCCATTATATCACCTATGATTATGATCCATATGATGTCTTGTGAGTAGTTCGTGTTGTTCTTGAGGACATGGAAGAAGTCAAGTTGTTAGTAGTGAAGTAATGTTGAGTAATATTTAATGTTTGATATTTAAGTTGTGGTGTTATTCTCCTAGTGGTGTCATGTGAACGTCGACTACATGATACTTCACCATTTATGGGCCTAGGGGAATGCATCGTGTATTTGGCTACTAATTGTGGGGTTGCCGGAGTGACAGAAACCTAAACCCCCGTTAGGAAACCATTACACGAGGGAGCGTAGGATCCGGAGTTTAATGCTGTGGTTAGATTTATTTCTTAATTACTTTCTTATAGTTGCGGACACTTGCAAGGGGTATAATCACAAGTATGTATTAGTCTTGGATGGGACAGTACATTAGCATAGGTTCACCCACACAACACTTATCAAAACACCTAAGATTATTCAGCTGCATGGAACAAAAGCACTTGACAGAAACCTCCCGTGTGTCCTCGAGAATGTTTGTTAATCATAAGTAAACCCATCGGCTTGTCCTTTGCTGAAGAAAGGATTGGGCAAGTTGCTGCAATTATTATTACTGCATTTTATTTACTCGCACTTTATTTATCTGCAATATCAAAAACCCCTAAAAATCTATCTTTCAGTATTTACAGTTATTCCTTCATCGAAACTGCTTGTCAACACCTTCTGCTCCTCGTTGGGTTCGACACTCTTATTTATCGAAAGTACTACGATACACCCCCTATACTTGTGGGTCATCAAGACTATTTTCTGGCGTCGTTGTCGGGAGTGAAGCGCTATTGGGAAGTGGAATTGATAAAGGAATCTTCTGATGTAAGTGTTGTTTTAATTACTGTGTACTGCTTTATTACATTATGTTTGGATCTCCTTTTGAGTCCTTATTTGCGGGCACTGCTACCACTGCTAGGGTAGTAAGTGGCCCACCGCCTGATGATTTGGATCCTTATAAAATACTTATAAAGATTGTTAAACATGTTAGAAATAACTGCTATTCTGGTGGTTGAACTGTCCATCCTGGTGATCATTTGCTCTTTTTACATGAATTATGCGAGTTGTTCAAGTGTGCAGGTATTACAATGGGCCAAGTGAGGAGGAAATTATTCTCTATATCATTGATAGGTCGAGCCGCTGAATGGTTTAAACTACTGAAAAATAGCCAGACTATTGGATGGGAGGAAATTGTGCTCTCTTTTATTCTAAATTCTATCCTCCCAGTGAAATTCATAGAGATTGGAATTATATATTTAACTTTTGTCCTCATGACGGAGAGAGTATTGCCCAAGCATGGGGGAGATTCCAGTTACTAATGCTCAAATGTCTCATTCATGAGCTCCCCAGTAATATTGTTATTAATAATTTCTATGCAAGGCTTTCTCTTCACGATAAGGATTTATTGGATGCTTCTTGTTTTGGATCATTTACACGTATGAAGAATGAAGCTAAATGGGATCTTCTTGACCGTATTTAAGAAAACACTGAAGGATGGGAGAATGACAAAGGTAGAAAGTCGGGTATAAATTATGATTATGAATGCATTAAAACTTTTATGTCATCCGATGATTTTCATAATGTTAGTATTGTTTATGGTATTGATTCTCAAGTTGTTGCAAACTTATATAAGGCTTTTGCTTCTTATATTGATATTCATAAAAAGGAATGGGACAAGTACCATGCACCTTATAAACATACTGTTAATTGTGTTCCTGCTAGAGATATAGAAGTTCATACTTTTGATTCTGTTGTGCCTGAACCTTATAGTGAGAAAATGCCTTTCCCTGCTAAGGTATAAGAACATTCTATGTTAGCTAGTGTGGTTAATAAAAGTGCAAGGAAACCTGTAGAACCCGAGGAACAAATAACTGTAGAACCTACAATAGCAATAGTAAAGGACCTTGTTTCTGAAAATATAGAAGAGGGACACATTATATTTTGTGAAGATGCTTCTAATATTGTCTCTCATCCTAGTAAATCTAGGAAACCTAGTGTTCATGTGCTATCTGTTAGGATATGTGATCATTGCTATTATGATTTGTGTGATATTGGTGCTAGTTCTAGTTCTATTCCTTATGAACTTTATAAACAAATAATGCATGAAATTGGTTCTTGTGAACTTGAAGACATTGATGTGATTATTCAACTTGCTAATAGGGAAACTATTTCTCCAATTGGTATTGTTAGAGATGTGGACGTCTTATGTGGTAAAACTAAATATCCTGCTGATTTTCTAGTACTAGGCGCTTCTGCTAGTGAGACTTGTCCTATTATATTTGGTAGACCTTTATTAAACACTTGTGGTTCTGTTATAGATTGTAAAAAGAAGAAAATTCTTACAAAGTTTGATGGAGAGTCTTAAGAATTTAATTTCTCCAAATTTGCTAAAGCACCTTATGAAGCTGAATTGCCTAATGAGAATTATAGAGTTGAACAATTGGCTGCTATTGCTCTTGCTCCTAACAATCCTTTGCAGCAATACATGGAAGACCACAAAAGTGATGTCTTTATGGAAGAACGAAATGAAATTGACGAGATTTTCCTACATCATCCAGCAATGCTGAAACATAATTTATCGGTGGAAGAATTAGGTACCACGTTACCACCCAAGGAGGATCCTGTTTTTGATTTAAAGCCTTTGCCTAACAATCTTAAATATGCTCATATTGATGATAAGAAATTATATCTTTTTATTATTAGTTCTAAACTTTCTGGTGAAGAAGAGAAGAGATTATTGGGAATATTGAAGAAACAGAGAGGTGATGTTGGTTATACTCTTGATGATTTGAAGGGGATTTCTCCTGCTATATGTCAGCATGCTATTAATATTGAACCTGATGCAAAGCCAGTTGTTGAGCATCAACGCTGTTTAAATCCTAAGATCAAGGATGTGGTAAGAAACGAGGTATTGAAACTCCTTGATGCTGGTATTATTTATCCTATTGAGGAAATAATAAATCACATATAACTTAAGTAACACATGCAAGTTCTAAGTAAGAAAGTAATCAAGATATGGAACAAAACAAGCAACATGTTGGAATCCAAGTGATGATATTACTTGCAAGTGACAAAGGCACTATCTGAAGACTAGTGACAACTAGAGACAAGGATATTGTAGCCAATAGAAGACCACAAGAAGCAACACTGACTTAGTAAGGCATTATGACATGGTTCATTATCTAGTGAATCGTTACAAAATATTAAATAATCTAGAACCTTTATGCCTTGTCAAGCTCATCAAAGATAAGGGCCACATAATGACATGTTCAATGGAATTAAATATAAAGTAAGAAACAATAACAAGCCATTGCATTCAAATGTCTTATATTATGTTGAGGTAGATGGTAACAAGCTTAATACATTGTTTTTCAGATCCTTCTCATAATAAGACAAATAGGTAATAACAAAACTCATTCATACATAACCATGCAAATGATTCCATGTTCAAAAACCAACACGGGATAACTACCATACTTGGAACCTGGGTGGAAAACAAACAAATAAGATCCTAGATCCACTCATATTTTCCACTGATCAAGTTCTTATATATCAAAACATTGCTTACACACGATATAAGGAAATGTCCACCAGACTTGATAAGAACCTCAAAGATGAAAATAACAAAGCCACACAAAGGAAAACAAATCCATTTATTACCCTACAACATTGGGTATGTCATGGAATAAAATTCCCTATTGGGTGATGTTCATTACAATGCATAAAAGAAAGACACTACTAAGTAGTTTTACCAAATTATTTTCTAAAAGACTAGTATCTAAAATTGTTCACCATTATTCCTATAACATGATTGTTGTGTTATATTCATATGTTAGCATGTATGAAAGAAGTTTAAAATCCATTTGAAGTTTAAATGGAGAAAAAATAACAAAAAAAACCCTCAATGGAGCACCCTAAGTATAAAATTCAAATATTTATAGAAATTGGAAAAACAAAACATGGTGAGGTTGTGAATTTAATGGGGAGTACAAATCTTATTTTTAATAATTTTTCTGTTGGCAAAAGGGCCCCAAAAACAGTGTTTTTCTCTCATATTCTATTAGCATAAGGTCCTATTTGTAATTTTTGAAACTAGTGGGGTTTTCCAAAAAAATCTTTATTTTCTTCTTATTCTCCGGCCAGAAGGCAGAGACGTCATCGTGGCAGGCCTCCACGCCACGTCCTGCTAGTCTGCCTCCTCGTCGAGGATAAGAAGGAACAAGTCGACGTGCCTCTCTTTCTCTCTTCCTCCCCTCTCAATCTCTATCTCTCTTTGTGTCTCTGAACCGAACCAAACCCTAACCCGTCGGCCGCCGCTCGTCGCCGTCGACTCCGGCCACGCCGGGACCAACTGAGTCCACGAGGAGATGCGTCGTGCTTTCCTCTTCCTCCTCGAGGAATCTCACGTGGCAGGAAGAGTTGGAGACGAATAATTTCGCTGATCCCTTTCATCATTGTCTCCGGCCGCCGCGGAAGCACGCCGTCACTTTGGAGCTCGTCGTGCCCAACCGTCTGCACCATCATACTCATGGTGAGCTCACGCACTTCCTAGTGCTTTCCATTTTGGGTTTGGTTGACGAATTCGACAATGTCACGTACACCGCCGCTCGCCGCCGCGTCTTGCTCACTGCCGGTCAGCTCCGGTGACCATTTGGTCGTCCGCCACCGCCCACAGGCTCGTGTTAGCCTTCTCTACACAACCAACAACTTTAATCAAACCAATTTGAGCCGGAGCAACCGAATCGAATCAACAGAGGAGAATTTCCCCCCGTTGATGATGCTGGGGTGATGTCATCATGATGTCATGATCATTTTTCTTTTATTTTTATTTTTGATTTAAAAATCGAATATGCCAGGTGGGACCCACGTGTCAATTGAAATAATGGCAAAAAATAATTAAAACTTGCTAATTCAATAACTTTAATTCTGTTTATGAGAAAAATATGAAAATATTTAGAAAAATATAATCTAAATATTTATAAACTTTACAAGAATGTTTGATGAAGTTTAAATTTGAACATTTTTGAATTTAAATTAATTCATTTCAAATTCAGAAAAATAATAAATAATTCAATAAATTAGAAAAATACAAGTTATATACCAAATTTCTCAAAATGAAAAATGCAACTCATCTATGATATTTTCAATGTCTTCATGAGTGAAATACTTTGCCTAGTCATTTAATTCATTTAAAATTAAGAAATTAATAACTTATTCAAATATTTTCAGAAAGCTTCAAATGTTATACCAAATTAAGGAGAAAAATATTTTCAAATAAAATATGAGAAACATAAAACATTTTGTTTAACTTATGAACTTGTTTCTAAAAGTATAATGGAAATCTATCACGTTACATTATAACCAGAAATAACTACTACAACATTCTTTTCCATATTAATAAAACCCTAATGTTTTCACACCTACTACACCTTCCATCACAAGTCATTAACAAATGATGCGATGATAGAGTTAGTTATATTAGTTGCTCATTTTCAATTAAAATCTTTATCATTAGCTCTACATTTGCTTTTACATAAAATAAAAGGTGTTTGTTATCTTTGCAATAGTTGTTTTCCATGTGGTATTGTCTTATTGCCTAACCAAGTAATAAATACTTCTACTTAAACATGATAGAAATTGTTTGTTAAATAAAAGTGAAACACATGTAAGTCTAAAAGAAGTAACAAAATCATCACCACAAGTAATAAAACAATCTTAAGTCACCTAAAACCAATGTGTTCAAGTTATCGTATCAAACGTAGCTTACACTTGTAAGATGGGGTATTTTCAGGGTATTTTGCGATGCATCTCAGTATTATGCATGTATCATCTTGACAGTGCTTTCAGTAGTCCTTACCGGGACTACTTTGCTATCTTTTAGATCTCGAGATTTCTACGCGACCCTCGGACCCGAAGACATGGATTATTGTTAGTATCACTATCTCAGGAAAGTTCATCACTTGCTCATAACCTTTGTAATATTTCCTAACGAACTATTTGTAAAAAAACCTATCGTATTACCACATATTCTCAAAAGAATGCATGATCCTATTTTTATAATAATATGACTACTTGAATGACTACCCGAGTGGTACTATTTTGTTTGGTGGGCGGATGGGACTATGGTAAGATGAATAGGTAAAAGGAAGGTTCCATCTGCATGAGAAAGTATTACCTAGGACTTAAGCACAAATGTCGTCAGAACTCGGTGCGATGTAAATACCGCGTTAACCATAGGTATTGTATGGGGCGAGTAAGCCAGCTGTGATCTTTCCCCTGTCAGAGACGTAAGCTGTAGGTCTTGCGGGACTACATGCACATGGGTGGGATCCCTTAATTCCTACGGACTCTGTGGGTCTATGATGGTCTGCCCGGGGCGCCTAGATATCTATCGTGAGGGGTAGAATCCGGGGTTAAACCTGTGTGGCAGAAATGGGCGGGCATCTGTTGTGCAGAGAAGCATGGTTTGGTTTGGATCAACAACCGGGCCCCGCACCTATGTGGGTGTGGACAGGAACTCGAGCCTGATTGTGCAACATGGTCTTGATCGCCTATGGGTAAAGTAACGCACCTCTGCAGAGTGTAAAAGGATGTGGCATGTTACCCCCTGTTCCGGGAAAGAGCTGCGAACGCTACAGGAAAGGAAACTCCATAAAGTTCTAGTCATGTGATGGTCTGGCGGGCATAGTTTTCAATATTAAAAACAACCTCTTGAAGAAAGATTTGCAAAAATCTTGCATTAGCTTATGACTCTTTCGAGTCTAAAGCTGTAGTTAGTACATCAAACTACCCACTATATATCATGAACTTGTTGAGTAACGCTCGTTACTCATTTGTTCCCGTTTGACCCCCTGCTTAGAGTTGAATCCTAAATGGAGATCTTCATCGAGAAGCCGTCGTTAGCTACTGAAGCTAGGATGAGTCATATACTACTTAGCCGGTGAAGCATCGCTATCGACAACGCCGGTGGAAGAGAAGCTGCCAAGGTGTAGGTGGAGTCCATTCCTGGACTTAGATTCTCTCAAACCATAGATTAGGGCTGACATCAGCCGTAGTGTATTAGGTTCCGAGCTAGAGATCTTCTCCAGCTTGGAGCTTCGATTTGATTCTTCTGAGGTTTCATTTGCATGAGATCTTCTTTGATTCATCAAAGAGATTCTCAAGATTTCGTAATGAACAATGTTTGTATCCTATAGCTTTGCTTGAACCTGATGTGTTTCTGTTGTACCACTCTGAGGGATGTAATATTTATGAATAAGTCCTTCTGTGAGTATTATGTCAACGACTTGTGCACTACACATCCAGTGGTGTGCTGAGTCATCGCTTGCCCTATAGTCTTGGACTGCGACAAAGTTTTATGTCAGTTGGGGTGGAAGTAGTAGCCCTTTTCTTTCCGGTAACAGGAACATAAACAGAAGCAACTTTAGCAATAGAAGGCATGCAAAAAGGTACTAATGCCATCACAGCATTAGGAGTGGCATCAAAACACAGCTTCCTTGAAACTCTTCTAGCCGTCACTGTTAGGTCCATGTCAAGTTATGGTGCAGAATTAGATGAAAAAAGTAGTCTTGACCAGATTTATAGGTGGAATAATTGGCCTCATCAATGACTTAGCTGCAATGTGAATATTGGGTTTGTTGCAGATTGATTATATATTCAACAGGATCTACTTTTGAAACCCTCGTCGAAATAAATTCAGCGGTATAAACGGATCACTAATTTGATTAACGGTTTAGGAGGCGAATTAATTTTTATTTTTTAATGTAACAGTTAATGTGATGATGAGCCTAATATGGAAAATTTATTTATTCATGTGTAGTGGAAAAAAACATACAAAATCCCCCGCCTGGGAAGACCATGGGCGGCGCAGGTGTGTTGTTTAGATGCGGACCAACTGATGTAGTATGCAAATCAATCAGCGACATGTTCATTTAACAGTAGAAATTAGTCAACTATATTGCTCATTGTCCTCGTCATATCTCATATGTACACTTTGACATCACAGAAAGCTGGATAAAAGAAGCTAACCCACTCCACCCACGCAGCCACACGACCACATATGGAAAACACGGGAGAAAGCAACTGAAGATGGGCAGAATTCTGCCTTCTCTTCTTCAAGCCCTGACGAAGGGATGGATCCTAGGCTTGTCGGGTGTGGCTACCCGGTCTCAGGCCCGAGGCCCAAGCTCCAAAGGAGGCGCCATGAACTGTTCTATAAGGCCCAATCGAAGCCCACCCGCAAAGCCTTGCGGGTTAAGAAAGGAAACTTGTAACCGACTTAGGTTTAGGGTTTGTATCCCCCCGGGCACGGTTTGAGACCTGGCTATCTATATAAAGCCAGGAGAACCACCAGGAGGGAGGACCAAGCAATACCGCACCATCAAAGCCTTGAGATCGAGATCACACTCTCGACTTGAGCATCCCCCATTGTAACCGATCTACTCATTAATACAGATCGACAGAGGCAGGAGTAAGGGTTTTACCTCTACGAGGGCCCTGAACCTGGGTAAATCGTGCCCCATGTCTAGCCGACGATCGTCGCCAGCGCCTACACATTCTCCTAATCGAAACCCTATGGGTTCACCCGAGGGACTTGTTGAGATGCATATTCGAGAATTGGCGCCGTCTGTGGGAACGGCGGGCGCTGGATCTCCGGCATCTTCGGCCTCATCGACAACCAACTCACGCTGGAACCCCGGGTCTTTGACTCCAACCAATCCGATCCGAATCGGATCGGTCATCGTCGCCCCTCACTCGCTGGAATCGCGCCCGGTATTCAGCGACTTGGAGAAGAGTATCACGTTGACGTTCGGGAGCTTCCAGTTCTATACCAACAAGGATGGAATTCTCCACTTCCCCGAGCAAACCAATCTTGAAGGATCAGAATCTGGGTCAATCTCTAGCCCAGAAGCTGTCGATTCACGACCCCGCTACACGAATCGCGACTAGGTGAAAAGCGGCGAATCTGTCCGCCTCAACACCAGCAACTTCCATACCCTCTCCACAGAGGAACCTTCTCGGGTCAGGAAAGCCTGCCTAACTACGCCTATGACCCGCGAGCCATATCTAGCTCGGGTCTGCATGGCAGGATCAGGAGGCCCACCCGAAGAAACTGAGAACAGCGCAAGGGAACGCGCTGCCATCGGCGTCTCACGAGCTGCTTGGGATCAGGCAAAGGAGGCCATCCGCACAACCACACCACTGGAACCTGGAGCTTCTCACGAGGACATGACCGCCTACCACTACCATCTAGTGAGAGCGGCTACTGCAATAAAAGAAGCTCGGATAGATCTAGCCGAGCGAAAGAGATTAGCGGATGAGTCAAGCCAGCGCCGAGCCGCGCTATCCTTGACACCTTCTGTCGGGAACCGTCCTGCGAGAAAGGGATACGCCTCAAAATCCGCGACCATGGATGGCGAGTCCTTGAGCGGGATCAGCAAATCACTCATGCGTGTCGACGAAGACGGAAACATCCATCCGCAAACTCCCACAGCTGCGGTACTAGCCGCAGCCACCTACATGTAGATAAATCAATCAGGGGAAAACGATCCCCGTGCAGAACAATACAAGCAAGTTCAGAAAGGCGCATGGCAGCCGCAAAACTCGCCTCCTACGATCGTAGGAAAGCAGCCGCACAGAAGGACAAGGAAACACCCCGCGGACACAGGGGCACATCGCCTAGCAAGGAAAAACCGCCTCGTCGCGCACGAGGAAAAGAAGCCCGACGACGCAGAGATAGTCCGAATGGCAGCGACAGCAGCCCGAGGGATCGAGACCATAGCCGCAGCCCACGAAGAGGTCGAGATCGCAGCCCGCGAAGAGATCGAGACCGCAGCCCGCGGAGGGATCAAGACCGCAGCCCGCGGCGACACAGCAGCCGCTCGCGGCATCGCAGCAAGGAGCCGAGGGGAGACGTCAACCGCGACGAACCCGGGTACAATGCGCGATCAGACATCGCTCAGCGCAAGGTTGATAAAGGCCGAGCAGTCAGGAACCGCGCGCGTTCCCCATCTATATCCTGCGACGACGAAGTCTGCGGAGCCTTATGTTTCGCTCGCAGCATCCGCCAGGCACCGCTACCCAAGAGGTTTAAGCTCTCCACGGAGGTGTAGAAATACGATGGTTCGCAAGAACCACAAGCCTGGTTGTCAGATCACCTCACGCAGTAAAATGCCAACGTGGGAACAAAAACACGGCTATGCAGTACCTTAACCTACGGAGGTTAATTTGACTTTGGAAGTTAATTTTTAAGGCCTATGGAGGTTTCATAATCTATAAGAATATTATTTATGTGTACAAATTGTGTTGCACATGTTTGAATAATTATGATAATGTCGTCGTCATATTAGATTACTGGAAAATGTTCTCCACAAGGAAATGTCAAGTTTAATTTCCCTTCTTCATATTCTTTATTAATTACTACTTGCAACAATTCTGATCCTGCTACAAATAAAAGAGGAGAGAGGGGGTCCCCTTGTCAGACTCCACGCTTGCGTTGAAAAGATTTACTAGGAATCACATTTAATAAGATTGATGATTTACCAGATTTAAGAATACTTTGGATGCAATTAATCTAGATGTTTTTGAAGCCCATGTGTTTAAGAATATTAATAATACTATCGTGCTCCATCGTGTTGAATGCCTTTGCAAAACCAAGATTTAGAATTATTATTTCCTTTTTTAAGTTTTCACATCGATGAAGATACTCGAAAGACCATGTCCGGCAATCCTGAATTGTGCGACCTCTAATAAATCCATATTTAATTGGATGAATTAATTTTATAATCCATAATTGTAGTCTATCTGCCATCACTTTCGTAAGAAGTTTTAAGCAACAATTGGGCAAAGAAATCGGTCTGTAGTAATTAACGGAAGAAGGAGAATTCATTTTTGGAATTAAGGTTATTAGTGAACGGTTTATGCTTCTCATTTTTGCTCCCCCCATCAAAAAGATAATTGAAAGGTGTATATAAATCAGGGGCAATGATGTCCCAATAAGACTTAATAAAACATCCATTTAAACCATTCGGTCTTGGTGCCTTGTCAATTAGGATTTTCTTAACTGCATTATTGATTTCTTCACATGAAAAAGGTGTAGTAATTTCCTCAAGACCTTATAGTGGAGAAAAAAGATCTTGCAGGTCTAAAAGCACAGATGATCATATCACACACCTAACCTTTCTTTATATGTTGAGAAAACAACTTGATCTTTGACATCATGATGTTCAATGATAGTGCCATCATCTAAGTTTAAGGATGCAGTAACATTTTTCTATGCCACTCAGTTTCAATTCTGTGGAAAAAACTATGTATTTTCATCTCCATATTTTATCCACCTTTTTGCACATCTTTTCGTCCAATATTGTTGTTTATATGGTTGTAGTATGATTATATAACTTTTTAAAAGTTTCCTAAAATTCCACTGTCGCATTGAAAGTCTGCTCTCATGTTCCGGATTATCCATATGTGCTAGAACTGTTTGACAACTATCAGTTAGAAGTGATAACTTGGAAACTGATTTACTCCTAATCTTGAGTGCCCTTCTAACATTCTTTAGTTTAGCATTAATTTCCATGGCAGGATTATTATCTCTCACTTGAATTTGCCAAGCTGATTTTACAACTTCTC
Source organism: Alopecurus myosuroides (assembly GCA_028641055.1). Taxonomy (NCBI): domain Eukaryota; kingdom Viridiplantae; phylum Streptophyta; class Magnoliopsida; order Poales; family Poaceae; genus Alopecurus; species Alopecurus myosuroides. The sequence continues at coordinate 263,408,478 of CM054059.1, read as the reverse complement.
TGAATTCAACATGGTTAACCCAATAATTCTCAAAACGAAATAATTTACTACTTGGGATAAATGATTGAATAGAAATTAGAAAAGGTATTTGATCTTAAATTGGGTTTGACAGTGCCTTAACAACAGTGTTTGGAAAATCTGATGTCCAATTGTTAGAAGTCAGAGACCAGTCTAGTCTCTCCAATAAAGGGTCAGTTTGCATATTACTCCAAGTCTATTTAGCACCATGTAGGGGAAAGTCTATTAGGTTTTGTGATCTAATAATGTCATTACAAGTAAACATATCTTCCACATTGCCACCTTCTTTATTTCTATCATTTTCTGATCCGTAGAAGTGTAATCTCCAACTAATAACCAATTATCATAAGTACGAATGGTAATGTCATACAACCATTGAACAAAACTTTCACTATCCTCACCAGAGTAGGGTGCATAAATGTTTGCAAGAAACCAAGAACTATTAGATTTAGTGGTCTTGAATTTCATAGTGATTGCCCAAGACGAATTTTCTATGGGTTCTCTAATAAATATTGAGATATTCCATATTATTAGCCGACCTCCAGAATTTACAACAGAGGGAAAGTGAATAAATTTATCAAATATTTTCGGGGAAAATTTTCTAATATAAGAATGATCAAAAGCTTGCCTTTTTTGTTTCTTAAAGACACATAATTGAGCAACTAGAGGAATCAATGTGTTTTCTAAGAGCATTATGTTTATCCTGTGAGTCTATACCCCTAATATTCCAACAAAGAATTCATTAAGAAAACAACACCACATAAAAGGTTCTGACAGAAGATAAAAGCATTAAAGTCTCTACAATAATAAACATTGCAAAATAGAAGATAACTATCAGTGGAAAGCAAGCAACATCACACACATTTAGGCAAAAAAGATGATGTGGCACATGATTAATGAGAAGAGAGATTGTTGTGGTAATATAATATGTTACCATAACATCACACATTTCTATGCGGTATGACTCTATAGGATAATAAATGCACCTTTGCATGACACCACTTGGATGTTACTTCTCACTATGGAGGTAGTAACATAGACTAGTAACATTTGTATGTTACTAGTCTATGTTACTCCCACTATGACCAGCCTTAGGCAACATCCTCGGAGAAAGGCTCCCCATTCTCAGGGTCCTCCTCCTGTAGCTTGTAACTTGCCAACTCCTGCTGTGGGATGCCACATATCTTGACTCCTATCTTCTATAGAATTTGAACTGGAGTTGCAGGTGGAATTGGGTTAGAGTCTTTATTTAGCTCGCTATCTTGCACCTTTGGGACAATCCTTGCCTTCATCTTGGAAACTTTCATTTTTGCATCAGTGACTATTTGTACTCTTTTCCATGAATTGCCCTATAGTCTTGGATTGCGACAAAGTTTTATGTTAGTTGGGATGGAAGTAGTAGCCCTTTTCTTTCCAGTAACAGGAACAGAAACAATGCTGTGAGCAGAAGCAACTTCACTAGTAGAAGGCATGGCAAAAGGCACTAATGCCATCTGAGCATTAGGAGTGGCATCAAAACACAGCTTCCTTGAAACTCTTCTAGCCGTCACTGTTAGGTCCACGTCAAGTTCAGAAAGTAGTCTTGACCAGATTTATAGGTGGAATAATTGGCCTCATCAATGACTTAGCTGCAATGTGGATATTGGGTTTGTTGCAGATTGATTATATATTCAACAGGATCTACTTTTGAAACTCTCGGCAAAAAAAATTCAGAGGTATAAACGGATCACTAATTTGATTAACGGTTTAGGAGGCGAATTAATTTTTATTTTTGAATGTAACAATTAATGTGATGATGAGCCTGATGTGGAAAATTTACTTTATTTATGTGGAAAAAACATACAAAATCCCCCCGCGTGGGAAGACCATGGGCGAAGTGTGTTGTTTAGATGCGGACCAACTGATGATGTAGTATGCAAATCAATCAACGACATGGTTATTTAATAGTAGAAATTAGTCAACTATATTGCTCATTGTCCTCGTCATATCTCATATGTACACTTTGACATCAGAGAAAGGCAGCTGGATAAAAGAAGCTAACCCACTCCACCCACGCAGCCACACGACCACATATGGAAAACACGGGAGAAACCAACCGAAGATGGGCAGAATTCTGCCTTCTCTTCTTCAAGGTTGCTCTCAGTCCCAATTGAATCAAAGAACAGTTCTTCACGAATCACATACGCATAACAAACTAGTATGCCCGTTAATTAGCAGCAGTGCGTGCGTGGGTTGGGCCGTGAGTTGGCGGCGCGGAGCATCTGCGTCACCATCCCGATCCCGTTCTCCAGCCACTGGCCGTCCCCCGCCAGCGGCCTCGCCGCCGAAGCCAGCACGCTGGAGATCTGTAGCGCGAACAAGAGCAGCAACACCACCTTCGCCATGTTCGCCATCGCAGCCATTGTTGTCGTCGACCCGACGGCAGGAAGATTCAGATCAAGAGAGAGACGCAGAACAGAGGATCGAGTGCCCTGCTTTCGAGCTTCGAGTTGGCTTTAGGACCTGAGCTAGGTTACTTTGAAGAAATCATGGTGAGCTCGTTTATATATAGATGCATGCAAAGCGACGTGGTGTGTGCATGGTCTATATCAGCGTCCAGTGACTCCGGTACATGGTCCAAACGTACGTGAAGAACGAATAAATCATGCGTGCAAGACTCGTTCAAGTTCTTCATGGGTTAATTTTCTGGTCTCCCACGCGCGCGGGGTTTTGGTCTGAATCGATTAACACACACACCCCCGGCTCTTGAATGGTTCCAGCTTGTTCCACAAGTGGAGTACAAGTACAACCGTAGTAGTACGTCGCAGCAGTGGAAGAGTCGCAGAAACCTGCACCAACGTACGTAAGAGAATGCATGCTTTTGAATATTGAATTCTTCGTTTAATTAAGGTGGGTCAAACGCAAGAACACGAATATTATTTGTTCAACAAGAATCTGAAAAATTCCTCCATCGGGTACAACATGTGGTTGGTCCTGGTCGTGAAAGGGAGGAAAGCTAGGAAAGTTGCATGTATAGTCCTTGTTAATATCGCAAACGCGGGAGCAGTCGTCATCGATCAAGTACTAGCTACTACTTGGTCAAAAGATAGCTCCCGCACTTCCCCTGTTATGTATCCTGTGAATCTTATAAAATACAAGTCAGAAACTCTGAAAAAATAAAAATAAGTTGCTAAATCTTGCCACCGACTGAAGTAACTACTCCTATATGCATGACAGCATGAGAGAGGTTGACTGTCCGTATGTAATGGAGAGTCGATGTGTGCGCTGTGTGTTTGAGAAATCAACGGTGCTGACCATTGTATATGTCTCTGTCGAAAGGTCAAAACCCGAAAGGGTCGGAACATGGCCAACACGAAAAAAGACGAGGCGCGCGGGCTGCCGGGCGACGATGGAGACCGACTCGGAAGCAGTGACCGATTCTCCACACGGCGCGGCGAAGCCACACACGTACGCGCATGCATATATTTTTTTTTTATTTTTTTTTTTGATAAAGGGCTTTATTACTCAAAAATTCAAGCATTACACCCGGCCTTTGCATCATGAGATGCACACAGCCGCAATCCGAAACTGAAAATAAACAAAAGTGACAATGCTACAAAATCCTCTGTAGACTGTCAAAGCTATGGAGCCTCAATCCGTAGATCAAGCGGCCATCCATGTAGGATAAAAATATCCCTCGCGACCTGCTACAGTCGTGCACATGCCTCCATAAAAAGGCCTCGTAACTCCCCTCGCTGTAATGTGGACCACGAACGGAGAATACCTGTGCTCCTGAATAGAACCTGCATACGAGAAAAAAATTTATCATTGAAAATCTTGTCATTTCTACATAGCCAGAGCGACCAAATAACGGCAAGCGCTCCTACCCTAATAATAGTCTTAAATCGTCTATCCACTCCATTTAACCAGTTGCCGAATATATTTGCAACGGAAGTGGGTTGATATAGATTTGAAGCCATTTGGATAGCAGACCATATAGAACGCGCAAATGAGCAATCAAAGAATAAGTGTTTAATTGTCTCATCGTGAGAACAAGAAACACACTTAGAGCTTCCATGCCAATTACGTTTGACAAGATTATCCTTTGTGAGTATGACCCCCTTACGAAGGTACCACGCGAAGATCTTAATCTTCAGCGGCACTTTCATACGCCATACATTTTTGAATATATCGACTGGCATGTCCGACTGGATCATAGCTCTGTACATGGAGTCTACCGAGAACTGTCCATTCTTAGTGATCTTCCATCGAAATTCATCAGCGCCTGGTGTAAGAGTAACCGTAGTTAATCTATCAACCAGGTTTTGCCAAGACACGAGTCTAGGCCCGAATAAATCTCGCCTGAACGTAACATTAGGAGGTGATGTTTGCATGACCGTAGCCAGCGTCACCTCCTTATGTCGCGCAATGGTGTACAAGGCCGGATACTGTTCTCTGAGTGTGGTATTGCCCAACCACTTGTCCTCCCAGAACCGTATCTGTGATCCATCCTTAATCTTAAATACCACATAGCGAAAAAACTTATTTTTGTTCGCCATGAGTCCAGCCCAAAAGTGTGAATCACCTGGTCGCCACGTGACCTGTGATATTGCTTTCGAGCCGATGTATTTACGTTTCAGGATGGTCTGCCAAACGCCATCTTCGGTTAGTAGTTTAAAAATCCATTTACCAAGTAGGGCTGAATTCTTGACTTGAAAATCATGAATACCAAGCCCCCCTTGATCTCGTGGACGACAAACTACATCCCATCTGGCCAATCGATATTTCTTTTTCTCGTTGTCACCCTGCCAAAAGAATCTAAATCGGAAGTAATCCAATTTTTTTAAGACTCCTTTGGGTAACTGGAAGAATGATATCATATACAGTACCATATTAGAAAGGACTGAATTAATGAGTACCAGTCGTCCACCAAGTGACAACAATTTTCCTTTCCAGCTAGCTAGCCTTTTCTGCAGACGCTCTTCGACTTGGCCCCATTCTGCATTAGTCAATCTCCTGTAATGTATTGGTATTCCCAAATACTTAATAGGAAACTGGCCTTGCTCGCATCCGAATAACTCGGTATACTGTGCAACTGCATCTTGGGCCTCGCCAAAGCAGAACAATTCGCTTTTATGAAAATTAATTTTCAATCCGGATAATCGCTCGAACGCTGAAAGTATTAGTTTCAGATTCGCCGCTTTCTCCAAATCATGCTCCATAAAGAGAATTGTATCATCTGCATATTGAAGGATTGACAATCCCCCGTCGACTAGATGTGGGATTATTCCCTCAATTAGGCCATTTTCTTTGGCTCGATCGATCATGATTGCTAACATATCTGCCACAATATTAAACAATACGGGCGATAGCGGATCACCTTGTCTCAAGCCTTTCTTAGTTTGGAAGTATCGGCCAACATCGTCATTGACTTTGATAGCCACACTACCTCCAGCTACGAAACTGCGAACTAGAGTACACCACTCCTCTGAAAATCCTTTCATTCTCAGAGTCTGTTGTAGAAACTCCCAATTCACTTTATCATAGGCCTTTTCAAAGTCTATTTTAAGAATTACCCCATTAAGCTTTTTTGTGTGCAACTCATGTACGGTTTCGTGTAAAGTCACGACCCCATCTAGGATATTCCTACCCTGCATAAAAACAGTCTGTGTAGGTTTTACCACATGGTCTGCCACCGAATTCAGCCTAATAGTTGCAACCTTAGTAAAGATTTTGAAACTAACGTTAAGAAGGCAGATTGGGCGGTACTGTTGTATCCGTTCTGCGTTCAAAACCTTAGGTAACAAAACGATTTCCCCAAAATTAAGGCGATATAACTCCAGATGTCCACTCTGTAAGCTGTCGAACATTTCTAGGAGATCATATTTAATGATGTCCCAAAAATGCTGATAGAACTCCGCCGGACAACCATCTGGACCAGGTGCCTTATTATGTTCCATCTGAAATATCGCCTTCTTTATCTCCTCTTCAGAGAAGGGAGCAGTAAGAAAAGCGTTTTCTTCCATTGAAACTTGGGGGATATCATCTGTGCGGCTCTCATCCATGGTAATATTACCTACTTCAGGAGCCCCAAACAGATCTTTATAGAACTTTGTGATATAAGTCTTGAGAAACTCTTGTCCCTCAATGAGACCTTCATCTTGTTGGAGACTTTGAATCCGTTTTTTCCTATGTCTGCCATTAGCAACATTATGGAAATAACGAGTATTCGAATCTCCTTCGAGAATGAATTGAGCCTTCGATCTTTGATACCATTTGAGTTCCTCTTCCCGCAACATATGTGCTACTTTCGCATTGGATTGACTTTTTAGTTCAATCTCTTGCATAGATAGCAACCTAGTTTCTGCGAGTCGATCCAACTCATCAATAATGGAACAAAGACGCTCTTTCTCCTTCTTTAACATCCCGGTCGTATGTCTCGCCCATCCACGGAGATATTTACGCAAATTGCGCATTTTATTATTCCATCTCCGTATTGGGTTATCACCTAAAACCGGTTTATGCCATACTTTCTTTACTAGTTCATCGAAACCTTCTCTCAAAAACCAACCTAGTTCAAACTTGAACTGTGTATGGCCTCTTGGTTTTGATGTACCAGTTGAAAGAAGCAGTGGAGCGTGGTCTGACAGAGACTCAATACGTTCTAGAGCACGTACCGTTACCAATGGGAACTTATCTTCCCAGTCGGTACTCATTAATACGCGATCTATCTTTTCGTATGTAGGCTCCGGCAGACTATTTGCCCAGGTGAACTGTCTTCCGGACATGTAAACCTCTCTCAAGTCCAAGCTATCAATGACAGCGTTGAACAAGAAAGGCCAATGACCATCAAACCGTCCCCGGATTTTCTCGTATGGAAACCTTAGCATATTAAAATCACCACCAATTAAAATTGGATGTGGATTAGTATTAGCCAGGTTAACCAACTCACGAAGAAAAGCCTCTTTAAACTCTTCCTGGGCAGCACCATACACAGCGACTAAACTCCATACGAAATTGTCGGCACGGTTACGGAGGTGTAATTTGATATGAAAATCACCATCCGACCTTGCTAACACATCAAAGGAATCAGTTTTAACGCCTACTAAGATGCCACCCGACCTACCGCGAGGAGGGATAGAATGCCAAGTAAAGTCGATACCACCTGAAAGGCGGTTCAAAACACTCACTTGGAAATCTCGCCTCCCTGTTTCGGAGATAGCCAGAAACTCCAAATCGTGATCCCTGACGTATTGTGCAATATTCAAATGTTTAGCCAAGTCTCCAAGACCTCTGCTATTAGTGAATAAGCCATTCATCGGGAAACACATGGATTTTTAGGCGGTCTCGCGGTGTTTCGCGGTGAGTTTTTCCTCTTTTGCTTAGCGGTTTTGGATTTCCGGCCGGATGCATATAGATCAAATAAAGATCCAAGCCCGTCCTCGTCCAATCCCACCTCTGTCACTTCCCCCACTAGATGTGATAAAAGCTGTCCATCCGAAGAGGCATACGCTGAATCATCATCCATGTGAGGTATGTCCACCATCGAAGAAGCACTCGGTTTGACCGTTAAACGATCAAATTCCATATGCTTCAACACATTAGTGGACAACGTGATCTCCTTGTCATTCTTTCCTAAAGAAACACCAACTACACCTAAACTAGAGGATAATTTGGTATCTGAAAAAGAAAGAAATGACCTAGGATGAGAACCCATACCCTGTGGTGCAGCTGAGTACAGTGCCGCCTTTCGCCGCATGGCCTTGGACATGGCGTCCTCGTCCGTCGATGAAGCCCCGTCTGCAGCAACTTGGTGGCGAGCGCTACGTCTCAGCCCACCTTTAGGCTGCCCAAGAACTCCAGAAGTGGGCGCCACGGCGGAGGGGGGCAATGTCGAAGAAGAAACCCCCCCGACCACCATGTCCACACCCGCCATGACCGGGACCGGTACCGCAGCCATCGAATCATCACGAACCGGGAGCGGCGTGCGCTCCCTTGGCCCGTCATCGACGCGCGCAGCAGATAGCTGCGAACCGCCCCGCCCGGTAGCGACAGGCACCGGCAGTGCCGGCGAAGGCCCATCACCAGTCAGCCCGCCGGCACTATCCGTCGCCTGGGCGGGAGCCTCCTGCTCCACTCCTCGCGCCGCTGCAGCCGGGCCAAGCGCCGAATGGGCCGCCACCCGCTGGTCGCTGTAGACGGCGGCTACCGCCTGGGCGGTGGATAGCGACGTGCCGCCCGGCCCAGCAGCATGCGCCCTGGAGCAGCGGGGCTCTGGCCGGCCACCTACCGTCCGCTCCGCCTGAGCGACAGCTAGGTCCGCCCCACCTGGCCCAGCAGCCAGCGGTCGGGAGCTGCTGTGGGCTGCCTGCACTGCATCCTTCCGCCCCGCCTGGGCGGCGAACGGACTGGCTCCTCCCGCCACCTGTGAGCCACCCGAAGAAGCCACACATGACGGCGTCTCCACCGACGCCAGTTTGGCGAGAAAATCGCCTGATGACTGCAGTGACCGCACGATCTCCTTTCCCCTAGGAGTGGCCGGGGACAAGTTGATTGGCGTCAATGCATAGTTCTTCAGCAACTCCAACGCCTCGGTATGAGCCGTGTTACCACCAACTGCAGGGCCCGAGTCAATAGCCATACTCGTAGCATCCCCCGCTTCGCCCTCTAAGCCAGCAGCTGAATCAAGCACATCATCTCGGACACCCCTGGTAGAAGACTCCGTGGGCGTCTTCAAGTCCCACATATAAGGTACGAAATCTGTCTCTGGCACAAAGTCCTCAGGCTCCGGACGAAAAGTGAAGCTATATCCCTTCAACCGCAGTACACCATCTGTGCTCACGTATGGACCCACCTCATCCACCTTGTTGAACGCCTCGTCATCTGACAGTGCCAACCTCAGCCGAACAATACCTCTACGACGTAGAGCCAATAGGTCCACATCTAAAGTAATACCGATGAGGGATCCAACCGCCCACAGACCCATGAAGTGTCTCAGTGAATTTGGCACACCTTCCACATGAACACATGAACGCGCATGCATATGTGCACCTACTACCTACCTACGTGCACCTAACCCCCCCATCTCCCTCGCCTATATATACCAAGATCCACCATGCAAAACAGCCCATCTCCAAGTTGTTTGCACAAACCAACCAAGCTCTCAAGTCTCAGCATCTGATCATCGGACGACGGAACCTGAGGCTAAGGACGAAGCAAGCAAGGCAACCTTTCTCCGGTCGAAGAATCCGCTGTCTAGCTCCTGTCTGCACTGCAAGTCTGCAACAGCAGCGATGGCGGCGACCGCGATGGCGATGATCAGGACGGTGCTGCTAGTCGTGCTTTTGGTGCAGATGTTGAGCGCCATTGCCGTCTCGGCGAGGACGCTGAAGGGGGACGGCAGCTGGCTCTGGCTCGAGAGCGGCGTCGGGACGGTGGTGGAGCTGCTCAGCGGCTTGAAATCGGGGCCCAACCCTCGCACGCACTGCTGCTGATTAAGCTTAAGCACGCAGCAGATGTGGTGTATAGCATCAACCCCTGACCGCTGACCATTGTTTCTCTTCGATTGGAAGAGATGTAAAGATGCGAGGCTCTGTTTTTGTCCCTCTTTCTTCTGCCTCTTTGTTGTAGCAGAGGAGAATAGCTAGCTAGGACCATTCTTTTGTTCATGGACCAAGAAGGTCTCTAAATGTAAATCATGCCTTGTGAGTTGTAAAACCGTTCATTCTTTGAAACCGCTGGTGACAGCTTGAGTGTGTATCGCGCTTGTTCTGGTCCTTAATTATTTCGATCGACGTCACTGAACAACCTTTACTAGGAGTACTCCGTTTTGTTCCTCGCGACGAGCGGAAATAATTTTGCCTCGTATATTTATGTCTACTTTGTCTCAGATATAATGGCGACATTCCTTCGATTTTACACAAGTTTTCTTACCCCGTTTTGTTGTTCGCAACGAAGAAATACAAGTATAAATAAGTTGAACTAAAAAGCGAAGGCAAAATTTGACCCCCGATTCCCGACGGTTGTTGGTCTCGTCTCGTGTCGTCTAACAGAATGTGCTGACCAATTAATAGCTCGAGCTGCCCTCGTATCCGGGGCACCCAAAATTGGTAAGGTCGGGTCAAACCACGAGTTGGAACACGTCCGGCCGGCCGAGAAATACTCTGGTAGGAGTAGCACTACCGCCGAACGGGTCTACACGGTCGGTCGGTCGGCCGGTCGAGATTTGGCGCGCGCTCGTTCGGCGTGAGCACAGGCAGAGTATGCAGCATGCGACACCTGCCGCGGTGCTGTCGGTTCTTCACACCTTCGTTCTCCTTTATTATGGACACTCTTCACACTCGGGATCGTCTGGCATCGAGTCTGGAGTGTTGACGTCGGTCGCCAACTTTTCATTCATGTTCCCCGACAAACTTCAGTCACCGACAGCATTCACGGTGTACTCGTTCTTTTTGTGTGTGTGTAATGTTTCACTGATACTATCTGGCAACTTCTGTCGGTTGCACCATAACAAGAGAAAAAAAAAATCCATGCTTCGTGAGATAGTTTGGCCTTGTCAAGAAATGCGTATAATTTTACGTATTAGCTAATATTTCTTTGTTCCATATTATAATAAGCCGTTTTTGGCAAACTAATTTAGTTAACCAAAACGGTCTTATAATATGGTATGGAGAGAGTACAATATAAACTAGTACTACCTCCATTCCGAAAAATAAGGCGTATTTCGCTTCGTTTGACCGAGGCTTTAACCAAGGATTGCACATTTAATATGGGACATATGTGATAGAACTCATAATCATAGCGAAATATTTTTGAATAGGAATACAATGATATTAATTATGCATTAAAAAATATATAAATAGACTAATTATTTGTCAAACCATTGGTCAAAGCAAACAAAATACGCTTTCTTTTACGGAACGGAGGGAGTAGCATTTGTTTTTTCGGTGTTCCTTTTGTATAGCTCTTTAGCGGCTTAGAACGTGTTTGGTTTGGCAATTTTTAGCCTGTCACTTGATAGCACCGACACCTGAAAACATTATTCGCGTTTGTTTTGGACGGGACGTAATCAGGTACAACGTAATCAAATTCCGCCATTGTTATCCGCTGATACCGCTGACCCACCACTGCAAACTAATTACGTTACATGCCTTATCTTCCTCAACTCAAACCGACTCCCTTCTCCCCTTCGATCTGCTCTACATCGCTCGATTCCCTCCACCGAGCTTGACCAAGTTCTCTGCTCGTCCGTAGCATCCATCCCTAGTCGTATCAATCTTCTTGCTCCAAGACCCCCACGTGGTCGTGGGTTCGATTTCCACAGACGGCGCCAATTGTCGAAGAGTCGTATCGATAAATTTCTCGGGTGATCCGGTAGGGTTTCGAGTAGAGGAACGATTTACGCGCTGGTGATCTCGACGGCTAACAAGGAGGCAAGATTTACCCAGGTTCGGAGCCCTCGTAGAGGTAAAACCCTTACTGCTGCATGTCTGATCTGTATTATGGCGAAATAGTCGAGTTGTTTACAATGGCGATGCCATGGTGATGCGGACGGGGTATCCCGTGTATTGCCTAGTCTAGTTGTGGTTTGTATCTTCCTCTCTCTAGATTGGATTCCAGATTGGATGTCCTTTTTCTCTCCTCCCTTCTGGCTTTATATATGCAGCCAGGGGGGTTACATGAATCCTATTTGACTACGTATAGGAGTTCTTGTCTTGACAAGAAAGTCTTGCGGGTGGGTTTCTGTTGGGCCTTCTAGAATCGCGGGATATCACCTGTCTTTGGGCCTAGGTCTTGGGTCATGGACCGGGTAGACTCACCCGATAGGTCCAGGAATCATCCATACGTCACCCCCCCTTCTCGTGACACCTTGCCTCCCGCCTAAAGATCCCCTGCCCCTTCCCCAAGATCGGTAGCCACCAGCACCAAGTCCCGACGGGCGATGAGCTCGACAAATTCCTCGAGCCGGTCGGCGAACTTCTCAACCCAGCTAGGAGCTCGTCCAGGACAGGAGCCCCATGACCAGAATATCTGAATATGCCTTGCCCAGGTCCCTTTCCACCGCTCCAAGATACCTTCCATCCGCAAACTCGACAACATGCTCGACCTAGGCAGGAGCTCGTCGAGGACAAGCACGACGACCAGGATCTTCCGTCCCCAAGATCCCTTTCCACCCGCTCAATATCCCCTGCTGGCTAAGGAACTTGATGACAATCTGGCTCGCTCTCTGTCTGTCTCAACAACGGATGTATTACCGTTACATATGTGAACCAAACAAAATCAGATTTGTCCAGTCTGGAGCTGTTACGATGTGTAATCTGATATCAATTACGTTGCGCTACCAGCGCTCAAAACAAGCACATCCTTAGAGTCTTCACGCAGCAGAAAAAAAAATGTTACTGCCGACGAGAGAACGACTAATTCGCTAGTGATTTCCCTCAGAAAGAAAATTCGCTACTGATTAATCAACAGTTGACCAGGTAATGGACGTAGAATCGGCCCATCTAAATATGCTCCAATTTTGTTAGAAGGTCCACATAATGTGTGAGCTGTACGGCCCATATGTAGTGCCGGCCTCTTTAGGCACATTAAGCTAGAAACAATATCTGCATCGTTCCGTGTACTGAATTGACCAGATTAGAGGCCCCCCCTAAAAAAAAAACCAAAAAAAAAACCGATTAGAGGGTGGGAGCCTCGGGGACTGGGAGTGCTTATTTTCAGATGGGAGGATTGCCCTCTACCGCAAGATGTACATAGCCAAAAAAAAAAAAAAAAAAAAAGGTAAAAAGGAGTTGTATTACTTATGGCATCTCCAGCCGTTGCGCCCCCCAGGGCCCAAAACGCCGCCGTTTTGGGGCCGCCGCGGCGCCAAACGGCGCTAATCTGGAACCTGGGGGTGCAGGCTTCCCAGTCGCCCCCCGAGACTAAGTTTCGGCCCAAAAAAACTCACGAATTGAAACTCGGCGCATTTTATTGATTTCACGCATAGTTCATACAATTTCGACGCAAATTTAAACTAAAACGCAAATTTAAACTAAAATAACCTAAACTACTTAAGTCCTAGGCGCGCAGCGATGGCCTGGCTGTAGTCGACGTCGTCGCCGTCGTCGTCGTCGTCGTCCGGGCCGTCGCCGTCGCGCCTGCTCGGTCCCTATCCGGGGTCGCCGCAGCCAGTGTTGCTCGGCCCCGCGCCGGAGTCGCCCCACCTGCTCACTGCAAGGGCTCGCAGGTACTCGGCTTCTTCGTCGGAGTCGGGGTCGAGCACGACGTAAGGGACGTCCCTCGTCGGCGGCGGGGGAGGAATGCGGCGGCGGGCCGCGTTGGCGGCAGCCTCCTGGTCGCGAGCCGCCTTGCGCTGCTCGGCCTCAGCGAGCAGGCGGCGCTGGAGCTCCAGCTCCTCGGCGGTGCTTTCGCGCAGGCTCCAGTCCGCGGCGACGTCGTCGGCGACGGGCTGGAGCGTGTTGCGCGACAGCTCCTCGGCGATCTTCAGGTCAGGCCACTCCTCGTCATCCTCGTAAGTCTCCGTCTTCGGGCGGACCGTGCGCTCGAAGCCGGCGTCCTGCCGCTTGCGTGGCTCGCCGATGCGCAGGGCGCCGCCGCTGCGCCTGGGGACAGGCGCGCCGGAGTTTAGAAGGGGAGGGTGAGGGACATGCAATGCGCGCCGGAGGAGGACGACGTGGCCGACGACGAGCCGCCGCCCATCCGCCGCGCATTCCACGAGGAGTTCTGGCGAGGCGGCATCTCCAGTCGGGGCGCATTGCCGCCGTGGATGTAGTCCAACACCCACTCGAGAGTGCGGTGCTGGCCTCCCACCAGCGCCTGCGCCCGTGGCCATTGGCGCGGCCCTCGACGGGGCCGTTGTTGCCCAAGGAGGCGAGCTCGGCGTCGCGGCGCCGCTGGAGTTCTTGCCACCAAAAGGCGTCCTGATATAGGCTTGGCCTCTAGGGTGGCCCGATCTTGACGGATTGACGCACGAGAGGTGGGGAGATTGGGAAGAACGCGAAGAACGCACGAAGAACACGATGAACTCACGCACACAAAAGGGGAGATAACTCGTGAAGCCTACGAGGGATCGCAAACCCAAGTCAACAACACGCTAATTGGAACTGATTCCTCTCACCGGCCGGTCCACCGATCCAACAGAAGCCACAAGGGGAAGGTTGGCAAGAACTACTAGAGTCACAAGGTGAAAGAGTAGCTACTTGGAGAGATCTTGATACATTCCAATAGATGAATCTATGGAGTAGCCATGGATCCCATGGGGGAGGTTCTCCACATGGGAGGGGGAGCACAAAGCCCAATCCAATCTCAAGTCAACTCTATCCCAAGAACTAGCCACCTTGGTCCCTTATATAGCCTAGGGGGTAGGTGGGGTGAAAAGGGGCGTTTTCCTCTTGATTCTCGCACTTCGGAGGGGGGCCGTCCTGGGAGGCCGGCCTGGCCGGCCAGTGAGGCCGGGGTGGGGCTGGGCGCCCAGCCTCCTTCGGGCACCTGGCCGGCCTGAGGAGGAGTTGGGCCGGCCCGAGGCCGGGGTGGGCGAGGGGGAGGCCGGCCTGCTCGGGTGGGTGGCCAGCCTGAGGGGGAGGGAGGCCGGCCTGGCCGGGGGGGGGGGTGAGGCCGGGAGACCCCGTTTCCCTCCGTTCTTCCTCCTCAGAGCTCTGATCTTGACGCCGTCTTCTGCCGCTTCCTTCTTAGCTTCTCGGGCACCGTCTTGGGCATGTTCTTGAGCATCGAGGACACCGTCTTGGGCTCCATTGTGGGATCCACCCTAGGCATGAAGAGGGGCATTTCATGAGGTAACGCACCGTTCACCAAGTCACCGGAAACATACGGAGATAGGAGTGAGTTCACCTTGTCGTGTATCGATGTTGTGCTTGGTGGAATACGGTGGGCTGCATCATCTCCCCCCTTGAAGAAGAGTCGTCCTCGACTCGTTTCGTCCATTCATGAGCGGGGTAAGGAATGTTGACGACGAAGATGTCGTTGAAGTTGAGCCGCTTGTCGAAGATCATGTTACGGTAGGCTCGTAGTGGGGATGGTCCAAAAGCGATGACGATGTTGAAGTGACCGTCCTTGGTTTGGTGAAGAAGATCTTGAAAGGCTGTGTAGTCGTTGAAGTTGAGCCTCTTATCGATGATCATGCCAAGGTATGCTCGTGGAGGGTGTAGTCCAAAGGCGATGACGATATTGACATGGTCCTCATGAGGATGAGCTTGAAAGGCGATGTAGCCGTCGGCGAAGAGCTTGAGAGGTGTTTGGTCATTGTCGTTGACGCGCTTGTCGAACTCCAAGTGCATCTTGACGATTGGTATGTAGTCGTGGTAGTCATTGTCGTTGATGCGCTTGTCGAACTCTAAGTGCATCTTGACGTGTGTGATGTAGACGGAGAAGTCGTTGTCGTGGATGCGCATGTGGAACTCCAAGTACATCTTGACATGAGTTAGGTAGGCGTAGAAGTCGTTGTCGTGGATGCGCTTGTCGAACTCCATGCACCTCTTGACATGTGGTATGTAGGCGTAGAAGGCGTTGTTGTCGAAGTGCTTGTGAAACGCCGTGTAGATCTTGACTTGAGGAGTGTGGATGGAGAATGAATTGTCGTAGAAGCTCTTGTCAATCTCCATGTGGATCATGACGAGCGGAATGTGCTCCTTCCAAATCTTCAATTCGGTGTCGATGTTCATGCGGTGTGGAGAGCCTTGTATGTGGAGAAGTCCATGACGTCGAAGATGCTTGATAGGGTCACCAAATCTCTGCAAAATAGACAACAAAGATGGAGAGAAAGTTGGTAAGCCGTTAGTGTCGATAAGCACACATGGGGTTTTGCTCTCAACTCTCATCTCACTATTGGTGGTTATCATGGCGATGCCTCTAAGAACACTCATGCTTTTCCCACTCATTATGGGCTTGTGGCTCTCACTCACGTGATGGTGGATCTCTCTCTCACCACTCGTCTCACTAGAAGCTTGAGAGGGGACACTAGAAGGCTCCAAAGTCTTGTCACTTCAGGTGTGCGGGTTTGTCGAGGTAGTTGCATTGTTTGGAGTCGGTAGTGTCATAGAATGTGGCGAGGAGGACTCAAGCATCTCGTCTCTTGGTTTGATCTCCAAGTGTGGAATGTTGGGCTTGCTTGGCGGAGGAGGTAGGGTCATGGCTTGTGTCGAAGAAGGCTCGATCATCTCCGTGATGTGGTACTGTAAGCCATGCCTTGTAGCATCCTCAAGTGGTTGATGGTGATGATTACGCTCATGTGCTTGATCATGGAGTCCATAGTCCTTCCTCAAAGTATGGCGCACATGGGTGTTGTGGATGGGTGTCGGTGATGAAGTGTCTCTTGCCTCTTGCCTTGATGAAGTAGTGGTATCATAGTGTCCATGGCTAGGATGATCTTGATCCTTGTCGAAGGCGGGGTGCGAATAGGAGGCACACTCTTGGTGATGATGAGGTGGAGGATCCCATTCCTCATGTTGGTGATGACACTCATCGTCCTTGAACCTTGTAACATTGAGGCAAATGGCGCTCAAGTTTTTGTCTTCATGGCCTTGATGATGCGATGGAAATCCGTGGTCAAGGTGATGCGGTGCTTCATCCAATATGGTAGGAGAAGAATCATGGATGGCATCTCCATTTGACGCACCATCTTGGTCGCCGCCTTGTCAATCCCACATTATGTGACCATGGCCCTTGCAAATGGGGCATAAGAGGTCTTCATCTTGAAGGAAAGGGGAAAGTAGGCTCATAGCATCATCATCATATATGGGAGGGCCTTCACTTCCTCCATCTTGTTGTAGGTCTTCATCAAAGATGGGTAGTGAAGTAGCAAGTTGATCAATCCTACTTGGTTGATGTCGAAGTGGACGCTCATTGGGGTCTTCCTCAAAGATGGGGAAAGACAAGCCATACGGAGCATTCTCACTTGCTTGGCATTGAGGAAGTACTCATGTGGGTCTTCATCAAAGATGTGTAGCGGAAGCTCATGTTGGTCATCCTCATTGGTTTGGCGATGGCGGTCATGATGGAGGGGATGGCGCCGGTGGTCATTGTGGTGGAGTTGTGGGAGACATTCACTCGAAGCCATGTCGAGGGCACTTTCTTGATAAGGGACTTGATCTTGGTGGTCATTGTGGTGGTGACACACATTTTGCCTTGGAAGCCTTGAATCTGGGTGAGCACCATCCACGAAGCCATGTAGACCATAGTCATGAGTCGAGCTTGGAGAAGGTGGGTGATGAAGAATATCCGGTCGTAGAGGGTGATCTTGAAGAGGTTCACCACGGCCTTTCGGTGTCGAGGTCGAGGTAGTGGTGATGGCGAGCAATGCTCAAACCAATGTCGTCGCGGAACTTGTGGTGGAGGATGCGGTGAGGTGTGTGTACCACTCTCTCCCATATGTCGATGATGATCATGGCGACGATCTTGGTGATGAGCTTGGTGATGATAGCTTGAAGTTTGTTGACGACGAAGCTTGCGGCGTTCCCGCACTTCATGTGTGGGATGACTCCGAAAGTCATTCGGATGCCTTGGCTTCTTGTCCTTCTCGCTTGATGGGGCCTCGATGATGTCCTTCTTGTGGCGCCGTCATGATGTGGAAGGAGTCAATCTTGACGTTGCCAACTTGTCGGATTTCTTGTCGTTGCACCATCTTGAGGTTTTTTTTCGAGAATAACGGGGGGGAAGAGTTTTCCCCACCGCTTGTATATAACTCGAAACACCCCCTCAAAACGGGGCAACGTCACATTACATCAGGACAGAAAAACATGGGGGTAGAAGAGAGAGAGGTGCTACAAAGAACACTGCAAAAGGTGGCCACGCAGGGCTGCAGCACAAGCACGATCACGGGGATGCAACCTAGAAGACCAAATGTCGATATCGCTAGCTGCACGGCGGAGGACATCCGGCGCAGAAGAGGCTTTGCTGTTGAAGATCATGTCGTTGCGGGCCTTCCATAGTTCCCATAGAACCGAAGCAACACCAAGATGCCAAGGGGCAACATCTATGGCGAGAGGAGCAGGAATCTCCCAAACGGATGTGTAGTCTTGGACGTCACATCCGAGACGCATCCACGTCTGCCTGGCGATGGTGCAATCGAAGAGGATATGACGGGAGGTTTCGACCTCAGCGCAGGAGGCGCAAAGGGGCGAGGGAGCACAATGCTTGTAGTGGAGGTTGGAACGCGTGTTCAACCGGTCCGAGTCCGCAAGGAGGCAGAAGATCTTAAGTTTAATGGCGAGCCGGGAGTCCCAGCACGTGATAGCGGAGGCATCCAGCACCCCGCCTGGGTTCGTAAGGGCGTAGACTCCGCGCGAGCAGACGGCAGCACAACTGCCCCAGGAAAGAGTGTGGACATCGTCGAGGTCGTCAAGGGAGGTGGATTGGGTGATGTGGTTAATGGAGACCAGCTCGTTGGCGGCCACGAGAGAAAGTCTAGGGCGGAACCTCAACTCGCCAGCGACCGCAGCAGCAACAGTAATGTTAGGCCGAAGGCAATGGGAGAAGATAGCAGGGAAACGGTGGGCCAGAACACCCTTCGGCGACCATCTGTCAAGCCATAAGGAGGTGTGCTCGCCGCAGTGGACATGTGAGGTGGTGATCGATCTGAAGGTGGGGAGACAAAGGTGAACAATGGATTCTAAGAAAGAAGGATTGGGGGAGATATCTCCAAGGTCCCGTCCATAAGAGCGCCGGAACCATGTCTTCCATGGCAACTCCTCCCGTTGGTGAAGCTTGAGCATGAATGACATGAGGAGAACGAGGTTTTGCCTTTGAAGGTCCCGCATGCCAAGCCCGCCAACCTGTTTAGGCAAACATACTTTTTCCCACGCCATTAGACAATGAGCCCCAGAGCAAGAATCCTTGCCAGTCCAAAAAAAGGCGCGGCGCCTCTTATCAATAGCTTCAATCACACCACGTGGCAAAATAAAAGAACACATAAAATAAGTCGCGAGATTATTTAAAACTGCATTACATAAAACAAGTCTCCCCCCAGAAGAAAGGAGCATGGCACTCCACCTCAAGAGTCTCTTGTCGAAGGAGGAGATAAGGGGGTTGTAAGCAGATAACGGGAGTTTGGTCGGGGAGAGGGGAAGCCCAAGGTAAGGTTGAGGGAAGGAGGAAACGGGGCATTGGAGAGTCATAGCGATGAGAGCACTGGTGTTGGGTGCAATATGCATGGGAACGAAGCATGATTTGTGGAAATTGATCGCGAGACCTGTCGCCGAGGCGAAGTCGTCAAGGATACTTTTGAGGGCTAAAGCGGAAGGAAGGTCTCCACGGCAGACAATAAGGGTGTCGTCTGCATATTGGAGAACAGCGGGGGGCAGGTGCGCGTCGCATGGGTGGGAGAGGCTACCATGCAAGTGTGCTCGGCGAACAAGGCGCTGAAGCACATCTGCAACTATGATGAAAAGATATGGAGAGAGGGCGTCGCCTTGGTGAAGCCCATTTTTACATTTGATCCAATTCCCAGGCACACCGTTGAGGATAACCGCAGTGTGCCCGGTGGAAAGCAGATCTTGCATCCAGTGGCACCAGCGATCATCGAATCCGCGGGCACGGAGGATGACGATAAGACTAGCCCAGTTGACAGAGTCAAAGGCTTTTCGGAAGTCAATTTTGAATACAGTTGTGGGAACCTTACGAGAGTGACAAGTGTGGACAAGGTCAGCCGCGTACACGATATTCTCAGAGATACGACGGCCGGAGAGGAAACCGGTTTGGTCGGCGTCTACGAGAGCATGTATGGAGGTTTTGAGGCGAGACGTGAGGACTTTAGTAATAAGTTTGACGATGCAGTTTTGAAGGGAGATTGGACGGAAGTCGGAGGGTGTCCTAGCAGATTCATGTTTAGGAAGAAGCACAAGGAACGCACGGTTTATCCTAGAGAGATCTATGGAGCGAGCGTGGAAGTTGTCAAGGATCGAAAGAACGTCGGATCTAAGGACCTCCCAAAAGGTAGAGTAGAAGGAGGGGCCGAACCCGTCCGGGCCCGGACTAGAATCTTTGTTCATGCTCGCAAGAGCCACAACCACCTCATTAACCGTGAAAGGCCCGCTGAGAGAGGTCGGGAGAGGAGCAGAAGCGGGGTACAACTCATTGATATCAAAGGACCAATTGCAGCTCGAGGTCGAGCCTAGAAGGGAACCGAAGAAACTTGCTAAAACCCTAGCTTTGTTGTCGTGGTCAGAGTAAGTTTCACCCTCGAAATCAAGGACAGGGATAGAGTTACGTCTTTTGCGGGCGGAAGCCAGGGCGTGAAAGTAACGAGTGTTTTCATCACCTTCGAGGGCAAAGCGGATTTTAGCACGCGTGCGCCAGTAGATCTAGCGCTCTTTGATAGAAAGGTGGAGGGCTTCGGTAGTGAGGCGGCGAAGACTAGCTTCAAGGACAGACAAGGTCCTTGTTTCCTCAATAAGGTCGAGGAGGTCGATGACCAACCGAGCATCAGTCTCGTGCTGCAAAAAGGGGGCACTTTTCTTCGTCCAGGATTTGCAACAACCACGGCAGCGTCTCAGACGGGCCACGAGACGAGCAGTGGCATCGGGGCGGAAGGATGACAACCATGCCGTGGAGATCGCCGCGCGAAATGCAGGCTGGAGGCTCCATGCTACACCATCTTGAGGTTGAAGGGAGTTGTCTTGTGGTGGCCTTGGCATTCTCCTTGAAGTTCCTTGGTGTTGAGCATGAACCATATGACATATGATATCTTGGCCCTCGAAGCTTGGAGAGGAAGTTCTTGTAAGTGAGCTCATCCATGTCGGAGTCTGTAACAGCCCAAGTATGAAAACTACCCCATAGAATGTTTGATTTCCTGTTTATTTAAGTATTGCATCATGTCATCATATTGTTTCCACTTTGTTTGCTTTTGTTTCTAAATTGTTGCATTTGTTTTCCACTGTTTTCACAACTCAAATTTAAACCTTACTCAAACAATGTTTTCATACTTGTTCTGTTACAACTTTTGGAATAAAAATCACAGATGAAAACAACCAAATTGTTCCATTTTATTCCATGTTGATAACTCCTTAAATTGTTGGTTTTAATCAAACCATTAATTCACTCAATTAATTAAATCACCTTCAATTTCAAATCAAATGCATCAAACAGAACACTTTTGAACTTATAAACTTTAACAAACCAATCAACTAATTTAATCACTTTAATCAATAGGGTTCCCCTATTAAAATCCTTGTTTTCAATATTAATCTATTAATTTCTAAATTGCTCAATTCAAACCAAAGGTGTTTCAAATAGAACCCAATTTGAAATTATAAAAATAATAACCAAAACATTATTTACTCTTTGTTTCCAATTAATCTTAGGGGTTACCCTATGTTCAAATTGGTTTTAAATAATGGTTATTAATATTAACAAATGCACCCAAATTTGGTTTAAATTTTAAACAACAATCAAACATTTAAATTTTTGCAAATAAAAGTTACAAACTGTTAGTAGATGGCCTAAGGAGTTTCCCTAAAATTTTCTCAAATTTTTCTACTACCCAAAATCTCATGTTTTGATTCCATTTGCTTTTGCTACAAAAAAAAAAGTAAAACAAACAAAAATAACAAAAGAGGAGAGGGAGGCATGCAGCCCATCTCCTTTCTTTTCTTCCCAAGCCCAACCCCATCCTCTTTCCTTCCCCTAGGCCCACCTTTCTTTCCAGCCCGTCACCCCCCTCCTGTCGCTTTCGTCTACCTGTCCTCAGCTGTACGATCGCAGCAGAACCATCTGATCCTCCTCCACCCCCTGGATGGCCTGCCGTACCCATGGCATTCCCCTCCTTAAGTATCCCCCTCTCCCTCCGATCGCAGAACCCTAGAGCCCCTCCATCCCATCGCCGCCATCTTCCTTTCCCCTCTCTGCTCTTTCTGTTCTTCTGAAGTTCAACACGAACACCACCGTAGACCACCACCGTCGCCTCCCCTCACCGCCGGTAGCTAGGGTCGTCTCGAGGAGCATCCGAAGAGTGGAATGGAACCGCTGCGTCGTACTGGACCTCCTCGCCTCGCCGCCAGCTGCTGGGGTCCCCGGTGTGGACCGCGCCGTCGCCGGAAAAGTCCGCCGGTCTGCTGCTCCGTCGTCTGAACGTCTAGAACGAACAGCGAGGTGAGCGCGTCTCCCCTGCCCTCTCCCCTCGCTCTCTGCTTGCACCGTCCACACCCACGCACCGCAACACATCCACCGCACGCCCCGGCCACGCACGGACTGCTCCCGTGAGCAGCAAGCCAGCTGCCGCCGGCGTTCTTCTCTGCCGCGTCCAGGTTCAGTAGACTGAACAAAGTTCAGTTAACATTTCGCGCATAACCTGAACCTTACCTTTGCACGCACCCCGTATCTGTCACAACAGCAGAAGCAGCGTACTGGTTCCACCCTTCTCGCGCGCGGATCAGGTCCTGGGGTCGAATCCCAGGGGCGCACCCCTTTTTCGCTATTTTCCCACCGCGCTGACATCGGGGTCCCACCCGTCAGTGCCTCCTCTTGCCACGCACGCACACAGTACCCTGGGCCCCCTGGCAGTGTGTGGTGTACACTCCAGTGCTGTAACCAAAGTTTTCTACGTTTCTGTTTAATCCCCAAATTATTTTAAATAACAGTTTTAATCCCAAAATTAAACCTTTAATAACTTTTGATCTATAACCCTAAAAAATAAAAGTTATAGATGTTTTCTGATCCAAATTAATAGATCTATCCAACTATGCCATTTGTGTACTGTTTTGGGATTCCCAAATGCATTTAAAATTCAAATTTGGATAATTCAAATGTAATTTGCAACAACTCATAAATAATTCATACTAATTCCAAATAATGCAAATAAAATATGTTTTTCATACCATTTCACCTCACCTTTTCAAATATAAAATTTGTTTCATTGTTTGAATAATTTAAATTGCCTAAATAATTTAATACTTGTTTAATACAATTAAATTTGATAAAATCATAACTTGCTTAATATAAAATATTTTTGAACATGCAAAATATGTTTTCAAACCATCAAAGTGTGGACTTTTCAAATGTGCATTCGAATTTATAATTTGAACAAATAAAATTCAAATAATATTCAAACTTGTTCTAAATTCAATTAAAAGTTGTTTAATATTGTTTAATTCATAATAAACTCATCCTAATTCCAATTTCAATATTTGAAACATGTAATCCAACTAAAATTTGATGTTCTTTTCAAATATAAATTTTGTTAATTGTTTTGCACACTTTAAATTGATGAAAACAATAATTACTTGTGTGACATGTTTTAAGTAACCAAACTTTCCAAACTTAATCAATGATTTCCAAAACTTGTTCCAATCCTTTTTCACTTGCATCTATCATTGTTATTTGTTGTTATTTTGTTGTTATCATCATGCATGCATCATGCTAACAACTCTCACATAATAATTAATTGTAAATCATTTGTTTCCACTTATTTCAATGGATCTTTTCCATATGCAATCCAATTGCATATGGGTCCAATTAAATTGTGTTATCTTGTCAAGTAGTTTATTTTGATGCATCTATTAACATGACATGCATCATCCCCTGTTTGTGCACCTATGCCATTATATTGATTGTTTATCTTTATGCATTGTTTGTTTGCTTCTTCTCGGATACACGACGACGTTGAGACCGACGATACTTACGACACCCCTTCTAAGGAGTTAGCTCAGTACCAGGCTACTGGGTTTTGCAGGCAAGTTATCACTCACATGAACCACCGTGTTCCTTTCAACATTGGTTACCGATACTTTCCGTTGTTTCTTTCTGCTAGCCTTAGTAGTAGTTGTTTCTGTTACGAACCTATCACATGAATCCTTTTAACCCTGTTATTGCCTCACCTCCACTCCTATCACCCCTTGTTTGAGCCCGTGTCTTACTAGCATGCTTAGGGTTGCTTTTGCTCGAGTCTGTTGTCGGTTACTTCTTTTACTATTATTATTGTACCGGGGGCTCGAATGTTAATCAATCAATCCTGTTAATGCTAATGGTAATAATAATTAATTTGATGATAAGGCACCGGCAGGAGGCCCTTTGTGGTTTTGAGGCCTGCTAGTGTCGACCCTAATAGGAAAAGGGTCTTGTCTACTGATCCATGATGAGCGCACTAACCGCATGTGGGAAGCGAGTATGGGCGCCCCCCTCAATTTGATTCGATTCGCATCTCGTCCAAATCGCCTCATTTAGTTCGTGTGTTCTATTTGCCGCATGCATGTTTTTGCGAGCCCAGGCCAGGGTGGAACTTTCGTAGTCGGCATATAGGGGGACAAGTTCTTAGAGTGCTATGAGGGTCCATTTTCTTCTGGGCTCGATTAGCCGTGCGCCCAAGGTTCTTTGGGCTTGATGCGAAGAAGAATCGAGTTGTGTTGAGTGCCCCGCTTGGTGGAAGGGCCTTTCCATCTGGCGGGTTATTCATGCGTGTACGGCCAAATTGGTGCAACCCTGCAGGGATAATCTTCTCGAGAAGCCGTGTTTTCCGCGGTTATGGATTACTTGGTGAAAGTACTGGCTAACAAGTACTCAGGACAACTTAAACATAATGATCAAACATGTTACACCCAATGATTAATAACTTGACTAGTAATAGGTTGATGACACAATAACTTGATTCACCCTTATTTCAACTGTGTGAGTTATCCTCAGATTGCTTCTTTGGATAAGGGGCGAGATCCAGGATGGGTTTGTTTGAAGTTATCTTTCAGTTGGTTACAATCCTCGATCTTATCTCCTTTTCTGTTAGCCGGAAGTGGTAGAATCTCTGTAGTTGGTTAGCGCAGCCAGTTGTAGCATCTTTTATATCCCCTCTCTTCCGTTGAACCCAAGGCATCTGTGCTTGGTGTTGACGGGTTACACTTTGGTGAATTATGAGTCTTGCTTGCCAGTACGTTGATGTACTGACCCCTTTGGGGCTGTGGTTTCCGCAGACCGACGTTTCCGAGGATCTACATGGTGGCAACTACGTGGAGTATGACGAGACTGCTGACGAGTAGATAGCGGACCCGGGCAGGATCCGAGACTTCGTGGATGGGCTCCGTTTTTTCGTTTCCGACCTCTTAGGCCTATTTGGTTCTTGTCTGTACTCAGACATGTTGAATGCTTCCGCTGTGATGTAATGATGAATTGTTGGGGCATGTGCCCTCTGAATGATTGTATTTGCTATCTCTGCTCTAATGAGAGCCATTTGCAAGTTATTTCAATCTTTTGTGTCGTAGAGATCTGTTGTGATATCAGTTGTTCAACGCCGTTGACGTACCATGTGTGTATGGTTTGAAGTACGTCGACGGAAGTGCCTTTGATCTCTAGTGGATAGTTTACATCGACGATGGAATAGCAGGGCTTGTGTTGTCGCGCATAAGCGCGGGCCTACCAGGAAGCTGGGACGTGGGAGCAGTTATGCTCCATAATCCAAGCATCTGCTATCCAGTTCGTACGGTGAGTATCCCCTAGAAATCAGGGTGCGACAAATGGTATCAGAGCCTGTCTGCCTGTAGGATCCCTTTTTACTGGTCGCAGTTGAGTCTAGAAACTATTTTGTAGCTATACAGGAAAAATGAAACGTGAGAGTAGGAATTCTGTTCTTTTTCTTCTTTCCCCACCCACCCTCCCTTTTCTGGTAAGGAAGTGCAACGTTGTTTTCCATTCTCATCTAAACTTTCAAGTTAGGATTTCACGAATTCTGGTTTCTCTAGGATGGTTATATCTACTAGACCATAGGAATGGAGGTGGTTGTGACATGATTTATCATGTTGCCTACTCATGATTGAGAACGGAGGCGTGTAATCCCCGGAAGCAGATCCTCTATTCCTTAAGCAGTAGATATTGATCCTTTAGAAGCCCGGATGGGTTTTCCGTAGTACCTCAGGAGTTTTGTTCTCGTTTTCCCCGATGTTGCTATCCTGTTCTTCTCAACATCCTTTTCGTCCGTTGGAATCTTGTTGTTGTTTTCCATTTCAGTTATTCTACCGGCGTCTAATCAAACTTCCCAAATATCAAGTCTATCTGGCCAGAAAGGTTGTTGTTGTTGTTGTTGTTGTTGTTGTTGTTGATTTTAGTATGCCTCCCACCTACTGAATCACCACATTCCAGATAATCTATTCTCCAAATGAATCAAGTTCCATTCAGCTATACACCCTCGATACAAAACCTCTCCGTTTACTTGAAAAAGTTCCGGTGGTTTGCAAATTCCCTGACGTCTATCCAAGGTGCACGATGTGTTTCACGTGACACAACTCAAGAGGATCTTCCCAAGAAGTTTCCGGACCTTTTCTTTTCTCAGTAGGAATCTCGGGGCGCGATTCCTTCAAGGGGGGCGTTTTGTAACAGCCCAAGTATGAAAACTACCCCATAGAATGTTTGATTTCCTGTTTATTTAAGTATTGCATCATGTCATCATATTGTTTCCACTTTGTTTGCTTTTGTTTCTAAATTGTTGCATTTGTTTTCCACTGTTTTCACAACTCAAATTTAAACCTTACTCAAACAATGTTTTCATACTTGTTCTGTTACAACTTTTGGAATAAAAATCACAGATGAAAACAACCAAATTGTTCCATTTTATTCCATGTTGATAACTCCTTAAATTGTTGGTTTTAATCAAACCATTAATTCACTCAATTAATTAAATCACCTTCAATTTCAAATCAAATGCATCAAACAGAACACTTTTGAACTTATAAACTTTAACAAACCAATCAACTAATTTAATCACTTTAATCAATAGGGTTCCCCTATTAAAATCCTTGTTTTCAATATTAATCTATTAATTTCTAAATTGCTCAATTCAAACCAAAGGTGTTTCAAATAGAACCCAATTTGAAATTATAAAAATAATAACCAAAACATTATTTACTCTTTGTTTCCAATTAATCTTAGGGGTTACCCTATGTTCAAATTGGTTTTAAATAATGGTTATTAATATTAACAAATGCACCCAAATTTGGTTTAAATTTTAAACAACAATCAAACATTTAAATTTTTGCAAATAAAAGTTACAAACTGTTAGTAGATGGCCTAAGGAGTTTCCCTAAAATTTTCTCAAATTTTTCTACTACCCAAAATCTCATGTTTTGATTCCATTTGCTTTTGCTACAAAAAAAAAGTAAAACAAACAAAAATAACAAAAGAGGAGAGGGAGGCATGCAGCCCATCTCCTTTCTTTTCTTCCCAAGCCCAACCCCATCCTCTTTCCTTCCCCTAGGCCCACCTTTCTTTCCAGCCCGTCACCCCCCTCCTGTCGCTTTCGTCTACCTGTCCTCTGTTGTACGATCGCAGCAGAACCATCTGATCCTCCTCCACCCCCTGGATGGCCTGCCGTACCCATGGCATTCCCCTCCTTAAGTATCCCCCTCTCCCTCCGATCGCAGAACCCTAGAGCCCCTCCATCCCATCGCCGCCATCTTCCTTTCCCCTCTCTGCTCTTTCTGTTCTTCTGAAGTTCAACACGAACACCACCGTAGACCACCACCGTCGCCTCTCCTCACCGCCGGTAGCTAGGGTCGTCTCGAGGAGCATCCGAAGAGTGGAATGGAACCGCTGCGTCGTACTGGACCTCCTCGCCTCGCCGCCAGCTGCTGGGGTCCCCGGTGTGGACCGCGCCGTCGCCGGAAAAGTCCGCCGGTCTGCTGCTCCGTCGTCTGAACGTCTAGAACGAACAGCGAGGTGAGCGCGTCTCCCCTGCCCTCTCCCCTCGCTCTCTGCTTGCACCGTCCACACCCACGCACCGCAACACATCCACCGCACGCCCCGGCCACGCACGGACTGCTCCCGTGAGCAGCAAGCCAGCTGCCGCCGGCGTTCTTCTCTGCCGCGTCCAGGTTCAGTAGACTGAACAAAGTTCAGTTAACATTTCGCGCATAACCTGAACCTTACCTTTGCACGCACCCCGTATCTGTCACAACAGCAGAAGCAGCGTACTGGTTCCACCCTTCTCGCGCGCGGATCAGGTCCTGGGGTCGAATCCCAGGGGCGCACCCCTTTTTCGCTATTTTCCCACCGCGCTGACATCGGGGTCCCACCCGTCAGTGCCTCCTCTTGCCACGCACGCACACAGTACCCTGGGCCCCCTGGCAGTGTGTGGTGTACACTCCAGTGCTGTAACCAAAGTTTTCTACGTTTCTGTTTAATCCCCAAATTATTTTAAATAACAGTTTTAATCCCAAAATTAAACCTTTAATAACTTTTGATCTATAACCCTAAAAAATAAAAGTTATATATGTTTTCTGATCCAAATTAATAGATCTATCCAACTATGCCATTTGTGTACTGTTTTGGGATTCCCAAATGCATTTAAAATTCAAATTTGGATAATTCAAATGTAATTTGCAACAACTCATAAATAATTCATACTAATTCCAAATAATGCAAATAAAATATGTTTTTCATACCATTTCACCTCACCTTTTCAAATATAAAATGTGTTCATTGTTTGAATAATTTAAATTGCCTAAATAATTTAATACTTGTTTAATTCAATTAAATTTGATAAAATCATAACTTGCTTAATATAAAATATTTTTGAACATGCAAAATATGTTTTCAAACCATCAAAGTGTGGACTTTTCAAATGTGCATTTGAATTTATAATTTGAACAAATAAAATTCAAATAATATTCAAACTTGTTCTAAATTCAATTAAAACTTGTTTAATATTGTTTAATTCATAATAAACTCATCCTAATTCCAATTTCAATATTTGAAACATGTAATCCAACTAAAATTTGATGTTCTTTTCAAATATAAATTTTGTTAATTGTTTTGCACACTTTAAATTGATGAAAACAATAATTACTTGTGTGACATGTTTTAAGTAACCAAACTTTCCAAACTTAATCAATGATTTCCAAAACTTGTTCCAATCCTTTTTCACTTGCATCTATCATTGTTATTTGTTGTTATTTTGTTGTTATCATCATGCATGCATCATGCTAACAACTCTCACATAATAATTAATTGTAAATCATTTGTTTCCACTTATTTCAATGGATCTTTTCCATATGCAATCCAATTGCATATGGGTCCAATTAAATTGTGTTATCTTGTCAAGTAGTTTATTTTGATGCATCTATTAACATGACATGCATCATCCCATGTTTGTGCACCTATGCCATTATATTTATTGTTTATCTTTCTGCATTGTTTGTTTGCTTCTTCTCGGATACACGACGACGTTGAGACCGACGATACTTACGACACCCCTTCTAAGGAGTTAGCTCAGTACCAGGCTACTGGGTTTTGCAGGCAAGTTATCACTCACATGAACCACCGTGTTCCTTTCAACATTGGTTATCGATACTTTCCGTTGTTTCTTTCTGCTAGCCTTAGTAGTAGTTGTTTCTGTTACGAACCTATCACATGAATCCTTTTAACCCTGTTATTGCCTCACCTCCACTCCTATCACCCCTTGTTTGAGCCCGTGTCTTACTAGCATGCTTAGGGTTGCTTTTGCTCGAGTCTGTTGTCGGTTACTTCTTTTACTATTATTATTGTACCGGGGGCTCGAATGTTAATCAATCAATCCTGTTAATGCTAATGGTAATAATAATTAATTTGATGATAAGGCACCGGCAGGAGGCCCTTTGTGGTTTTGAGGCCTGCTAGTGTCGACCCTAATAGGAAAAGGGTCTTGTCTACTGATCCATGATGAGCGCACTAACCGCATGTGGGAAGCGAGTATGGGCGCCCCCCTCAATTTGATTCGATTCGCATCTCGTCCAAATCGCCTCATTTAGTTCGTGTGTTCTATTTGCCGCATGCATGTTTTTGCGAGCCCAGGCCAGGGTGGAACTTTCGTAGTCGGCATATAGGGGGACACGTTCTTAGAGTGCTATGAGGGTCCATTTTCTTCTGGGCTCGATTAGCCGTGCGCCCAAGGTTCTTTGGGCTTGATGCGAAGAAGAGTCGAGTTGTGTTGAGTGCCCCGCTTGGTGGAAGGGCCTTTCCATCTGGCGGGTTATTCATGCGTGTACGGCCAAATTGGTGCAACCCTGCAGGGATAATCTTCTCGAGAAGCCGTGTTTTCCGCGGTTATGGATTACTTGGTGAAAGTACTGGCTAACAAGTACTCAGGACAACTTAAACATAATGATCAAACATGTTACACCCAATGATTAATAACTTGACTAGTAATAGGTTGATGACACAATAACTTGATTCACCCTTATTTCAACTGTGTGAGTTATCCTCGGATTGCTTCTTTGGATAAGGGGCGAGATCCAGGATGGGTTTGTTTGAAGTTATCTTTCAGTTGGTTACAATCCTCGATCTTATCTCCTTTTCTGTTAGCCGGAAGTGGTAGAATCTCTGTAGTTGGTTAGCGCAGCCAGTTGTAGCATCTTTTATATCCCCTCTCTTCCGTTGAACCCAAGGCATCTGTGCTTGGTGTTGACGGGTTACACTTTGGTGAATTATGATTCTTGCTTGCCAGTACGTTGATGTACTGACCCCTTTGGGGCTGTGGTTTCCGCAGACCGACGTTTCCGAGGATCTACATGGTGGCAACTACGTGGAGTATGACGAGACTGCTGACGAGTAGATAGCGGACCCGGGCAGGATCCGAGACTTCGTGGTCAGGGTGGGCATTCGGTCATGACCGAAAATTCGGTCTTTGTATTTCGGTTAATTTGAAATTCGGTCAGTAAAATATGAGGACCGAAATTTACTTAGAACCTTAAAGGACCGAAAAATTCGGGTAACCGGAATTTCGGTCTCTATTTCGGTCATGACCAAATTTGACAAAAGTAGCTAATAGCTCCAAAATAATGATGAAATTAAAAAAAATATGCCAGCACTTCGTCTATAATTTTGACATAGTTGAATCCACATATTTATATCAAGTTGCAGCAGACCATAATCAACATAAAAGCCTCACGGGAGGACATACATGCATACAACACCACAATCTCACAAAAAGGAAAAATACACACGTTTAGAGTTTGGACAAGAAAAGGTGAACTGCATCATTGCAAGTTTGCAATCAAGAACGCATGTATTGTTTCCGTCGCCTGCTGGTACCTAAATCGGTCTCTTCGGTCTATTCGGGTTTCGCCCATGTGTTGCCCGAATTTTTCAACAAATTTCGGTCTATTTAACTCTGCTAACCAAATTTGCATCGGTCCTTTTGGTTTCGGTCATCTCGGTTTCGGTCTCGGTCTTTTCGGTTTCGGTTTTCGGTCATCGGTTTTTATGCCCACCCTGACTTCGTGGATGGGCTCCGTTTTTTCGTTTCCGGCCTCTTAGGCCTATTTGGTTCTTGTCTGTACTCAGACATGTTGAATGCTTCCGCTGTGATGTAATGATGAATTGTTGGGGCATGTGCCCTCTGAATGATTGTATTTGCTATCTCTGCTCTAATGAGAGCCATTTGCAAGTTATTTCAATCTTTTGTGTCGTAGAGATCTGTTGTGATATCAGTTGTTCAACGCCGTTGACGTACCATGTGTGTATGGTTTGAAGTACGTCGACGGAAGTGCCTTTGATCTCTAGTGGATAGTTTACATCGACGATGGAATAGCAGGGCTTGTGTTGTCGCGCATAAGCGCAGGCCTACCAGGAAGCTGGGACGTGGGAGCAGTTATGCCCCATAATCCAAGCATCTGCTATCCAGTTCGTACGGTGAGTATCCCCTAGAAATCAGGGTGCGACAGAGTCGAAGTAGGTGTAGAGGTCCATATTGTCCCTCATGCTTGTGGAGTCGTTGTCGGTGTCGTACTCCATCATGTTTGTGGATGCGTTGTCGGTGTAGCATGGCTCCATCTTGTCATCCAAGCTTGCGGTGTCATAGTTGTAGTAGTGGTTCATGTCGTTGGAGCTCAATGAGTCGAAGTTGTCGTGGTTGGTGTGGTGCTCCTCCATGTCGATGATGCTTGGGGAGGAGTAGTCGGTGTAGAGCTCGACGTCGTGGTCGTAGTAGTGGTGGTGATCCACCATGTCATGCTCGTAGTAGTGGTCAACCACAATGTCGTGCTCGTAGGAGTGGTGGTCCATGTCTAGCTCGTTGTAGTCGTTGTCGTTGTTGTAGTCGTAGTGGTCCATCATGTACTCGTCATGGTCATCATGGCCTCCATATGCTCCGCTCTCGCTACACATGGTTACTCACAAGCACAAGTGTATATATAGAGTGTGAAGACCTAAGAGCTCAAACCTCACCTTTTAGCAAGTATTGGAACTAGTGGACCATGCCAAGAGAAACCGATAACAAAAGGAATGAAGTGACTTGAGTTCGAAAGATCCAAAAACACGCTCCAAAACACACACGGCTTATGGGTGGATAGGTATGGAATGGCAAGTAGAGAACCACAATGATCACAAAGCAACAACAAGTAGATCTCCAAAAGGTATGAAAACGCACACATGGAGATAAATGGGACTAGTGCAACCAAAATGTGAGCTAAGGAACCAAATGATCCTAGCGAAGTCTATAAAGCTCGTGCTGCACAAGTACAAGGAGAGCCGCTAGTTCGATTGCAAATTATTGGTGGGCTACAAGATTTGCACATAATGCACAACCTACGAGATGTTCATCGAGCTTGCACACTTCCTACAAATGGTATGGCAAGTGTTGGTTCCCTTTTTCTCTCTTCTTCTTTCTCTTCTCTCTTTTCTCTTTGCTCTTCTCTCTTTTTGCTCACTCACTTTGTGCCAACGAATGAAACTATATGAAATAGCACACACAACGGTCGCTCGGAAACTACACGGTAAAAGTGTGCAAAGCCCAAGCAATCAAAGATTAACTAGCTTCAATAGGTAAGGTAATCACAAGGTAAGTTGGCTCACAAAGGAATGGCAAGAGGGAGAAGATTCAGGATGATTATACCTCTCTCCGACGATCTTCACCCTATGGGCTGAAAAGTTTCGTGCTTTGTCACGAAATTAGGCTTCAATGGATCATGTATCTCCTGCAATGGTGATGTAGATGATGTAATTTCCTACAAAACGAGCTAAAGATCACTCAGAACGGAGACCCGAGTCAAAAGTTATGGCCAAAACGGTGAAGGAACGCGGCAGTTTTCTGGGAGGCCGGCCTGGCCGGGCTTTGAGGCCGGGGGGGAGGCCGGGAGGCTCTGTTGGGGGTCTGGCCTGAGGGCTTTGAGGCCGGCCTGGCCGGGCTTTGAGGCCGGGCTTCCGGGGGACGCGAATTTGACCCGATTTTGACCTTTTTAGACGGAAAATGGCTCCGAAAATCACCAAATCGAAGGGGAAAACGATGGAATTAAGCCATGGGAACGCAAACGAAGGTAGATCAACAAGTTTAGTAATAGACCCACAGATCAAAACCTACCAAAACGCACTCAAATCACAGATCGGTCCAAAAGCAAATTGGGGCTATTTTTGGTGGAAATTTTCGAATTTAGGCAAAATCAAGAAAAAAAATTGGGGGAAAGAGGGTGTCAAATCCGTGGCAACCTTGCTCTTGATACCAGATGATATAGGCTGGGCCTCTAGGGTGGCCCGATCTTCACGGATTGACGCACGAGAGGTGGGGAGATTGGGAAGAACGCGAAAAACGCACGAAGAACACGATGAACTCACGCACACAAAAGGGGAGATAACTCGTGAAGCCTACGAGGGATCGCAAACCCAAGTCAACAACACGCTAATTGGAACCGATTCCTCTCAC
This sequence comes from Alopecurus myosuroides, assembly GCA_028641055.1. Lineage (NCBI taxonomy): Eukaryota > Viridiplantae > Streptophyta > Magnoliopsida > Poales > Poaceae > Alopecurus > Alopecurus myosuroides. The sequence goes on along the minus strand of CM054059.1, from coordinate 263,374,883 downwards.
CGGCCGGTCCACCGATCCAACAGAAGCCACAAGGGGAAGGTTGGCAAGAACTACTAGAGTCACAAGGTGAAAGAGTAGCTACTTGGAGAGATCTTGATACATTCCAATAGATGAATCTATGGAGTAGCCATGTATCCCATGGGGGAGGTTCTCCACATGGGAGGGGGAGCACAAAGCCCAATCCTATCTCAAGTCAACTCTATCCCTAGAACTAGCCACCTTGGTCCCTTATATAGCCTAGGGGGGTAGGTGGGGTGAAAGGGGGCGTTTTCCTCTTGATTCTCGCACTTCGGAGGGGGGCCGTCCTGGGAGGTCGGCCTGGCCGGCCCGTGAGGCCGGGGTGGGGCTGGGCGCCCAGCCTAGGGGCCAGCCGGCCTGGGAGGCCGGGGTGGGGGCCGGAGCCTTCAGGCACCTAGCCGGCCTGAGGAGGAGCTGGGCCGGCCCAAGGCCGGGGTGGGCGAGGGGGAGGCCGGCCTGCTCGGGTGGGTGGCCGGCCTAAGGGGGAGGGAGGCCGGCCTAGCCGGGGGTGAGGCCGGGAGACCCCGTTTCCCTCCGTTCTTCCTCCTCGGAGCTCCGATCTTGACGCCGTCTTCTCCCGCTTCCGTCCTAGCTTCTCGGGCACCGTCTTGGGCATATTCTTGAGCATCGAGGACACCGTCTTGGGCTCCATTGTGGGATCCACCCTAGGCATGAAGAGGGGCATTTCATGAGGTAGCGCACCGTTCACCAAGTCACCGGAAACATACGAAGATAGGAGTGAGTTCACCTTGTCGTCTATCGATGTTGTGCTTGGTGGAATACGGTGGGCTGCACCATGTCCTGGCCGTGCGGCCTCCAATGGAGCCGCGCGGCCTCGTCCGCCGGCAGGCCTTGTCGCACCTCGGCGATGGCCTGCCGGAACTCCGCGTTCGTTGACGGGATCGGAGGCACGGGCACCCCGCCCGCGCTGAGAGTCCAGCGAGGCTGCCCACCGACAGAGCTCGGGAGGCGCATGTCCAGCGGGCACGGGTAGCCCGCGCGGTACAGCGCCCACGCCTCATTCCGGCGTAGGTGGCGGCGAATCCAGCCGTTGGCGGCGGCGGCGCTATCGTAGTTTGCCATGTGCGTGGAGGAAGGAGAGAGCACGGGGGAGAGAGGAGAGCGCCGAGGAAGGAGAGAGCAGCGAGGTGGAAGAATGGGGAGGGGCGGCGAGCGGCGGGGGGCTTTTGTAGCCTGCCGGGCATTTACTGCGTTGCGTGCCCTCGCTGCCGCCTGCCACGCCATTGCCGGCAGCCTTTGAACGGGCGCATGCACTGGGCGGCCGCCACGCCATAAACGCCAGCAGCCTTTTGACCGACGCGGGAGCCGAGAAGATGATCACGGGGGTTTCTGTTCCCGCGTTTTTTCGGCGCGTCACTGACAGAGCTAGCCCGCGCGTGCGGCCGCGCAGTTTCGCCCCCCAAGCCGAACCCAGCGGGCTGGGTTTGGCCTGGGTGCCGCGGCGCGAAATAGCGCCGAAACGGCGCTATTTGGGCTTCTGGGGAGGCCGACTGGTGCGGAAACGGCTATATTCGCCGCTTCCGGCGCTAAAAAGGCCGCCTGGGGGGGCTCGGGGGGGGGGGGGGGCGACTGGAGATGCCCTCAGGTTGGATACAAAACGGTCATATTCGAGTGCCTGAAGAACATCATGTCCTGAACCTAACCAGGTGGCAGTAGTATGTTCTACTCTTTCCGAATTGGTAAGGCAATGACTCACCATAATCTAAGATAGCTCCACTTTTACAATCTTACTAACTCGATCATACTAAACAAAAGTCTAAATTCACATATTATATGAGTCAGTAGAGATCTGTCTTGTGACTTTCTCTTTAGTAGCAACAATAAGTTGAGTTTATTGTTAGGGTAACAATAATACTGAACCGATCCACCGTATAAAGCAGCCGAAGGCTCCAACACACAATTGGCTGTCACCCACTTTGCTGGTTCCCCATACGGGTGGCATTTACGCCGGTGACAGCTCGCGTGCCTAGTCCATGGCCGGCGTTGCGTCTATGGCACACATGGCATTAACGCCGGTACCGGCCTCAGCCTCCTCATCGTGCAATATAAGGCGACCATGTCCAGTACCTCATCGTCACCCCCTCGACCACTCCCACAACAAACAAAACGAGCGCGCTCCTCACACTCCTCCCACAGCCATAGCGAAGGCAACTTCACACTCGAGCAGGCGATGCAGCTCCAGCGCTACGGCCTCCTGCTGCCGTCGGACGCTCGCCTGTCGAAGAAATGGGAGGTCAGTGCGGGTGGTCTCGCCGTGCCGGCGGTCTCCCCTCACACCCGAGGCGTACAACATTCCGTCCTTAGGCGGCGTTGCGAGATGACAGAGCGGGAGCGGCGGCTCCCGGAGAACTCCATTCACAATGGAACAACTAGATGGAGCGGTTCCGGCGCGAGCGTGAGAACCTCCTCGATGCCTATGACCCCCCTCCCCCCCGCTGGCTAGAGCGGTTCAACGCCGAGGGGCGCTGCGTCTGGTGGGAGGTGACGGGCCACACGGTGAGAGTGCCATTGAGGCTGCTCGCATGCACGCCCTAGGCAGCGCCATCCCACTACGATTGCTGCCACGAGTCCCGCAGGCCGGTGGAGGTGCCGATGGCGCCAGAGTTGCAGGGGGAAGAGGTGGAGTCGCTCATCAGCGCCGATCAAGGCGCCGGTGAGGCCAACCCAGCATCACCATCGGAAGAGCGCCGCGAGGTGGCCCGACCATCTGCGACGGTCCTGCGCGGCGTTCCCCATAACAGCCGGACGTGCCAGCGGGCTACATCGTGTCATCACCGCTCTAGGACGACGAGCACGGCGGTAACGTCCCCGCTTGGGATGGGCTCTGCCGGACTCGATCGCACAGATCGAGAGAGACCGCCCTGGATGGCTAGAGATCATCGAGGCCACGTCACAAATGGCATCTTGCTCTGCTGGCGCTTTCACCTCACTTGGCTGTGGAGACGGTGCGTCCTCCTCTCGTGCTGCGTCCTCGGCCACCGACGATGGCCGCGCTGACTGGGACGAGTTGGAGAGCGAGGAGAGTAGGCTAGGAGCGTCATTAGGTTCAATTTCGATCAAGTTATTGTAAATTATATATAAAAAAATTGAATGAGATTGAATCCTTTTATTAGTTATAAAATCGTTGAAACTTTTCTTTTGGGTTTAGGGGTGCGCCGGTGTGGACGTCACCCCAACATGCCGGACACCGGTCTAGCACCTCCAACCGGACATAAGTTAGACGGTGTCGGACAGAAGTTGGGTGTGCCCGTTGAGATGTTCTTAGCTGCATTAAGGTCATCTCCAGCAGGGCTGCTCATTTGCCCCGGACCGGTCCATTTTGAGCAGCCTGGGCCGAAACCAGGCCCCAGCGGCGCTGGTCATACGGACCGCGGTCCGTTTTTTGTCCCCGGATGCTCAAATCCTGACCAAATTTGGTCCAGATTTGAGCAGCCCCGTGGACACGCTCTCCTGGCCCGCAGAGAACACCCCCTCCTCCCCCCCCCCGCGCCGCCCCCAACCCACCTCGCCGCCGCTAGCTCGCCGATTCGGCGACCCCCACCGCCGTTCGACCCCCCCCCCCCCCGCCGGCGACGGCCACTTCCCCCACCTCTCTCCCACGCCGCCGCGCCGCCGCCTGTCCCGCAGGAGGTTCGCCGGCCTTCCTACCGCCCGGTCCACCTCCCCCCGCCTCCACGGGCGCACACAAGGTGTTCGTCCGTGTGTCTGCCCCGACCTCGGCCCGAAAAATGGCGGACAGCGGCGACGAGTTCTTCTTCAACAACGTGATCATGTACTCGTCCTCGTGGGAATCCGATTCCGAGGACGAGAGCGACATCCTCGTTGCCACTCTCGTGGTCAATGACCACATCGCAAGGATGCGGCCGGTGTTCAGAGGGTCCATTCCCCGCCGTGCGCCGGGCTTGGAAAGGGGCAGAGCGGCCGGCCATATGCAGCTGTGGAACAACTACTTCCACCCCACCAATCCGGTGTACACGACCAAGCTATTCCGGCGCCGTTTTCGGATGAAAAGGGACTTGTTCAACCGCATTCGACTCGGCGTCCTTGACTACAACGATTGGTTCAAGTGCAAGCCCGATGCCACCGGTAAGCTTGGCTTCACTTCTTATAAAAAATGCACCGCGGCAATTCAGATGCTTGCATATGGAGTAGATGGTGATCTGGTTGATGAATACTTACTCCAGCGCTCGTTCTTCGGGATGGCAGTTTCACACAATGATATCAACGCGCTCCAGCGCTCTCCGGTGTTTGGCAGACTTGCCGTAGGCAACTCCCCCGAGGTGAGCTATGATATCAATGGCCACCACTACACAGATGGATACTACCTGGCAGATGGTATCTATCCCTAGTGGGCTACCTTTGTGAAGACCATCTCCAATCCTCAAGATGAGATGAGGAAGCGGTTTGCCCAAGAGCAGGAGAGTGCCCGAAAAGGTGTGGAGCGTGCTTTTGGTGCGCTTCAATCTCGATGGGCTATTGTTCGCCACCCTGCTAGAACATGGAGCCCGAAGATTATGTGGTCGGTGATGACTGCTTGTGTGATCATGCACAACATGATCAAGAGGATGAGCGCGATGACAGCGTCTACGACGAGAACTGATTGTTTCAGGGTGAGAACGTGGAGCCCCAGCCAGGAGTGGCAACATTTGAGGATTTCATCGACTTCCAGTACGAGTTGCGTGATCAGGACACCCACCGCACACTTCGGGATGATTTGGTGCAACACATCTGGAACTTCGTTGGAAACCAGTAGATTTTTTTATAATTTAAATTAAGACTTATTTGTCTTCTTATTGAACGGTCAAATTTGTAATAAATAACTCGTATTTTATTTAGTATTGTGTTTGTTTTTAGACTCAAAGTATCGTTGAGGAGAAAAAACTAAGAAAAAATATGTCCGGGCCACTAAATAAGCAGCCCCGCTGGGTGCAGGGCCCAAATCCGCGCAGACACGGCCCCAGACGGCTGCTCAAATGGACAAAATGCGGACCAAATTGGTCCGCAAATGAGCAGCCCGTTGGAGACGACCTAACGATACAGCTCGGCTCGGCTTATCAGTAGCGGCTGAGCTGGTGCTTGGTAGATCAGCCAGCAGTGCGTTGATGTTTACTTTGTGGTGGCGCGACCAGGTGTGGAGGTCCCCACGTCACGGAACATGCATGGGCGTGGCATGGCAACGCCATATGCGAGACCCGGATTCCCGCGAAGGCACTTTGGATTCGTGCCCATCTCATCTCTAGCTAGAGCTGTAGTACCGCATCGTACTGTACTCCGCGCACGCACCGGGATAAAAACATAAAAGCACGGCACATACGCGTGCATGTGCATCGGGCTCGGTGTAGCAAAAACAACTGCGCTACTGCTCCATCGGAATTCAGATCGGAGACGGGGGAGGGAGGGAGAGAATGAGGCGCCCTGCCTGCTTCTGCTTGCGTCGATCGACGGCGTTGGGGCGCTGGAACTGCGCATGTGAGCACGCCGCTGCCGATCGTGCGCACGCGTGCAGATCGATGCAGGGGGCGCGCCACGTGAGCCCCCGTGCGCGACGGCCGGTCGCGGCATGCGGCTGGCATGTGCTGATGTGCGCGCCGTGGATGCGTGGCGTGCCTCGCCGTCGCCATTGCCGATGTCCGCGGCGTGGGCGCGCACATGGCGCCACGCACGCGTGCCCGCGGGAGACCGGGTCAAACGTGGCTGCGCGGCACGAGGGCGGGCGGGAACGGAATCAAGGACGAAGCATCCTCGCGGCTGCGTTCCTATCCGAGCCTACGTGCTTGGTTTCTTGGCAACTTGGCATGCATGGTTTAATTTCCAAGTGCATGCATTGCAACGAGGTTAATCTCGAAACAGTCTTTCGCTCCGCTTTATAAATAATCCCAAAGGCCGAATGGATACAAGGTGATGCAGGGAACCCCTTACAAGCAGAACAAGGATAAAAAAAAAAAGAAGAGCACAAAGGATAACCAAACTTGCCACCGAGAACCCGGACCGAACCCGACGAACGAGGCTCCACGACGACGCCCCCAAGAGGGTAATGACGTAGACCGTCACCACCATCGAGACCAAAATGATAAAGAGTTTTCACCCGGAGCACAAGCACGGCGAAGGTAACCACAATAGCGCCCCCAAGAGGGTAACGATACCCGTAGGCACCGTCGCCATTGGCGCCAAAGCGCGGAACTTTCGCTCGGAAAACGCTTCACACACACTTCGCACAAACGGATCGCCCACTGGTCCCGAGAAAGGTCTCCCGACCACGAACTGGGAGAAGCTGCCACCAACTCCAGGAACCCCGATGATCGCTCCACGCCACCCACATGACCGAAGAGCGAAGCCATCACCACCGCGACGTCGCCTACCGTAGAAACGCCCGTGCAGTCCACCTTCCAGGGCCACCGCCCCGGCGTCCACAACCTCGCGCCACATTGTCGACAGCCGATCACCGCGGGAACAACATGTCGGGTGAGATAGATCGACGAAAACATTGCGCCCGCGAGGTCGGCAACCGCAACCAATAGAAGGAGAACGTCCTTCGCCGCCATAGGCAGCCACCGACCGGACGCAGCAGGGCCTGTCAGGCCCGGATCAGCCCGACTAGCCCAGGAGTGCCTGTCAGGCCCAGATCAGGCCCGACGAACCCCGCTGCCACGCTGCAGTGTCGTGGTCACTGTTGCCAACCTGAAGATCCGGCCAGCCACACCGCCCAGCACCCTCCACCGCCGTACCTCCGCCTCCGCACCACCACCGTTCAACCGCCGCGCGGCCCAGTCGACGAACACCACGCCAAGGTCGACCTCCAGCTACCGAACCAGCAACACAACAAGGCAGGAGCGGACCGCTCCAACCGCATCGGCCCAGGTTCACAACCCTCACCACCGACCAAGGGCCGACAGCGCACGCCGCCTCCCCAACCTGGAGCCCGACGCCGCCGCCAACCGCACCACCGCCCCCCGCAACGCCGCCGCCGGAGACCCCTCGGACCCCGCGCCCCCGCAAACGAGGGCCGCTCCGCGCCACCCAAACACCGCAGCGGGAGAGAGGAGAGGATTCCTCGCCGCCGCCCGCGCCGCACGGGCTTGCCCGGCCACGCCTCCCGGCGGCGGCGAGGGGAGAAGAGGGGAGGTTGCGAGCAGAGGTGGCAGCGCTAGGGTTCCCCCGAGACGCCGCGGGAGGCGTCACGGGAGCCGCTCTTAGTTTATTTTTCTCCCCGGGTTCGCGGTCGCAATGAGGTTATGGCAAACCAAATTGATCAAGTCCCATGCCAGCGCGGTATCTAACACTTGCCACCAGGACAAAGGGTGGTGTGGTTGCCAGTGTAAAAAAAAAGTTGTTTTGTTTCTTTCGAGCAGTCTAAAATAGTGTTGAACAGATGTAAATTTAAGATGCGGTGGAGACAGCGTTGATACACAGAGAGGTGAAAATAAAAAGCTGTACTCCGTATCTCACAAATACCACAAAAGGGACAAAACAGATGTGAATTTACAGACTTGCTAATCGACTGTCGACCGATTTTAATTGGGCAACAGTCAAATATCTGTGCTTGGCGTCTCGCGCAGTTGCAGCAGCGAGAGGTCACACTAAGGGCATCTCCAGCCGTTGCATCCCACCAAGACGCAAAAAAAACCCCATTTTTTCTGCGCCGCGGCGCGAAACGGCGCTATTCTGGAAACTGGGGGGCGCGTTTCCCAGCCGTAGCCCACCAAGCAGCCAAAATGGGGGGCTTTTGCATGCAAAGTGGGGCAAAAGTAGGAGAGAGAAGCATCTTTGCATGCAAAGTGGGACAAAAGTAGGAGAAAGATTCCTTTTTGCATGCAAAGCGGCGCATTTCCCCCCCCCCCCGGCCAAACCCAAGGGGCTGGGTTTGGCTTGGGTGCGCCGGCGCAAAAACGGCGCTTTTTCAGCTCCTGGGGGTCTGACTGGTGGAATTCGGCGCTAAAACGGCGCTTTTTGACCCAAAACGCCGCTTCGGGGGCTCTGGGGGGGGGACGACTGGAGATGCCCTAAGCCTTTTATACGCACTAATAAGCCACGCTTGGCTTTGTCGCCTGGTTTGTCAGTTTCTCGTCCCCTTTTCTGCATTTTCAAACATACCTACCTATTTTAACGGATTTCTGCTGTAGCAACATTTTTAATGTAGTATTATAAGAACCTTTTTTTTACAAATGTAAATCTAACCAAGATTGTATTGAAACCCTCTCACGTAGCTAGCTACTATTTTTTTACATGATACCAACATGTTTAAATTATCTGTACTACAAAACTAGAATACGGTTCACATGTCAATGTATATCTAATTTTGGAGGAACACCGTCTAGTAAGTAACTATGCTGTAGTTAAGTTTACCCCTTCTTTTACAAACAACTAGAATGAGCTTTACACTGTCCCCATGTATGTAATTCTAGGCTGAGCTTAATGTAAATTATTAGTTTTTACTGACATACTTTTTGAGATTTACATGCTCCATATACGTAATTCTTAAATTAATATTTTTGTTCCGGTCTTTTACAAACAAGGAGGATGAATTTTTACATGCTAGTATACACGTAATTCTGGGTTAAGCGTTATGTAAATTCTGGGGTAGAACACTATGTATGACTATAAATATGCATGGTATTTCCAAAACATGGCGTATATTTTACATTTTATTATACATCCAATCCTAGGTCTGCCATATTGAGTCTTTACGTGGACACTACCTTGGTTTTACAAAAAAAAAAGTTTTAATATATGTAATTTATAGGAAACACGTTTTTTAATCTATCATTTTTTACATATCACTAACTATGTAAATTTCTAGGCCATCATATATATATTTTATTCTTCGTTTTTTTACAAGCAAATAGAACCACTTTTACATGCTTCTATACATGTAATTTGAGAACCAGGCATTATGTAATTTTTTCAAACATGCTTCAATACATGTTATTGGCGTACAAACAGCTAGCAGGTAGGCAAGCATTATGTAATTCTTCGGCTTCTATACATATAATGCTTCTAGAACCAAGCATTAGAAATGTGCTTTTTTGGTCCATGGAGTTGACACGGGGGAACCAAATTGGGGTACAACAGCTGGCCCTATTTGTACAGAAAATGTGACTGCTACCCAGTTAAAAATCAGTCAAATGATAAATAGACACTCCCTAAATTTATTGGTTTTTGGATCTCACACTTTTCTTTTTGCATTTCAAAATCTCAGTAATTACTAGTGTTGAACAAGTTTTCTGATCACCACAAAATGTATGATTTTACATAAGCCATCTAGCACAATTGAATAGTACGTTCGTGGTTAAATTACGGACGCCCTAAGCGCTGCCTCAAACTACTACTCCCCCGATTTTATCGTCGTCGCCAGAGGATGCCAATGGGCGGAGCAAACTCGACCAATGGTGCCGGTGGTGGCAGTTCCCCTTGCGGTGAGGCGGCGTCCCGGACCTCCGATGTTCGCTCGGACTCGACGAAGGCTACCGAGAAGGTGGTCTAGGTCCGCGGAAGGCTCTCTCGAACACAGTAATGGAGGATGGCGGAGAATCGAGCTTCGAGGCGGCTATTCGTGGGGGACTTTGGCATTGACATGCGGTAGGCGGGCTCAAGCGCCACACCAGTACAAGTGCAATCATGGTTTGTTCGGATGGTTCGATGTGGCATGAGCGCGATAGTAGGTGTTCGACGAAATATTATCCTACGTGGCACCCGGAAGCCAACACCGGATGATGGTCCTGGTGGCGGATAGCCTCAACGTGGAGCGAGGTTGGTTGTATACACATTGGGCTATGGGGCAGCGGCGGCTCTGGGGCCGGTGCCTAGATCTTTAGGTCGTCGTGGTTTTCTCGTCAAGCACACATGGCGAGTGGTCATCAAGCATGTGAAGTTGGAAGTGGTCTAGCCCGTCCATGCCCCGATTGTGGTGGCGACGCAAAACCAGGTTAACCCTTTGCTTCCGAATAGTGGCTAGAGCATACGACGTCGGCGCTCTTTGGTGCTGCTCCCTACTCGAAGGCGTCATTGAGGAGAATGCTTGCTCCTGTGCCTCGGGAAACTCTAGGGGAAAACACAAATCCCTTAGGGACCGGCCGATGATGGATAAGTTTGTTACTCTCCCATTGGGTCTTTGTTCTTGGAGTTGGCATGAGTTGGAGGAACCCGTTGCAGACCATGGTCGCCGGATGTGGTGCTAGCCGGCGTGATCTCGTTTTGATGGAGTTGCAGACATGCCCAAAAAAATTTCATCGAAAACCAGGTTAGCGATCGAGATTCTTCTTAGATCACTTTTTTCATGTGAGATGCCTCTCCATCTCTTTGAGGGGTGTTGCTAGGTGGAATTCGGTCGTTCAATGCTCAAGGGCTCAACGATTGAAGCCAGATAATTCTCTTTTTTGATTGAGCCATCCAGATGTCTGATGTTGAGCATTGTGTTGTTTCTTGTTGTGCTCTCCATTGGGTGTGAATGTGTGATATTGTTATCTCCTCTTCTTTTCTTAGAGAGGTTGAGCTGCGATTGTGCCCCTTGCGAGCTATATAATATATTGTGTTCGTCAGCGAAATGCAATGTTGTTACTTTTTTTCGCGGGTATGCAATTGCATACCTGATTTTTAAAGAAGGGGGAGTTTAATTACAAGACATAACGACAACACTAGTTGCACCCAACCGTGCTGTCGAACCCACTCCACACCACTCTAAGACAACTACTCGCGAAGGATGGCTCCAACTCCTGCTCCCGCCTCATTTCATCTCCTCGGCCCATCGATCACTCTAGTGGCAAGAGCGTCCTCATCGCAAATTTGGCTGGTGTTCCCAAAGACCTTCACATTTTGTTGCTTCCAGACCATCCACATAGTGAGAGTGACCAACGTGTCAATCGATTTCCTCTGCTTGTCCCTGAATCTCTCGCAGACCGCAAGCCACTAGTTCTCGAGTGTATCAATCACTGTAGGCGTGGGTAACTGTAGTCTTAGTATACGTGTGCACCTCCACCAAACCTGCCTCGTGTACACGCATGTTGCCAAGATGTGATCCGAGGACTCTAACTCTTGTAGGCACATCTTGCAAACGTATGGGTGGTCCTGCAAACCATGTCTCGCTCTCCTGTCTGTTGTCCATAGTCTGTGCTGGATTGCTAACAAAATAAACAGTTTGCATTTCACGGGGGACCAGCACTTCCAAACTCCTCTGGCTAATGAGAATCTGATCAGCCCAAGCATTAATGCCTTATATGTCGAAGAAGCTTAATATTTCCCTGAAGACACAACTGGCCAGGAGAACTCATCTTCCCTGAACTCATCCCGTGACACCTCCTGTATTTCCATCCATAATTTTACACACTAAGATGCCATCTCTGCGGACCAAACTCCTCTACTATCAGTTATCCATTTGTTATCTGTCAGGGCTTCCTGCACTGTTCTCATGTTTGATGTCCTCGCATTGACTGCAGACCTAAGCGTTGGGGCTACATCCCCAACTACGACACCTCCCAGCCACCTATCCCTCCATAACATCGTCCTCTTCACATCCAACATAGATGCTGACAAGGTTGTTGAACACCTCTGCTGCCATTGTGTCCTTGAGCATTGGCAGCCCCTTCCAAGGTCTCGAGGCATCGGTCCTCCTGAGCCACTCCCATCTCACTCGTAGTGCCAAACCCTGAGTTTCCATATTTTTAACACCCAAGCCCCCGTAGCAATAGGGCTTGCACAAATTTCCCACGCGACAAGACATTGCCCTCCTTTCGCTGTCTCAGGCCCTGCCCCAAGTAGCCCTCTCGTCCATTTGTCAATTTCTTCCAACAGCCAGCAGGGAACCTATGCCACTAACAACTGGTGCACTGGTCTTGCTGCAACTACTGATTTGACCAAAGTCAATCTCCCCGCTCTTGCTATCAAACCACTTTGCCAAGCCGGGATACATCTCAGCACATGATCCAACATAGGCTGCCACTCACTCTTGATTAGTGGACGCAGTGCCAATTGCAAAGGTATTTAATTGGGAATTGTGTGATGTTGCAACCTAACACCTGTGAAACCAAGTTCTCATCGCCCTCCTCGCTCCGGATGAGAGTCGCTGAAGTCTTGGCATAGTTCACTTTCAAACCCGAGGCCTCTCCAAAAGTATAAAGGATAAGTTTGACCACAGATAGGTCCATCTCCATGGGCTTGACAAACAACACCACATCATCCGCATAGATCGAAACTCGCTGCAAAGCCGAGCAACCAGCAAGCGGTGAAAACATACCTTCTCCCACCGCCTTCGCCACTGAAAGTGTGATGACCTCCATAGCCAACACAAAGAGCATAAAGGATATCAGGTCCCCCTGACGCAGTCCCCGAGCATGAGAGATCCTCTTCCCTGGAACCCCATTAACCACCACCTTAGTGGTAGACGTGTTTAGCAACCTGCACCGCCACTCGTTGAATCCCTTCTGTCTCAAAATTTCCATCAGGAAAGCCCAAGAAAGTGAGTCGAACGCTCTGGAGATGTCTAACTTTAGAAGCACCCCCTTCTGTCTCCTGGTGTTTATTTTGCGGGCCATTTGTCGCACCAAGATGAAGTTATCGTGCAAACTCCGACCCTTGATGAATGCGGACTGATTAGCGCTCACTAACTCTCCTAGTTTGGATCTCAGCCGATTTGCCAAAAGCTTAGAGAAGAGCTTGGAGAAGCTGTGCACCAAGCTGATGGGCCTAAATTCTCCTATCTTGATAGCATCTTGCTTTTTGGGGATTAGTGTGATCAAAGCCTTATTAAGCTTAGCAAACCCCCTTCCATCTCCCACTGCCAATTTGAGCAAGGCCACCATGATGTCTGGCTTTATTATGTCCCAAACTCTATGATAAAAAGCGCCAATGAACCCATCCGGCCCGGGCGCCCTATCCGGAAGAATCTCCTTGATAGTCTCCCATACCTCTACCTCGGAGAACAAACCATCCAAATCATGCAACTTGTGGGTTTGAAGGCCAATAAAATCCAGGTCCACGGTGTGTTCCATGGTCTGAAGCTTTCCTAGTAAATCCTGATAGGCTTTAAAGAATACCTCCTCTTTCTGTGATTGGTCCGCAACCAAATATCCCCCACCCTAACCGCGGGGATGAAGCTCTTGGCCCTCCTACCATTGGCCACAACATGGAACAATATGATGTTAGCATCTCCTTCCTTCAGCCATCTCAACCATGACCTCTGTCGTGCCATGGTGCGCTCAAGAGAAGAAAGACCCAGAATCGACAGTTTGATAGTGCGCCTCAACCAGTCTTCTACCAAGGAAAAATGCCTTCTGTCCTGTGCAACATCAAGCCTAAAGATGATTGTATTTGCAATCGCCAACTGGATTTTGATGTTTCCAACCTTTTTCTGTCCCCAGGATTGGAGGTAGGAGGCAAGATTACTATAGAGTGCATTTAGGCGCTTGAAGGGGTCAACAATCGCCTCATCACAGACCTAGCCATCTTTAACAGCCTCTTCGAACCCATCAAGTTTCAACCAGAACAACTCAAATTTGAATCGCCTTTTGGGTCTAATTGCCGCATTCAACGAGAGGTGCAACGGTGTATGGTCCGAGAGCGTCTGGAGAATGCAGTCCGGATATAGAATGCCCTAGTCCACCGAGGCCAGAGCTCGGTCAATGCGGTTCATAGTAGGAGTGGCCCTCTCGTTGCTCCAAGTGTACAACCTGCCATGCAGGTAAATATCACAGAGCTCATGTGTACTCACAAAGGCTCTGAAACCACTCATCATATTCCTATTCAGATTGACATTGTTTTCCTCCGCGGCTAAAAGTATCATGTTGAAATCCCCCACAATAATCCATGCTCCAGGGCATAACGAACGCCTCTCAGCCAGCATAGGCATAACAGACGACTCATCATGTTGTTACTTTTCATTAAACAAAATCATGGGCTAAACAACATGCGTTATTTGCTTAGCTTTGTCTTAATTGGATTGGGATCCAGTCTCTCCAGACAAGACTCAGTTTTCAGTGGATGTGATAAAGAAAAATTATTGGAGGAATAAACCGAAATACTTGATTCATAGAAGAAGAAAAATCCCTGGATATATATGTTGCCACTTTTAATTAGAAAGTTGATGATAATTTCTTTTCACCTTAACAGTATCACTCATACAGTATTTAGAAAAATGGAAGAGAATAACGCTCCCGTATACGGATCTGGAGGCAAAAGTAAAGTTACGAAGTTCAAGCAAAAAGTAAAAGCAACAAGCTAAAACTACCTGATTTCTTCTCTCCTGGTCATTCATTAAACTCGATATTCTAGTGTAAATACATTTTCTTCCATGATTGTAAATGAGTCTACGTGGGGCCGGAAAAGCAGAACGCCACCTGAGCACCTGACTAGAAAACAGATGCTGCACAATAGTAACATTTATGCACGCCCATTTTCTTAAACTGCCCTCTGTACGATGGGAGTTTAAGATAGAGTTTTAGCTGAAATGGGCTCTGGACGCAAGACATTGGCGTTTTCTGGCTGGTTTGTAGACATGTTTCACATTGTCCTGCATATGCTGACCTATCCCGGAAATAAAAATGGAAGTCGACCTATCTCCCTTTTCATAACCAGTGCATGAATCTTCCAAATTCTCATCCAGAATGTGTATGCGCATCTCTGCTGTTTCGTTGGAACAACATGTAGATACTACGGATCAGGGCCGGCCCATATGGGTGGGCAAGCGGGGCGCCCGCCCCGGGCCCCCGAAAGGCAGGGGCCCTAGCCCATGTACTACTTCTATAGTATTATTAGTGTAAATTTTGTCTTAGTTCTAATTATGTATAAAATCTAAAAGAGTGTACTAAAATATTAGGACGCTCAAGTCTAACAGACCAAGTCGAACCCGTCAAAGCTACACCACGAGGCAGGAACAAAAATGGTCGACACTCCATTTGTTGACTATTCTCCCAAAAATTCTCAATAGCCTTTTCTGATAACAAGGTGGCTTCTCCTCGATTCTGAGGTCACATGCAGTCACTAATATAGATCAACGACGTTATCGAATCAGCCTAATCAGCTTTTCTTCCATCATCAACGTTTCGCTCATTCCCCATCAACGAGCCGTTGGAGTGCGAGTTCATCCTTCCCATTCCTCTGTTCGGATTTAAATGCCTTTAATTTTTCTGCTCTCATGGTTCAAAATTTTCGTAAGTACTCCTCTGTTCATCCATGGATTGACTTGATAAAAAACAGTTTTAGTTTTCAATTTTAGAGTTTAGAGATAATCTATTATCATGTACAGTTTCATATTTCATTTCTAAAATATAATTTATTTTGTGTTTATATGTGCGTGCAAGGGTCCCGATTTATCGTCTTGCCCCTGGGCCCCGTAAATGTATGGACCGGCCCTGCTACGGATGCATGGCATCAAGTCAACGAAACATACACATATTGAAGCAAAATTCTGTAACAAAAAGTTCTTTCTTTTTTTGCGGGGGTGTAACGAAAAGTTAGTACACAACAAGATCGATAAAGAAACTAGTACTTACCAAAGATTTTCCTGCTACGTAGTACAATGTATAGCAAATAAGCTAGGCGCACGGTGCACATACAATTTTGACCGATCTGGTTATACATGTGCCCCAAAATACGAGAGGCCTTGTTTTCTCATTGCTAGCTGTAGCTAGTTCGTCAGTTGTCATGCAGCGCATCGCCAAGCGCTAGCTGCATGCCAGTGGCTTCGAAGTTCAAGCCGCTGGCCAGTGATCCAGAGAAGAACAATGGTCGGCCAAGAAAGCACGGCCTGGTTGCTGCAGGCGCATTGCTTCCACCACGTCGGCGGAGGCAACGACGGCAGACGAGCTCGCCGTGTCGTCGAGATCGTCGTCATCGACGACACCATAGCGGTCCATCGCCGCCTCAACTTTCCGTTGGACGACGACGGCCCTTCTCTTCTTCCTGCCCTTCGCCTCGCTGGAACTGCGAGGCCGAGTAGAGACCAAGGAGCGGGAGCCGGAGACGCTCCCGCTGCGACGACCGCCGCCAATGCCGGAGTCGCAGCATTGGTGGCCGCCGCCGAAGGACGATCGACGCTGCTTGTTGATCTGCCTTTGCACTTGCAGCAGCTCCTCTTCGTCGTCCCGCGGGTTAGGCGGTGGGCCGGAGGAGGCGTCGGACACCATGGAGTCCTCCTCGTCGGAGTTATATTCCTCCTGCGGCAACATCTGCCTCCGGACGTCGGCGGGAAGGTAAGGCCGCGTGCAGCATTGCTGCTGGCCTGACCCGGAGTGCTCCAGGTAGAGGGTCCAGCCGGACTGGCAGCCGCTGCTGCACTGCGACCTCTCCTCCTCGTCGACGAAGGCTTCTTCTTCTGCTCTCCCCGTCATGCTGCGATCCGATCAAAACCAGATGAGCTTTCTCTCTCTCTCTAGCTAAACAGGATGTGTGTTGTGTGCTCCGTAGCCAGTTGTAGTAGAGTGTATATGAGGAGAGCGGAGAGTGGAGTGGGGATCTCGAGGCGAGTGGAAACGCTTGTTTTATACCGGGCGCAGCTGGGCAACCCATTCTTGGTTCCTGTCCACGGACAAGGGCACATGCGGATGGGCAGTGGGGGGAGTTCACGCTAAAACCAGCCGTGCACGTGCGACACCTACGGACGGCTGGGGGACATCTCGGCTTGCATCCACCTTGCGGATCGGCTTCGGTTGTGGGGTCGAAGCCGTCCAAGATAACTGGTACTGTATTTTTCTTCGAACTTTTTTTAGAAACACATCATCGTAGCACCGAAAGAATATCACCAATTATATTGTAAAATAAATCCAGCTAAATACGACCATCCATGTTAAATCTAGAACTTAAATCTGGATGGGCTGGTTCCATAGTAAGGAACTTATGAGCTCAGGGGCACCAACCCCTCAGCAATAGCTCATGTTAGTGGGAGCGAATGTTGGTTAGGGTTTTGGGAAGTTCTTTCACTAGTTCAGCGTTTTATGAGGTGGTGGATTATGCAGGGGTCCGTCTCTCCTCCTCCGCGTCGCTCCCCTCCCCTGACCTCAGCCGTTCTGGGGAGGAGCACGGTGACTCCGACGACGACGACGGTCACTCCTACGACCACGAGGATGGAGGTGCTGCATAGCCATCCCCTGTGGTGCGTGAGCACTCCCCGCCTCCTCCGCCACAGGGAGTGGCGGCCCGGGTGGCGGCACTGGTCCAGGCATCTTCGCTGGAACAGTTTGTGCCAGAGCTGGCTTTTGTGGCACAGAATGCGCCGGCCGGGCTGCGCACACCAGCCGTCGTCTCCCTGCCTTGCGACGCTCAGTCTCCACCGCACGGTTTCCAGCTCTCCCAGTACGGCTCCAACCCGAGTGTGGGACCAGGATCCATAGATTTCTTAGGTAGGATCGTTGCTGCCCTGGTCCCTCCTGCTCTCCCTCTCCCGAGGCGGAGGGTGAGGAGGACTCTATGAGTGTGGGGATGGTGGTACAGGCACCCGAGTCCCCGCGCTCGCCGGGGGTCCTCTGCTACTACAGCTCGCTTGAGATCCCTCCTGCCTCGACCCAGTGGTCCCCCTCACTAGTCCCTGCCACACAGGCGGCTGGGTCCTTGGAGACAGTCACGGTCTTCCCCGACACTCCTGTGGCTAATCCTGGGGACCTCCCCCGCGTCGTCTGAGGCCCCCACCACCCCCGCCCACCTGCGCCAGTGCGAGTCTTGCCTCGAAGGCTGGGGATGAGCTGATCGTGCCGAGGATGGAGGTGGTGGCCTCTCACCGCCGTGCGGGTCGCGACCTAGGGACTGGTACGTCTCGGCCTTCCTCCTCCGCCCCCTCCCCCTTCCTTCTTCTCGTTCCTCTAGCTCTCGATTTTTGGTGCTCGATTCGGTCCATCTTGACCACTTGGCTCAGGTGGCGGCTGATACGTCTCAAACGTATCTATAATTTCTGATGTTCCATGCTGATATTATGCCAATTGCTACATGTTTTCCGTATGTTCTCCTACGTTTTCTTATGTTTTCCGGGACTAACCTATAACAAGATGCCACAGAGCCAGTTCCCTGTTTTCTGCTATTTTTAGTTTCAGAAAAGTTGTTCTGGAAATATTCTCGGAATTGGAAAATTCGAAAGCCAGAAGTCCTAAAAGTCCCGGAAGCATCCAGAAGTCAAGAGCCCCGGAGGGGGGCCACGGGGTGGCCACACCATAGGGTGGCGCCACCACTCCCTGGCCGCGCCACCTAGGGGTGTGGGCCCCCTGGCCACCTCCCAGCATTGCCCTTTCGCCCATATATACTCCCCGAGGCATAAACCCTAAAACAATTGACCTTTTCCACAAAATACATCCGTAGCTCCGTCGCCACCACCGACAACTTTCGGGGGACAGATCTCTGTTCTGGCACCCTGCTGGGACGGGGAAGTGCCCCTGGAAGTCATCTCCATCGACTCCACCGCCATCTCCATCGCCGTTGCTGTCTCCTATGATGAGGAGGGAGTAGTTCTCCCCCGAGGCTGAGGGCTCTACCGGTAGCTATGTGGTTCATCTGTCTCTCCCATGGTGTGATCTTTATGTGATCATGAGCTTTGTAATCTAGTTGAATATGTAGATTGATCTTCATCTATTATGCTACTCAAGTGGTTTTGTTGTCTCCGTAAACACGTTGATCACGGGGCAAAGGTGACAGTGTGTGCTCCGTGTGGTTTAGCATGATACTTATATCTTGTGTTGGAAGGTGAACCTATGAAATTTTGGCATTTGTTTAGTACTAATTTCTGGCGCTCGTAGTGACATTGGGGTGCCCTAGAGAGAGAATATAGACTTGAGGAGTGTTGTTAAGGCCTACGCAATGATTAGTGTCCGTTATTCGACCGGAGAGTGGTTCGGAGTAGCATAGTGAAGATATGATATTTATGCATTCAATTATGTGAGCATTGTTGAGAGTGTCCACTAGTGAAAGTAGGAGCCCTAGGCCTTATTTCCAAGCATTGAAACACCGTTTCCCGCCTGTTCTGCTACATGTTTGCTTGCTGCCATTTTTATTTCAGATTGCTATTATCACTTATTATCATCCATATTACTTGCATTTTACTCTCTCTTCACCGAACTAGTGCACCCATATACCTGACAAGTATATTGGGTGTGTTGGAGACACAAGAGACTTATTGTATCTTAATTGCAGGGTTGCTTGAGAGGGATATCTTTGACCTCTACCTCCCTGAGTTGGATAAACCTTGGGTGATCCACTTAAGGGAAACTTGTTGTTGTTCTACAAACCTCTGCACTTGGAGGCCCAACACTGTCTACAAGAATAGAAGCGTGCGTAGACATCAAGCTCTTTTCTGGCGCCGTTGCCGGGGAGGTAAGGTAAAAGGTACTCACATACTTTGTGAGTGCTCTAACTTATTTCCTTTAGATTCTGCAATTATATCTTTTTGTTTCTTGTTTTCACTATTTAGGCTTATTTTTACTTGTTGCTTGTTTTTTATTTTTACTAGTTAGTCTTAATGGAAAACAACAAAAATATGAGAGAGCTTTATTTGCATTCTAGTAGCAATGTTATTATCATTAATTATTTGGATATCATTATTTCTAGTACTATGGAAAAGTCTAAGCTTGGGGATGATAGTTTCTATAAACTTTTTATTTCCCCAGCTTTAGAGGAGAAAATTTGCTCTGATGATACTTTATCTCCCATATGTGATAAACCTAATGATGCTTGTGATATTTTATATCCTCCTACTGAAAGCATTCCTTTTAAAATACCCAAGAAAATTGTTGAACTTGTCATGGATAACTGTTATTTTGGAGATGGAACTGTCCATCATCGTGATCATTTACTATTTATACATGAATTATGCGGGTTGTTCAAGTGTGCAGGTATTTCAATGGACCAAGTTAAGAAGAGATTATTCTCTTTGTCTCTTAAGGACAAAGCCAGGGAGTGGTATGAGCTTCTAGACGATTGTCAGACCCCGGAACCAGAGATATACATACTGTTATGTGCTCCTAGCCATGAATTCACAAGGGCTTCAGGGTTACCAGCCCCGGCCGCAACAAACAACGGCAGGCAGACCGGATTCATCGGCACGTAGTCCGGATCCCCGGTCTACTACTCCTTGTATCCACGCTAGTCATAACCAATCATGCATACCCAAGCGTCCACGAGTCGGATGAAACTGAAGGATAGGGACCAAAGTTATACAGAGCTGCTATGTGTCCAGAAAGTGCAACAACAATCGAGGGTTACTGGGGTTACCTCGCCCCAGGCCGATCAAATCGACAGGCGGGCTCGGACATGGATCATCGGCTCCACAACCCCTCGACTGCGACAACTATGCAGGCATAGCCAAAACTGTATAACAATGAGCTCGAAACCAACAACCGATCAAAGCAGTACTCTAAACATGAAGCTTTATTAAACAAGTGTTACTAGAGTATATCTTACAAGCAGAGGTCACACGACCCAACATTACATCAGACAACGGAAGGCAAATTATGTTGCTAATCAACAAGAACCGAAAAGGCCTAAGAGGCCGCAACATAAGGCGACGTCCCAGCCCATAGATTCCAGGCTGCTACCTGGGAACCCCAAACTACTCGTCGATGTCCACGTTGAATCACCACCGATGTGAGATCTTCTCCTGAACCAAAATTAAGCAAACCTGAGTACGGGAGGTACTCAACAAGACTTAGTTAACCTATTATATATCTGCTATCTTCAGAAAGGTTTTATGAAGGTCATTTTGCGTAAAGCCATCTTTGTTTTCCAAGTTGAGGAAGGAATAGCACGTCTCATAGAGTATTTTGAAAACAGATGAGAAACCTACTCAACTACTGATATCATCATCTTTTAATCCACCAAGTCATTTCAGCACCTCGTGCTTCAAAGATCACCTCCTCCAGTTGTTCGACTGTCTCAAGCTACAAGGTAACCCCTCTCGGTATCTCCGAGGAGGCATCCTTCATTCATTATCAACAAGTTTTAATCATTCCGTTTAAGTTGTCTATGATCACAGAATCCGTCACCAAGTCGTCCTTAACCGCGGACACGGCTTTTCGAAAAGATTTAACCCTGCAGGGGTGTACAACTTTAACCACACGTATCAACCAACTCTTAATGCCACCGGTGGTAGCACTAGTCCGGGAAGTGCCGGCAGAGGGAGGTTGACCACGACCTTTCCCTTGCTTCGCCTATTCCATGAGTCGCTCCGAGTAGAGATGGACCGCCAATAGGGAGTGGCCATCTCCTGCCGGGTCTCTATCGTTGTGCGCGATGCTCGACGGTTACCTACCCGCAGAGCGCCGATACATCCCCACATCCTAGTTTTGAAAGTGTTTTGATATCCCCGCAAATCCAAATGGAAAGCCCGAACTAGGGAACTCATGGAACAAACTAGGCAAGTTGAGACCGAGGGGAATCTAAGCCCCGTGTGGATGCACGCTCAGTCTTGGCTCGAAGACGAGAACTCGCTCCTAGGGGCATGAACGAGACAACCACCACAGACCCTTTGTGGTCTCGTCATCCACACCTTTAAATCATATTAATCAAATTCTCTTAAATTTCCACAACATCCTACCATACTAGATTCATTCGCAACTCTGATTCATCAACCGGATGGAGCAGAGATCAAAAGACATGTATGACTAAGCATGGCATATTTGAGGCTCTGGCGATACACACAAACAAATCCTATGTCTGCTAGGAGCATTGAATCATGATATCTGGGTTATGCAAATAAATAGGATAACTCTATCTATTGACTCAAGATACATTGGAATCGAATGCATTTGTACGAGAACGAAAAGTCTTTCGAGATCATATATGGGCAGATAAGAGGTTATGCTTGCCTTGCTTCAAGAAAACCAGAGAAAGTCTTCGGAAATAAGTGCTTGACTTGTCGATTAGGATCAAGTATTCGTCATGGAGTTATTGGCCTTCTCTTCGGAGTCACATTCTACCGAGGGGGAAACAACACCGAAAGAGAAAAACAACAATCAATCATGGCATCGATGCAGTGCACAACATGTATGCATGAGCAAGTTAATGCACTGAAATAAAGCCCTAGGCATGATCGTTGGGTTGCTAGGGTTCGTATGATAATTAAACATTTTTAGTGGAATTAGTCCGAAATAGACCCCGGAGGGGGTTTCGGACGATTATGAAAGTAGGTACCATTTTAAAAGCTCAAATGGGTTTGAAAACATCATAACTAGATTCCAATTGTCATTTTGAGCAAAATGGTATATAGCTTTTAATTTTCTAATTTTAATGAATAAAAACTTAATTTTCTATTTTTAAATGATTAACCAACATTAAATAAATACTCATTTTTGGACTTTGCCAAACATGTGTGAAAATGACATATTTGGATAGAGCATCTTTTTCTGATCAAAACCATATTGTTACTTTATTTTTCTGGTTAATATCTTAATAGTTATTTAATTATTAAATTTAACTATTTTCTGTTTAATATTAACCATTTTCTGAAAAAGACACAACAAAGTTATGACGTCATGATGACGTCAGAACGACGTCATCAATGGCCAAAACGCTACTGGCTCCGATCAGTTTCGCGGTTCAGCTCGCGATTTTGGAAACGGAGGGCACCAGGAGCTAGAGGGGACGACGGCGAACCGAGAGGTGGCGGCGGGAGGGTCAAATGGTCGCCGGAGCAAGCTCGGCGGCGAGCATCCGTGGCGGCGGCGACGGGAGCCCGTTGCCGGTGATGCTACAGAAGGGGAAAGGGCTATCCGAAAGCATCCATGGATGCGGAAGCTCACCGCGAGTCTTATGGAGTGGACGAGGAGGCGCGGCGAGGCTGGACGGCGACGAATCGACGGCGTCATGTCCCGTCGGCCGTGGGGACGACGAGCTCGATTCCGGGCCTCCACTGCGGCAGGGCTTCCAGAACTTGGTGAGGAGGACAAGGGGAGTATGGTGGAGAGGGTGGGCTGCCCAACGGGGCACGGAGAGGACCAGAAAGGCGACGCTCGCCGGCGTCTACCACGGTTAGGGTTTGGTTTTCTTCGCGCGGAGCAGAGAGATACAGAGAGAGCAGGGGGATTTCGAGGGGGGGAGTGAAGGAGGGAGGGCGCAGGTCTCCGTGGCGTCCTTACCCTTCTGCGGGAGCAAGCAGGAGGTGGCATCCAACGACGTCCGCGGAAGGCCACGCAGGTGCTCCTACTGGCGGAGGTTGAAGAAGGCGGTTTTCCACAGAACCCCCTGCAATTTTGGATTAAACAGAAAAACCCTTTTCCATTTTAAAACAGAACAAAAACCACTGATTTGAGGGCCTTTTTGCAAACAGAAAAATTGGCAAAAATACTTTTTGAAAACCTTATGAAATTTGCAAGCTCACCATGTATTTGTTTTCCTAAATTGAAATTATTTTTAGAACAAAATTTGGGTGATCACTTTAAGTGATTTTTGGTCATTTCATTTGTCATTTTCAAATGCAAAATTTTAACCAATGTTTTTATGCATGTATGAGATGACACAACACCACACACCCTTTTGTTAGCAAAATTGGGATGTTACAACGATCCTCATCATTTGGAGTGGAAGGAGCTCGAATCTCTATTTCATTCTAAATTTTCTTCTCATGAATTGTATTTAGATAGGAATTACATTTATAATTTTTGGCCTCGTGATGGAGAAAGCATTTCTCAAGCTTGGGGAAGACTAAAAACATTAATACTAAAATGTCCTAACCATGAGCTTCCTAAGGAAATATATGTTACTAATTTTTATGCAAGGCTTTCAGGACATTACAGGGATTATCTAGATGCATGTTCAGAGGGTTCTTTCTCAAGTAAGAAGGTTGAAGCTAAATGGGATCTTGTTGAAACAATTGAAACCAATAGTGAAGGTTGGAATGATGACAAAGATAAAGAATCAGGTATAAACTATGAGTATGATTGCATTAAGTCTTTCGCTGAAACTGCCGATTTTCAAGATATAAGTGCTAAATATGGTCTTGATACTCAAGTGATTATTGGTTGGTGTAGATCCTTTGCTTCTTATATTAATGTTCCTAAATCAAATGGGGACATATATCATGAACCTTTTAAAGACACTTTCTTGAAAAATGAAACTGTTATTAATGATTGCAACGGACATGCTCAAACTTCTGAAAGTACTATTTCTTATAAGCATGTTAATTTTTGTGGAGCACTTAGACCTTGTGAAAATAATCAAACTGTAGAAGAATATTGCATCCATCATAGGAATGAAAAAACTAGAAAGTGAGATAGGGCTCTAAATGATCTTGGTGAAAAAGTTTGTGCCATCTATCCTTTTATTTGTGAACTTTGCTATAAAGTGGGTCATTTTAATTTCCAATGCTCAGGCCATGATAGTAGCCTTTCGAATCCTATGAGTACTGTAAGTTTGTATTGTGATGACATGATCACCCCTAATGATCATTATGAACTTACATTATTTTTGGGGTGTGACGAGTTATTAAGAAAAAACTTCTTTGATAGATATGAGTGCTTTTGATCTGAATACTGTCTTGCATGGATGCCATCTTTATTGTGTTGATAATTCCCATGCAAATAATTACATAGAAAATATTATAAAAAATGAGACTTTACCAAAATATGACAGGGCTAATATGTGTTTTGTTCTTATTAATGAAGAGGAGAAATCCTCCAAAGTTCTTTCTATTGTTTATGATAATAAACCAGGGTATGTGGAGAAGCTCCCTTTTAAGCCTCTCCCTCCTGAAGAGGGGAAGAAGAGGAAGAAGAAGAAGAGGATGAGGAGTAAAAAGAGAGAGGTAACTGTATCTCCCCCTAAGCATGTTGCTTATATTACAGCTTTTGCTGATGAGTCTAAACTCGATGATTTTCCTATGCCTGTTATTTATGAAAGTGATCATGATTGGGAGAAACACACTACTTTTGATATTGAAAATTTGTTTGGTACCAATTCTGAAAATGATGATAATAATTGTTGTACTATTAGTACCATCCATGTTCCTTCCAATGATGATATAGAAAGCTCTTAAATTGTGGATGATGTGTTTGAAAATACCTTTGCTATTAATGATTATATGCTTGATACATCTCCTCCTAGTAAAAATGATGATATGTTTACAAATGAACGCATTTTGGAAGACAACTATTTTATTGCTTGTGATGATACTACGCCTCCAATAGATGATGATTGCAATGATAAATATGATATTTTCAGTCCACCTACTATTGAGGAGAAAATTAATTATGATTTCAATATGCCTCCAGTCTTTGATAATTATTATAAAGAAAGTTATAACATAGGATGTAATTACAACCATCCTCATGAAACTTGCCATAATTATGGTGGGACTACCCAAAACCATCTCTTTAATATGCAACTTGTCTATCATGTTCGAGTTCTTTATCATAATCCTACTCCAGTTGCTATTAAGAATGACTATGCTTATGTGGAGAGTATTAATTCTTTTATGCATGTGGTTCATGATAAGAATGTTTCTTGTGATAGTTATATTGTTAATTTTATCCATGATGCTACTGAAAGTTCTTATGAGATAGGGAAACATAGTTTCATGCATCTCAACAATAACAAGTTTCCTCTCTTTATGTTGAAAATTTTGAAGTTGCACTTGTTTTGCTTTCCTATGCTTGTTGCTTTGTGTTTTCATGACTTGTTTTTATACAAGATTATTTTTCATAGGAAGTGGGTTAGACTTAAATGTGTTTTATATTTGCTTCTTGATTCTCTTTTATTGTGCTTCAACTCTTATTCTTATGTGAGCATCTTTTAAAAATCATTGTTCCTAACTGAAAGGCTTTAAAGAAAAGCGCTACCGGGAGACAACCCGTCTTATTTCTCCATTTTCAGCCCATTTTCCTTCGTTTTCTTTTGTGTGCTTTTCACCTGGGTGTTTATTTCCTTTGCAACCCTGATGTATCTTTTCTTCTGAGTTTTTGTTGAGCCAAGTAAAGCCTCTAGTGGAAAGTTGAGTCTATATTTCGGATTTTTGTGCAGGAAACAGATTTTTGCCGTCCACTGTTAATTCCGTTAAAAATCACAGAAAATTCAAAATGACTTGAGCTTTTTTGTGCTTAATCCTGAGTTACATACGTAACTTTTCTTAGAAGACCACTTTTTTATTTGAGCAACATAAGATTTTTTTAAAAAAAAAACGATCTTTACCTGCTGTTCTGTTTTGACAGATTTCTGCCATTTATCGCATTTGCATCTTAATCTCTTTCTTTTGGTGTTCTTTTGAGAAAAATAGTTTTAAAATAAGTTGTGACAGTATCTAATGTGTTTTTGAGTGTTATACTTGTGTTTAAACTGAAGCATGTGAATTTATTATTTCAATTGCACTAACTTTGCTAATGAAGATTGTGAGAATTTTGATGTGAAGTAAGTTTTCAAGGGTCAAGAGAAGAGGATGATATGATGTGATCAAGAAGAGTGAAAAGCCTAATCTTGGGGATGCCCCAGTGGTACATCCAAGCAAATTCCAAGAAGACTCAAGCGTCTAAGCTTGGGGATGCCCAATGCATCCCCTTGTTCATCAACAAATTATCAGATCACTTCTAGTGAAACTATATTTTTATTCAGTCACATTTTATGTGCTTTACTTGGAGCGTCTTTTATTTTTGTTTTCAGTTTTTTCGGTTTTCTTTGCTGTAATAAATGGTTGGATCTTATCATACTTGTGTGGGAGATAGACACGCTCCGTTTTCATTTCTTAGAACACTCTAGTTTTCATTCTTATTGTTCTGTGAATGTTCACTTTTTGCTAGTACTGAGTTTAGCCTTTGTTTTCATGCATCTCTTATTTAGAGTTGTTAGTTTTAATAGTGTTATGTGAGTACTCTCTAGATTTCATTGCTATATGTTTATAGAGAGTTTTTGTTGTCATATATATGTGTTTGGTTGAGAATAGAAATGCTTATGTGGTAGTTGGTATAGTGGAAAAATTCGCATGGTCTTGTAGATCACTAAACTGCTTCACTTGAATCACTGATGTTGTTTTGAGATATTAATTTTCTTAATGGATAAACGGGAAGGACTGGTAAGTATAAACTTTTAATGGTTGGTCTAATAAACTTGAAACTGTGCCACACTTAAATTACCAGCTGATAGAAACAATGGTATATGATTGCTACGAGTGATACATTTCTGATCGGCCTTTTGTTACGCGCTACAGTCGGGGTAGCTAACAGTGACTTGTCACTGCCACAGACCCTCTTGGAGTGATTTGCATTGTGCCTTGTAAGATGATTTTCTTGCTGTAATCTTTTAACTCGTGAGTCTATGTTGCGGTTCCTGACACTTCTACCATCCATATTTGATAGCCTGTTCTGTACTGTGCATTGCCCTTTCTCACATTGAGAGTTGGTGCAAACTTCGCTAGTGCATCCAAATCCCGTGGGAGGACTTTGTTCTCCTACACATAAGCACATATATTCTTCCTCAAAACAGCCACCATACCAACCTATCATGGCATTTCCATAGCCATTCCAAGATATATTGTTGCACAACATCCACCTCCATTATGTTACTTGATGATGAGCTTCATGGTTATTTATACATACGGCTACACTGGCAGGAGCATGCAGGTAGAGACATCAGAGATATTTCTTGACGAGTTATGAGTACTAAAAGTGTGATGATTCATTGTAATATAGGATGTTGCCCCTACCGGTGAGGATATATAAAAAAAAAAGAAAATGAAAAAGCCCAAAAAGAAAAAAAAGGGCCAAAGAGAGAATAAAGAGAGAGGGGCGCATCACTATCCTTTATACCACACTTGTGCTTCATGTTTAATACCAATACTTCAGTTTGTAGAGAGTTTTCATATTATTATTCATTCATAACTATGTGGGGAACTTTACATTTTAGAACTTGGCTTGTATATTCCAATGATGAGCCTCCTCAAATGAGCTCTAGGTCTTCGTGAGCAAGCAAGTTGGATGCACCCCCACTAGTTCCATTAGAGAGCTTTCATACACATATAGCTCCATGCGTATCCGTTGTGTGGCAATCCCTACTCCTTGCATAGCTTCGGTTGTAAGACTTTCTCTTGTCTAATGACCACTTTCAGCTTTGTGAGCCTTTCTTCCATTGACCTTCCAAACCCCCCATAATGTTTTCTTAGCCATAACATCCCGGTCCAAGGGACCAAAACATAACAATTGCTTGCTTTTAGTGCGCAAATAGTTTAAGATTCAAGCATTACATCGTGTGGAAAGCTTGACTTGATCCTAACAGGGGTTGTGAAGATCGTTTGACGTGCATGATATTGTTGTTCTTGAAAGCTTAAATCATCTCTAATAAACTTTGCACGGTTGATAGTCTTTTAGTATTAATTCATTAAAAAACTACTTCTTTCTTATTTGTTTATGCATTACTTGTTGATATCAAATATAGATCACAACTTTAGTTCATTTGATCCAAGTTTACATGCTCTACTTTATATATTATGATCAAGATTGTCTGGTAGCATTTCACCTCAGAAATTATTTTGTTTTATCGTTTACCTACTCGAGGACGAGTAGGAACTAAGCTTGGGGATGCTTGATACATCTCAAACGTATCTATAATTTCTGATGTTCCATGTTGATATTATGCCAATTGCTACATGTTTTCTGTATGTTTTCCTACGTTTTCTTATGTTTCCGGGACTAACCTATTAACAAGATGTCACAGAGCTAGTTCCCTATTTTCTGTTGTTTTTAGTTTCAGAAAAGTTGTTCTGGAAATATTCTCGGAATTGAAGAATTTGGAAGCCAGAAGTCCTAAAAGTCCCATTAGCATCCAGAAGTCCTGAAGAGCCCCGGAAGGGGGCCACATGGTGGCCATACCATAGGGTGGTGCCACCACCCCCTGGCCGCGCCACCTAGGGGTGTGGGCCCCCTGGCCACCTCCCGGCATCGCCCTTTCGCCCATATATACTCCCCGAGGCATAAACCCTAAAACAATCGACCTTTTCTGCAAAATACATCCGTAGCTCCGCCGCCGCCACCGACAAGTTTCAGGGGACAAATCTCTATTCTGGCACCCTGCCGGGACGGGGAAGTTCACCCGAAAGTCATCTCCATCGACTCCACCGCCATCTCCATCGCTGTTGTTGTCTCCTATGATGAGGAGGGAGTAGTTCTTCCCTGAGGCTGAGGGCTCTACCGGTAGCTATGTGGTTCATCTCTATCTCCCATGGTGTGATCTTTATGTGACCATGAGCTTTGTAATCTAGTTGAATATGTAGATTGATCTTCATCTGTTATGCTACTCAAGTGGTTTTGTTGTCTCCGTAAACACTTTGATCATGGGGCAAAGGTGACAGTGTGTGCTCTGTGTGGTTTAGTATGATATTTATATCTTGTGTTGGCAGGTGAACCTATGAAACTGTGGCGTTTGTTTAGTACTAATTTATGGCGCTCGTAGTGACATTGGGGTCTCCTAGAGAGGGAATATAGACTTGAGAAGTGTTGTTAAAGCCCTACGCAATTATTAATGTTCGTTATTCGACCGGAGAGTGGTTCGGAGTAGCATAGTGAAGAGATGATATTTATGCATTCAATTATGTGAGCATTGTTGAGAGTGTCCACTAGTGAAAGTAGGAGCCCTACGCCTTATTTCCAAGCATTGAAACACCGTTTTCCACCTGTTCTGCTACATGTTAGCTTGCTTCCATTTTTATTTCATATTGCTATAATCACTTATTATCATCCATATTACTTGCATTTTACTCTCTCTTCCCCGAACTAGTGCACCCATATACCTGACAAGTATATTGGGTGTGTTGGGGACACAAGAGACTTATTGTATCTTAATTGCAGGGTTGCTTGAGAGGGATATCTTTGACCTCTACCTCCCTGAGTTTGATAAACCTTGGGTGATCCACTTAAGGGAAACTTGCTGTTGTTCTACAAATCTCTGCACTTGGAGGCCCAACACTGTCTAAAAGAATAGAAGCGTGCGTAGACATCAACGACCGATTGTGGCATTGTCTTTCGCGGTGAGAAGGGCCCTAGATGTGAACAGATTAAAGCTATCAGAGCGAAGGAGATCTATGAGAGGGGCCTTGCTGCCGCTCATGCTCAGGCGGAGCGTGAGTGGCAGGGGCCCCTGGATCCCACTGGACTCTGCAGGAGGTGCATGGGTCCGGTAGTGGATCCGCTCCTTCGAAGGATAGTGTGGGAGTTCCTGAGGTGACCCCCAGTGTCGAGACATCGTAGTAGAGTTCATAGACGGGGGTGTCATGATTATACGGGTAGAGACGTGGGGGGACGTGGTAGTACGACAACCCGGAACACCAAATTTACCCAGGTTCGATACGGCGCAACTAGGCAACGTTCCTACTCCTGCAATCTCACTAAATCAGGGCTGAAGTCTGAAGTATAAAAAGTACAATGTGAGTAGGGTTTCGCTAACTCGGCGAGGATCAACTTCTCGGCGGGTTGGCTTCTAGCTAATTGTTTGTATCTTTCTTCTCTCCCGATCGGTTTTATATAGATAGCCGGGTTAGGGCTTACAGAAAGGAAACCTAGAAGACTATAGAAAGTATCTAACTTGGAAAGTAGGAATCTGTCTTCTACTCCAAGCCGCACCACTTTGGTCCGTGGTCCAGGTTCTTCTAGAATCCGGCTTCTACGCATCAACTTACTGGGCCGCCTAATGGACTGTGATCCATTACCAACAGGCCACCCTGGTAATCCGGCTCTTTAGGACAATGCCGGATATACCCCTATTCGGTATATATCCGACAGTAGCCCCCAAGAAGGATTGAGACTTCATTCTGCCACCTTTCGTCAATCTGCATTCCGAGAAATGTTGGTGTTTTGTCTCGATTCTTCTTTTTTCCAAATCATGCATAACACAGAACTCGGATCTCATCAGAATCCGGCTTTTTCTTCCATGATCCTTCGCTGAGAAAGAACTTCATGACGTCAGCGATGAAATCGTGCTGACATCACGGACGTTTGGGTTTAGTCAAAAAACCCTGCAACGTATCTCTGACAAATTCTCGCGGGAAACGAGGAGATAGCCATTATCACCTCGTCCCCTCGTTTCCCGGAATTTCCGGGCGTGACACGCGTCAAGGATCCAACGGCTAAAATAGCCATTGTAGCCAATCTCAATGCATTTTCGGCTATAAAGAGCCGCCTCGGGCCCTCCGGATTTCCCTTGTGCTTCCTCTTCTTCCTCAATCCCCCAGTGCCATAGCCACAGAGCCCGAGCTCGAGCTTGCGAGAGTGAGCAGACAACGAGTGCCACCACCTTCACCGGAAGAACCATCGGAGGATCCGGATCAACGCCGCGCCGCCCGAAAATGACCCAACGGAGGATCACCGCACCGGAGGGAAACGCCGGCGATCAAGCCCGTGGGGATCTTCCTCCCACGGCCGAAAGTATGCCGTCGTCATCTACCGCGCCTACTCCGCCCCTCACCACCGAGCTTGCGGAAGAAAACATCACTCGCGGTGGTGAGGAGCTCACCACCTCGGGCGCTGCCGGAGCCGAAGAAGATGCGAGGAAAACTCCCGGAACTGGATCCACTGCAACGTGGTTCTGTCCCTTCTTCCGACAATGGAGAAGGAGGGACTCGTGCAGAAGGGCAAATGGCGACACGAGGAGGACGACTCTGAGACGTTGCCGAAATCCGGAGAAAGGGTTCTCCTTACCTCTCACATCAGCAGAGGTATGGGATTTCCACCTTCCGCCTTTTTCCTTCAAGTCCTCGACCACTACAACATCCAACCACATAATCTTCTTCACAATTCCATTCTATATCTTGCCGGGTTCCAAGCCCTCTTCGAAGGGTATGTAGGGATAGAGCCTAGGTTACATTTCTGGCAGTATTGGTTCGGGGTGAAGCGCAACCCCTCTGAGGGCGCTCTCCCCACCTGCGGGACCATCTCCTTCACCTTGCGTAGGTTTAGGGAAGATTGGTTTCCAAAGATAAAAACCTCGGAATCCGTTAAATTCTGGACGAGTTCCTTCTTTTACCATGAAGATGTCTCGTTTCCTGGAAAGGAGACGGGCATTGCACCTTTTGTCAATTCTGCGGCCACTCCCCAGGATAACTGGACGACGGACGCAGTCCAAACCCTGCCATTAGATCTGATGAGGATCAAACGACGCATCGCCAAGCTCGTTTCCGCCTCTCCTCCACTCACTGGCATGGACACGGTTCTATGTTGGCTTGAAAGGCGGATCCAGCCTCTGGCTCACCGCAGTCCTTGACTGATGTGTGAATACACGGGACCTGAGGACGTGATGAGGACGACGAACAAGCCTTTGTCGAAAAAAGACTTGAAGAAACGCGTCAACCAGCTGGTCGCAACTTGTGACCAGTATGAGGAAAGCCGACCAATGTATACGGCAGCAAAACCGACTCCAAAGGTATGATTCTAGCATTTTGGGCATTGGTTCTGAGTTTCTCTTTTCTAGGATGTTTTTTCTAACCCGTACTTTGTCTTTTTTGACAGATTGTTGATATTCCTGAGGAGGATCTTGCCACCAACGCTGAGTTGGACGCAATGCGTGCCAACTTTGTAGGGGGACAGAAGCGCAAGAAGCCTTTCGCTACTCAGGAGAAAATTGATCTTGACGGAATTCCCGTCGCGACTTCTAGGTAAATCATCCGGGTTTTTCTTTTCTCTGCTTTTTGTCGCAGGAACTTCTTTTCTTTCTCGGAATTCTTAATTCTCGGATTTTTTTTTCTAGCCTTTCTCCTACCACCTTGAAGCCGAAAGCCCGTAAGAAGCATAAGGCAGTGGTTAGTAGAGGAGCGCAACCGTCTCCCGCTGCAGCCCCCGACACTCCGGTTGCCACAGGAGAAGAGAACTTGGCTGCAAGGGAGGGAGAATACCCTTTGCAGTCCAGCCAGCCCGTTGCGTCCGAGTCGGACGCGAGGGAAAGGGAGGTGGAGCCAGAAGTTGGGGGTCCTTCCATTATTCCAAAGGAGGAGCCAATCCCCAACTATGACCCGCAATTCAAGGTAAAACAAGAAGAACACTTTGACGAACATGGATATATTCATCCATGGGTGACAAAGTTCTTTGCTCCAGCTCCTTTAATCCGTCCTTGGCCGCAAGGCGGGCTTATTGTTAGGAATAACTTCGTATTTTCACCTCGGCAGGTCATCCAGGATGGCCTTTGCCACGTCGGGATTCTTTTTGCAGACTATGCAAACGAGTTCAACGAAAATCTCGCAAATCTGACAAAAATGAGCCAGGTAATATCTCTAGCCCCCAATCATTTTGCCAAATGTATTCATTTTTGACTTAATGCTTTTATCATGACCTTGCTCATTTTTTGACTTAATTGTTTTGTCTCTTTTCCATGTTTCAGCAAACTGTTGAAAACATTAACATGGAAGTTTTTAGTAAACTTACCATCAAGAATAAGGAGGTGAAAACTCTCCTTAGTATTCTTGAAGATAAGGACTTGGAGCTGGCCTCCGTTCAGCAAAAGGTGGATGAATCAACAGGTAATTTTGTCTATGCTTTTGTTTAGGATTTTTTCTAAGTATTTTTCTGAGTTTTAACTCTTCATTTTACTTGCTTTTCAGCTTATTTGGCGAAAGCCAAACAAATTGCTAAAGATGCCGGAAATGCTGAGAACCTCCGCAAGGAAAACCTGGAACTTCACAAGATCAATGTGAAGCTCCAGAAAGACTTAGAGGCCAGCCAACTGGCTCTCGGCATTGCCGAGTCCAAGGCCTCTAGCCAGGCCGAGAAGGACAAGACCACCATCAGGGACTTGGAGAATGCCCTGAACCAACGCCTTGAGGAAGGCACGGAGATGGACAGAATTCTCGGTAAGTTTTTAAACTTTTACCGGAATTTTCTTTTTCCCTTCTTCTGTTTTTCCTAACTTTCTTTTGTTGATTGAAACAGAAGGTAGCCCCTCACTTACCCGGATCGAAAGAATCCGGGCTTTCGAGAAGGTCTTCACAGCGCTTAAATCTGCGGGAATGCTACTTATCAATAAGTACATTCCCGACAAAGCAGGAGAATTCTCAGAAGTGAGCAAGCTTCCAGAGGCGATCGAGGAGGTGGCGAACCGCAAGGAATCCTGGTTCCGCTCCGCGGCTCGCGGTGGTGCGCGCATGGACCTTGGGCTCATGCGTATGCATTATACCACCACCAAGTCTTGGCACGTGGCGTCAGGTATCCCTCAAGGATACACAGACGCGTAGCGGGCCAGCATCTTTGACTCCGTCAAAGGCTACGCCACAAAAATAGCGCAAATGGTGAACATCTCCACCTTCCACCCCGAGGAGGAAGTTCCGACAACTCCTGAGGATTCCAGCAGCGAGGATGAAGACTTGGATCCCGAAGAAGCTGCTTGAGTCCTGGGTAGATGGCAGGAAAAAAGAAGCATTACTGTTCTTACAATGTAATATTCATTGTAATGCTATTTATCATTTGTATAAACAAGTACTCCGCTTTTGCAGTTTAATTTATAAGTCTTTGCAAGTTTTCCGGGTTTTAATTCCTTTGCCTTCTAAGTTCTCTGGTCTATATGTTTTAACTGTCCTTAGTGTTTGAAATGGCTCAATAGTACTTAATCTTCATGCCAAGTGACTGGGTTTAATCGATCAGTTGAAACTCGGAAACATGGATTGTACTAAGGCATTTTTACTTACTAATTTCAGTGACCCAACATAGAAACAATCAGATAATACTTAGAGAAAAATAAGGAATTTTGAAATTTGGATGAAACTCAGGCACGCAGGCACAATCTGGGTTTCCTTAAGCCTCCTTAGGCCGAAAATCTTTCAGTTTTTTAACTCTGAGCACGCAGGCACAATTCGGGTTAACATTGAGTATTTTGATTGATCATTGGGAAATAGATAAGACGGGCTTATGCTTTGTACTATAATAAACGTGTAAAACATAATGCATGAATTTTGACAACTTTATTTCATGATCTCAAAGATGTTTACATAGAAATTGAACTAAGTGTAGGAGGGACGTAACTGCTGGATGCTCCAGGGTCTCTTTGTCTCTCCCAGTTCAACATGTACCTTTCTCTTTCTTTTGCGATTCCGACGCTTGGGATCATCTTCCGTGTCTTGAACATCTACAAGATAATAAGATCCATTTTTCATAGCCTTGCTAATGACGAATGGTCCCTCCCAGACTGGGGCTAACTTGTGCTTTCTTTCCAGCACCAATCTTAGCACTAAGTCACCTTCTTTGAAAGAACGATGTCTGATTTTCCGACTATGGTAGCTTTGCAATCCTTGCTGATAAATGGCGGATCTTTGAAGAACAAGGTCTCGTTCTTCTTCTAAAAGATCGACGGCATCATGTCATGCGCTTTCGGCATCCGAGTCATCGTAAGCCTGCACTCTTGGGCTATCATGGAGCATGTCCGTTGGAAGCATTGCTTTTGCGCCATAAACCAGGAAAAACGGGGTTTGCCTTGTTGATCTATTTGGCGTCGTTCGAATACTCCAAAGCACGGAAGGTAATTCCTCTACCCATGCTCCAGCTTATCTATGAAGAGGATTCCCTGCGGGATTGAGCTATTCATTCTTGCAACCTGCCCATTGGATTGTGTGTGTGCCACAGATGCAAGATCTAGGCGTATTCCCATTTGTCGGGAATATTTTGCGAACTCTCCAATTGAGAAATTTGTCCCGTTGTCCGTGATTATGCTGTATGGAACGTCGTATCTCATGACTACGTCAATGATTAAATTTCTGGCAGTCACACCGTCAAGTTTTTTGATGGGTTTCGCCTCCACCCACTTGGTATACTTATCTACTGCAATGAGTAGATGTGTGAGTCCACCTCTTGCAGTTTTGAATGGTTCCATCATATCTAGCCCCCAGACCGCAAATGGCCATGTAATGGGGATAGTTTTGAGTGCTTGGGCTAGCATATTCGTCTGCTTGGCGCAGTACTGACATCTGGCACATGTGTTTACTATGTGTTCAACGTTTGTCTTGGCTGTTAGCCAGAAAAACCCTGCACGGAATGCTTTTTTGACTATTCTTTTTGATTGAGCATGATGTCCGCAATCTCCTGCATCGATTTCTTGCAGGATTTCTCGTCCTTCTTCCGGCGAAATACATCGCTGAAAAATTCCGACAGTGCTGCGCTTATACAGGCAACTATTAATTACCGTGTATCCTTTGCATCAACGTTGTATCTGTCTTTGCAAGACCTCGTCTGCTCCATCCGGGCACTTCTGATCAACTAAGAAGTTTAAGTATGGAATTGTCCAATCCTGGTTAACGAGCAGAACTTCAATTGACTTGGAAACAAGAGGATAATCAACATCTCCACCTTTGATCGATGGTTCGTACAGGTGTTGGACAAACACACCTGGTGGTAGAGTTTTCACTCTTTCCGAGCCCATGCGGGCCAATGTATCCGCGTTCCAATTTTCTTCCCTTTAGATATGAAGTACTTCAAATCCCAGGAAGCAAATGGCGAACTCGTCCACCGTTCTCCAATATTCGGCCATGATGGGGCTTTTGGCGTCCCATGTTTGGTTTAGCTGATGCTGTACCAAATCCGAGTAACCATAACACAGTATGCGTTTGACACCTATTTATTTTGCAATATGCAAGCCATGAAGCAGAGCTTCGTATTCTGCCACATTGTTGCTGGCGTTGAAGTGTATTTGTAATACATACTCGATAATATCACCTTTTGGGGATTTTAGCACTACACCAGCTCCAACGCCTTCCTTCATCTTGGATCCATCAAAATGCATGACCCAGTATTCCGACTCCGGCATTGGTGTGTTTTCCATTGCTTCTGTCCAATCAGCGACGAAATCTGCCAACGCTTGGGATTTTATTGCCGTCCGGGGTTGGTACATAATGTCGAACGCAGCTAGCTCAATGCCCCATTTTGTTACTCGGCCTGTTGCGTACGCATTGTTAATAATATCCCCTAGTGGTGCTTTACATACCATTGTTATGGAATGTCCTTGGAAATAATGGCGGAGCTTCCTAGATGCGAAAAACACGCCATATGCCAGCTTTTGATAGTGTGGATACCTCTGTTTTGACTCGGAGAATACTTCGCTGACATAATATACTAGATGCTGATCTGGTATACTTTGTTCATCTTTCCGCCTTTCCACAATTATCACTGCGCTGATGACCCTGTTTGTTGTTGTAAGGTACAATAACATGGGTTCTTCGTCTTTTGGGGATGCCAAAATTGGAGCTTTCATCAAGGTTTCTTTTAGCTGGGTTAATGCTTTGTCCACCTCTTCTTTCCATTCAAATTTGTCGTATTTCTTCAACAATTTGTATAATTAATGGCAGAGCTTTATCTCCTAGCCGGCTTATAAACCTGCTGACTGCGGAGGCAGAACCCGTCAATCTTTGTACATCTTTTAAACACGTAGGCTTTGTGATGTTCAAGATTGCCTTGATCTTTTCCGATTTTACTTCTATTCCTCTGTGAGAAACGATAAAACCCATAAGCTTTCCTGAGGGAACCCCGAATACGCACTTTAATGGATTCAACTTCATTTTGTAAGTGCGAAAACATCTTCAAGGAGTGTGTCCTTTTCCTTGAAAACTACGGCAATGTCATCCACGTAAACATGAACATTTTTGCCGATTTGACTATGCAAACAATGTTGCATGCAACGCTGGTAAGTAGCACATGCGTTCTTCAGGTCAAATGGCATGGTTATGTAATAGTATGTTCCATACAGGGTTATGAAGGAAGTTTTGATTTGATCTTCCTCCTTCATACGTATTTGATGGTACCCGGAATAAGCATCCAAAAAGCATAAAAGCTCAGAGCCAGCAGTGGCATCTATTATTTGATCGATTCGCGGTAAGACTAACCTATCTTTTGGACACAATTTGTTCAAGCCGGTGTAATTTATACACATCCTAAGAACAATTCTGTCTTTCTTCGGGACTAATACTGGGTTCATAGACCATTCAGTATGTATAACTTCCCGGATAAAATCAGCTGCTAAAAGCCGGATAATTTCCTTGCCAATAGCCTTCCGTCTTCTTCCGTCAAATCGATGGATACCTTGCTTGACGGGTTTTGATCCTGGAATTACCTTTAATTGATGCTCAGCAAGTTCCCTGGGTACTCCTGGCATGTCCGCAGGACACCAGGAAAAAAATATCCCAGTTCTCACAGAGGAACTTGATGAGTGTGTCTTCCTATTTGTCGGACATCCCGGTCCCCACTACGACAAACTTTGTCGGGTCTTTGGGATCTAGGATAACATGTCTTGTATTCTTAGAAGCTTTGAAACTATCTGTCGGCTTTCGGATTTCTTTTCCTGCCGGCATTTTTGTCGGCGATACTTCCTTTGCCAGCTCTTTCAATTCCTCCTTTGCTATCACTTGTTCGGCGCAAAGGGCGTTTCCTTTTTCCAGCTCGTTCGCCAATTTCAAGTCTCCTGAGATGGTAATTACTCCTCCCTTTGGCCCTGGCATCTTCCGCTTGTTATGAATATAACATGATCTTGGCATGAATTTGGAGAAAGCTGGACGTCCGAGTATTGCATGGTATACACTTTCGAACGACACCACCTCGAAAGAGATTTTTTCCTATCAAAAGTGCTCTTTTTCTCCGAAGGTTACGTCTAGGGAAATTTCTCCTAGCGAATGTGCTTGTCTGCCAGAAACAATGCCGTGGAAACGTATGTTGCTGTGATTGAGCTGGGACTCGGAAATCCACAGATGTTTCAGTGTATCCAGGTACATGATGTTGATAGTAGACCCTCCATCCATCAGCACTCTTTTCAGCCTAGTGTTTTGAACAATAGGGCTTACAGTTAGAGCTTGTGTGTCGGGTTCTGGGATATTTTCGGGATGATCTGACTGATCCCAGGTAATTGGCGTATTTGAATACTTCAAGAATTTGGGAGTTGGTGGAACAACCACGTTTATTTCTCAAAGTGTTCTCTTTGCCTGTTTTGCTGAGGGAGTTGCCAGGAAAGTTAGGTTACATTCTCCATCAATTCTTGGGAATTTTGGTTTGCCTTTTCGCTGTTGTTCCTGGATTTTTTCATCAGTGTCCGATTCACTGTCTTCTTTTTCAGCTTCTGGCTTTTTGTCGCACCCTGGGTTTCTAGAGGATACTCTCCGCACGAACTGGAAGTCAGGGGCTTGGATTATGGGGCATACATGCTCCCACGTCCCAGCTTCCTGGTAGGCCTGCGCTTATGCGCGACAACACAAGCCCTGCTTCCACCGTCGAAGTAAACTATCCGCTAGGAACCTAAAGGCACTACTGCCGACGTACTTCATAATCAAACACGCACGGTACGTCAACAGTTTGGTACGAATGATAACACAGAATGTCTCTAAGACACAAAAGAATGAAATAAGGGCAACTGGCCTTCACTAAGGCAGAAAATATCGAATACAGTCATCCAGAGGACACATGTCCCAACATATCATCCATTACAACAGCGGAAGCAATCAAAGGGGTCTGAGTACAGACAAATCCATGGCTTAAGAAGCCGGAGAAAATAAAGAAAAGCGAAGCCCATCCACGTAGGTCTGGATCCTGCCCTGGTCCAGCTAACTACTCGTCTGCAGCGTCGTCGAACTCCACAAAGTAGCCATCCTGGGAAGCATCGTAGTCGTAGTCGTACTCTGCGTAAACCACAGCCCCAACGGGGTCAGTACATCCAAGTACTGGCAAGCAAGACTCACAGTTCATCAAGGAGTTACCCGTCAACACAAGCATAGATGCTTGGGATCAACGGAAGAAAGGGGGTGATATAAAAGTTGCTGCTGGCTGCTCTAACCAACTACAGAAAATAACTACAACTTCCGGCTAACAGAAAAGATAAGATCGAGGATTGTAACCAACTGAAAGATAACTTCAACCAAACCCATCCTGGATCTCGCCCCTTATCCAAAGAAGCAATCCGAGGATAACTCACACAGTTGTGATAAGGTGAATCAAGTTATTGTGTGAATAACCTATTACTAGTCAGGTTATTAGTCATTGGGTGAAACATGATTGTACATTATGTTGAAGTTGTCCTGAGTACTTGTTAGCCAGTACTTTCACCAAGTAATCCATAACCGCGGACAACACGGCTTCTCGAGAAGATTATCCCTGCAGGGTTGCACCAATTTGGCCGTACACTCATGAATATCCCGCTAGATGGGATGCCTCCCACCAAGCGGGGCACTCAACACAACCAACCATTCCTCGCATCAAGCCCAAAGCACCTTGGGCGCACGGCTAATCAAGCCCAGAAGAAAATGGACCATCATAGCACTCTAAGACCGTGTCCCCCTATATGCCGACTACGAAAGTTCCACCCTGCGCTGGGCTCGCAAAAACATGCATGCGGCAAATGGAAAACACGAACTAAATGAGGCGATTTGGACGAGATGCGAATCAGGTCAAGTTGAGGGGGGCGCCCATACTCGCTTCCCAAATGCGGGTAGTGCGCTCATCATGGATCAGTAGACAAGACCCTTTTCCTATTAGGGTCGACACTAGCAGGCTCCAAAACCACTCATGGGCCTCCTGCCGGTGCCTTATCATCAAATTATTATTACCATTAGCAATTAACAGGATTGATTGATTAATAACGAGCCCCGGTACAAGATAATAAGATAGTAACAGTAATAACCGACAACAGACTCGAGTAAAAGCAACCCTAAGCATGCTAGATAAGAACAGGCACAAGCAATGGCTGTAGGTATGGAGGTGGTGGCAATATCATGGCTCAAGGTATCATGTGATGGGTTCGGAGAACAAGCAACGATACATAGGGCTAGCAATAGTAGACAAAAAGATAGTATCGACAACAAGTGTGGAAAGGAACTCAATGATTCATGTGAGTGATAACTTGCCTGGCAGCTCAGTCTCGTACTGGGCTAGGTCCTGAGTAGTGGTGTCGTAAGGCTCGTCGGTACCAACGTCGTCGTCTAATCGAGAAGAAGCAAAACAACAACGAAGGAAGACGGGCAATCAATACATGGCATAAGTGCACAAACATTGGATGATGCATGTCATGTTTAATAGATGCACCAAAATAACTTGCTTGACATGAAACACAAGTTTAAATGGATTCCATATGCAAAGGGTGCATATGGAAGCCCATGCTTGGAGTTGAGTTAATTGTTCTATCACTAAGCATCATGTGTAAATGATTTAGTATGATGCATGCATGATGAGGAACAATAAGATAACAAGTTAATTGCAATTGGAATGATAGTTAATTATTTTAGAAAACATTAACAAGTTTGGAATTATTGGTACCTAATGGTGT
The DNA here is from genome assembly GCA_028641055.1 of Alopecurus myosuroides. Classification (NCBI taxonomy): domain Eukaryota; kingdom Viridiplantae; phylum Streptophyta; class Magnoliopsida; order Poales; family Poaceae; genus Alopecurus; species Alopecurus myosuroides. The sequence goes on along the minus strand of CM054059.1, from coordinate 263,333,705 downwards.
TGAACAAGTATTGATTGTTTTCAACAATTTAAAGTATGCAAAACCAATTACAAATTTTATATTTGAAAAGTTTATCAAATTTTAGTTGGATTACATGTTTCACAATTTGAAATTGGACTTAGGATTAATTAATTATGAATTAAACAATTTTAAACAATTTTTAATTGAATTAAACAAGATTTAAATATTTTAGGCAATTTAAATTGTTCAAACCAGAAAACAAAATTTATATTTAAATAGAGCATTCAAAATGGTGTGAAAAACATATTTTATTTGTATTATTTGAAAACAGTATGAATTAGTTATGAATTATTTCAAATTGCATTTGAATTATTTGAATTTGAATTTAGATTGCATTTTGAAAATTCAAAACAGAACACAAATTGCATATTTGGAAAGTTTATAAATTTTGGATCAGAATAGACATCAAGTTTGTATTTATTGGGTTCATAAAATGAAAGATATTAAATTTAGAAGTTTCTATTCAAATCTGTTTATTTAAAAAAAAGAATTAGAATTTTTGAGTTGTGCTGAGAAACATTTGTTACGCAGCAGCAGCCTACACGCTGCCACTGCGCAGCGGGCCAGGGGACAGCGTGGCCCTGCGCGAGCACACGTGGCCACAGCGGTCGCTGACAGTGGGCCAGCTGCTGCGGAAGAAAAAGATCAAAAAAAGTTTTGGGGCGCTCAGGACTCGAACCCGCGCCCTCCTTCAGTTTCAGACAGAGCGCTACCAGCTGCGCTGCGTGCAGTTGCTTAACAGTAGAGGGGGATGTTTCAGGTTGAGGTTCAGTTAGAACCCTGAACTTTACTGACGAACAAACGATTGCTCGCCGTCAGACATCGCACGCCGGAGTTGATCCACGCTGATGTGCTCGTTGCGGCGAGTGCGAGAGGATGCAGAGGATGCGCACGGATGCAGAGAAGGGAGGAGGAGCAGAAGGGGTGCTCACCACCGTCGTTGAGGTAGCAGTGACTCGACGCTGACGGGATGCTGACGACGTGGTGACGAAAGGTGGCCGCGGCGAGGTCGTGGACGGTGTCGACGACGTGATGCTCCTCCTGGCTCCCTCTGGTGTCCGTTTCGTAGAGGAAGTAGAGTGGGTGCGTTTGCAGCAAGCGATTGTTGACGAAAGGCCCTGCAACGGCGGCGCGAGCAAAAGATTCAGAGACGGCGCACGGTGGCCGGAGGGAGGAGAGAAACGCGGCGCGGATCTGAGGGATATCTTGCCTGCTTCTGGTGTCCAAGAGGAAGGCGGAAGAGCGGCGACGCGATTGCAAGTGATAGGCGGCTAGGTGGGAGCGAGGTGCGGTGGCGCCATGGATGGATTCAGGTGATCGACGGCGGGAAGGAGATACAGAGAGGGGTGGAGGTGAAATTGCGGCGCTGGAGAGGTGGATGCGGAAACCCTAGCAGCTAGGGCTCAGCTAGGGGGGCTAGGGCGCCTTTTATAGGCCGGAGGCGCTGCGGTGGCCGCCGTGGTCGCGCGCGGCCGCCGTGGAGGCCTCCGATGGGCGGCCGTACGGGAAGAAGACGAAGGAGGGAGCGCGCACGAATCTCCGCGCAGCTCGAAACGGTAAGTGGGGGTTGATGGGTTGGGTCGCTGCGCGCCGGGAAGGAAACGGGCTGGGCCTAGATAGGGTTAGTTAGGTGCCGCTCGCTGCTGATTTTTATTCTTTCTGTTATTATTTTTTTTTGTACTTTTGCTTTTGGAAGAAAACTGTTAAGGTTTTATTTGAGAAAAATTATAGAAAAATTAAGTTAAGCTTTTTAAACAATTAGAAACCACATTGTAAACTTGGATTTCAAAAATTGAAATTTAAAATTATGGTTTGTGTTTGAATTCAAAATAGGGGATTTGAGTTTAATAAAATCTTGATAAAACATGAATAAAAATAGGGTTACCCCTAGGGCTTTAGAATGATTTAGAGGGAAGAAATGTTTGGTGATTTTTATGGTTCCCAAAAGGTACTGATTTGAACTTGGTTTGGGAATTTAAAAAGGTGATTTGAGAATTATTGATTGAATTATTGGTTGGATTTAAAGCAACAATTTAATCAGTGAAAACAAGGAATAAAAGGGGTTGTTTTTATTTGTTATTTTGGTTCCAAAAGTTGTAACAGAGCAAGTATGAAACCATGTTTGAAAAAGGTTTGAATTGAGTTGTGAAAACAGAATAAAACAGATGGAAAACAAATGCAAACAATAAGTAAACATGATGACATGATGCATTGCTTGAAATAAAACAAAGAACAAAGCATTCTAGGGGTATTTTCATACTTGGGATGTTACAAAACGCCCCCCCTTGAAGGAATCGCGCCCCGAGATTCCCTACTGAGAAATGAACAGGTCCGGATACTTCTTGCGAAGATCCTCTTCGGTCTCCCATGTTGCCTCTTTATCAGAATGATGCGACCATTGGACTTTCAAGAACTTGGTGCTCTTGTTGCGAGTCTTACGCTCGGTCTCATCGAGAATACGAATAGGGTGCTCCTCATAAGATAGATCATCTTGCAGCTCAATGGAATCATGATCAACTGCACGATCTGGATCTTTGAAACATTTTTTGAGTTGTGACACGTGGAACACATCGTGCACTTTTGAAAGTTTTTCTGGAAGTTCAAGACGATAAGCATTCTCTGCACGTCTTGAGAGGATGTTGAAAGGGCCAATGTATCTTGGTGCAAGCTTTCCTTTCACACCAAAACGATGAGTGCCTCTGAGGGGAGTTACACGGAGATATGCCTTATCACCAGGTGCATAGACCATATCCCTGTGCTTGCTATCATAATAGCTCTTCTGACGAGACTGAGCAATCCTGAGATTGTCACGAATGATACGAACTTTCTCCTCGGCTTCCTTAACAATGTCAGGGCCTAAAAGTGAACGTTCACCAGCTCCAGACCAATTGATTGGACTCCTGCATCTGCGACCATACAGTGCCTCAAATGGTGCCATGCCTAGGCTTGCCTGGTAGCTGTTGTTGTAGGAGAATTCAGCATATGGAAGGCAATCCTCCCATTTCATGCCAAAGGAGAGACCACATGCTCTGAGCATATCCTCGAGAATCTGATTGACTCTTTCGACTTGCCCCTGAGACTGAGGGTGGTAAGCTGTGCTGAACAGAAGTTTAGTGCCCAATGCTTCTTGAAAGCTTTTCCAGAAATGAGAAGTAAAAATACTTCCACGATCTGAGCTTATTTCCAATGGAACACCATGAAGGGGAACAACCTTTGCTGTGTAGAGCTCTGCTAACTGGCTAGCTGAGATAGTTTCCTTTACAGCATAGAAGTGAGCAACCTTAGTGAGACGATCAATAACAACGAAGATTGCATCGTTGCCTTTCCTGGACTTTGGAAACCCAGTAACGAAGTCCATTTCAATCATGTCCCACTTCCACTCAGGAATTTTCAGAGGTTGGAGTAGACCTGCTGTCTTCTGATGGACTGCCTTAACACGTTGACAAACGTCGCATTCAGAAACGTATTGAGCAATTTCACGTTTCATGCCAGACCACCAATACAGAGTCTTGATATCCTGGTACATCTTTGTACTTCCAGGGTGAATGGATAGAGGAGTTTCATGAGCCTCCTTGAGAATGATATCCTTGAGACTTTGAATCTGAGGGACTGCAATGCGTCCTTCGAAGAACACAGTTCCCTTGTCATCAATTGAGAAGGACTTGAACTTATCATTGCCCTCCTTGATGTGATCCACAATCTTCTTGATTTCATTATCACGAAGTTGTTCAGAACGAATCTTGTCCTCGAGAGTTGGGCTGGCTGTCAAGCTAGCAAGGTATCCTTCAGGAACAAGACCAAGGTTCAGCTTCTGGAATTCTTCATGAAGTGGAGGTTGGCTTTCCATGATCATGAGATTATTGCAATAGTATTTGCGACTGAGAGCATCGGCCATAACATTGGCCTTGCCTGGAGTGTAAGAAATGGTGAGATCAAAGTCTTTAATCTTCTCAATCCATCTCCTTTGCCTGAGGTTCAGATCTGGCTGAGTGAAGATGTATTTCAGACTCTTGTGATCGGAAAAGATTTCAGTTTTGTTACCCAACAAGTATTGTCTCCATTTCTTGAGGGCAAACACAACTGCTGCAAGTTCAAGATCATGAGTGGGATAGTTTTGCTCATGTGGGTTCAACTGACGTGAAGCATAGGCCACAACTTGACGTTCTTGCATAAGAACTGCTCCTAGGCCTTGGAGGGATGCATCACAGAATATCTGGAAAGGTTTGGTGGTATCTGGGCCAACTAGAACAGGTGTGGAAGTGAGTTTAGTCTTCAGGAGGTTGAAACTCTCATCACATTGTGGAGTCCAAACGAACTTTTTGTCCTTCTTTGTGAGATCAGTGAGAGGTTTAGCAATCTTGGAAAAGTTTTGAACGAAACGACGGCAATAGCTAGCCAAGCCAAGAAAACTTCTGACTTGCTTCACCGTCTTAGGGGGTTTCCAATCAACAATTGCCTTAACCTTTTCCGGGTCAATGGCTATGCCTTTGGCAGAGATGATATGACCAAGATATGCAACTTCTGGAATCCAGAACTCACATTTGGAAAACTTGGCATACAGACGATGCTCGCGAAGTTTCATGAGAGTGAGACGAAGGTGTTCTCCATGCTCTTCCTCGGATTTTGAGTAGACTAGAATGTCATCAAGATATACCACAACGAACTTGTCGAGGTATTCATGGAAGACAGAATTCATGAGTCTTGAGAACGTCGCCGGTGCATTGGTGAGACCAAAGGACATGACGGTGTATTCATATAGACCGTAACGAGTGGTGAAAGCGGTCTTAGGAATATCTTCCTTTCTGATCTTTATCTGATGGTAACCCATCCTCAAGTCCAACTTTGAGAATATTGAGGCTCCAGCAAGTTGATCAAAAAGATCATCGATACGAGGAAGTGGATACTTGTTCTTGATGGTTTTCTCGTTGAGCGGACGATAGTCAACCACGAGTCTTTTTGTTTGATCCTTCTTGGCAACAAACAGAGTTGGGCAACCCCAAGCGGAGGAACTAGGCTGAATGAAACCTTTGTCCATATACATATCGATTTGCTCCTTCAACAATTTCAGTTCAGGAGGAGCTATCTTGTATGGATGCTTAGAGATTGGAGCAGTACCTGGCTCAAGCTCGATCACGAACTCAACTGCTCTGTCCGGAGGCATCCCTGGCAACTCTTCTGGAAAGACGTCAGGGAATTCACAAACCACCGGAACATTTTCAATTGCCGGAAGGGGTTTGGCATCGAGGCTGAACAGCTGAGCAGAAGTTGATCCATATGGAGAATAGACTATCTGGCCTGAAGTGTGGGAGAGAGTTATTGACTTTTGAGCACAGTCAATTTTAGCTTTGTGGGTCTTCAACCAATCCATACCCAGAATGACATCAATGTCAGAATTTCCCAGCAACATGAGTGAAGCAAGGAATACACGACCTCCAATTAGGATCTGATTGTCCATGCTTATCTTGGAAGTAATCATTTTATTTCCCGGAGAGTGCACATAGATTTGATTGCTTAGCGGAACCAGAGCTAAATTGTACGTTGTAGCAAAGATCTTTGACACAAACGAATGCGATGCTCCAGTATCAAACAACACTTTAGCTGGAATAGAGTTTACGGGTAATATACCGAGAACGACGTCTGCAGCCTCCTCTGCTTTGTCGGCCTTGATATGGTTCACCCTCGCGTTCCTCCCGACAGGCCTATTGTTGGAGTTGAAGGCTTTAGCCGGAGGAGCACGAACCATAGCCTGGTTGGTGTTGGGGCGAGGAGGTAGGGGTAGCTGCTTCTGAGTGCACTTATCAGCATAATGTCCAGTATCCTTGCACTTGTAGCAAGTGACGATACGAGAAGGACCTGGCCTTGGCTGCCCCATCGGGAACCTCTGACCCTGCATCTGAGATGGGTTGGGTGGGCGGGGACCAAAGCCTGGAGAAGCTTGGGCATTTGGAGCCCGAGTGACAGCACCATTCGGCACCCAGATACGGCGCTTCTGCGGAGGGGTGGTCATGTTGGAGGAGGAACCACCCTCACGCGAGTGCTTGCGCGACTCCTCGAACGCCTTGCGCCCATTCTCCTCATTGAGCGCGGTGTTCACAAGCTCCACGAAGTCCTTGCACTTGATGTTTGTGAGAGCGTACTTCAGTTCCGGGTTAAAACCTCGGCGGAACCTTGCCATCTTCTTGGCTTCGGTGGACACTTCGTCACCAGCGTACCGAGCGAGACGATTGAACTCGTTCTGGTAGCCGAGAACGTCCAGCTTGCCCTGTCTGAGAGAGCAGAATTCCTCACGCATCCTTTCCATGAGACCATCCGGGATGTGGTGCTTCAGGAAGGCATCTCTGAAACATCCCCAGTTGATAGGAAAGCCAGCCCTCATGGCCTGGTAGTTCTCCCACCAAGTAGCTGCCTGACCCTTCAGTAGGTAGGTGGCGTACTTGACCTTATCCTCTTCAGCAACATGAGCTATCTCCAGAGCTCTTGCTACGTCACGGATCCAGTCATCAGCATCCAGGGGCTCACGTGTTGTCACGAAAGCTTTTGGGCCCAAGCTGAGGAAGTCCTTGATGGTGACCCTTGGAGCATTCTGGTTGTGCTGCTGGTTAGCCTGGATCTGGGCCATCTGTGTCACCACTTGGGTCATCTGAGCCAACAGCTCCCCCATTGGTGGTGGCGGAGGCGGGTTGTTCCTGGTTGGAGGCATCCTGAACAGAAATTCATTTTAGCACAACAACAGAAAAGGATAGACTTGGTAACCGAAAGATAGATTATTCCGACGCATGAATAGATAACCAACAGGTACATCATCACATGTTCAAATACATCAGAATATCCAACAGACCAATACATGGTTCGAAAACGAAAGGATAGACTAGACACAGCTAGTAATGGATACAACGGTACTCCCATGCTCATCACGCAGGACGGCGGTGAGTAGTACGACGAGAGATACGGTGAGGAGGAATCCCACGGAAGTAGGTATCACGACGATCCATGTAGATAGGAACTGCTCTGAGAGCAACTCTCGGTGTGGTGAAGCAGAAAGCGTCCTCTCCCTGTGCTCCATAGCGGGGAATCCCTGTGTAACCAGCTCCGAGGTCGAGAAGTGGGCCTCTGATCGGCTCGTAACCTCCAGCATCTGGCAACGGAAGACCAGCTGGCTGAACGACACGTGCGAAGCGCTCGTCTCCAACAAAGTCTGTGGTGTACGTCGCCAGACGAGTGAGAGCAAGGCGGAGCTGCTCCCTGACTGAGGCTAACTCCTGAGAAAGTGCAGAAGCAACGGCATCACTGTGACTAGCGAACTGGGCAGTGATCTGGAGCCTGGAGCTATCAGTCTCGTAGGTATCCATGTCGCGGTGGATAGTGAAGTGAGCTCCCGCTGCCGTGATGTAACCACGGGGGATGTGACGAAAACTGGACTTATCAAACCCCCAGTAGTCAGCACGGAGAACGGTGATACTCACGTACGCTCCCTGCTGCACTGCCATATCCACTGTGGACCCTACTGCCTCGTACTGGTGTGCAATGCTCCTGCCATCATCCGACAGAATGTAGACGATAGCCCGGTAGCAAGTCTGGTCACACTCTCGCTGGTGCTCGTAGACCTGGTACTCTGGTGCCCAACGGAACCCCAGAAAGGTAACCATGTCTCTCAGCAACTCTGGAAAACCGGCGGTGCTCTCACAGCGAGTCATGCGAACCACCTGCGGATAGTAGTTGAGACCCATCTGCAGATGATTTGGAAGGTTTTGATTAGACTCCGGTAGATGAAAAAGGATGTGGAAAGCAACAACAAGGTTCAACGGACGATAATGATGTTGAAAAGAACATGATATCGAAGCAACATCGGGAAAACGAGACCAAAAATCCTGAGGTGCTACAGAGAACCCAAAACACGTGAAATCCTAACTTGAAAGTTTAGGTGAGAACAGAAAACAACGTTTCACTTCCTTACCAGAAAAGGGTGGGTGGGTGGGGAAAGAAGAAAAATGGCAGAATTCCTACTCTCACGTTTCATTTTTCCTATATAGCTACAAAATAGTTTCTAGACTCAACTGCGACCAGTAAAAGGGATCCTACAGGCAGACAGGCTCTGATACCATTTTTCGCACCCTGGGTTTCTAGAGGATACTCTCCGCACGAACTGGAAGCCAGGGGCTTGGATTATGGGGCATACATGCTCCCACGTCCCAGCTTCCTGGTAGGCCTGCGCTTATGCGCGACAACACAAGCCCTGCTTCCACCGTCGAAGTAAACTATCCGCTAGGAACCTAAAGGCACTACTGCCGACGTACTTCATAATCAAACACGCACGGTACGTCAACAGTTTGGTACGAATGATAACACAGAATGTCTCTAAGACACAAAAGAATGAAATAAGGGCAACTGGCCTTCACTAAGGCAGAAAATATCGAATACAGTCATCCAGAGGACACATGTCCCAACATATCATCCATTACAACAGCGGAAGCAATCAAAGGGGTCTGAGTACAGACAAATCCATGGCTTAAGAAGCCGGAGAAAATAAAGAAAAGCGAAGCCCATCCACGTAGGTCTGGATCCTGCCCTGGTCCAGCTAACTACTCGTCTGCAGCGTCGTCGAACTCCACAAAGTAGCCATCCTGGGAAGCATCGTAGTCGTAGTCGTACTCTGCGTAAACCACAGCCCCAACGGGGTCAGTACATCCAAGTACTGGCAAGCAAGACTCACAGTTCATCAAGGAGTTACCCGTCAACACAAGCATAGATGCTTGGGATCAACGGAAGAAAGGGGGTGATATAAAAGTTGCTGCTGGCTGCTCTAACCAACTACAGAAAATAACTACAACTTCCGGCTAACAGAAAAGATAAGATCGAGGATTGTAACCAACTGAAAGATAACTTCAACCAAACCCATCCTGGATCTCGCCCCTTATCCAAAGAAGCAATCCGAGGATAACTCACACAGTTGTGATAAGGTGAATCAAGTTATTGTGTGAATAACCTATTACTAGTCAGGTTATTAGTCATTGGGTGAAACATGATTGTACATTATGTTGAAGTTGTCCTGAGTACTTGTTAGCCAGTACTTTCACCAAGTAATCCATAACCGCGGACAACACGGCTTCTCGAGAAGATTATCCCTGCAGGGTTGCACCAATTTGGCCGTACACTCATGAATATCCCGCCAGATGGGATGCCTCCCACCAAGCGGGGCACTCAACACAACCAACCATTCCTCGCATCAAGCCCAAAGCACCTTGGGCGCACGGCTAATCAAGCCCAGAAGAAAATGGACCATCATAGCACTCTAAGACCGTGTCCCCCTATATGCCGACTACGAAAGTTCCACCCTGCGCTGGGCTCGCAAAAACATGCATGCGGCAAATGGAAAACACGAACTAAATGAGGCGATTTGGACGAGATGCGAATCAGGTCAAGTTGAGGGGGGCGCCCATACTCGCTTCCCAAATGCGGGTAGTGCGCTCATCATGGATCAGTAGACAAGACCCTTTTCCTATTAGGGTCGACACTAGCAGGCTCCAAAACCACTCATGGGCCTCCTGCCGGTGCCTTATCATCAAATTATTATTACCATTAGCAATTAACAGGATTGATTGATTAATAACGAGCCCCGGTACAAGATAATAAGATAGTAACAGTAATAACCGACAACAGACTCGAGTAAAAGCAACCCTAAGCATGCTAGATAAGAACAGGCACAAGCAATGGCTGTAGGTATGGAGGTGGTGGCAATATCATGGCTCAAGGTATCATGTGATGGGTTCGGAGAACAAGCAACGATACATAGGGCTAGCAATAGTAGACAAAAAGATAGTATCGACAACAAGTGTGGAAAGGAACTCAATGATTCATGTGAGTGATAACTTGCCTGGCAGCTCAGTCTCGTACTGGGCTAGGTCCTGAGTAGTGGTGTCGTAAGGCTCGTCGGTACCAACGTCGTCGTCTAATCGAGAAGAAGCAAAACAACAACGAAGGAAGACGGGCAATCAATACATGGCATAAGTGCACAAACATTGGATGATGCATGTCATGTTTAATAGATGCACCAAAATAACTTGCTTGACATGAAACACAAGTTTAAATGGATTCCATATGCAAAGGGTGCATATGGAAGCCCATGCTTGGAGTTGAGTTAATTGTTCTATCACTAAGCATCATGTGTAAATGATTTAGTATGATGCATGCATGATGAGGAACAATAAGATAACAAGTTAATTGCAATTGGAATGATAGTTAATTATTTTAGAAAACATTAACAAGTTTGGAATTATTGGTACCTAATGGTGTTGAACAAGTATTGATTGTTTTCAACAATTTAAAGTATGCAAAACCAATTACAAATTTTATATTTGAAAAGTTTATCAAATTTTAGTTGGATTACATGTTTCACAATTTGAAATTGGACTTAGGATTAATTAATTATGAATTAAACAATTTTAAACAATTTTTAATTGAATTAAACAAGATTTAAATATTTTAGGCAATTTAAATTGTTCAAACCAGAAAACAAAATTTATATTTAAATAGAGCATTCAAAATGGTGTGAAAAACATATTTTATTTGTATTATTTGAAAACAGTATGAATTAGTTATGAATTATTTCAAATTGCATTTGAATTATTTGAATTTGAATTTAGATTGCATTTTGAAAATTCAAAACAGAACACAAATTGCATATTTGGAAAGTTTATAAATTTTGGATCAGAATAGACATCAAGTTTGTATTTATTGGGTTCATAAAATGAAAGATATTAAATTTAGAAGTTTCTATTCAAATCTGTTTATTTAAAAAAAAGAATTAGAATTTTTGAGTTGTGCTGAGAAACATTTGTTACGCAGCAGCAGCCTACACGCTGCCACTGCGCAGCGGGCCAGGGGACAGCGTGGCCCTGCGCGAGCACACGTGGCCACAGCGGTCGCTGACAGTGGGCCAGCTGCTGCGGAAGAAAAAGATCAAAAAAAGTTTTGGGGCGCTCAGGACTCGAACCCGCGCCCTCCTTCAGTTTCAGACAGAGCGCTACCAGCTGCGCTGCGTGCAGTTGCTTAACAGTAGAGGGGGATGTTTCAGGTTGAGGTTCAGTTAGAACCCTGAACTTTACTGACGAACAAACGATTGCTCGCCGTCAGACATCGCACGCCGGAGTTGATCCACGCTGATGTGCTCGTTGCGGCGAGTGCGAGAGGATGCAGAGGATGCGCACGGATGCAGAGAAGGGAGGAGGAGCAGAAGGGGTGCTCACCACCGTCGTTGAGGTAGCAGTGACTCGACGCTGACGGGATGCTGACGACGTGGTGACGAAAGGTGGCCGCGGCGAGGTCGTGGACGGTGTCGACGACGTGATGCTCCTCCTGGCTCCCTCTGGTGTCCGTTTCGTAGAGGAAGTAGAGTGGGTGCGTTTGCAGCAAGCGATTGTTGACGAAAGGCCCTGCAACGGCGGCGCGAGCAAAAGATTCAGAGACGGCGCACGGTGGCCGGAGGGAGGAGAGAAACGCGGCGCGGATCTGAGGGATATCTTGCCTGCTTCTGGTGTCCAAGAGGAAGGCGGAAGAGCGGCGACGCGATTGCAAGTGATAGGCGGCTAGGTGGGAGCGAGGTGCGGTGGCGCCATGGATGGATTCAGGTGATCGACGGCGGGAAGGAGATACAGAGAGGGGTGGAGGTGAAATTGCGGCGCTGGAGAGGTGGATGCGGAAACCCTAGCAGCTAGGGCTCAGCTAGGGGGGCTAGGGCGCCTTTTATAGGCCGGAGGCGCTGCGGTGGCCGCCGTGGTCGCGCGCGGTCGCCGTGGAGGCCTCCGATGGGCGGCCGTACGGGAAGAAGACGAAGGAGGGAGCGCGCACGAATCTCCGCGCAGCTCGAAACGGTAAGTGGGGGTTGATGGGTTGGGTCGCTGCGCGCCGGGAAGGAAACGGGCTGGGCCTAGATAGGGTTAGTTAGGTGCCGCTCGCTGCTGATTTTTATTCTTTCTGTTATTATTTTTTTTTGTACTTTTGCTTTTGGAAGAAAACTGTTAAGGTTTTATTTGAGAAAAATTATAGAAAAATTAAGTTAAGCTTTTTAAACAATTAGAAACCACATTGTAAACTTGGATTTCAAAAATTGAAATTTAAAATTATGGTTTGTGTTTGAATTCAAAATAGGGGATTTGAGTTTAATAAAATCTTGATAAAACATGAATAAAAATAGGGTTACCCCTAGGGCTTTAGAATGATTTAGAGGGAAGAAATGTTTGGTGATTTTTATGGTTCCCAAAAGGTACTGATTTGAACTTGGTTTGGGAATTTAAAAAGGTGATTTGAGAATTATTGATTGAATTATTGGTTGGATTTAAAGCAACAATTTAATCAGTGAAAACAAGGAATAAAAGGGGTTGTTTTTATTTGTTATTTTGGTTCCAAAAGTTGTAACAGAGCAAGTATGAAACCATGTTTGAAAAAGGTTTGAATTGAGTTGTGAAAACAGAATAAAACAGATGGAAAACAAATGCAAACAATAAGTAAACATGATGACATGATGCATTGCTTGAAATAAAACAAAGAACAAAGCATTCTAGGGGTATTTTCATACTTGGGATGTTACACTTTTGCTTGAAGAATTTCCTCTTGGAGTTCTTTCCTTTGTTCCTAGCTCCTGCAGTGCCTTTCATATGCTTATTAAGCCGGCATTGCGCATTGGTATGGGTAGGTTTCCCAAATTGCGAATGGTGGACACAGTTTTCCGACTTAATCTTTTCCCACTCTTCCTTTGAGTAGGAGATAGGTTATGTGCTTCTTCCTTTCCATTTGCTGCCATTATCCTTTCCAAAGGCTAGATTGACTTCTTTGGGCTTTGGATGTGCTTCTGGAGTAGCTTTTTTCTCAAAATGAGGCGTCTTTTTTATCTGAGCCAAAGCATCAATATTTCCACCGCTTGCTCTAATCTCGTCTTCGGCTGCTGCATGCTCATTGGCGGTAGTAAGCATAGATCCGAGATCTTTGTGCTCCTTTGAACCAACCATGAACAGTACGAGGCCGTGTTTTAAGCCATTGATGAAAGCATGCATTGTTTGTACATCACTTACTCCAGAGCAGCTATTTTTCATTGATGTCCATCTTGAGATAAAGTCGACATACGGCTCGTCTTCAAACTGGACGCAGCGGTTTAGCTGGTTGATGCTCTTGGGGCGTTTGTATGTTCCCCGAAAATGCTGAGTGAATACTCTAGCCATATCATCCCAACTATCCAATGTTCTTGACGGAAGCCCATTGATCCAATCTCTGGCTCCATCCAGCAACATTAGGGGGAGGAATTTTACCGCCTCTAGATATGTCCCTTTGTTAATCTGGACGGCAGTATAGTAGTCTGAAAGCCAGGTATCCGGTTTGTACTGCCGGTATATTTTTGGTTTGGTGGACCAACTTTGGCGGAGCCAGAATGTAGAGTTATCCTCCGGATCCTATCACTGAAACACTTAGGTCCAAAGTATAGATCATCTCTTTCCGCCTTATCGATGTGTGCGGGATATCTGCCGGCTGAATGGACATAGGGGGATCTGGTCCTTTCTGGCCCATTGTTGTGCGAATGCGCTCTTCCGGGATTATCCCTATTTCGTTCATTATCGTGTCCTTTGGAATGGGGCGGAGTTCTACTCCTTGGCCTTTCTTTGTTCCTAGGAGGAGTACGGGATCTCTCACGCCTGTGAGGATTTTCATATCTTCCGGCCTTTTCAGCTAGGCGTCTCGGAGGCAGCATCATTTTTCCGTCTTTCCGGTTTTGTTCCTCACGATCTTTATTGTCACGGGGTTTATTTCCGTGTTTCGGCATATGGGATCCTGTGCTGGATGCTTCATCCCTGTTGTTCGAGATTTTCTTGTCCTTCTTAGGATCTCCCTTCTTTTCCTTAGAATCAGCTGAATCTCCAGGTTCGCCAGGTCCAGGTGCTCCAGCGGCACAAGTGGCAGTTTTGCATTGGGACGAGTCGTCGTGCAACTTCCCTGATCTTGCTTGTCCTTGCTGTTGCTGTTGCAATGCTTTACCTAGGAAAGCATACACTCCCTGAAGCTTTTCGTATTTGGAGTACAGATCATCATTAAGGATGGCAAACGCGGCTTCCGCGTTTTCAGCTGCGGTTTTACAGATTCGTTCGCCCTTGGCATTTACACCGACAACCTGTCTTTGCCAAGAAGGGTTTTGCAACTGTTCCTTTGCTGGCAGCACATCCGGCCTTGCAATTCCGGGTAATCTCGTGGGTTTTATCCCAAACATATTCCTTCTTTCGAATTCTTCAATTTCCTTCTGCTTTGCTTTTATAGTAGCTTGGGCTTTGGGGAGGTTTTCTTGCGATCGGAATAGTTGTTGCTGCTGCCGCATAAGGGCTTGCCTTCTGGCTTCCAGCACTTCCGGTGGCTCGTACGGTCCAACCGGGGTTTTGATCAGATCGATCTCGTCCTGTTCCGACATTTCTGGAACATGGATTTCTTTGTTTTTCTTCTCCACGGGCTTGACTCCGCTTGCTCCTCCCGCTTCCAGGTTTTGGTTTGCATTATCTGCCAATTTTTTCTTGGCAGTCTTATTTTTCTTCTTGGAAGAGGGAGGTTTTTTGCCAGGTTCTTCTTCTGTCAATTGCTTGACATCAGGATAGATGGGACTAGTTTTTCCGTCCTCTCTTTCCTCATATGGTGGAGGTGTTCTGGGGTCTTCATCTTCTTCGGTGTCCGAGTTATCATTTGGTTTTGCCATAAGTACCCTGCATAGATTTAACCTGTGTTTCGAAAGCGTCTTCATCTTCATCTTCTGAACCTATGTCTTCAGATCCAGATGCGACTCCAATCTTGCCTCTATGGCAGCTAGTACGGAGTCGGCTTCTGAGTTCGTCGTTTCATTGACGGGTGTTGGATCTTCCACTTGTTCTATGGGATTGTTGTTTTCTACTTCTTCCACGGGATTACTTACTTCCGTGTTTTCAGCGACCTCGGACTTCACCATGCCAATGAAGTGAGATCTGATTGCAGGCATCTCCGAAGAGGCAGCAAATTCAGGGTTTTGGCGATCTGAGCAGAATCCGATATCATAGTTTTCTTCAACTGGGTAAAGGGTGGGTGGGATAAATTTGCTTCCACCACAGAATCCCATTGCTTCTGCAGTTAATCCGATAAAGATGTTTGCAGATCCAATCGGTAAAACACAGGCACTTACCAGGTGATTCCGTGCTGGCATATACGATCCGTTGTCGAGGAAGCGCCCGACGTCATTGTCGAATCCCAAGCTTCCGATAGTTATGGTACTGCCGGTTCTGCCGAGTATCCCCGATCGAAACATAACGCCTGACGTCGCTGGCCCCACGGTGGGCGCCAACTGTCCAGACATCGTAGTAGAGTTCATAGAGGGGGGATGCCATGAGTCTACGGGTAGAGACGTGGGGGGACGTGGTAGTACGACAACCAGGAACACCAAATTTACCCAGTTCGGTACGACTCAACTAGGCGACGTTCCTACTCCTGCAATCTCACTAAATCAGGGCTGAAGCCTAAAGTATACAAAGTACAACGTGAGTAGGGTTTCGCTAACTCGGCGAGGATCAACTTCTTGGTGAGTTGGCTTCTAGATAATTGTATGTATCTTTCTTCTCTCCCGTCCGGTTTTATATAGATAGCCGGGTTAGGGCTTATAGAAAGGAAACCTTGAAGACTACAGAAAGTATCTAACTTGGAAATTAGGAATCCGTCTTCTACTCCAAACTGCACCACTTTGGTCCATGGTCCGGGTTCTTCTACAATCCGGCTTCTGCGTGTCAGCTTACTGGGCCGCCTAATGGACTGTGATCCATTACCAACAGGCCACCCTGGTAATCCGGCTCTTTAGGACAATGCCGGATATACCCCTACTCGTCATATATCCGACACCCAGACTGAAAGGAAGCGCGGGGCCCGCTAAGACGTCGTCCCGGCCTTCAACCTCTGGTAGGGCCCGATTAGTCCCTCATAAGGGGACAACCCCGTTTGGTTCCAAATGAGTGTCAGCCATTTAACTTGGAACATGCGGGGGTTCGGGCGTCGCCAGTTGGTGGATCATCTTTGAGATGAAGACCCAGATATAGTTGGTATTCGGGAGACGATTCGTCAGGATTTCTCGATCCCGGAATTGGAAGGCCCGAGCCGCCATAGATTTGTGTGGCAATGGCTTCCGGCTACGGGTCGCTCTGGTGGGATCCTCCTTGGTGCTAAGTAGGATACCTTCGAGGTAGAGGATATGGACCGCGTGGAGTTCTTGATCATGTCCCTGACCCATAGACGGACTCACCTTCAGTGGGAGGTAATTATTGTGTATGGACCCGTGGATCACAGTAGGTCTCATTAGTTTCTGGAGGAAATAAGGGCGAAGGTGGGGCGCTTCACTATTCCGGTAGTTGTGGCGGGAGACTTTAATCTTATCCGGTCTTCCGAGGAGAAGAGCTTGGATTATGTGGACTTCCCTAGGATGAGGTTGTTTAATGACTTCATCGATGAGATGGACCTTATTGATATCGAGCGGGTGGGGGTGCGATACACCTAGTCCAATAATCAGGTGGATCTTATCCGTAGTGTATTGGACCAGGTGTTAGTCTCGGTAGACTGGAAGGCGGCCTTCCCGATGTGCTTGCTGTGTGCCAGTACACGAGTGGGCTCCGACGACTCCCCCCTGATCTTCTCGACTAGTGGGGTAGTGGAACCTAGACCGAACCGCTTTCATTTTAAATACTTCTGGCTTGGTCAGCTAGGATTCGTGGAAGCGGTTCGTGGTAGGTGGTTAGCGGCGGCCGCATCCCCACCCTCTCGCCGTCTCTAACTGAATGCTCAACTGAGGTCGTGTACAACAACCTTAACCGCACAAGCCTGGGATGGGCCTACCACCATCCCTAGAGGAGCCGTATGAGGCGGAAGCTCCACGTACGGTTTTGAAGCCGACCCCCCCCTCCCCCGCGAGTGTACAATGCGGTGGACGTGTGGCACTTTTGTGCCAAGAGCGTCCGCCAATTCATGCGGGGGTGGGAGGCCCATATCGGAGCTGAGATTCGTAGGAATAAAGCCTCCCTACTTGGCCAAATCCAGACTCTGGACTTGGCCGCTGACACAGGGGGCCTTACCTCGGATGAGTGGGTCCAGCGGTATGCCCTTGAATCGTCCCTTATGGAGATTTACAAGGGCGAGGAGGTCTTCTGGCGTCAACGTAGTTGCCAGACTTGGATTCTTAAGGGAGACTCCAATACGTCATACTTCAATGCTATTGCTAATGGACAACGCCGGAGATGCTCCATCCCACTTCTTTGGGCCAGCGGTGACCTGTTAGACAAGGAGGCGGCCTTATCCACCCATATCTAGTCCTTCTATAAGGATCTATTTACTGCTAGCCCCCGTTCAGGGGTGGCATCCCTTGCGGCCCTAGTCTCGCCGGAGGAGTTCGCGACGCTTTTGCTTCCTTTCCTGCTGGAGGAGGTACGACGTGCGGTTATGGAGATGAAAGATAACTCGGTCCCGGGGCAGGATGGGCTTCCTGTCTCCTTCTTCCAGTCCTTCTGGGAGACTATCCAGGAGGTGATCTGTCATAGGGCTACCCCCAGTTAGGGTAAAGCTCAGTGTGAAATGGTGTCCAAGGAGTCGACAACGAGATACTGTTGACCGAGTTAAGGGAAGATCCCGACATGTGGCTACCGAGATATTGCTATCTCGGAAGGAGGAGTTTTGTGTTTCATCTTGCAGGTGGATGTTCACCCGGGATATCCGAATTACACTTGGAGAAACCGGGTTATGAGAAGAATCTGTTATCCCGGAGCAAGGTCAATGGATTAGGTGAATCCCGAAGATCACAGGAGAGTACACGCGTGCGGTTCAACTTACAAGGCAAATGATGTAGAAGCGTACATGGGTACAGTGCATGGGTAGGGCAAGGCCACGTCCTGTTTGACAAGGGGGACATGACAGTAGATGACTTTTGGCACCGTGCCAGTAGGCGTGTGCTATGGCACAATGATCTCCGCCTAACCCTGTACGCCCTGTCAGTGGCCACCGGTATATAAGGTGGCCACACCCCTCCTGCGCGAGGGACGAGGCCCCAGACGAGGCATCCAGTAGACATTTCACTCCTTAGAGAAAATATCCAGAGAGATCCTTCTTCTTCCTCTAGCTAGGAGTGCTCGAGGAGCACTTTGTATCTCGGGTATACACATATATTGAGGCAGACAAGCAGGAGTTGGGGTGTTACCTCCACACGAGGTCCCTGAACCTGGGTAGATCCTTGTGTTTGCAGTTTTCTAAGCGCACCTTTTGGTGTCCCATCCCTCCCCGGATATCTACAATGTCCATCGGCCCCTAAGTCAAGTCATCCCATGGCATATGCCGTGACGCCACCAGAACATGATCATGCTGATGTTCTAGGAATTTTACACTGGTACTCTCGTGATGTAGCGCCTTAATTTTGGTGTGGTGACTTTGATCCCGAAAGTTGTCGGGGCCATAAATATCCGTCAGTTTAGGCCCATCATGTTCATAAATGTCATCCAAAGTCTTGTCTAAGGTATGTGCAATGCGCCTGGCTCCGGTGGCTAAGCGCATTACACACCCCTTTCAAGTTTGCTTTCCTCAAGGGTCGCTTTATTCATGATGGTATCCTAGGACTTCATGAGGTTGTACATGAGGTAAAGGTATGTCACCACAAAGGGGTCTTTTTGAAGCTTGATTTTCAAAAAGCATATGATCATCTGGACTGGTCTTTCCTACGCCAGGTGGACCAACATCGTGGCTTTGATGATAGGTTCATCACGTGGATTATGCAACTCATCTTCAGTGGCAATATTGCGATCAACATAAATGGGACATTGGTCCCTATGTTAGATCGTCTTGTGGGGTGAGGCAGGGGGATCCAATTTCCCCATTCTATTTGACCTGGACGTGGATGCCATAGCGGCTATACTAGATAAAGTCAGGATAGCCGGCCACATTTATGGTGTGTTTGGGCATCTCATTCCCGGGAAGGAATCACCCACTTACAGTATGCAGACGATATGAATATGGTTGAGGGATTGGGATTGGATTTTGTCAATCTCAAGTTCTTGTTTATGTGTTTTGAGGCCATGTCGGGCCTCAAGATTAACTTCGATAAGAGCAAAGTAGCTGTCCTCAGGTTTATCCATAGGAACAACAGCGGATAGCGGACAATCTCAATTGCAGGTTATCCACCTTTATTTTTAACTATCTGGGGGTCCTGCTGGGCGACTCGAGGATCCTCATCAAGGACCTTGAGCCCCTGTTGGGAAGGGTAAGACATCAGGCAAAACCCTGTGCTGATTGGGTCCCGCCTATCTAGTATCCCCTCCTATATGATGGGGATTTACTCCTCGCCGGAGGGGGTCCACACCGCTTTCGACAAGGAATTATCCCATTCTTCTAGCAAGATGCTAAAGGGAAACAGAAATACCACATGGTCAAATGGGTGGATGTGTGCGCCCCCAAAGATATGGGGTGCATAGGGATTACAACCTCCTGTAAGATGAATGTCGCCCTCATGCTGAAATGGGTCTGGCGCATTCTGCGGGAGGAGGGGGCCTTTGGCTCCAGCTTCTTAAAGTCAAATACCTATAGGACCGCCCGCTCCTCGCTTGCGATCGACATGAGGGATCTGTCTTTTGGAGGTCCATCTAATCGATAAAGAAGGACATTAGAAAAGGGGCTAGGTCCAGGATTTGCGATGGTCGGGGTACCATGTTTTGGATGGACCCGTGGCTTCAGGAGCGGTAGCTACAACCGGAGTTCCCGAGACTCTTTGCTATCTGCTCTGACCCTTCCCAACTAGTGGCGTCAGCGGTCCAAAATGGGACTTCGAACATCTTGTTCCGACGAACATTTGGGTCGGCTGAGACCGCTGAGTGGGAGCAACTCAGGATCAATTTGCCCGATTCCCTTCCAGAGGGCCCTGACCAAGTGACCTGGTCCCTGGCCCCCTCTGGGTCCTTTTCAAACAAATCGGAGCATAGGGTCCAGTTCTCTAGGCCAATTAGTTCTTGGGCCTCTCCCCTATGGAAGGCCCCGCTACCGCTCAAGATTAAGATATTTGTTTGGCAACTACTACGGGACAGGTTGCCCTCTGGGATCGAAGTGGCTAAGCGCCATGGCCCGGGGGGATGGCATGTGCCCTCTTTGTAGGTGCCCTGAGTCCAGTATACACATCTTCTTTGTGGGTCTTGTTGCTCGGTTTCTGTGGAAATTCGCCCATGAGGCGTTGGGGCCGTCGTGGCAGGCCTTGGACCTCGGGTAGTTCTTGGAAGTCCAGGCACACCGGGCCGGGGGGAGGGTAGACGCCTCGTCTGGATGGTGTTCGCGGCAATGATGTGGTCACTGTGGACTACATGCAATAAGATGGTGACTGAGAAGATCTTTCTGCGACATGCTTCTGACTCTATTTCAAATGTTTGGCTCTATTGCAGCAGTGGTACCCGCTCTATAGACAGCGGGACAGGGCGCGGCTAGACGACTACATCGACAGACTTCTAGTGGCTGCGCGCCGCATCACCTCGTCAGTGACACCCTAAGGACTCCCCCTCCCCTTGTGGCTCTACTTCCTGTCTACCGACACTACCCCCTCCGCCGCTCTCTTGATGTCTCTTTCTCCCTGTTTGGGCTTTGTTGTGTTGTTGCCCCAGCAATTTCTATTTGTTTGATGTTGTACCTGATACTCTATATGACTGTTATGGTGGTTGCTTTATTTATAAAACGGGGCGAAAAGCCTGTTTCGAGAGTTCACCGTTTTACAGAAAAACGGCTGTAATTTTTCACTCACGTAAATATTGACGGAAGGACCACTTAGATTGTCGTTTATTTCTTCTGTTGTTTATGTTTCTTGTTCAATTCACGCGCTAAAGGGCGTAAAAGGTTACGGAGACCATCAGAGGCACAGTTAAATCCACCCGTAAATTATGGGCACAACGAACCGACGCTAGAAATATTCGGGGCTAGGAAAAGAATAAGACAATATTCCAAGCATGACCTAAGATGTGTCTTCGCTAGACGTTGGAGACACTTCGGGGACAACGGGCTACGCCAACAGCCAGGAAGCCATCGGCCTAGCCCAGATTACAGTCGGCGTAGCCTACACCGACGACAGCTGTTAGCGTAACCCGATGGCGTCAGCGTAGGAAAAACCGTCGGCCTAGGAAAAAAATTCTAAGCATTCTTAATTTTCACCAAAAAAAAAAATTCAAATTTTATTTTCCCAATTTTTATTTGAATTGTTCACACTAGAGACATATTTATCTTTATCGCTAAGAATTCTTAATTTAAATTTAAATCGCTTACTTCTACTGACACTTTCCAATCGTTCACCCATCCTCATTTTCAACCGTTCACCCATCCTCAGACTACTCTAGCCCAGCACGCTTAACTTATTAGTTCCTTCCCTATGAGTTGGCTAGAAACAATGGATGCTTTGTTGACAATATTATCCTATCAATCCTATTAACCCTTGGACCATCATGCCACACTGCACGACTTTATTTTGTGAATCCAAATAATTATTTAAGTAAAAAATGAATAATTAATAATAATCTTGAATTCCAATAATAATTAAAAAATTATCTTTTTCGTTCAATATTGAATAATTCATATATACAAATCTGTAAATCAAAATTTTACAAATAATATGTCTAAATCGATTAGAAAAATGAGAGGAATTTAAATATGACATTAGTATAATCTTTTCCATCATGTATAGGGATTTACTAAGTGGGGTGATGAGTGTGTGGTATAGGGTCACACCTTGGAAAATTAGGTGTCAAAACTAGGGTTTCTGCTGAAAACATGCCAAACTTGGGCACCAAATGATCAAACCATGTTAGATAGTATTTTCTCCCGGATAACAATTGGTCCAACATTACTTGACTTTTTTTACACATAATACAACACCAGGTTCATATACAAAACTACTTACATAAAATTATCGTTTTGAAACGATTAAGTGCATGGGAAATTCATGGTCAAAGCATGAATTTGGATAGTCAAAATAGACCTATATTTTGGAACAGAGGTAGTACAACATTATGATTCATCTTTTCTATTTGTAAAATCCGTGCACTTCCTTCGATGACTAAGGTGTTTGTCATATTTTTTTTCAAAAAACCAAGAGAACAGAGAAATTTGTTAATTGTAAAACACATACACTTACATCAAGCTCAAGGGCTAAGGTGTTTGCTATATTTTACATAAAACAAATAACATTCCCATTAGGTTCTATTGGAAAGCATCATATCAAGGTTTTATGGAACAAGCTTTATAGCAAATATATTTTAAGGTAATTCAGAGTTGCACGCATAAGCACATGGTTCTGGATGCAAATAAATAATTTACACATATAAAATAAAATGCAAAAACATGTATTTGTCATTTGGGGGCAGAAGATTTTTATGGGAAAGAAGTATCTCTACGGGTGAAAAAGTTCAATTCAAAACCTTTTTCTTTTCATACCACTAAATTTCTGTGAGGTTCCTTGTTTACTTGAATGAAAATTGTCACAAACACAAACTACGTGAAATTCTACAAAAAAAAAACATTTAATGTGTTTGCCACATTCCATAATTTTACTATTCATTATCTAAGCATGTGCTCAGTAGAACCATTTTAGTACCTAATACGTTGCAAACGTATATATAATTTTTGATGCTCCATGCTTGTTTTCTACCCAATACCTTTTGTTTTCCACGTGTTTTCCTTCGTTTTCCGGATGTTTTCACAGACTAACCTATTAACAAGGTGCCCCAGGCCAGTTGTTGTTTTTTGCTGTTTTTCTATTTCAAAAAAGTTCTTCAGGAAATATTCTCGAAAATGGCTGAAAATCCACGAAGATCAATTTTTACCTGGAACAAAGACAGAGTCCAAAGGAGAGGCCGAGGGAAGCCAAGGGGCCACCGGGAGGGTGCCAACGCCCCCCTAAGCCGGGCCTGGTGGGCCCCTGGGAGCTCCCGGCACTGCCTCACGTCCCCCTTTCACTTATAAATTGTCTGTATCCCTAAAACGTTGGGGAGGGAGTTATTTTCCACGAAACATACAAAGAGGCTCCGTCACCTCGAAAGTCCATCTAGGGCTTCTAGAGTCCTGCTCCGGCACCCTGCCGGAGAGGGGCATCGTCACCGGAGGTCTCTACATCTCCATGATGGCCTCCGGAGTCCGGACAAATGCGTGAGTTGTTGATCTCGGGACTACGGGTCCATATCAGTAGCTAGATGGTTGTTCTATCCCCTATGCCTCCATATTTAGAGTCTCGTGAGCTGCCTCACATGATCGAGACCATCGTTATGTAATTGTGCATGTTGTGTTTGCTGGGATCCGATGAACCATGAGATTATGATTATTTTGTTCATGTCAATCTGAGATGCTTCACTTATATTTGTAGAGAGTTTTAATATTGTATTGCAATGCTCTCCGGTGTTTATGATTACCTTGGCCACGTAGTTGTTTTCACCTCCAAGAGAGGGTTTATATGCTAGATAGTGGGTTCATGCCTCCTTGTTGCTTGCGCTCGAGTGACAGAAACGTGCGGGTGGGGGGATGTGTTGTTGCCACTAGGAAGAAAACAGCGGTGCTCTTGTCTACGGATTGTAACCACTGCTTATATTACATATTGATCTTAATGCATTTGTCTATTGCACACCTAGCAATCACTTCGTTGCTGCAACTTAATATCAAGGGATTTGTTGGGTAGCTTTCTTGAGGTGGACTTTTAGATATAAATGCATGCTGGATAGCGGCCCATATGCCTTGACATAATTCCTACAATGTTAGAACCCGTGAACTTTATCTCTTCATAATAGTATTGTTATACGTTCATGATTTGTCAATTTCCTAGTTGTAATTTGTTCACCCAATATGTTTGTTTTCTTTGGAGAGACACCACTAGTGAACCTATGGCTCCCGATCCTGTTTTCCTCATATTGCAAACCTTCTTTTAAGAACTTTTATAATGGTTTCCTTGTTGTTCTGTTTTTACTTTTATTGTTTTCCAAGACTCTATATGTTTAATTCCCCTGTTTTTAGCGAGACCTGAAGATTGACAACCTTCGGAATGTTGGGGCAACAGAGAGTTTGTGCTTGTATGCAGGTTCCATGCTTCGTCAATAGTACTTTCTGGCGCTGTTGATAAAACAACATTCTTCAAGACTACAAAGTCCTACTAGTTCGATAACTCTGGTTCTATACCAGGGAAAAACTTGCTCTAGACTACAGCATACCTTCCGCTTGGGGTCTCCCAACGAGCGTGTGATCACGTCATCATCAATTACTTTTTCTAGCGCCATTGCCGGGGAATTATAGCTTGCTGCAAGGGGAGTCCCACACTTTCACTATGTTTATTTTGTTTTGTTCTTGCTTAGTTTACTTTTGTTTAGTCTTGTTTTCTCACTATCAAACCCTCGCCCCCCCCCCCCCAAAAAAAATTATCTGGTTCCAGTCTTTTATTTGTTTTATCTTGCAAGCATTTCTACCAATGATAATACCAAGCTTTGTGACTTTACTAGTACCAATAAAAATGATTTTATATGCACACCAATTGCTCCACCTGCTGCTATAGCAGACTCTTATGAAATTAAACCTTCTTTGTTGAATCTTGTCATGAAAGATCAATTTTCTGGTATTGGAGAAGATGCTGCCTCTCATTTAAAAATAACTTTGTTGAGTTATGTGACATGCAAAAATATAAAGAGGTAGATGGTGATATTGTGAAATTAAGATTTCCCCCTTTCTCTTTAAGAGGAAGAGCTAAGGAATGGTTATATTCTTTCCCTAGAAATAGCATGGATTCTTCGACTAAATGCAAATATGCTTTTATTGGGAAGTATTATCCACTTGCAAAAATTATATAATTGAGGAATAACATTATGAACTTTAGACAAATAAATAATGAACATGTTTCTCAAGCTTGGGAAAGAATGAAAACTATGGTTAAGAATTGTCCCACACACGGACTAACTACGTGGATGGTTGTCCAAAGTTTTTATGCAGGATTTTTTTTTCCAAGGAATTCATTGGATTCAGTTGCGGGAGTAACCTTCATGAGCCTCACTTTAGGTTCAAAAAAAAAGTTATTGGAGAATCTAATGAGAAACTTATGGAGTGTGAACACACGTTCGTTGGGAGACCCCAAGAGGAAGGCATGAAGAGTACAATAGAGAGTTTTCCCTTAGAAAAAAACCAAGGTTTAATCGGACCAGTTGAAGAAAGAAATCACTTCTGAAGGTTGATGATAGCTGATGTTGGCAGGGCGCACTACCGGGCTCAGCAGCAACGTGGAATCTACACACAACACAACCCAGATACTTTGCCCCAACGAAACTGTGAGGTTGTCAATCTCGCCGGTTTTGCTGAACACAAAGGATTAGACGTATAGTGTGGAAAATGATGTATGATTGCAGTGAATGAAAAGAGACAGTGTTTGTAGTGAAATAGAATAGTGCTTGCAATAGAAAGAACAGTGTTTGCAGTAAGTTGTATTATAGGTGTAAAAGAATGGACCGGGTCCACAGTTCACTAGTGGTGTCTCTCTAAAACTGGATAAATAACATGCTGGGTAAACAAATTACAGCTGGGCAATCGATAGAAATAGAGGCTGCACCGTGTTGCATATGCAAGACACGATGATCACTATGCGATTTATTTGGGCATTACAACATGATACATAGACCATAATCCAACTCCATCTATGACTAATAATCCACCCTCAGAACGTATTAAGTTGGAAGCAACCGATTATTAAGTTGGAAGCAACCGATTATTGTATTAAGTAAAGTGTGCAATGTAAACAATAGAATTATCCTTAGACAAAGCATTGTTGTTTTATCCCTAGTGGCAACAGCACATCCACAATCTTAGGAGTTATTGTCACTCTCCAAGATAACTCGATGCATGAACCCACTATCGAGCATAAATACTCCCTTTTGGAGTTACAAGCATCAACTTGGCCAGAGCATCTACTAGTAACATAGATAATGCAAGATCACAAATAACATATAAAAGATAGATCTATAATCACCTTGACATAGCATTCAATATTCATCGGATCCCAGCAAACACGACATGTAGCATTACAATAAGATGATCTTGATCATGTTAGACATCTCATAAGATCTAAGCATTATTGCACAAAAGAGAGGAGAAGACAATAATCTAGCTACTTCTATGGACCCGTAGTCCAAGGATGAACTACTCACGCATCACTCTGGAGGCAGGCATGCTGATGTAGAGCCCTCCGGTGATGATTTCCCCTCCCGACAGAGTGCCTGGTAGAGCTTCAGAACCCTCCCGAACTAGGGTTGACGATGACGACGGCTATGGAACTTTTCGTGGATGGGGGCTCGGGTATTTAGGGTTTTCCCGATAATATAAATTTATAGGAGAAAGGGCGATATCGGTGGACGCTCGAGGGGCCCACACCACCCGGTGGCGCGGCCAGGGCGCGCCACTCTATGGTGTGGCTGCTCACCTGCCCCCCTCCAGGTATCCTTCGGATTGCGGGTACGTGTCAGAAAAATAGAACCCTGGGATTTTGTTTCGTCCAATTCTGAGAATATTTCCAGAACAACTTTTCTGAAACCAAAAATAGTAGAAAACAGGAACTGGCGCTGTAGCATCTTGTTAATAGGTTAGTCCCAGAAAATCCATAAAAATGGTATAAAATGTATAGAAAACATGTATCAAATGTCGTAATATTAATCATGGAACATCAGAAATTATTGACGCGTTGGAGATGTATCAAGCGTCCCCAAGCTTAGTTCTGCTCGTCCTCGAGTAGGTAAAACAATAAAAACAGAATGATTTCTGAGGTGACATGCTAATAACACAATCTTGATCATCATTATTGCAAAAGCATTGTAAGCTGAGATCATGCTGTAGCATCCGCTTAATAGGTTAGTCCCAGAAAATCCATAAAAATGGTATAAAATGTATAGAAAACATGTATCAAATGTCGTAATATTAATCATGGAACATCAGAAATTATTGACGCGTTGGAGATGTATCAAGCGTCCCCAAGCTTAGTTCTACTCGTCCTCGAGTAGGTAAAACGATAAAAACAGAATGATTTCTGAGGTGACATGCTAATAACACAATCTTGATCATCATTATTGCAAAAGCATTGTAAGCTGAGATCATAGTACTCTAAACATAGGCATTATAGATATAATCCTAACAATGTAACTTAGAAACCATGGTGCAACATAAAAACTAACACAAACAAAATATCGTGAGTAATAATGCACCAAAAGTTATACATTTGTTTTGACCATAAAGAAAACATAGCAAAGTGGTATTCCGCTTGTCCTTAAAGTGATAGCAAAACATAAATGCCAGGACAACTTCAAAGTTCAAGTGGTGACTAGATACAAATAATTTGAGAACAAGTAATAACATATCATGAATCAATCAATAATAATCTTTGGGACTGATGCACATTATAGTCAGAATGACAACTATGCTCTCTTAATTGGTGCATAAAGTTAGAAGATGAAGACTCAACATAAAAATAAAAGAAAGGCCCTTCGCAGAGGGAAGCATGGATTAAATCATGTGCTAGAGATTTTTATTTGATTAAAAGAGAGGTATTGAAAACAACTTTGAGAGACGTGTATGTCTATTTCAATGAATCGTAAATAAACAATACATTACGTCACAAGTTAACTAGACTTTACAAGAGCGGCTCCTATTGAAGGACGTTCTTTCTACTGGGGGCCAGTAGATCATCCCTCTTTTCTTTTGTTTACACAATTATGCTTTGACTGATAAATCAGGGGGAAAAAGTGAAGATAATTGTGATGTAACCAAATTTGGGGCTGGGCACCCCGTTGCCAGCTCTTCTAGCGAATTGGATAAGTGGATGTGCCACTAGTCCAGGTGTGTAAACTCCAATCAACAAGTGAAATAAAGATCGTCTACTTACGTCCTCATGAGCTGAAACAGAGCACATAACAGGTATAATTTTTGAAGATTTAAAGGTAGCACATGAGAAATTTACTTGGAGTGGCGGTTAAATAGCACATATAGGTAGGTATGGTGGACACATTTGGCAAACTTTTGGTTTTTGGGAGTTAGATGCACGAGTAGAGCTTATACTCAGTACAGGTGAAGGCTAGCAAAAGACTGGGAGCAATAAATTAAGAGAGCAATAATGGCCATAATCATGCATAGCAACAAAAACATTATTAATCAAAGCATAAATGATATTTCAAGTCAAAAACTAAATGATCATAGAGGCTAGAGGTGACTGGTTTGTAGTCATAACATGGTGTAAGGATGCGCCAAGGCAACCAAATAAAGCATTCGAAGGAGAATACCACAATATTATGCTTCGATATGATAAAAGCAACACATGATTTCTTTCAATGGCACATTAAGAACTATCAGATATTTGAGAAAAGTCATGCTACAACAGTAACTACTCAGCATAAATTAAAATAATATCTAACATGACATGATAAAGTCTACGCCACAGTCTAAACAAGCTTCACTTGCACCGTTATAAGCATGAAATGTTATATTGCTTTCCAACACCAATCACTTTATATCAATGAAAACTCTCCAGATAATTTGCATGAAAAAAGAGAGTACTACTCTACAAGAACTAATAGCTCTGAATAAGAGATGCATGAAAAACAGGAGATACAAGGATTGCAGTAGCTAGATGATAAACGAAGAATACGAGCATGATAAATGAAGAATACGAGTATTCATATGAAAAAGCGGAGCATGTCTCTCTCCCAGACCAGATGCGGGTTCCAACCAAGTTTATTACATAAAACAAAATAAAACAAAAACAAACAGACGCTCCAAGTTAAATGCATATGATGTGACCGAATAAAAATAAAGTTTCACTAGATGTGACCTGATAAGTTACTGATGAAGTAGGAGATGCCTTGGGCATCCCCAAGCTTAGACGCTTGAGTCTTCTTGGAATTTGATGGGATGATCCACGGTGGCATCCCCAAGCTTAGGATTTTCAGTCTTCTTGATCACAGTATATCATCCTCTTCTCTTGACCCTTGAAAACTTCCTTCACACCAAACTCGAAGTGATTCTCATTAGAGGGTTAGTGCATAATAAAAAAACTCACATATTCTCCGTGGAAACAAATATTACTAATACTTCCTAAATATTAGCTATAGTCGCCGATGTTTTTGTGGAGCAAAGAAATCCACTCAACATATTAAAAGAGAGAATGCAAAGTAAAAGGTAGAATCTGTCAAAACCAGAACAGTCTATAAAGACGAATTTTTTCGAGGCACTTAAGTTGCTCAGATCAGAATACTCCAATCAAAGAACAGTTGCGTAAATATATCAAGATCACGCACAAAAAAATTCAGTATGTTTCGATTTTTCTAGAAATTATGGCGAATTAAACGGTGGATACAAAAAATCTGTTCATGTGCAGAAATCCAAATCTAGCATCAACTTTGCAATAGAGACTTTACTTTACACAACAATATAAAAAATTAAAGACACAAAGGAGGTTCTACAGAAGTAAACAACACATTGACTCAAAGAAAACAGAAGAAAAATTGCAAAAAAAACAAAACATGGGTTATCTCGCAAGAAGTGTTTTTCTTTAACGCCTTTTAGCTAGGCACAGAAAGCAAGAAGATGCTCACATAAAAAATATGAATCAAGAAAAAGAGAGCGTCAAGAAACAAGTATATAAAAAATTTAAGTCTAACCCACTTCCAATGCATAGGAATCTTGTAAGGAAATAAATTAAAGAAACTCAAACTAGAAATTATGGGAAGGTAGAACAAGAGCAAATTCAAAACTTTCTACAAAAAGAGAGGTCTTTTAGCAAAATGAAAATCCCTACAACCATATTTTCCTCTCTCATAATAATTTTCAGTAGCATCATGAACAAACTCAACAACATAATTATCACATAAAGCATGTTTGTCATGGTCTAAAAGCACACAATTCATATCAAGCTCAAAAATAGTGGGATCAAAATTAAAAATAAAGACCTATTCTTTCTCACTTTTAGCAATAGCAAAATAAGATGATTGGTCAGTCTTAAAAGTTATGGGACACATTATAGCAATCCTATTTTCAGTAGCATTATAACTTATAACATCAAGTAACATAGGACCATCATCTAGAGCATTATCATATAAATTTTCTAAACAAACTTCCTCGTTATCATGCATATCGATACTTGGAATAAATAGAGGATTATCATAAAATTTATCAAAGTAGCATGGATTATCATAAATAACAGTAGAAATATTATCCTCACAAGTTTCATTCATAGTAGTACCTAGGTCACAAGTACAACAAGTATCAATTTCATCAAAAAGGGATATTTAAAAATAATCAATAGGATCATCACAATTATAATATAAAACTCATCCTCCTTTGGTAAGAATGGAGGGCTATCAAATAAGGTATGAGTTAAAGAGTTACTCTCATTGCGAGGTATACATGGGTATCTACTCCATTCTTCCTCCTCTTGATCATCACTCTCCTCCTCTTTTTCATCCAATGAGCTTCCAAATTTAGCGATTTCTTCTCTCATAGGCTCCTGCGAGGAATTAGTCTCTTCCTTTAGTGGAGAGAATCTATAAAGATATTTAAGAATATGACCATTTTCTTCCTTGTAATTATCAAAGCAAAATTCAAGTATATCATAAATCTCATATTTATAAGGTGCATCATAAATATTTTCAAGCAAATAAGAAATTTCGAATGCACCCTTCCAAGCAATAAATTCTTCAATTTGTTCCACATCATAAAAGCCATAATTTCCCTTAACATAAGAACATATGGTAACATTATCATTATAATCACATTGAAAAGAGAGGTTTTTATACCTCCTATAGCAACAAGATTTACCAAAGCAATAAGTAACATTATAAGTAGAGCACAAGTTTTTAGCAATGATATACAATTTATTAATTTGTTCCCATAAGTGTTTCCCTTTTTGTGACAAGCGGTGTTCCTTACAATATTTTTGTTCGTCTTCCGTGCACCCACCTTGCCAACAAAATCTAGTTTCAAAGAAATCAACCACTGCTAGCAAGCTTGATAAATCAAGTAACAAGCAAGATAATAACAACGTAAAGAGATTGGAGGTGAGAGACTCCCCTTGCAAAAATCCTCTTCCTCCCCGGCAACGGCGCTAGAAAACAAGCTGGTGTGTAGTTGACGGGAGGCTGCTTGGTCTTGAAGACTTCGAAGTCCCCGACAATGGCGTCATAAAACAAGCTTGAGGGCGTGTGAACACATGTTCGTTCGGAAACCCCAAGAGGAAGGTATGAAGAGTACAACTGAGAGTTTTCCCTCAGAAAGAAACCAAGGTTTAATCGTACAAGTAGGAGAAAGAAATCACTTTTGAAGGTTGATGATAGCTGATGTTGGCAGGGCACACTACCAGGCTCAGCAGGAATGTGGAATCTGCACACCACACAACCCAAATACTTTGCCCCAACGAAGCAATGAGGTTGTCAATCTCACCGGTTTTGCTGAACACAAAGGATTAGACGTATAGTGTGGAAAATGATGTATGATTGCAATGGATGAAAATAGAATAGTGTTTGGAGTGAACGAGAATAGTGGTTGCAGTAGAAAGAATAGTGTTTGCAGTAGGTTGTATTATCAGTGTAAAAGAATGGACCAGGATCCATAGTTCACTAGTGGTGTCTCTCCAAAACAGATAAATAACATGATGGGTAAACAAATTACAGCTGGGCAATCAATAGAAATAGAGGTTGCAGCATAGTGCATATGCAAGACACGGTGATTACTATTAGATTTATTTGGGCATTACAATATGATACATAGACCGTAATCCAACTGCATCTATGACTAATAAGCCACCCTCAGAACATAATCCAAGCAGACTTTGGGTATTAAGTTGGAAGCAACAGATTATTGCATTAAGTAAAGTGCGTAATGTAAACAATAGAATTATCCTTAGATAAAGCATTCTTGTTTCACCCCTAGTGGCAACAACACATCCACAATCTTAGGAGTTGTTGTCACTCTCCCAGATAACTGGAGGCATGAACCCATTATCGAGCATAAATACTCCCTCTTGGAGTTACAAGCATCAACTTGGCCAGAGCATCTACTAGTAACGGAGATCATGTAAGATCACAAATAACATATAAAAGATAGATATATAATCAACTTGACATAGCATTCAATATTCATCGGATCCCAACAAGCACGACATGTAGCATTACAATAAGATGATCTTGATCATGTTAGGCATCTCATAAGATCTAAGGATTATGGCACAAAAGAGAGGAGAAGACAATAATCTAGCTACTTCTATGGACCCGTAGTCCATGGATGAACTACTCACGCATCACTCCGGAGGAAGGCATGGTGATGTAGAGCCCTCCGGTGATGATTTCCCCTCCCGGCAGAGTGCCTGGGAGAGCTTCAGAACCCTCCCAAACTAGGGTTGACGATGACGGCGGCTATGGAACTTTATTGGATGGGGGCTTGGGTATTTAGGGTTTTCCCGACAATATAAATTTATAGGATAATGGGCGATGTCGGTGGGCGCTTGAGGGGCCCACACCACCTGGTGGCGCGGCCAGGGGGCGCCACCCTATGGTGTGGTTGCTCACCTGCCCCCCTCCAGGTCTCCTCTGGATTGCGGGTACGTGTCAGAAAAATAGAACCCTGGGATTTTGTTTCGTCCAATTCTGAGAATATGTCCAGAACAACTTTTCTGAAACCAAAAACAGGAGAAAACATGAATTGGCATTGTGGCATCTTGTTAATAGGTTAGTCTCAGGATATCCATAAAAATGATATAAAGTGTATAGAAAACTTGTAACAATTGTCATAATAGTAATCACGGAACATCAGAAATTATATATACGTTGGAGACGTATCACAAACTGTTCCCAATGGCACGTAGAAAGGGCTCCAACAGGTAAAAAGGTAAATTTTGTTGAGGAGGTCTCTTCTTTGAGTGATAAAATTGATATGCTTGCTTATTTTCTAGCTAAAAAAGTGCCAATAGATCCTAATAATGTTCCCTTGAACTCTCTGGTTTCTAATGAGAATGATCAAATTGAGGTGAATTTTATTGCTAGAAACAATTTCAACAATAGTACTTACAAGAATAACGTTGGTGGTAACAAATATAGGCCATATCCTAATAATAATGACAATTCATATGGGAATTCGTATGGAAATTCTTATAACAATCCTAAAAGTTCCACCTCTTATCTTGAGAACATGCTTAAATAATTTATCAGTACACAAAAATATTTCAATGAAACTATTGATGAAAGGCTTGCAAAACTAGATAATCTTGTGCTGAAAGTTGATAGTCTTGCTCATGATGTAGTAATTTTAAAAATTAGGACTACACCTCTTGATGCCAAGAAAAATGAACCTATAAATTCTATACAGGTTCAAATAAATGAGAACATCATAATGTTAGCTCAAATACGTGCTAGAAGAGAAAGGAAAGCTCAAATTGCTACAAAAGCTGCTAAAAGTGAGCACGTTAAAACTTGTACCATCCAAACCTTTGAGGAAGTTAAATCTTTCAGTACCAATGAGTATCCTAATGCTTCTAAACATGTTGATGTAAAAAAAATGAGATTGGAGAGTTCATGACTTTAGGTAGAAGGAGTCCCAAAAGTTCGAAGATTAAAAATATTTCTAGTGAGAAAATTGTTGAAAGTGGGATTGAGGACAATATGACTTTAGGAGAATTTTTTCCACCATGTTTGAGGATGATAAACTTGATTTTGATAATTGCACCATCTCTGATGTTATTAAGTTCTTACAAAAATTAGCTAAAGACCCTTATGCCAGTAAGATGAATATTACTTTCACTAAACACATCACTAATGCTCTCATCGAAGCTAGAGAAGAAAGGCTCAAACTTGAAGCCTATATTCCTAGAAAATTACAAGATGGTTGGGAGCCCACTATTATAATAAGAGTGGATGATTTTTATTGCAATTCTTTGTGTGAACTTGGTGCAAGTTCTTCTATTATGCCTAAAAGTTTACATGATATGCTTGATTTGAAACCTTTGGATGAGAGTATTTTGGGAGTGCATCTTATAGACTCCACTGTTAAAAGACCTTTGGGAAGGATGATGTTCTTATTATTTCTAATGATAATTATGTCCCCGTTGATTTTCTTGTTGTGGATATTGAATGCAATGCTTCTTATTCTATCATTTTGGGGAGACCTTTTCTTTGCACCGTTGGTGCTATTATTGGTATGAAAAAGAGAATTATAAGATTTCACTTCCCCCTTAAAAAGGGCATGGAACATTTCCCTAGAAAGAGAATGAAGTTACCTTTTGAGTACCTTGTGAGGACTATCCATGATTCTATTAATAATACTTGATTCGTTCTTCATGCCTAGCTAAAAGTCGTTAAAGAAAAGCGCTTGTCGGAGGTAACCCACTTTTGTTTTCCTTCGTTATCCTTTTGTTTTCTTCTGTTTTATTTTGTACTTTTTGTGTTTTGGAAGTTGTTACCTCTGTAGCAACCGATCCTTATCCTTTTTATTTCTTTTTTGTGCCAAGAGTAACCTCTAATTGAGAGTTAGTTGATACGTCCAAAACGTATCTCCTTTTTCGAACACTTTTCTTATTGTTTTCCTCTAAACTTGTGAGTTTTGGATACCACTAACACAGACTAACGTTGTTTTCAGAAGAATTACCTTGGTGTCTCGTTTTTGTGCAGAAAAATCAACTTTCGGGAAAATGCCCAGAAAAGACCCCGAAGACCTTAAAACACCCGAATACCCTTGGAGCTAGAAGGAGTCCCGGAGAGGGGCCACACCACCCATGGGCGCCCCCCTTGGCTGCGCCGGCTGGTTGTGTGGGACCCCAGGCAATGTCGCACCCGGACTTCTAGAGGATACACACAACCCGCTAAACAGTAGATAATTGGCTTACGGGGCCTACCTGCACCCGCATCTCAATATGAGTAGGCCAACACGTAAACGTGTGACAACCATCCTATACTATTCATCGTCTGTGAAACCATCCAATAGGAATCCGAATACTTCCATTGATGTACTTCATAACATACACACATGGTACGTCAACGGCATTTGAATAAGTGATATCACAACAAATGTCTAAGACACAAAGAAATAGAAATAAGTGGCAAAAGCTCTCAGTAGAGCAGAGATAGCAAATACAGTCATGTAGAGGACACATGTCCCAATAAGTCATCATTACATCACAGCGGAAGCATCCAAAGTGTCTGAGTACAGACAAGATCCAAATAGGCCTAAGAGGCCGGAAACGAAAAGAACGGAGCCCATCCACAAAGTCTCGGATCCTGCCCGGGTCCGCTATCTACTTGTCAGCAGTCTCGTCATACTCCACGTAGTAGCCACCATGGGGATCCTCGGAAACGTAGTCTGCAGAACCAGCAGCCCCAAAGGGGTCAGTACGGACGAGTACTGGCAAGCAAGACGCACAAGATACCAAAGTGTACCCGACAACACCAAGTACAGATGCTTTGGGTTCAACGGAAGATAGGTGATACAAAGGTGCGGCAGCGGGATGCACTAACCAACTACAGAGACACGCTACAACATCCGGCTAAAAGAAAGGGATAAGATAGCGCATCGGAGCCAACTACCACTAACCTCAAACAAACCCATCCTGGATCTCGCCCCTTATCCAAAGAAGCAATCCGAGGATAACCCACACAGTTGGATTAATGAAGGTTCAGGTTATTGTGACAATATGCCTATTACTAGTCACATTATTATTAATTAGGTGTAAGTTGTCTAATCCTTGTTAGCCAGCCCTATCACCAAGTCATCCATAACTGCGGACAACACGGCTTCTCAAGAAGATTTAACCCTGCAGGGATGCGCCAATTTGGCCGTACACGTAAGAATAACCCGCCAGGCGGGGATCAAACCCACCAAGCAGGCCACTCAACACAACCCAACTCTTCTTCGCATCAAGCCCAAAGAACCCCGTGCAATTGAGCGCACGGCTAATCAAGCCCCACGAAGAAAAGGGGACCCTCATAGCACTCTAAGAACGTGTCTCCCTAAATGCCGACTACAAAAGTTCCCACCCTGGCGCCAAGGGTTCGCACTTGCATATGCATGCGGCAAATGGAAAACCCGAACTAAATGAGGCGATTTGGACGAGATGCGAATCGAATCAAAATTGTGGGGGGCGCCCATACACGCTTCCCACATGCGGTTAGCGCGCTCATCATGGATCTAGAGGACAAGAACTTTTCCTGAGTTCGACACTAGCAGGCCTCAAAACCATACCCGGCCTCCTGCCGGTGCCTTAACATCAAATTATTATTACCTCAAACATTAACATGTTGTTGTTTAAATATCGAGCCCCCAGAACATAATAAATATGGTAAAAGAAATAACGGACATCAGACTCGAGCACAACAACCCTAAGCATGCTAGTAAGACACAGGCAACAGGCAACAGGGTTATAGGTGTGGAGGTGAGGCTATATCAGGGTTACAGGATAACATGTGATAGGATCGGAACACAAGCAACGAATCATAAGGCTAGCAGATTAGACAACGGAAAGTATCGGTATCAAGTGTGGAAAGGGCACAATGGTTCAGGTGAGTGAATACTTGCCTGCAAACTCAGTAGCCTGGTACTGGGCTAACTCCTCTGAAGTGGAATCGTAAACCTCGTCTGTCTCAACGTCGTCGTCTATTCGAGAAGAAGCAAACAAACAACGAAGAGAGACGAACAATCAATAACATGGCATAATGCACAAACATGGGATGATGCATGACATTTTAATGCAAGTAAGAGATCATGGACATGATCATCAAGTTAAATGAGTGTCCCAAATAAGTTTGCATTATTTGGAAACCTCTCATATTTATCTTAGTGGCCTATTATTAATTTTAATAAGACCAATACAACAAAAGTATTCCCACATGCATGAAATGATGCTTTTCTGTTATTAATTGAAGTTCTTTCCATTTTGGTATAGTTTCCATAATTTTTGGGTGAAGAAAATAATAAATAAGAATTAATTCTTATTGTTTTCATTTCTTCCATTTTTGGTAAACAAATTAAAAAGAGGTACTTTCAGTTACAAAAGCATGGGAAATACTTGAAAACATGTGGACAATATTTCACTGAACATTTTGAGATATTAAACATAATTTTTGGATCATTATTGAATTTATTATGCATTTTTCCATAAGCATTTTTATTCTGCCCCTTTTAATAAACAGAAGGAAACATGTTCAAATTTAATTCAATTGTGACCAAATAAAATACCACTGTGTAGAGTTTGTTAAGACAAAATTTTAGAGCCCAAGTTTCCTCAATTTGGGTGAACAGAACTCAAGTTATGAATTTCCAAAGTTTCAAATTTTAATAGCCATTTCTGTATTTAATTATTTAGTGCAAAATTTATTACAGAAAGATGTTGACATTTTTACATTTTTCGAAAGTGCTCACAGTTATGAATCTACAGAAATTTGAATCACCAAAATTGGAGCATTTATGAATATTTGGTGGAATTTACAAGATAAGATTTGATCTGCTTTGGTGCTGGGCTGCGGGAAATAAATCCAAAAAAGAATTGCGCGGGGGAGGGGGAGGGGGACTCGAACCCGCGCCCCTGGGCTCGCGCGCGTGAGGCCTGCACCACTGGGCTGCTGCTCAGTTTCTGATAGATGTGGAAGGGGGTGGGTTTTGAGGTGTATTCGTGCGGGATTTCTGAAACTGTCGAACTTCGACGAGGACGAACAGGACGGGCGACGCCGGCGGCTGTGCGTGCGCGGCGCGTGCGGCGTGCGGTGCTGGAGCGCGAGTGGGCGCGGTGCGTGCAAGGGATGAGAGGAGTGCGGAGGGGTTGCTCACCTAGCGACTGAAGACGCGCAGAGACGGTGGCGCGCAGAGCAGGCGGCCGCGATGACCGGCGGAAAAGGGCGACGACGTCGTCGCCTCGGCCGTCCTTTGGCCGAGGTGTCTTCAGAGAACCGGTAGCCCGCACCTCCCTGGTTCCATTCCCGCGAAGAAGATCCCTCGAAGGAGACCACGGCGACCGCACCCTCACCTCAAAATTCCGACCATGGTGGCAGCTTCTCCGGTTCAGAAGGTTCAGAGCAAGAAATTTCAGAGAGGTAGAGGAGGAGATGGGATCAGGGCGGCGGCGGCTGGAGAGGGAAAGAGATAGGGGGCTAGGGTTTCCCTAGGACCTCGGGGTAGTTATAGAGAGGGAAGGGAGCAGGTAGGGGCTGCAGGTGGGGGAGGATCTCCCCTTCTCTATCTCCGTACAGAGGAGGAAGATGACAGGCGTGGGAGCTGGGCCTGTTTTGGGGTCGTAGGTGGCCTGGGCCGGCCTGTTGGCTGGCCTGGCTGCCTCCCCCTCTTTTTTTTCTTTTTTTTGTAGAGAATAGAAAAGAGAGGAATAGATAGAAAAGAGAGGTGAGATTTGGAATTTTATTTTGCAAATATTTTTAATGGATTAAGTAACTCAAAAGCCCAGTTGCATGATGTTTTGTTTTCAATTTTTTTAAATATTTGTGGATGTTTGAATTTTAAATGAATTTTCTTGAGCTTTGCAATAATTGCATTATTTGAAAACTTAACCAAGTCAATGATGTGAAAATTCAAGTTTATGGAAGCAATTGATTTGTTTCTGTTAGTGATTTATTTTGAAAACATTGGAACATACCAAGTCTAAACCAATTGGTTTGAAATTGAATTGAATTTCAAACTGAAACACATACCACATGCAATGCTTATGATGACATGATGCATTAACATAAATTAACAAGAAGCAAAACATTCTAAGATTGTTTTCATACTTGGGATGTTACAAAACGCCCCCCTTGAAGGAATCGCGCCCCGAGATTCCTACTGAGAAGAGAAAAGGTCCGGATACTTCTTGCGAAGATCCTCTTCGGTCTCCCACGTTGCCTCTTTATCGGAATGATGAGACCACTGCACTTTTAAGAACTTGGTGCTCTTGTTGCGAGTTTTGCGCTCGGTCTCATCGAGAATGCGAATAGGGTGCTCTTCATAAGAGAGGTCTTCTTGCAGTTCAATGGAATCATGATCAACTGCACGACCTAGATCTTTGAAGCACTTCTTGAGCTGTGACACGTGAAAGACATCGTGCACCTTGGATAGCTTTTCTGGAAGTTCAAGACGATAGGCATTTTCTGCACGCCTTGAGAGAATGTTGAAGGGACCAATATATCTTGGTGCAAGCTTTCCTTTGACACCAAAACGATGAGTGCCTCTGAGGGGAGTTACATGGAGATATGCTTTGTCTCCAGCTGCATAGACCATGTCCCTGTGCTTGCTGTCATAGTAGCTTTTCTGACAAGACTGAGCAACCTTCAGACTGTCACGAATGATGCGAACTTTCTCTTCGGCCTCCTTAACAATGTCAGGGCCTAAGAGTGAACGTTCACCAGCTCCAGACCAATTGATTGGACTCCTGCATCTGCGGCCATAGAGAGCCTCGAATGGTGCCATGCCTAGACTTGCCTGGAAGCTGTTGTTGTAGGAGAATTCAGCATATGGAAGACATTCCTCCCATTTCATGCCAAAAGAGAGACCACATGCTCTGAGCATATCCTCGAGAATCTGATTGACTCTTTCGACTTGCCCTTGAGACTGAGGATGATAGGCTAGACTGAACAGAAGCTTTGTTTCCAAAGCTTCTTGAAAGCTTTTCCAGAAATGAGAAGTGAAGATGCTTCCACGGTCTGAGCTTATTTCCAATGGAATACCATGAAGAGGAACAATCTTTGCTGTGTAGAGCTCTGCTAACTGACTAGCTGAGATTGTTTCTTTGACAGGAAAGAAGTGAGCGACTTTAGTGAGTCGATCAATGACAACGAAGATTGCATCGTTGCCCCTCTTTGGACTTTGGGAAACCCGTGACGAAGTCCATTTCAATCATGTCCCACTTCCATTCTGGGATTTTCAGAGGTTGGAGAAGACCGGCTGTTTTCTAATGAACTGCCTTGACACGCTGACAGACGTCGCATTCAGAAACGTATTGAGCAATTTCACGTTTCATGCTAGGCCACCAATACAGTGTCTTGAGATCCTGGTACATCTTTGTACTTCCAGGGTGTATGGAAAGAGGAGTTTCATGAGCCTCCTTGAGAGTGACATTTTTAAGACTTTGAATTTGAGGAACTGCAATGCGTCCTTCGAAGAACACAGTTCCCTTGTCATCAATTGAGAAGCACTCAAATTTCTCATTGCCTGCTTTGATGTGTTCTACAATCTTCTTGATTTCAGCATCACGAAGTTGTTCAGAACGAATCTTGTCCTCGAGAGTTGGACTGGCTGTCAAGTTTGCAAGATAGCCTTGAGGAACAAGACCAAGGTTCAGCTTCTGGAATTCTTCACGAAGAGGAGGTTGGCTTTCCATGATCATGAGATTATTGCAATACGATTTGCGACTGAGAGCATCGGCCATAACATTAGCCTTGCCTGGAGTGTAAGAAATGGTAAGATCAAAGTCTTTGATCTTTTCAATCCATCTCCTTTGTCTGAGGTTTAGATCTGGTTGAGTGAAGATGTACTTCAGACTCTTATGATCGGAAAAGATTTCAGTGCGATTACCCAACAAGTATTGTCTCCATTTCTTGAGGGCAAACACAACTGCTGCGAGTTCAAGGTCATGAGTGGGATAATTGAGCTCATGTGTGTTCAACTGACGTGAAGCATAAGCCACAACTTGACGTTCTTGCATGAGAACTGCACCTAGACCTTGGAGAGAAGCATCACACAATATTTGGAAAGGTTTGGAAGGATCTGGGCCAACCAGAACTGGTGTAGAAGTGAGTTTAGTCTTCAGGAGATTGAAGCTTTCATCACATTGTGGAGACCAGACGAACTTCTTGTCCTTCTTTGTGAGGTCAGTGAGAGGTTTGGCAATCTTGGAGAAGTTTGGGACGAAGCGACGGCAATAGCTAGCCAAGCCAAGAAAACTTCGTACTTGTTTCACCGTCTTTGGAGGTTTCCAATCAACAATTGCTTTAACCTTTTCTGGATCAATGGCTATGCCCTTGGCAGAGATGACATGACCAAGATAAACGACTTCGGAAATCCAAAACTCACATTTGGAGAACTTGGCATAGAGACGATGCTCGCGAAGCTTCATGAGAGTGAGACGACGATGTTCTTCATGCTCTTCCTCGGATTTGGAGTAGACAAGAATGTCATCAAGATATACCACAACGAACTTGTCTAGGTATTCATGGAAGACAGAATTCATGAGTCAAGAGAAGGTCGCCGGTGCGTTGGTGAGACCAAAGGACATGACAGTGAATTCATATAGACCGTAGCGAGTGGTGAAGGCTGTCTTTGGAATATCCTCTTTTCTGATCTTTATTTGATGGTAACCCATTCTCAAGTCCAACTTGGAGAATATAGAGGCTCCAGCAAGTTGATCAAAAAGATCATCGATGCGAGGAATTGGATACTTATTTTTGATGGTCTTCTCGTTATGAGACGAGTCTCTTTGTTTGATCCTTCTTCGCAACGAACAGAGTTGGGCATCCCCAAGCCGAGGAACTAGGTTGAATGTAACCTTTTTCCATGTACATATCAATTTGTTCCTTCAACAACTTCAGCTCGGGAGTTCCTATCTTGTAGGGATGCTTAGAGATTGGAGCAGTACCTGGTTCAAGTTCGATCACGAACTCAACAGGTCTGTCCGGAGGCATTCCTGGCAACTCTTCTGGAAAGACGTCAGGGAAGTCGCAAACCACCGGAACATTTTCAAGTGAAGGTAGAGGATTTGCATTGAGGGTGTATAGCTGACTGGAACTTGATTCATGTGGAGAATAGATTATCTGGCCAGAAGGGTGGAACAGAGTTATTGACTTTTGAGCATAGTCAATTCTTGCTTTATTGGCCTTCAGCCAATCCATACCAAGAATGACATCAATGTCAGAATTTCCAAGCAACATGAGAGAAGCAAGGAATATGTGACCTTCAATTAAGATTTGATTGTCCTTACTTATCTTGGAAGTCAACATTTGGGATCCCGGGGAGTGAACAGTGATCTGATTGCTTAGTGGAACCACAATTAGGTTGTTTGTTGTGGCAAAGGTCTTTGACACAAAAGAATGTGATGCTCCGGTATCAAACAACACTTTAGCTGGAATAGAGTTTACGGGAAATGTACCGAGAACGACGTCAGGAGCTTCCTCAGCTTTGTCGATCTTGACATGGTTCACTCTTGCGGTCCTCCGGACAGGCCTGTTGTTGGAGTTGAAGGCCTTAGGCGGGGGAGCGCGCACCAGTGCCTGGTTTGTGTTAGGACAAGGTGGTGGTGGAGGTAGCTGCCTCTGCGTGCACTTGTCGGCGTAGTGTCCCGTCTGCTTGCACTTGTAGCATGTGACGACATGAGGAGGCCCTGGCCTTGGCTGCCCCATCGAAGCCCTTGGATCATGCAGCTGAGCAGGGTTGGGTGGGCGGGAGCGAAGCCTGGAGAAGTTTGGGCATATGGAGCCCGAGTGACAGCACCATTTGGTACCCAGATGCGGCGCTTCTGCGGAGGGGTGGTCATGTTGGAGGAGGAACCACCCTCACGTGAGTGCTTGCGAGATTCCTCGAACGCCTTGCGCCCATTTTCTTCATTGAGCGCGGTGTTAACGAGATCCTCGAAGCTGTCGGCCTTGACATTGGTGAGGGCATACTTGAGTTCCGGGTTAAAGCCTCTGCGGAACCTTGCCATCTTTTTAGCTTCAGTGGACACCTCATCTCCAGCGTATCGAGCGAGGCGATTGAACTCACTCTGATACCCGATGACGTCCAACTTTCCCTGCTTGAGAGAGCAAAACTCTTCACGCATTCTTTCCATGAGACCATCTAGAATGTGGTGTTTCAGGAAGGCTTCCTTGAAACGATCCCACGTGACTGGCATGCCAGTTCTCATGGCCTGGAAGTTTTCCCACCAAGAAGCAGCCTGACCCTTCAGCAGATAGGAAGCATACTTGACCTTGTCTTCTTCAGCTACGTGTGCAATATCCAGAGCCTTGGCTATCTCACGGATCCAGTCATCAGCGTCTAGGGGCTCGCGTGTGGCCACGAAAGCTCTCGGACCCAGACTGAGAAACTCCTTGATGCTCACTCGTGGAGCTGTCTGGTTGATGTGCTGATTAGCCTGAAACTGCGCCATCTGCATCATGACTTGGGTCATCTGAGTCAACAGCTCCGTGATTGGCGGTGGTTCAGGCGTGGTGTTCCTTGTTGGCGGCATCCTAAATGGAAATGCATTTTAGCACAACAATAGAAAAGGATAGACTTGGCAACCGAAAGAGAGATTACTCTGACGCAAGAATAGATAACCAAAAGGTACACCATCACATGTTCAAGTACATCAGAATATCCAACACACCATAAATGGTTCGAATACCAAAGGATAACTAAACATAGCTAAGAATGGATACATCGGTACTCCCATGCTCATCACGCAGGACGGCGGCGAGGAGTACGGCGAGAGGTACGGTGAGGGGTACGCCCACGAAAGTAGGTGGAACGATGATCCACGTAGATCTGACGTGGTCTGAGACCGACTCTAGGCGTGGTGAAGTACATATCGTCGACTCCCTGTGCTCCAAAGCGGGGAATCCCAGTGTAACCAGCACCAAGGTTAAGGAGTGGACCTATGATCGGCTCGTAACCTCCAGCATCTGGGAGACGACGCCCCACTGGATGATCGAAACGTGCAAAGCGGTCGTCTCCAACCAAGTCGGTGGTGTAAGTCGCCAGACGAGTCAAAGCAAGGTAAAGCTGCTCTCTGACTGAAGCCAACTCCTGAGATAGTGTGCGGGCAACTGCGTCACTGTGTCTCACAAACTGAGCGGTGGTGTGCAGCCTGGAGTTATCATGCTCGTAAACATCCAAGTTGTCGTAGAGAGTGAAGTGAGCTCCCTCCGAAGTGATGTAACCACGGGGGATGTGGCGATAAATAGAATCGTCAAATCCCCAGTAGTCAGCACGAAGGACGGTGAGGCTCACATAAGCTGCCTGCTGCACAGCCATATCCACTGTGGAACCCACTGCCTCGTAGCGGTGGACTACGCTCATGCCATCATCTGACAGAATGTAGACGATAGCCTGGTAGTAGGTCTGCTAAAACTCTCGCTGCTGCTCGTAGACCTGGTACTCTGGTGCCCAACGGAACCCCAGAAAAGTGACCATGTCTCTCAGCATCTCCGGATAACCGGTAGTGCTCTCACAACGAGTCCTACGAACCACCTGCGGGTAGAACCTGAGATCCATCTGCAGATGATCGGGGAAGCTTTGATTAGACGCCGGTAGAAAAACTGAAGTGGCAAGCAACAACAAGGTTCCAACGGACGAAAAGGATCTTGAGAAGAACATGATATCGAAGCAACATTTGGGAAACACGAGACCAAACACTCCTGAGGTACTACGGAAAACCCATCCGGGCTTCTAGAGGATCAATATCTACTGCTTAAGGAATAGAGGATCTGCTTCCGGGGCTTATGTGCCTCCGTTCTCAATCGTGAGTAGGC
The DNA here is from genome assembly GCA_028641055.1 of Alopecurus myosuroides. Lineage (NCBI taxonomy): Eukaryota > Viridiplantae > Streptophyta > Magnoliopsida > Poales > Poaceae > Alopecurus > Alopecurus myosuroides. The sequence goes on along the minus strand of CM054059.1, from coordinate 263,289,183 downwards.
AACATGAAAATCATGTCACAACCACCTCCATTCCTATGGTCTAGTAGATATAACCATCCTAGAGAAACCAGGATACGTGAACTCCTAACTTGAAAGTTTAGATGAGAAGAGAAAACAACGTTGCACTTCCTTACCAGAAAAAGGGAGGGTGGGTGGGGAAAGAAATAAAAGAACAGAATTCCTACTCTCACGTTTCATTTTTCCTATATAGCTACAAAATAGTTTCTAGACTCAACTGCGACCAGTAAAAGGGATCCTACAGGCAGACAGGCTCTGATACCATTTGTCGCACCCGGACTTCTAGAGGATACACACAGCCCGCTAAACAGTAGATAATTGGCTTACAGGGCCTACCTGCACCCGCATCTCAATATGAGTAGGCCAACACGTAAACGTGTGACAACCATCCTCTACTATTCATCGTCTGTGAAACCATCCAATAGGAATCCGAATACTTCCATTGACGTACTTCATAACATACACACATGGTACGTCAACGACATTTGAACAAGTGATATCACAACAAATCTCTAAGACACAAAGAAATAGAAATAAGTGGCAAAAGCTCTCACTAGAGCAGAGATAGCAAATACAGTCATGCAGAGGACACATGTCCCAACAAGTCATCATTACATCACAGCGGAAGCATCCAAAGTGTCTGAGTACAGACAAGATCCAAATAGGCCTAAGAGGCCGGAAACGAAAAGAACGGAGCCCATCCACGAAGTCTCGGATCCTGCCCGGGTCCGCTATCTACTCGTCAGCAGCCTCGTCATACTCCACGTAGTAGCCACCATGGGGATCCTCGGAAACGGAGTCTGCAGAACCAGCAGCCCCAAAGGGGTCAGTACGGACGAGTACTGGCAAGCAAGACGCACAAGATACCAAAGTGTACCCGACAACACCAAGTACATACGCTTTGGGTTCAACGGAAGATAGGTGATACAAAGGTGCGGCAGCGGGATGCACTAACCAACTACAGAGACACGCTACAACATCCGGCTAAAAGAAAGGGATAAGATAGCGCATCGGAGCCAACTACCACTAACCTCAAACAAACCCATCCTGGATCTCGCCCCTTATCCAAAGAAGCAATCCGAGGATAACCCACACAGTTGGATTAATGAAGGTTCAGGTTATTGTGACAATATGCCTATTACTAGTCACATTATTATTAATTAGGTGTAAGTTGTCTAATCCTTGTTAGCCAGCCCTATCACCAAGTCATCCATAACCGCGGACAACACGGCTTCTCGAGAAGATTTAACCCTGCAGGGATGCGCCAATTTGGCCGTACACGTAAGAATAACCCGCCAGGCGGGGATCAAACCCACCAAGCAGGTCACTCAACACAACCCAACTCTTCTTCGCATCAAGCCCAAAGAACCCCGTGCAATTGAGCGCACGGCTAATCAAGCCCCACGAAGAAAAGGGGACCCTCATAGCACTCTAAGAACGTGTCTCCCTAAATGCCGACTACAAAAGTTACCACCCTTGCGCCAAGGGTTCGCACCTGCATATGCATGCGGCAAATGGAAAACCCGAACTAAATGAGGCGATTTGGACGAGATGCGAATCGAATCAAAATTGCGGGGGGCGCCCATACACGCTTCCCACATGCGGTTAGCGCGCTCATCATGGATCTAGAGGACAAGAACTTTTCCTGAGTTCGACACTAGCAGGCCTCAAAACCATACCCGGCCTCCTGCCGGTGCCTTAACATCAAATTATTATTACCTCAAACATTAACAGGTTGTTGTTTAAATATCGAGCCCCCAGAACATAATAAATATGGTAAAAGAAATAACGGACATCAGACTCAAGCACAACAACCCTAAGCATGCTAGTAAGACACAGGCAACAGGCAACAGGGTTATAGGTGTGGGGGTGAGGCTATATCAGGGTTACAGGATAACATGTGATAGGATCGGAACACAAGCAACGAATCATAAGGCTAGCAGATTAGACAACGGAAAGTATTGGTATCAAGTGTGGAAAGGAAACAATGGTTCAGCTGAGTGAATACTTTCCTGCAAACTCAGTAGCCTGGTACTGGGCTAACTCCTCTGAAGTGGAATCGTAAACCTCGTCTGTCTCAACGTTGTCGTCTATTCGAGAAGAAGCAAACAAACAACGAAGAGAGACGGACAATCAATAACATGGCATAATGCACAAACATGGGATGATGCATGACATTTTAATGCAAGTAATAGATCATGGACATGATCATCAAGTTAAATGAGTGTCCCAAATAAGTTTGCATTATTTGGAAACCTCTCATATTTATCTTAGTGGCCTATTATTAATTTTAATAAGACCAATACATCAAAAGTATACCCACATGCATGAAATGATGCTTTTCTGTTATTAATTGAAGTTCTTTCCATTTTGGTATAGTTTCCATAATTTTTGGGTGAAGAAAATAATAAATAAGAATTAATTCTTATTGTTTTCATTTCTGCCATTTTTGGTAAACAAATTAAAAAGAGGTACTTTCAGTTACAAAAGCATGGGAAATACTTGAAAACATGTGGACAATGTTTCACTGAACATTTTGAGATATTAAACATAATTTTTTGGATCATTAGTGAATTTATTATGCATTTTTCCATAAGCATTTTTATTCTGCCCCTTTTAGTAAACAGAAGAAAACATGTTCAAATTTAATTCAATTGTGACCAAATAAAATACCACTGTGTAGAGTTTGTTAAGACAAAATTTTAGAGCCCAAGTTTGCTCAATTTGGGTGAACACAACTCAAGTTATGAATTTCCAAAGTTTCAAATTTTAATAGTCATTTATGTATTTAATTATTTAGTGCAAAATTTATTACAGAAACATGTTGACATTTTTACATTTTTCGAAGTGCTCACAGTTATGAATCTACAGAAATTTGAATCACCAAAATTGGAGCATTTATGAATATTTGGTGGAATTTACAAGATAAGATTTGATCTGCTTTGGGGCTGGGCTGCGGGAAATAAATCCAAAAAAGAATTGCGAGGGGGGGGACTCGAACCCGCGCCCCTGGGCTCGCGCGCGTGAGGCCTGCGCCACTGGGCTGCTGCTCAGTTTCTAATAGATGTGGAAGGGGGTGGGTTTTGAGGTGTATCCGTGCGGGATTTCTGAAACTGCCGAACTTCGACGAGGACGAACGGGACGGGCGACGCCGGCGGCTGTGCGTGCGCGGCGCGTGCGGCGTGCGGTGCTGGAGCGCGAGTGGGCGCGGTGCGTGCAGGGGATGAGATGAGTGCGGAGGGGCTGCTCACCTAGCGACTGAAGACGCGCAGAGACGGTGGCGCGCAGAGCAGGCGGCCGCGGTGACCGGTGGAAAAGGGCGACGGCGTCGTCGCCTCGGCCGTCCTTTGGACGAGGTGTCTTCAGAGAACCGGTAGCCCGTACCTCCCTGGTTCCATTCCCGCGAAGAAGATCCCTCGAAGACGACCACGGCGACCGCACCCTCACCTCAAACTTCCGACCATGGTGGCAGCTCCTCCGGTTCAGAAGGTTCAGAGCAAGAAATTTTAGAGAGGTAGAGGAGGAGATGGGATCAGGGCGGCGGCGGCTGGAGAGGGAAAGAGAGAGGGGTTAGGGTTTCCCTAGGACCTCGGGGTAGTTATAGAGAGGGAAGGGAGCAGGTAGGGGCTGCAGGTGGGGGAGGATCTCCCCTTCTCTGTCTCCGTACAGAGGAGGAAGACAACAGGCGTGGGAGCTAGGCCTGTTTTGGGGTCGTAGGAGGCCTGGGCCGGCCTGTTGGCTGGCCTGGCTGCCTCCCCCTCTTTTTTTTTCTTTTTTTGTAGAGAATAGAAAAGAGAGGAATAGATATAAAAGAGAGGTGAGATTTGGAATTTTATTTTGCAAATATTTTTAATGGATTAAGTAACTCAAAAGCCCAGTTGCATGATGTTTTGTTTTCAAAAAATTTAAATATTTGTGGATGTTTGAATTTTAAATGAATTTGCTTGAGCTTTGCAATAATTGCATTATTTGAAAACTTAACCAAGTCAATTATGTGAAAATTCAAGTTTATGGAAGCAATTGATTTTTTTATGTTAGTGATTTATTTTTAAAACATTGGAACATACCAAGTATGAACCAATTGGTTTGAAATTGAACTGAATTTCAAATTGAAACACATGCCACATGCAATGCTTATGATGACATGATGCATTAACATAAATTAACAAGAAGCAAAACATTCTAAGGTTGTTTTCATACTTGGGATGTTACAGGCAACCCCTCGAGGTCCCCTTTAGACTACATATCCCCCATAGACCTAAAACGCGAGGGGGTTCGTCATATTCCACAGAAACACATAGAGCGCCGCCGCCACCTCGAAACTCAATTCGGGGACCAGAAGTTCCTGTTCTGGCGCCCTGCCGGGAAAGGGATTTGAAGGAGATCATCGTCATCGAACCCACCACCTCTTCTCCATCAACCATCCATGATTCCCCCGTTGATGTCTAACTAAACACCGCTGTAGGCTGAGAGGGATGGAAGGGATTGGATGAGATTGATCATGTAATAATGCGAGATTGTTAGGGCATAGTGCCTAGGATCCATTGTTAGTGTTTTGTACCGTTGTTGCAACTTGTTATGCTTAATGCTTGTCACTAGGGCCCGAGTGCCATGATCTCAGATCTGAACATGTTATTGTTTCATGAGTATAATTATGCTTCTTGATCATATCTACAAGTTGTTTACACATGTCATTGTCCGGACCCGAGGCCCCAAAGTGACAGAATTTGGGACAACCAGAGGGGATGGCTGTGATGTGAGGATCACGTGTGTTCACGGAGTGTTAATGCTTTGTTGAGGTGCTTTATTAAAAGGAGCACCTTAATTACAAGTAGTTTCCCTAGAGGCCCTGCTGCCACGGGCTGGTAGGACAAAAGATGTTGTGCAAGTTTCTCATTGTGAGCACGTATGACTATATTGGAACACATGCCTATGGTTTGCCTAGAAGTTGGATGATTTATTATTTTTATCTGCAATGCCCATGTTTAGATTATTACATGACCTATGTTATCCATGCAACGCCCGTTCATCCATTCCCGCTATGCCTACAGTACTCCCATCCTGCTGTTTTCCGCGATTGCTACTGATGTTACTATTTTACTATTGCTATTACTTTACTACTATTGCTGCTATAAAACTGTTACCACTGATAAATTGTTGCGAGCAAGTCTACTTTCAGGTGCAGCTGAATTGACAACTCAGTTGTTAAGGCTAATAAATATTCTTTGGCTCCCCTTGTGTCGAATCAATAAATTTGGGTTTTACTTCCATCGAAGACTGTTGCTATCCCCTATACTTGTGGGTCATCAAGACTATTGATGGAGGGATAGTAACCCGGTAGGCCAACGCCAAGGTATAACCCGGCCCAATGGACGCTGCGCAAGATCCGGCTAAGAATAAAGGAGCTTCTGGAAGGCCCAAGTTCGTAGGCCTCGTAACCCAGATTGTGGGTTACGGTAAGGAAAGTTAGGGTTTTTCGTGCGCGGTGTCCGGGTAGGGTTCAGGGTGCGCCTTGGAGGGCAAGCCAGGGGGTCCGGGTGCTTTATAAACCGGCCCCTCGGTCTAGTTTAGAGATCCAAGAGTTCTAGCAATATCGTTTGATATCGAGCATCCAGCATACCACGAGAGTTGAGTTAATATATCAAGATCGGAGACTCGGCGACTTGATTGCCGGCTACCAGATCGAGTACCATCATGTTTTCCTCTGAGCTAAACCCTCTCCCAAACACATGTGTCGTCTTGCCCCAAGATCAGTTACCCCCGGTAACGTCTGCCGTGATTATCCCACGACAGTTGGTGCCCACCGTGGGGCCTGCGTCCAAAGGTGTTTACATCACGGGAGAAGCTCGGAAGAACATGGAAAATCTAGTCATCGGCGAGATCTGCATCGACCACGAAGGAGAGAAGATGGTGGACGATTCCGGCTGGGGGCCAGAGTCGGATCACCTCGAATCCGGATCTATCATGACAATCGGCCAGATCAGCGTCTTCATCGGTATGGTACGTACTTCCGGTTCGATCCCTGACGACTTTGGGTTTGATTCTGTGTCAGGGAAGACCACCTATATCCAATCAGATGGAGAAGAATCAGTTGGGACAACAAACCCGACAGAAGAGCCCACCACGAAGTGGGAACAGCCGGAGGAGCCGGCATGGACCCCGCGTGGCCGGGTCGAGAAAGAAGATGATACCGAATCTATCCTGCATCTACTGGCGAACCGGTACGAGGAAAACAGCAGCGAAGAGGAACAGTATGGATTCGCGCCAAGCATTGTGCGCCGGGTTGCGGTTTACACGGCTCCCGCGACCAATCTCAACCAAGAGAACGTAACCGCGGCCGCAGCCGGGACAGCACAAGCATTGACCCGGCAGCAAGGACCGGCTAACGGAAACACGGTTTTGGCCCAGATTGACGGAGAGTCGGCATCGGTTACCAGTCAAGCGCCAAAAAACGAGTTACACGCGAACACGTTTGGATTCCTAGCAAACCGGACACCAGGAGCGGGTCCTTCCAATCCACAACATCCGGCCCTGTTCGACAACAATCTGGTCCTAGATCCGACAGTTCTTGCCACAGTTATCACTCCAGAGAACGCGGCGGAACGTGTTAGGGATTTGGACGTAGCCCGTCGTGCATTGGAGCAGCAGAGAAGGCAAGTAGAAGCAGAAAGACAAGGGATGGCCACACGACAACGCGAGCTGGATGCACTGGAAACCCGGCTCCGAGAGGAAACGACTAGAATACATCAAAGGCACCAAACCAGATTGCCAGCATTGGGAGGAGTCATAAACCCGGCTGCGCTATTTATCACGCCTCAGGATCAGCCGATCCTAGCGGCAAATACGGAACCGCCCCTCAGCCAACAACCGGAGGAGTACAACCGGTAGACGCGCAGGCCGGGTTACCCGTACCACAGACTGGAGTTACTACCGGCAATACTGTACCACCACCACCACCACCGCCACCATCACGTTTTCGCACACCAGCGGGTCATTACAACAATCCCATGGACAACGTGTACGCGGCAACGCTTGCACTGAATCAAATCCCCGTGAGAGAGTCACCCCACGCAGAGGAGACCCGGCGTGCGATAGATATGCTGCGCACTGCGGTGGCACAACAAGTTAATTACCCGGATCACAGAAGTGGAATGCATGGGACACCATATGTCAGCCAACGGCGAGGTAATGCCGGCAATATCAAGACAAGTTCGGCACGGCGGAGGGAAGAGCAGCAGCAAATGCCGCCTCCTCCACACATTCAGGCAGTACCAGCAGCATCAGCAGCACATGCCATCGTGGACAGTTCCAGAGCCAGGAGAGCCATGGCCGGGTCTGCGGTACATGGGCCACCAGCGTACCGCGTCCAGCTGTACCCCCTGCAGGACCACACGTTTCCCGAGTAAGACCAGCTTCGACCATTCTTGCAGGACCTAAGTGTCTTTCGATAGCATCAGGGATGAACCTTACCCGGAAAAGTTCAAAGAACTGGGTAAAGTAGTGAATTATGAGCCGACTATGGATCCGGAAACATGGTTGAGAAGTTATGAGATGGCCATGTCGATTCGCAATGCGTCCGAGAATCTTCAAGCCAAATTCATGTATCTAATGATGTCAGAGGGAGCAGCAAAGTTATGGTTCACCAATCTACCGGAAGGATCTATCAAGTCATGGGGAGAATTGAAAACTGCGTTTATCAAGCACTTTCACGGGACGTGCAGAAAGTTATTCACTATTGATGACCTAGAGCGATGTGTTCAGAAGAAGGGAGAATCGGCGCGCAGCTGGGTGCGTCGGGTTATGGAAATACTTCATTCATCTATAGATATTCAGCCCAAGGATGCGCTGCAAGCTATGGCAAAGACCTGCAAATACACACCTTTAGTACAAAAGCTAACTCGCATGAAATCTAGTCGGAATGCTTCAGAGGTTACGATGGGAGAACTGATGGATGCATGCAACAAACACGCCGCAACGGACACTACGGAAGAGGAAACTGACGATAAAAAAGCAAAAGTAAACACAAGTAATAATGGAAGAACCGGCAATGGATCAGCGCCGGGTAACAACGGAAACAGCCAGAACAAGCGCCCATTTGAGGGAGGCTCCGAGTTTGTCGCCAACACTGAAGCCGGATCTTCAATACCCAGGGCAGAAGGAAATTTCAATACTGGAAATCACAATGGAGGAAACTATCAAGGGCCACAAAGGCCGAGTAATAATTGGGACATCTTCAGAATGGCATGCCCGAAGCACAGCAGAAACGGTAGGCCAGCTAACCACTCCTTGGAGCAGTGCGCCGACCTACAGAGGTGGAAGAATGAGGAAGTGAACAGAGCCATGCGAGGTGCAGGTCGGGGAGGAGGACCGGGTCCAGGTGGAAACCCGGGCAACGGCCCACCCCTAGCCGGTAATCCAGCAGCCGGAAATCAAGGTAACAACCAAGGGGGAGCTGGAGGTTTCCAGGCCAACCCCAAGCAGTTGGGTCAGTATCACGTGCATACTACAGGAAGTTCCAACAAGGACAAGAAGATACTGAAACAGGCGGTAAACTCGGTGTCCTCGGCTGTTCCAAGATACCTGAGGTGGTCAGAACAGGACGTAACATGGAGCAGAAGGGATCACCGGGAAATAATAGAACACCCGGGAGTTTTAGCATTGGTAGTCGCGCCGCAGGTCAATGGGTATGAACTGAAAAAGGTCCTGATGGACGGTGGAAGTAGCATGAATATACTATATTGGGAAACCTTTCTACGCATGGGTCTCAAGGAGTCTCAGCTACAAAAAAGTTCAACAATTTTTCATGGGATAGTGCCGGGTCACTCAGCGTGCCCCGAGGGAAAAATCGCATTGGAGGTAGCTTTTGGGGAATCAAAGGATAATTATCGAGTTGAGTGGCTCACTTTCGAGGTGGTCAAATTGCGCAGTCCTTATCACGCGCTATTCGGAAGGCCGGCTTATGCTAAATTCATGGCTAGGCCGTGTTACGTGTATCTACAGCTAAAAATCACGGGTCCTAAACAGACCATCACCATACATGGAAGCCGGGACATAGCAGCTGAGTGCGATGAAGGAGATGCAGCAATGGCTGAACAAGCTTGTAGAAAAGAGGAACTCAAATATTACCTGTCTCAAGCAGACCCGGATGACAGAACAACCTTGAAAAAGCGGAGTACTGAAGGCGAAAGGGCAAAGTTCAAGGCAGCACAAGACGCCAAGATGGTGGCTTTCATCAAGGGTGATTCACTCAAACAATCCACCACAAAAGAAGAAATTGCGCATCCGTTCACAGCCAGCCGCGTCATGGAAACGCCTTATCCGGATTGGCTGGCAAACCCGGTACTCATAGTAAAAATGATCAACAAGTGGAGAGTGTGCATCGATTACGTCAGTCCAGGACAGAATCCCAAGAAGAACTAAAACAATGTAACGAGCAGCAGGTTCCAGACGCACTCTTTTCCTATCCAGGATACCTAAGGGGACTGGAAGGTTTTTAATGAGGCGGCCTGCTGACCCAAAACTTTCTCGTATCAATAAAGAGATGGTTATCAAGTCTTATTTTGTTATGATCTTCACTCCGGTCACAGATAAGTATTATTACCAGTACATCAGTATCATCAAGTATGTTGCATATATATAGGTCTTGAGGGCTGATTGCTTGAATATCACAGTTACAAACTCAAAGACCCGGCCTTGATGCCGATGAGTTATAAGGGCCGATTACTCGCAAACGAGTACGGCTGCAATCTTATAACCGGACAAAGGAGCCAAATTTTCTTGACTTTTCTTACTTAAGCTCGATGTGACTCGCACTAAAGTGGCATGATTTGCTCGCTTACGATTACAATCAGCCATGAAGCCCAATGGGACTTGCCTGACCCTGTTTTCGTATAGATGTAACAACATGGTATCCACGCGAAAGCCGGCTTACAGTACAAGATAGTCAAAAGGGTCATCTAAACCATAAGTTATGCAGAGTACAAGGCTAATAGCCGGAAACTCAACGTTTATCAAGCATAACTTCATTACCTATGTGACACGGCTCCGGGTTTGGGCTTAGCAACAATAAATTTGTTCTCTTTGAAAAGACCACATATCCCAGACTCGGAAATTCGGGCCTTGGGGACTGGGGATTCTGAAACAGAAACAAGTTGTTACTAAGCCCGAAAAATCCTAGCATCCGAGTCTGGGGGACTTAGGGACTTAAAAAAAAAGTCCGCTTGTCAGAACCCACGATGCTCGGAAACCGAGTCTCACAAATGGAACCATAAGGAAAGTCGGATATCGAGAATAAGCTCAAAAACCAGATAAATATCAAGTCCATCCAGAGGCCAGAAGAGGCACGAGGTATATCAAGGAATTAAAGTACGTTACAAATCTTGGTACTAGTATCAAAGGTGCATAGGTGCACCGTCAAAAGAATATCTGTTTCGAACAAGAGCATCGAAGCGAACAAGGTATCGTGATGGCATTTGTTTACTCGGCTTCTTGAATAGGGTCCACACCCTTGCCCTTGCCCTCCGGGTCTTGGTCCTGGGCTTGCTCCGCAGCTCTCCGGTATCGTCACCCGGATTCTTCGCATCAGGACGGATAGGCGGGAGGACAGCCGGTGTAGAGGTGGTTGGCTCTGATCCTAACTCGGCCTCCCTCTTCGCGGTTTCTTCCCTCTTCCTGGCCGAATCGGCAGCCCATTTCTCCAAAATGTCGAAGGGTGGGGGTGCTTCCTCCTTCACGATTTTGTCTTCAGCATCGTACGAACTCATAAGTGTACGCAGATCCATATTATCGGCCAAAGTGGTTGCCGAGTGACGCACCGCGGATTGTACGGCCTTGAAGTCCTTGGGCCCAAACTTGGAGCCATCCGCTTCGAATTCTGGAAACCCGGATATAACCTTTGCCGGCTCAAGCTTAGGAAAATAAGCCTTAGCTAGTGCAAAGGCCCGGGTCATACCAATCCGGCATGCCGAGCGTTTCCAGATCTCGATCCATGCAGGCACGGTGGAGCAGGCTTGGAAAAGGTTTTCTTCACCCGGATATACCTCAGTTGGCCACTGCACGGCATCCAATATCCATTTGGTGCCGGCAAAGAAAGTCCGGAGCACAGTCTTTAAAGTTTTAGCCTTTGCAACAACATCTTCTTCTGGGGCTGCAAGGTTAGCACCTGCAGTTGAAACAAAGAAAGGCCATATCAGTAATTCTGGGTATCATGTAACAAAACAGAGGCATGAAAGCAGTCAGCAGAAAGAAACTTACTAAGCAAGATACGGTAAGTATCGGCAATTTGCTCCGACAGCTTTTTCAGTGCGGTTCGAGCAGTGGTGCACCTTTTCTTATATTTGGAAACATTTTTCTTCAAAGTTTCCACTTCATCCTCAAGGGCCTCTCTCCGCTTTACCTCGGCAAGCAGCAGTTGTTCGGTCTTGAGCAAAAGTTCATCAGACCGGGTGGCCTGTGCCTGTGAGAAACCAAAGTATGAGAATCAGTCGGATATCATGGCAAGCCGAGTATCGCGCAGAATACCGAGCACAATTTCAACAAATTATACTCGACACTTGGGGACTAGATGGATAAGAAGAGATAGGTAACATTACCTGGTGCTCCGCTGCCATGCGCTCTAGCACATCTCTCTCCGAGGCCTTCATAGCAAGGAGAGTGTTCATCATCTGGTCAAAAGTATCATTGCCCAAATTGGAAGACCCGGGACCTTGGGGACTTGGAGAAGGGGCTCTCTTCTTGAAAGAGGGTATCCGGGTCGTCCGAGTATCGGAGTCTGGTGCCCCTCCTCCCGTGCCCAAACCTGCAGTTTCTTCCTCCTCGAGTACGTGCGAGGCTATGGGATACTCGGCCTCTCGGTCGGCCGGGTTTATTGGTGGCACTTTCTCTTCTCCGCCAGCTGCGGCATGCATATCATCAGTCAGGTTCTCCTTACTGTAGCATCCCAACTTTTAATAAAGATGGAATACCTGTGTTATTGTGCTAGTCCCTGGATCATTTGCTAGCACCACAGTACAAAATGAAATATCATGCAAATGCATCAAATTCTATTACATCGCATGATCCAGTCTTTACAAAATAGTATTACAACTTGCATAGTCTTAGAAGACTAGCAGAAAACAAAGATATACAGCGGAAAACAAGGTACAACATTGAGCCCATCTTCTTCATGTGCCACAGGCAAAACATGTTGGCGATAGTCTCGAGATCCTAAACGAAATCCTCACTCGTCTTCAGAAATATCTGCAATATGGAATATGCAGCCACAAGGGAGTCAATACAATTTAATGTATTGGCAAGTAACACTATGGTGGATATAAATGGCAAGACTAATAATACATGCTTATTTGGCTGAGTGGAGTTTAGGCTAAGTTTGCATAAAGCCAGTTTTCTCCTATCACTTTTGTAAAACAAGCTTTTCTTTTCAAAAGGGTGGCAACATTGGATTAAGATCCAAGCACCACAATACTGTTCACTTGGTCAAAATTTTACTTATTGAAATTGGTGATGAGATTCTTCCGTCAATCCTTGTCCAGCTGCTCATAGTTGTCCATAACCGGGGACACGGCTAAGATCTTAGTTTCTAACTCTGCAGAGGTTGTGCACTTTCACCCTTTGTCTTCAATTAGCCCAAACATCCTATACACCCGGAGTGCATCATGGAAAGGAGAGAATTGAGACGAGATCTTTCAGAAGAAGAAGTCCAAACCCACCGGCAAGACCCGTTCCACCTATAATTTTGCTACATCTGCTTGTCAAGCCTGGGCTGAACCCTCACAACTTAATTGATCAAGACAGAGCCCATATTGTCAAAAGGCTGCACGAGAAGCTACTAGATTTAGAGGGACATAGTAATCTCTTTGTTCCTGGGTGGCCATCCGCAAGTGACAACCTCAAGTGGAATAACCCTTAGATAAGGGCCCTGAGGAAACACTCAACATAACCCAGTCTTACCACTTCCACCCAGGTGGTTCATTCATTAGTTATACTTAGGATTTTTCCTCAACATCTAGTAAAACAATTTGTAACATTGCATAGCACCTAGTAAATTCTAAGGCTATCAAAATAACAAGGTAAAAGGGATGGCTACACACTACTAGGATAATAGCATAGCATAGTATAACTTAGTAAAAATTCCTATCAATGCATACTACTCAAAATCAACTAATGCATATAGAAAATAATGGGTAGTTGATGATGTGTTACTTGCCTTGTTGAAGTTGGTGAAGATATTCACACTCTCTTCACAAAAGATTGTTTCTCTCCGTACAATCTATGCATTGAAAACACAATAACAAAATAAACAAACATTCTAACAAACATTCATTCATTCAAGTGAACAACATACAAAGCAACAACCATGGAAAAAGGGATGTAACCAAGTTGGCTAGGACAAGGTCAAGGTTTGAGTTCAGTACTTGTTAAGGAAATTCCAAGGATTTACTTAGGATGGAATAGGTTGAGTTTTGATGTGATCTAACTTTATTATAACCATACTTGTCGAGGAAGTTCCAAGAGTTCACTAAGAATAAACATATTACTTCTTCATCTAAAGTAATATATGCAAACACTTGGTCATATTCACCTTCAAAAATATTTGAGTGACTATGTTAGTATATTCCATTGTGGTTAGGGTAGGCCTACTAACTTCCTCGTCAAAGGGGAAAATATTACTAAGTCTTGGGTTTTCCATTTGGATCAATGGTTGGACAAAAACAACTTGTTATTCTTCAACTTGTATGGATTTCTTCTAGACCTCTTGTGATTGCCTTCTTGAAGATCATCTTCATGCTTCTATTGTAGTCTTGTTCCTTGGATGGATTCTTCTCTTGGTCTTGATAAATTCTTCATGGCTTTCACTTCACTAATTGGTTTGGGTATGGGATGAACACAAATACCACTAAGTCAATAGAAAGAAAATAATAAGAAGGATAGGAAGAGAGGGGGAGATGTTTTATTCTAAATTTCTTCACACTTGTATTTCCTTGGGTTTCTTCTAGGTGTGGAGTCCAAGTATTTTCTTCAAAATTTCTTCATTGATCTTCCTTGTAGCTCTTCATTTTGCCACCAAGTTGATATTGAAGTTCCATTCTTGTGCTTGAGTCTTGATCTCCATTTTGCTGACTTGGTGAATTCTTGAAGCAAGAATGGGGAATTGGAGAAGATAGAAAACTAAATTTTACTACTTGGTACTATATGTGATTTTCACATTCTAAGGACATGGCTTGGCTCCAAATGGACATAACAAACAATGGTAGAAAGAATACAAACAAAATCTAAGACATGATAAACTAGTGGTTCACTATGATGGATTTTTGGTCCAAAACATATGGTAATGGTCCAATGGTGTCCAAAATGGTTGGGCAAGGTTGTTTCTGGTTCAAGGTTATCAAATGGAACAATTTTGCAAAAGGAACTATATTGAAATTATTTTTACAAATTAATCTATGCCAAAAATACTCAAATAGACAACTTAATTCTAAATTCAATTTTAATTTATTCAATTATTATTTTGGGACAGAGGATATGAAAGTACACATCCTAAGGTTTCCAAATATATCTTATTTACAATTTTTGGATTTGTAGAATTTGAATTATGCCAAATTTCATCAAACAAGCATATTTGAATTTGAACAAATTTAAGTTTGTCAAATTTGAATTTGGCCAGTGCCAAAAGATTCTAAATGTCAAGGGCTTTTCAAAAAGTCCAAGATTGCTAAATTTGGCCTCATGGATCAAAAGTTATTATAGATCTAAGATGTAGGGACTAATCTGTAAAATCAAATTTTCATTTTCTATTCCGGAAGAAAAACAGAAAATGGGCTTCTATTTGCTGCGCTGGGCGACAGATAACAGCTGGGCCTGGGCCGGTTACGCGCTGCTCGAGCGGCAAATAAGGAACTTAACGCGCGCTGACTGGGCGCTGAGGTGGCGTGTTGTGGTTGGCTGATACCTCTTCGCGGTAGTGATCTATTTTGGATCGCTGGATCTAGATCTAAGGGTCCCGATTAAATCTGGAGGGGGTGTGCTCACCGGGCGGCGGAATCCGCCGGAAAATGGCGATGGTGGCGGTGCTGCGCTCGAGATCTCGCCGGAGACGCCCTCCCGTGCCCTCCTTGCTCAACGGTGACGAAGAACCGGCGCGGGAGAACATGGCGGACTCGATGGTGATGATGGCGCGGGCTCGAATCTCCTGGAACGGCGGCGCGATGCAGATGGTGCGGCGGCGGGCTCCGGCGACAGTAGATGCGCTCGGCGCCCACGATTTTCTACGCACAACGAAGAAACAAATGGTGAGGGAGGTGCGGACGAGCACAAGGAAGCGAATGGTGGTTGTCTCGGTTGCCGGAAGTGGTTCACCTCGCCGGAATCGCGTGGGGACGGCGGCGGCTATGAAGAACTCCGGCGAGCAAATTCGCGACCCTCGGAGCACGGTTAAGCGAGGGAGGAGAGGGGAAACGTAGAGGGATTCGTGGGCGTTTTATAGAGGCCGGGAAGGAAGCAATTCGTGGTCTTAATGGTGAGAAATCACCGGGATTGAATTCGGCCGAAATTCTCGCAGTTTCCAAACGGAGGAAGAAGAAGGATGACGTCACTGATGACGTCATCAAGATTTTTCTTTTAATTTCTGTTTTAAAGATTTGATTATAACTTCTGTTTAAATTATCCAAATGATATGAAATAAATTTCTAAATTCTTAAAATTTCAAATGCTTTCCATCAATATCATTTTTGAAAACAATTCAACATATTTTATTTTTGAAATTTGGAAATTTGAATAATTCCTTAATAGTTACTTAATGGGATTTTTAATTTAATAAATTATAAAACATAGTTATTGGTCAATTAAAATTTCAGTGACATTCTAAATGTTGAAAACAAAATTTTGAAAGTCATTCCACCATGTTTTCACAATTATATATTTTGAAAAATAAATAAAACACTAATAATACTTTAAGGCCATTTTAAAATTTAGAAAATAATAAATTTATGTTATTGTCTAAATAAAATTTCAGAGACATTTTACTTGTCATATATTATTTTTGGAAAGCCATTTTAAAACTATTTCACATTTTATAATTTTAGGATATGAAGGGTTTACTATTAGTAACTTAATGTTATTTAATTAGTTCATATCAAATAATTAATATTGTTGATCAATAAAATTTAGAATAAAACCACAAGTCATAATATTGTTTTCAAAACCCTCTTTTATGTTATTTTCCAAACAATGCATTTTATTTTCACACCTTCATGTTTAAAACTTGGAATAACAACTAAAAGTTATTACTAATAATTTTATTCTCCTCAAATACTTTTAAGGCCTAGAACTTTATTAAGGGCTATAAATAATTGAGTAATGTTGCCATAAACTATTTTCAAAGTAATATTACTTGTTTTCATAAACAATTTATTTCTATAGCACTATATTATTTTGTTGATTGGCATAACACTTGGAAACAAGGATCCAACTTATATCTATTTTGGGGTTTTCAATAATAGTGAAACCCTTTTTAGAGATAAGAAGAAAAATATTAGAGATAACAATTCTCTAGTTTTATATATCAAAAATATTTTCAAGATCATAATTGGGTTGAAAACATGTTTGGTGTAAGGGTTTGCTTAAGAAGAATTATTTTATTTATGTAGACATATTTATTTTGAAATGACTTTAGAGTTTATGGAATAGAGGTATATTGGATTTTCATTTCCAAAACATTAGAACATGCATTGTTTTCTTTTGTTTCTTGCATCTCATTTGGTTTTTGGTGACTTGCACAATAGGAAAACAAAAAGTTTCAAATTTTTGTGATTTTTGCATTTTCCAAAAATCAGGGATGTTACAGACTACCACCCTTAAAAGAAATCTCGTCCCGAGATTTGGGAAGGTTAGAAAGAAAGATTTGGGGTAATTGGATTCCAAAACAACTGGGTGGGCTACCACCCTTAAAAGAAACTTTTGTGGTTAGTCTAAATTCATTAGATTGGAGTGTAGATTGATTTGAGATTTGCGTGGTAGAGCTGTAGACCAACATAGATCTGTTGAACTACCTTTGACACTGAGGGGTCACTCTTTGGGTCAATCAGAAGTCTTTGGTTTCCTCTCAACTTGGTCTTTTGATGTCTTTACAATCTTCCATCTTGTTGTTGTCATCCTTGAAGGCAAACGTCATGCTATTTCTAAACAAACTCTCATGTAACACAAACTGGGTAGTTGTGTTTCTTCATTATTTCTTCTCTTGGCTCTGAAATCTTCATAACTCATGCAACTTGGGGTTCACTTGTCTTTTTTTTCACTTGTTGATTGGCTTGATACTCCTTATTAGGCAGTTGGCATTGATCATAGATGTGATTGTTCCTTCACACAGAAGGGGATTTGATACTAGCATTCCTCAAATGGGATGGCTTGTGTATCAATAGGGTAAAGGTTGTATGATTCCAGGTGATTCTCACTATGGTTGGTGAATGAGTATGGTGTTGGGCTTGGTCTAGTAGGGATGAGTAGAGATTTAGAAAGATGGCTAAGGAAGGTTTTTATCCAAAATAGCATATCAAGGAAACTCATCTTACAAACAACACATAACAAACATATAGCAACACATTCATCACACCAAACAACATAGTTTTAGGGAAACATCTAGTATTGTCATACCACACTCATTAGTATGATCAATATACTAACACGTTGACGTTGTTCTAACAAACTAGATTGGTGGTCTCATCTATATCTTCTTGAGTTTCTTCAAATTCTTCTCTCCATGTGTTGAGGTGTTCTTGATTGTTGTGAAGTCTATGTTTTTCGTGAAGTTCTTCAATAATCTTGAGTGTAGGTTTTCATGTGGTGAAAATACTTCTTGCACTTCTTGGTATGATCTTCAACACTCTTGTCTTGATGGTATTGAGGAGGAGGTCATCTAGGGAAATTTTTAAGGTGAATAATAGGTGAGATGATATGAGATGAACTAAGATGATTGTTTTGTTTCTAGAAAGTTTGAACATAGAAATTTTCAATCCTAGAGTCTTTTCCAAACTTAGGGTCTCGAATCCTACAGGCAACACAATGCTCTGATACCATTTTGTAGCATCCCAACTTTTAATAAAGATGGAATACCTGTGTTATTGTGCTAGTCCCTGGATCATTTGCTAGCACCACCGTACAAAATGAAATATCATGCAAATGCATCAAATTCTATTACATCGCATGATCCAGTCTTTACAAAATAGTATTACAACTTGCATAGTCTTAGAAGACTAGCAGAAAACAAAGATATACAGCGGAAAACAAGGTACAACATTGAGCCCATCTTCTTCATGTGCCACAGGCAAAACATGTTGGCGATAGTCTCGAGATCCTAAACGAAATCCTCACTCGTCTTCAGAAATATCTGCAATATGGAATATGCAGCCACAAGGGAGTCAATACAATTTAATGTATTGGCAAGTAACACTATGGTGGATATAAATGGCAAGACTAATAATACATGCTTATTTGGCTGAGTGGAGTTTAGGCTAAGTTTGCATAAAGCCAGTTTTCTCCTATCACTTTTGTAAAACAAGCTTTTCTTTTCAAAAGGGTGGCAACATTGGATTAAGATCCAAGCACCACAATACTGTTCACTTGGTCAAAATTTTACTTATTGAAATTGGTGATGAGATTCTTCCGTCAATCCTTGTCCAGCTGCTCATAGTTGTCCATAACCGGGGACACGGCTAAGATCTTAGTTTCTAACTCTGCAGAGGTTGTGCACTTTCACCCTTTGTCTTCAATTAGCCCAAACATCCTATACACCCGGAGTGCATCATGGAAAGGAGAGAATTGAGACGAGATCTTTCAGAAGAAGAAGTCCAAACCCACCGGCAAGACCCGTTCCACCTATAATTTTGCTACATCTGCTTGTCAAGCCTGGGCTGAACCCTCACAACTTAATTGATCAAGACAGAGCCCATATTGTCAAAAGGCTGCACGGGAAGCTACTAGATTTAGAGGGACATAGTAATCTCTTTGTTCTTGGGTGGCCATCCGCAAGTGACAACCTCAAGTGGAATAACCCTTAGATAAGGGCCCTGAGGAAACACTCAACATAACCCAGTCTTACCACTTCCACCCAGGTGGTTCATTCATTAGTTATACTTAGGATTTTTCCTCAACATCTAGTAAAACAATTTGTAACATTGCATAGCACCTAGTAAATTCTAAGGCTATCAAAATAACAAGGTAAAAGGGATGGCTACACACTACTAGGATAATAGCATAGCATAGTATAACTTAGTAAAAATTCCTATCAATGCATACTACTCAAAATCAACTAATGCATATAGAAAATAATGGGTAGTTGATGATGTGTTACTTGCCTTGTTGAAGTTGGTGAAGATATTCACACTCTCTTCACAAAAGATCGTTTCTCTCCGTACAATCTATTCATTGAAAACACAATAACAAAATAAACAAACATTCTAACAAACATTCATTCAAGTGAAGAACATACAAAGCAACAACCATGGAAAAAGGGATGTAACCAAGTTGGCTAGGACAAGGTCAAGGTTTGAGTTCAGTACTTGTTCAGGAAATTCCAAGGATTTACTTAGGATGGAATAGGTTGAGTTTTGATGTGATCTAACTTTATTATAACCATACTTGTCGAGGAAGTTCCAAGAGTTCACTAAGAATAAACATATTACTTCTTCATCTAAAGTAATATATGCAAACACTTGGTCATATTCACCTTCAAAAATATTTGAGTGACTATGTTAGTATATTCCATTGTGGTTAGGGTAGGCCTACTAACTTCCTCATCAAAGGGGAAAAATATTACTAAGTCTTGGGTTTTCCATTTGGGTCAATGGTTGGACAAAAACAACTTGTTATTCTTCAACTTGTATGGATTTCTTCTAGACCTCATGTGATTGCCTTCTTGAAGATCATCTTCATGCTTCTATTGTAGTCTTGTTCCTTGGATGGATTCTTCTCTTGGTCTTGATAAATTCTTCATGGCTTTCACTTCACTAATTGGTTTGGGTATGGGATGAACACAAATACCACTAAGTCAATAGAAAGAAAATAATAAGAAGGATAGGAAGAGAGGGCGAGATGTTTTATTCTAAATTTCTTCACACTTGTATTTCCTTGGGTTTCTTCTAGGTGTGGAGTCCAAGTATTTTCTTCAAAATTTCTTCATTGATCTTCCTTGTAGCTCTTCATTTTGCCACCAAGTTGATATTGAAGTTTCATTCTTGTGCTTGAGTCTTGATCTCCATTTTGCTGACTTGGTGAATTCTTGAAGCAAGAATGGGGAAGTGGAGAAGATAGAAAACTAAATTTTACTACTTGGTACTATATGTGATTTGCACATTCTAAGGACATGGATTGGCTCCAAATGGACATAACAAACAATGGTAGAAAGAATACAAACAAAATCTAAGACATGATAAACTAGTGGTTCACTATGATGGATTTTTGGTCCAAAACATATGGTAATGGTCCAATGGTGTCCAAAATGGTTGGGCAAGGTTGTTTCTGGTTCAAGGTTATCAAATGGAACAATTTTGCAAAAGGAACTATATTGAAATTATTTTTACAAATTAATCTATGCCAAAAATACTCAAATAGACAACTTAATTCTATATTCAATTTTAATTTGTTCAATTATTATTTTGGGACAGAGGATATGAAAGTACACATCCTAAGGTTTCCAAATATATCTTATTTACAATTTTTGGATTTGTAGAATTTGAATTATGCCAAATTTCATCAAACAAGCATATTTGAATTTGAACAAAATTAAGTTTGTCAAATTTGAATTTGTCCAGTGCCAAAAGATTCTAAATGTCAAGGGCTTTTCAAAAAGTCCAAGATTGCTAAATTTGGCCTCATGGATCAAAAGTTATGATAGATCTAAGATGTAGGGACTAATCTGTAAAATCAAATTTTCATTTTCTATTCCGGAAGAAAAACAGAAAATGGGCTTCTATTTGCTGCGCTGGGCGACAGATAACAGCTGGGCCTGGGCCGGTTACGCGCTGCTCGAGCGGCAAATAAGGAACTTAACGCGCGCTGACTGGGCGCTGAGGTGGCGTGTTGTGGTTGGCTGATACCTCTTCGCGGTAGTGATCTATTTTGGATCGCTGGATCTAGATCTAAGGGTCCCGATTAAATCTGGAGGGGGTGTGCTCACCAGGCGGCGGAATCCGCCGGAAAATGGCGATGGTGGTGGTGCTGCGCTCGGGATCTCGCCGGAGACGCCCTCCCGTGCCCTCCTTGCTCAACGGTGACGAAGAACCGGCGCGGGAGAACATGGCGGACTCGATGGTGATGATGGCGCGGGCTCGAATCTCCTGGAACGGCGGCGCGATGCAGATGGTGCGGCGGCGGGCTCCGGCGACAGTAGATGCGCTCGGCGCCCACGATTTTCTACGCACAACGAAGAAACATATGGTGATTGAGGTGCGGACGAGCACAAGGAAGCGAATGGTGGTTGTCTCGGTTGCCGGAAGTGGTTCACCTCGCCGGAATCGCGCGGGGACGGCGGCGGCTATGAAGAACTCCGGCGAGCAAATTCGCGACCCTCGGAGCACGGTTAAGCGAGGGAGGAGAGGGGAAACGTAGAGGGATTCGTGGGCGTTTTATAGAGGCCGGGAAGGAAGCAATTCGTGGTCTTAATGGTGAGAAATCACCGGGATTGAATTCGGCCGAAATTCTCGCAGTTTCCAAACGGAGGAAGAAGAAGGATGACGTCACTGATGACGTCATCAAGATTTTTCTTTTAATTTCTGTTTTAAAGATTTGATTATAACTTCTGTTTAAATTATCCAAATGATATGAAATAAATTTCTAAATTCTTAAAATTTCAAATGCTTTCCATCAATATCATTTTTGAAAACAATTCAACATATTTTATTTTTGAAATTTGGAAATTTGAATAATTCCTTAATAGTTACTTAATGGGATTTTTAATTTAATAAATTATAAAACATAGTTATTGGTCAATTAAAATTTCAGTGACATTCTAAATGTTGAAAACAAAATTTTTAAAGTCATTCCACCATGTTTTCACAATTATATATTTTGAAAAATAAATAAAACACTAATAATACTTTAAGGCCATTTTAAAATTTAGAAAATAATAAATTTATGTTATTGTCTAAATAAAATTTCAGAGACATTTTACTTGTCATATATTATTTTTGGAAAGCCATTTTAAAACTATTTCACATTTTATAATTTTAGGATATGAAGGGTTTACTATTAGTAACTTAATGTTATTTAATTAGTTCATATCAAATAATTAATATTGTTGATCAATAAAATTTAGAATAAAACCACAAGTCATAATATTGTTTTCAAAACCCTCTTTTATGTTATTTTCCAAACAATGCATTTTATTTTCACACCTTCATGTTTAAAACTTGGAATAACAACTAAAAGTTATTACTAATAATTTTATTCTCCTCAAATACTTTTAAGGCCTAGAACTTTATTAAGGGCTATAAATAATTGAGTAATGTTGCCATAAACTATTTTCAAAGTAATATTACTTGTTTTCATAAACAATTTATTTCTATAGCACTATATTATTTTGTTGATTGGCATAACACTTGGAAACAAGGATCCAACTTATATCTATTTTGGGGCTTTCAATAATAGTGAAACCCTTTTTAGAGATAAGAAGAAAAATATTAGAGATAACAATTCTCTAGTTTTATATATCAAAAATATTTTCAAGATCATAATTGGGTTGAAAACATGTTTGGTGTAAGGGTTTGCTTAAGAAGAATTATTTTATTTATGTAGACATATTTATTTTGAAATGACTTTAGAGTTTATGGAATAGAGGTATATTGGATTTTCATTTCCAAAACATTAGAACATGCATTGTTTTCTTTTGTTTCTTGCATCTCATTTGGTTTTTGGTGACTTGCACAATAGGAAAACAAAAAGTTTCAAATTTTTGTGATTTTTGCATTTTCCAAAAATCAGGGATGTTACACTTACCCGGGTCGTCAGTTTCCATATCATCTTGGTCGCTGACAGTGATCGTGGCCCTACGGGCAGTATAAGTAAAGCAGTTAGCGTACAACTGGGAAAAAGTGATGAAAAAACGATAAAGCATCAGGAAAGGAATTTTACCCGGGATTCACCATATAGTCCGAAGGGAACTCGCTGCTGGACCCGGACGAAACTGAAAAACATCGAGCGAGATGTGTAATTGTCCCGTAAGGGGATGGTTCGGTAAGACTTTGATACTTAAGAAAGGATTAAGAGAATACCAGCGCGTCGAGCCGGAGACGACGGAATACCCGGATTAAGAGTGCCATCACCTGGAAAGTTCCGAGTTATTCGGCGCTTGGTCACGAGCGGTTCCTTCAAATACGACCAAGTGAATAATTTCCGGTTTAGCTCGTGCATGTTATCAAAGAAATATGGTTTAGAGGCAAGGAAAAGGTATGGAACCTTGAAGTCGACCCCTTGGGGTTTCCTCTTTGTTCCGGCCTTGACCGTCTGCTCAGCTTCTTCCTCGTCGCTGGAGTTAGGCCTAGCTGTTTATTAAAGCAATTTAACCCGGCTTCCATTGAATTTGTAAGTTTGATAATTTTGCAGGGAATAGCGTGCGCTTCAAACAGAATCTCGTGAAGCCCAAGCTATTCTGGGGACTACTGATGGAGGGATAGTAACCCGGTAGGCCAACGCCAAGGTATAACCCGGCCCAATGGACGCTGCGCAAGATCCGGCTAAGAATAAAGGAGCTTCTGGAAGGCCCAAGTTCGTAGGCCTCGTAACCCAGATTGTGGGTTACGGTAAGGAAAGTTAGGGTTTTCCGTGCGCGGTGTCCGGGTAGGGTTCAGGGTGCGCCTTGGAGGGCAAGCCAGGGGGTCCGGGTGCTTTATAAACCGGCCCATCGGTCTAGTTTAGAGATCCAAGAGTTCTAGCAATATCGTTTGATATCGAGCATCCAGCATACCACGAGAGTTGAGTTAATATATCAAGATCGGAGACTCGGCGACTTGATTGCCGGCTACCAGATCGAGTACCATCATGTTTTCCTCTGAGCTAAACCCTCTCCCAAACACCTGTGTCGTCTTGCCCCAAGATCAGTTACCCCCAGCAACGTCTGCCGTGATTATCCCACGACAACTATTTTCTGGTGCCGTTACGGGGGAGCATAGCTTTATTTATGTTCTCACTTGATCGTGATACTGTTTGCTGCAAGCCATTCATCATGGGCAAGACTCGTGATGGAAAATTTCTGATATTACCATCCACTGCAAGGAGAGGTACAACTCTGAACACCTCTGTTGCTCTTGATTCACCGTATGTTATGAGTAAGCTTCTTACACCACCACATGCTACACGTACTGTTACTTCTGCTGAGTCTGAAAATATTTCTGATACTTTTGATGATGCTTCTACTCTGCTTGATGATACTCGTTCACTAGGTCCTTTCCTAGATTCTACTATTGCTAAATCCAAACAAATTGAAAATGCTTAAATTCTTGTTGAAAATATTGGTACACCTATTAATTCACCTGAGTCTATTGATGATCTTGATGAAACCTATATTGAACTTAATGATGACTTTATTGAAGAAGCTTGGGCTACTACTGGTGCAAGTGCTCTTAAGAGTGTTCTTGCAAGACATGCTGTGAAATATAAATCTTCTCTGGATGCTAAGTTTTCCTCATCTCCCATACACATTAGAGACAAGGATTGTGGTTTCTCTCTAGATTTATCTTACATATCTATTGTTGAGAAGGAATATTTTTGTGGAACTGAAAGTAAAAGTGCGATGGAACACATGAATGAGCTTTCATCTTTGAGTAGTTTATTTTCTGATGATACCAAGTTGCGTACTTATTTAGTTATTAAGATCTTCCCTTTCTCATTGAAAAATGAAGCGAAAACTTGGTTTAACAATCTGTCACCTGGATCTATTACTAATCCTATGGATTTGGTTAATGCTTTCTTTCAAAAAAAAATTCCTCCTAGTGCCCAACATGCTGCTATGCAGGATATCTTTAACTTTGAGCAAATTAAAGCAGAAAAATTGCCTGAATCTTGGACAAGGTTTTCTTCTTTGATAAGAGCTAGCCCTGGATATCCATTACCTAAAAATGAGCTCCTAGATATATTTTATAATGGACTAAATGTTGAATCTAGGACATACCTAGATAGTTGTGATGGTTGTGTTTTCAGGAAAAGAACTGATGCACTTTGTTGCGAACCACAAGAGGAGGGTGTGATCAGCATAGCGGTAGGAGTTTTCCCCTTAGTTAAGAACCATGGTTATCAATCCAATAGGAGAAAGAGAATCTTTGGAAGGTTGATGCCACTCAAAACAAAGATTAGACGTATAGTGTGGAAAAACAGTGTATGCTTGCGGTAAGTAAAGAAAGCAGGAAATTGTTGTGGTTTGTTTAACAGTGTGGAAAATGGACCAGGGTTCATAGTTTCACTAGTGGTGTCTCTCCACAAAAAATAGCATGCTAGGTGAACAAATTACAGCTGGGCAATTGACAAATAGAGGTTGCACCGTAGTGCATAATATGACATGAAGATTACTATGCTATTTAGTGCGGGCATTACAACAAGATACATAGACCGACATCCATCTGCATCTATGACTAATAATCCACCCTCAGGTTATCATCCGAACCCCCTCAGGTATTAAGTTGCAAGCAACAGATAATTGCATTAAAAAGTGTGTAATGTAAGCAATGATTATGCACGCGGGCACTCTCACCGCTGTTTTCTACCTAATGGCATAAACACATCCTCCCCCTTCACGTTTATGTCACTCGAGCAAGGCAACAAGGAGGCATGAACCCACTATCGAGCATAAATACTCCCTCTTGGAGTCACTAGCAACTACCTGGCCAGAATAACCACTAGCAACGGAGAGCATGCAAGATCACAAATAACATAGGCAAATAAAGACTATAATCAACCTGGCATAAGGTGAATATTCATCGGATCCCAGCAAACACAGCACAAAAAATTACATAAGATCAATCTCGATCATGATAGGCAGCTCACGAGATCTAAACATGGATGCATATGAGGAGAAGACAACCATCTAGCTACAACTACGAACCCGTAGTCCAAGGATGAACTACTCACTTATCACTCCGGAGGCAGGCATGGTGATGTAGAAGCCTCCGGTGATGATCTCCTCTCTGGCAGGGTGCCGGAAACAGTTTCAGAACCCCCATGATCTGGCATTGACGGTGACGGAGGCTGCGAACTTTTTCGGGGATTTTGATCAGGTGCTTAGGATTTTCCATCCGGGGGTTTAAATAGGCGAAAGGGCAAAGACGGTGGAGGCCGGGGGCCCACACCCATAGCTGGCGCGGCCAGGGGGCGCGGCACCCTATGGTGTGGTCCCATGCTGCCCCTCTTCGACTCCTCTTCGGTCTTCTGGATGCTTCCGGGGAAAATAGGACTTCCGGGCTTCGAATTTTCCAATTCCGAGAATATTTCCAGAACAATTTTTCTAAAACTAAAAAACAACAGAAAACAGGGAACTGGCTCTGTGGCATCTTGTTAATAGGTTAGTCCGGAAAATCGATAAAAATGACATAAAGAAGGGAGAAAACATGTAGCAATTGGCATAATATCATCATGGAGCATCAGAAATTAGGGATACATTTATGACGTATCAAGCATACCCAAGCTTAGTTCCTACTCGTCCTCGAGTAGGTAAACGATAAAACAATAATTTCTGAGGTGACATGCTACTAACATAAATTCGATCAATCTAATGTAAAAGCATATGCATGCTGAGATCACAAAAATTTAAACACAGGCATGATAAATAAAACTTTAATAATAAAGCATAGCAATTACTTTGCATCACCAAGAGTAACTCAAAAAAAGGATCATGAATAATAATTCAAAGAAAGGTAGACGTTTGTTTCAGGTATAGAGAAAGCATGGCAAAGTGATATTTCGATAGTCCTTAAGAGTGGGGCAAAACATAAATGTTAGGACACCTTCAAAGTTCAAGAGGAAGACTAGAATAAATAATTTGAGAAAAAATGATAACACATCATGAAGTAATTATTGATGCTTATGGGACAAATGCACATAGAAATCAGAATGGCAAAATGCTCTCTCAACTGTGCATAAAGTTAGAAGATGGAGACACAACATAAAAGTAAAAGAAAGGCCCTTCGCAGAGGGAAGCAGGGATCACTCATGTGCTAGAGATTTTATTTTATTAAACAGAGGTATAAAAAGTTTGACATTTGTGGAGGAATGTTTATATTTTGGGAGATGTATGCTAATGTCAATGAATGGTAAACAGAAAATATAGTATGTCACAAGTCAACTGGATTCACTAGAGCGGCTCCCATGGTGAAGGACGCAACTAGTGTAGAAGTTCATCCCTCTTTCTCTTTTGTTTACACAATTATGCTTTGACTGATAAATCAGGGGGGGAAATAGTGAAGAGAATTTTTTTGTATTAATTTGGGGCTGGGCACCCCGCTGCCAGCTCTTCTATCATTTGGATAAGCGGATGAAGCCACTAGTCCAGGGTGTGAAATACAATCAACAAGTGAGATAAAGATTCTTTATT
The DNA here is from genome assembly GCA_028641055.1 of Alopecurus myosuroides. Lineage (NCBI taxonomy): Eukaryota > Viridiplantae > Streptophyta > Magnoliopsida > Poales > Poaceae > Alopecurus > Alopecurus myosuroides. The sequence continues at coordinate 263,261,600 of CM054059.1, read as the reverse complement.
TACGTCCTCATGAGCAAAAACAGGAACATAAAGCAGGGGTAATTTTGAAGGTTTTAAATGTAACACATGAGCAATTTATTTTGGAATGGCGGTTAAATACCACATGTAGGTAGGTATGGTGGACACAATGGGAAAAACTTTGGTTTAAGGGAGTTTGGTTGCACGAGTAGATCTCAAACTCAGTACAGGTGGAGGCTAGCAAAAGACTGGGAGTGGCAACTCAAGAGAACATAAGAGCCATAATCATGCATAGCGACATAAGCATAATTAATTAAACATAAGCAATATCACAAGTTCAAAAACTAAGTGGTCATGGAGTCTATTCGTGACTGGTTTGTAGTCATAAACATGGTGTGAGCATGCTCCAAGTCAACCAAATAAAACATTCGAAAGAGAATACCATATATTGATTCTTTACTATGACAAGAACAACTCATGAATCTTTCAACACATATTAAACACTCTCAGATATTTGAGGCTAGTAATGCTACTCAATAACACAAGTCTTTAAAACTAAAATAACATTTAGCATGGCATGAAAAAGTCCTAGCCACAGTCTATACAAGCTTCTACTAGTACTGTTATAAATTCTACTTCAAGCAGCAGTTTTCTTTCTCCCAACAAGCACCATACAAAACATGCTTTAAAAAAAATATTCTTTATGATACAGCAAGAAATCATGAGAGTAATAAAACTAACATCTCTAATAAGAGATGCATGCAAAACAGGAGCTAAATAAATGCAGCAGCTCGACAGAGATTAAGAATACAACGTATTCTCAAGAAAAAGCGGAGCGTGTCACTCTCCAATAAAAGAATGGTGGGGTCAAACCAAGCTTATTATTAAAGTAAAAACAAACTAAAAGAAAAAGAAACAGAAAACTTAAAATAAAATAAAATACGCTCCAAGTAAAGCACATAAGATGCGACCGAATAAAAATATAGTTTCACTAGAAGTGACCTGATAATTTGTTAATGAAGAAGGGGATGCCTTGGGCATCCCCAAGATTAGACGCTTGAGTCTTCTTGGAATTTGCTTGGATGTACCACCGGGGCACCCCCAAGCTTACGCTTTTCACTCTTCTCGATCACATCATATCATCCTCTTCTCTTGACCCTTGAAAACTTCCTTCACATCAAAATTTTCACAATCTTCATTAGCAACGTTAGTGCAATTGAAATAATAAATTCACATGGTTCAGTTTCAACACAAGTCTAACCCTCAAAAACACATTATCTACTTTCACAACTTCTTTCAAAACTCTTTTTCTCCAAAGAACACCAAAAGAAAGAGATTAAGATGCAAATGTGATAAATGGCAGAAATCTCTCAAAACAGAACAGCAGGTAAAGATCGATTTTTGCAAAATCTGCTGTTGCTCAAATAAAAAAGTGGTATTCTAAGAAAAGTTTCATATATAACTCAGAATTAATCACAAAAAATCTCAGGTCATTTTGAATTTTCTGTGATTTGTAATGGAATTTACAATGGACAGCAGAAATCTGTATCCTGCGCAGAAATCCAAAATATAGGCTAAAGTTTCCACTAGAGGCTTTACTTGGCTCAACAAAACTCAAAAGAAAATATACAGAGGGGTTTCTAAGGAAATATACAACACCCAAGGTGCAAAGCACACCAAAGAAAACAAAGGAAAACTGAATGAAAACAGATAAATAAAACGGGTTGTCTCCTAGTAGCGCTTTTCATTAACGCCTTTCAGCTAGGCATAGAAAATCAACTCAAGTATTTTCAAGTGAAGAAGCATCAACATCATATTTTTTCTCTAATAATAGAGTCAAAGGGTAGCTTAATCTACTTTCTAGGAAAGTGTTCCAAACCTTTCTTGAGGGGAAGTTTATATTTAATACTCCCCTCTTTCATATCAATAATAGCACCAACAGTTTTAAGAAAAGGTCTTCCCAAAACAATAGGACAAGAATCATTGCATTAAATGTTCATAACAACAAAATCAACATGGGCAAGGTTATTATTAACCAAAGTAAGAACATCATAAATTCTACCAAGAGGTTTCTTCTTAGCATTATCAGCAAGATGAACATCCAAATAACAGTGTTCCAACGGTGGTAAATCAAGCATATCATATAACTTTTGAGGCATAACAGAGATACTAGCACCAAGATCAGACAAAGCATTGCAATAAAAATCATTTACTTTTATCTTAATGGTAGGATCCCAACCATCATCTAATTTTCTAGGGATAGATGTCTCAAGTTTCAACCTTTCTTCCCTAACTTTCATGAGAGGATTGGTAATATGTTTAGTAAAGGCCATATTGATGGCACTAGCATTGGGACTTCTAGCAATATTTGTAGAAACATAATAACTTTAGATATATTATAATCATCAAAATCAATATTATTATCATCAAAAGTAATGGAACCATTATCTCCCATATCTCTACAAATTTCAGCACTTTTATCAGAAGAAATTTCAGCAGTTTGAGGCAATTTAGCACGTTTCACCAAAGGAGTAGGGACTTTTATTAACACCAAATACTTTACCATTGATAGTAGGAGGTTTACTAGAACTTGGAACTTCAGTTTTACTAGTGGTTGTGATAGTGCAAACTTTAGCAATATTATTCTTTTTAGCCAATTCATCTTCTCTTTCCCACCTAGCACGTAATTCAGCCATCAATCTAACATTATTGTCTGTTTGAACTTGGATGGCATTCAAAGCTTTATTTTGTTTAACATATTGTGGCAAAACCTTCAGTTTTAGAAAATCAACATCAATAGCAAGGCTATCTACTTTAGAAGCAAGAACATCTATTTTACCAAGCTTTTCCTCAACAGATTTATTAAAAGCAGTTTGTGTGCTAATAAATTCTCTAAGAATGTTTTCAAGATCAGAGGTAGAGCTTTTATTATTATTGTAGGAGTTGCCATAAGAATTACCATCACCATTATTAGGAGGATATGGCTTATAATTGTTTCCACCAAAATTATTTCTATAAGCATTGTTGTCAAAATTATTATTTCCAATAAATTTACATCAGCATGCTCTTCTTGAGAAACCAAAGAAGCTAAAGGAACATTATTAGGATCAAATTGAGCTTTACCATCAACAAGCATAGACATAGTAGCATCAAGCTTTTCACTTAAAGAGGAGGTTTCCTCAACAGAATTTACCTTCTTACCTTGTGGAGCTCTCTCAGTGTGCCACTCTGAATAATTTATCATCATATAATCAATAAGCTTTGTTGCATTACCCAAAGTTATGGACATAAAGGTACCTCCAGCAGCTGAATCCAATAGGTTCCTTGAGGAGAAATTTAGTCCTGCATAAAAGGTTTGTATAATCATCTAAGGAGTCAGTCCATGAGTCGGATAATTCTTCACCATAGTTTTCATTCTTTCCCAAGCTTTAGCAACATGTTCATTATCAAATTGCTTAAAATTCATTATGTCACTTCTTAGGGATATAATCTTAGAAGAAGGATAATATTTTCCAATGAAAGCATCTTTACACTTAGTCCATGAATCAATACTATTTCTAGGCAAAGATAGAAACCATTCTTTAGCTCTTCCTCTCAAAGAGAAAGGAAATAATTTCAGTTTAATAATATCTCCATCCAAAACTTTATATTTTTGCATCTCACATAGTTCAACAAAATTATTAAGGTGGGCAGCAACATCATCAGTACTAATACCAGAAAATTGTTCTTTCATCACAAGATTTAATAAAGCAGGTTTAATCTCATAGAAAGCAGCAGTAGGAGCAGGTGGAGCAATAGGTGTGCAAATAAAATCATTGTTGTTTGTGCTAGTGAAGTCACACAACTTGGCATTCTCAGAGGAACTCATTTCAGCAGAATAAAAGCAAGCAAGTAAATAACATCTATGAAGTAAACTAATATTTTTTTTTGTTTTTGATATAGATAAATAAAAACAAGACAAAAATAAAAACAAGACAATAAACAAAATAAAGAGATTGAGAGTGAGAGACTCCCCTTGCCAGAAGACTTCCTTCTCCCCAGCAACGGCGCCAGAAAAATCCTTGATGCACTTTGTTGGGAACCCCAAGAGTAGGGTGTAATGAGCATAGTGGTAGGAGTTTTCCCCTTAGTTAAGAACCAAGGTTATCAATCCTATACGAGAAAAAGAATCTTCGGAAGGTTGATTCCACTGACGGTGGTGCTGGCGCTTCACCGGTGTCAGCAACAACGTGGAACCTGCACAACACAACCAAAATACTTTGCCCCAACGGTAGAGTGAGGTTGTCAATCTCACCGGTCTTGCTAAAAACAAAGATTAGACGTATAGTGTGGAAAAACAGTGTATGCTTGCAGTAAGTAAAGAAAGCAGGAAATTGTTGTGGTTTGTTTAACAGTGTGGAAAATGGACCGGGGTTCATAGTTTCACTAGTGGTGTATCTCCATAAAAGATAGCATGCTGGGTGAACAAATTACAGCTGGGAAATTGACAAATAGAGGTTGCACCGTAGTGCACAATATGACATGAAGATTACTATGCTATTTAGCGCGGGCATTACAACAAAAACATAGACCGACATCCATCTGCATCTATGACTAATAATCCACCCTCAGGTTATCATCCGAACCCCCTCAGGTATTAAGTTGCAAGCAACAGATAATTGCATTAAACAAATTGTGTAATGTAAGTAATGATTATGCACGCGGGCACTCTCACCATTGTTTTCTCCCTAATGGCAACAACACATCCTCCCCCTTCACGTTTCTGTCACTCGAGCAAGACAACAAGGAGGCATGAACCCACTATCGAGCATAAATACTCCCTCTTGGAGTCACTAGCAACTACTTGGCCAGAATAACCACTAGAACGAGAGAGCATGCAAGATCACAAATAACACAAGCAAATAAAGACTATAATCAACTTGGCATAAGGTAAATATTCATCGGATCCCAGCAAAGACAACACAAAGAATTACATAAGATCAATCTCGGTCATGATAGGCAGCTCACGAGATCTAAACATGGAGACATATGAGGAGAAGACAACCATCTAGCTACAGCTACGAACCCGTAGTCGAAGGATGAACTACTCACGCATCCCTCCGGAGGCAGGCATGGTGATGTAGAAGCCTCCGGTGATGATCTCCTCTTCGGCAGGGTGCCGGAAACAGCTTCAGAACCCCCCTGATCTGGGGTTGACGGTGACTGCGGCTGCGGAAAGGGCAAAGGCGGTGGAGGTCGGGGGGCACACCCATAGCTGGGGCGGCCAGGGAGGCCGCACCACCCTATGGTGTGCCCCCCTGCTTCCCCTCTTCGACTCCTCTTCGGTCTTCTGGATGCTTCCGGGGAAAATAGAACTTCCGGGCTTCGAATTTTCCAATTCCGAGAATATTTCCAGAACAACTTTTCTAAAACTAAAAAACAGCAGAAAACAGGGAACTGGCTCGGTGGCATCATGTCAATAGGTTAGTCCGGAAAATCGAAAAAAATGACATAAAGAAGGGAGAAAACATGTAGCAATTGGCATAATATCATCATGGAGCATCAGAAATTAGGGATACATTTATGACGTATCAAGAACTCCAGAAGAAGCCGAGGAATTAATGGCTAAAATAGCCAAAAATAATGATGATGGGAATATACCTGGTCCTACACCTACACTAGAGCCAACACAAATAACAACACCCAAGAAGAGAGGGATGATTGAATTAAATGATGAAGTGATAAAGGAAGCCAAGAAATCTCTTAAAGAGAGGGATATTAAATCTGAAGATGTGAAGAATTTACCTCCTATAGAAGAATTATGTAAGCCTATTCCTCATCCATCAACAGTTGAGGTACACTCTCTTCAATACTTTGATAATAGAGATATTCCCTACTCTAAACCACCTGATCAATGCTTAGATGAATTTGATAATTCTGTTGTTAAGCAAGACAACTTTAATATGAGAGTGCAAAATCACCTTATGGAAAACTCTAGAGCTATTGATAATTTGCATGGTATTATTGAGAGAACCTCTAATGATGTTAAACTGATTGTTAAATTTTTTCATATGGTTCAAACTCAAATTGATCAACTCCCTAAAGTGAAAAAAAGATATGCTAGCTAATGCTTCTAGAGATAAACATGTTTGCGAAATAATTACTAGAAGTGGTGTTTCTACTCAGGACCCCTTGTATCCTGAAGGACATCCTAAAAGAATTGAACAAGATTCTCATCAACCTAAAAACACTAGTTCCCCTTCTAAAAAAAAGAAGAAGAGACATAATTTTTTTGTAGAATATCCTGAACCTGCTAAAGATCTTAATAGTATATCTATTTCTGATGCTGAAACTGAAAGTGGTAATGATAAAAGTGATGCTTCTGATAAGGAAGAAACTGTAGCTGAACCTGAAAAGCAAACTGAAACTGTGAAGTATACTAAGGAGGATTTCATTGTTAATAAACATGGTAATGAAAGAGAGCCTTGGGTAAAAAAATCAATGCCTTTTACTAATAAGAAACACAAACTAAAGGAAGAAGAACATTATAACAAGTTTTGTTAGTGGATGAAACCTCTGTTTTTGCAAATCCCTTTGACTGATGCTATTAAACTGCCTCCTTATTCTAAATATATGAAAGATATTGTCTCTAACAAAAGGAAGATTCCTAATGAGGAAATTTGCACTATGCTTGTTAATTACTCTTTCAATGGCAAGGTTCCAAAGAAGCTTGGAGATCCTGGTATTCCTACTACCCCTTGTTCTATTAAAAATAATTATGTTAGAACTGCTTTATGTGACTTGGGACCTGGAGTTAGTGTCATGACTTTCTCTCTCTATAAGAGACTCTCTCTTGAAAAATTGATACATAGTGATATATCTTTGCAAATTCCTGATAAATCTACTGCTATTCCTGTTGGTATATGTGAGAATGTTCCTGATCAAGTTGGTACTAATTGTTTGATATTAACTGACTTTGGTTTGTTGGAAATGCCTGAAGATGATAATATGTCTATTATTCTTGGGAGACCTTTTTTAACACTGCAGGGGATGTGATTGCAATCAAGGAAAAGTAACTTTTAATGTTAATGATAAAGAGCATACTGTTTATTTTCCCAAGAAGATTGATAGAAGATATGGTTTAAATTCAATTGAAAATATTGAGACCATCAAGATTGGAGAATTTTATTGTCCCATTCCAGTACCACCAAAAGAATATGAAATTATTATGATTGGGACTATGTCTTTCAAGGTTGAGGTAACATAATTATTTAGTGATTAGCAAAGTTTTGCTTCATATAAAAATTTAACTGGTAACAAGACTTAATCACCATTGTTAACAAAATGATTTTTAATGAAGAGGGCAATGTTTTCACCTTCCCCATTATGTTTTCACCATGTTTACTTCTGTTATCACCTTGCTACTTTAGTACAATCATGTTTTCCATCATCCATATTCGTGTTTCCCTCATGTTTTCACCCTAATTACTGTGGTTATGCATGTTTTCACCATCCATACTTTTGTTTTCACCACTTACACATTTGTTTTCCTTGGTTATTTTTACAATGGAGTGTCATAGAACCTCTGTATTTCTGGTTTTGGTTTGGTTTTCCACCTTTTAACTTTTGTTTTTCTAAGCTTTTATTAATTATTAAATTCTAGAAATACCTCAAAAATAAAGTTTCTCAAAAATTCTAGAAAAATTATAATAAATTTTTACGTCAAAAATGAGGCAGATAGCCACCTGGGAGACCCTAGGGGGACCCACTAGTCAGGCACACCGTAGGGGGCGCGGCCTGCCCCTGGTGGCACCAACACATGGTGTGGGCCCCCCTAGCCCTCCACTAACTCTCTCCCCTGCCAAAGATTCCTCTATCACCCCACAAACTAAAAAAAATCCTGGAACCTGAGTTATTGCTGTTCTTCCTCGAGATTTTTCAATCTTTTTGCTCAGCCCACCATTTGTGCTAGAATTTGGAGCATTTGTTCTCCGGTATGTGACTCCTCCGATTATCCAAGTAGAATTTTGTTTGGTGGAGTATTTCTTGAGTTTTTTGGTACTGTAGGTGACAGCTTATGTGAGTTTGCATGCTTGATTTGAGTAGAAATAATATAGTTTTGATGCATGTTTAGATCTCCTATAAGTCTCTATCGTAGTTTCCACCTTGTAGCTGCTTCAAATCAATTTTTGTGATGATTGTTGAAAAAATTCAGAGATGGAGCACAATGTACATCAACTAAACCAGCATGAGTTGGAAGTGCATGAGGTCATGAATATGCACCGTGAAGAAAGAGTGTTTCCATCGATCTATCCATGCCAGGAATTCATGCGGATTACGGGAATTCTGTAGGATTTCTATACTCTTGTGCATAATGCAGGATTGGACCGCTTCATTGAGGATGAACCTATCCAACATGTCAAACTAACTATGTGTGTGGTGCAGGACTTTTGCTTTAGATGGTATTCAACTAACCCTATGGTCCATTATAAAATTTACAATAAAGTTGTAGACTTGCCTTTCTGTGATTTTTGTGCAGCTATCAAGGTACCAGAGTGCGGTTCATGTGAGAAAATAAGAGGGCAGCCTAAACCACTGCTGGATTTATATGAGGAGATTTGCCAAGGCAAAAGCTTCACGGGGGAGAGTGGTAAAATACGAGAAAATCAACTCCCTAGCATTCGATACTTTGCTTATTTTATTTCTAAATGTGTGTTAGCTGGAAAAACTGCCAACAAGCTATCTGTTTATGATTTGGCTTTTATCTGATCTGCCTTAAAACATGATAGGTCTTATAACTTTGGTGCTTTAATTGCTTACCATCTCTCACTTAACCGTGAGAAGGGCCGAATTTGTGGACGTCTTATTGCCTCACTCTTGCTAGCTTTGCATGGTGTGGAGCCACACCCTCTAGACCTGCAGTTTCCTTTAGAAAGGCTGGACCTTGTTTCCATGATCTAACATAAGTTTCTTTCTACCCATGCTCACCTAAACAATTTATCTTTTGGAAAACAATCCGGGTGGAGAGTGACTAAAACTGTTAGAGTAGTACTTTTGCATGAACCTCTTTTGTTTAATCTTAATGACAGGCAAAGATGGATGCTTTCTGAGAGTGAGTTGGACGCATACATTGAGCACCACCCCCAGCATGGGGAGGATGCTGGAGAGGGTTACGATAGTGATTTCGTTCAGCGCTCCGACACCGCGGGGGTCCCGTACCGGTACTCTGGATATGACTATGCGCATGCTGCTTCATCTTCTTCTTGGGCGCCCGAGTACCACCATGCGAGGGACAAGCCACCACAGTGGGGATACTTCCCGCGCCGTGATTGATCTCCACTTAGGCCAAAAGCCTAAGCTTGGGGAGGTATATCGACATCACACTCATCTTTATATCATTTTTGGTCGGTTCTTTGTATATCCATGTTTTCGTTTCTTTCGTTTGTTTTTGTTTTCTTTTGCTTCTATTGTTTCTTTTTGTTTCTATCGTTTTGTTCTTGTTTTCGAAAACACAAAAAGACCAAAAATATTTTTGTTGTTTCTTTTTGTTTTCTTCTTTAGTTTCTTTTGTCGGTTCGCTTTCCTTTTCTCGTTTCGGTTTAGTATTCAAAAATCCAAAAATATTTTGTTTTGTTTGCTTGTTTCTTTCTGTTCTTGTTTTAAATTCGAAAACCCAAAAATATTTGTTGTTCTTCTTTGGTTTTGTAAAGTTTGTTGCAGAGTTCACCGGACTTTGTGTATCCATTGGAGCTTGATTATCATTCTATATTATTCGATCCACACAAGTGAAGAGCAGTAATTACGATTTATGATAATCTAATTTGTGGTGAGAGGCTGGTATGAAATCTACTTGTTTTATTTTTGTACATATACTCATCCATGTGAACATGCTTAGTCCGTTCATTTAAGGTGTATGTTATTTAATTGATGCTTAGTAGTTTGTGCTCTCACGTGTTTAGTTCCACTTATTAATATAAGATAGCATGTCGTATGAATGTTTTCTTGCATTTTTTTATTCATAGAAGGGTATGACATTGTGGTATCTCCCTCTGATTGTTTCGCTTGAATTGACTTGGCACATGCTCACGCATGATATGACTAAAAACAAAAAGTCAATTAAGCCTCGATGATTTATCTTCCTCGGAGTATTTGTATCATTTTTATGCCCCTATTAATTTTGTTTTCTCGCAATCATGATTATGACAGTTGTTGCTCTCTTGATTGTCGCTCCCCGTCTATTGCTAGCCTTCACCTGTACCGAGTATGAGCTCTACTCGTGCATCCAACTACCAAAACCAAAGTTTGCCAAATGTGTCAATCATACCTTCCTATATATGTGGTATTTAACCGCCACTCCAAGTAAATTTCTCGTGTGCTACCTTTAAAACCTTCAAAAAACTATTCCTGTTTTGTGCGCCTATTTTAGCTCATGAGGATGTAAATAGAGAATCTTTATCTTGCTTGTTGATTGGATTTCACACCCTATACTAGTGCCTTCATCCGCTTATCCAAATGATAGAAGAGCCGACTGCGGGGTGCCCAGCCCCAAATTAATACAACAAATTCTCTTCACTATTTTTGCCCCTGATTTATCAGTCAAAGCACAATTGTGTAAACAAAACAGAAAGAGGGATGACCTTCTACCCAGATGCGTCCTTTGATGGGAGCCGCTCTTGTGAAGTCTAGTTCGCTTGTGACGTAGTGTGTTGTCTGTTTACCATTCGTTGACATAAGCATACACCTCTCTTAAAAATGTTTTCAATACCTCTATTTAATATAATAAAAAGCTCTAGCACATGAGTTAATCCCTGCTTCCCTCTGCGAAGGGCCTTTCTTTTATTTTTATGTTGAGTCTTCACCTTTCTCTCTTTATGCACCTTTTTGAGAGCATGGTTGTCATTCTTAGTGTAATGTGCTTGTCCCAAAACATGGTTGATTGTGGTATAACTTTGATGCTTGTATCTTTGATATCTTTATTTCTAGTTTTCATTTGAACTGCAGAGGTGCCCTAGAATTTACGTTTTGCTCCATTATTAAGGGAAAGTAAGTACACTTTATCATACCCTAATATGAGCATTGCAATCCTGCAGATTGATATACTTCATGTTGTTTATTATTAGTTTGTTGGCATCTCTTCATGGTTTGCATAGCTGTTAGGTGACTTTTATCTTGCATACATCTTATTATGAATTTCCTCAGCACTTGATCATATAGTGAGTATATTTACATCATATGAAACAAATGTGTTCGTAAAAGTCTTTTATCGCACTCAGTTGTCACTGAATTGCTTGAGGACAAGCAATAAGCTATGCTTGGGGGGAGTTGATACGTCCAAAATGTATCTCTTTTTCTGAACACTTTCTTATTGTTTTCCTCTAAACTTGTGAGTTTTGGATACCACTAACACGGACTAACGTTTTTTTCAGCAGAATTACCTTGGTGTCTCATTTTTGTGCAGAAAAATCAACTTTCAGGAAATTGCCCAGAAAAGATCCCATTGAGCTTAAAACACCAGAAGACCCCGGGAGCCAGGATTCCTAGAGAGGGGACAGGAGGGGGCCACACCACCCCTGGGTGCCCCCTTGGTCGCGCCGCCTGGTGGTGTGGGGACCCTAGGCACCCCCTCGGGCTCCCCTTCCAACTACATATCCCCCGTAGACCTAAAACGTGAGGGGGTTCGTCATATTCCACAGAAACACAACAGAGCGCCGCCGCCACCTCGAAACTCAATTCAGGGATCAGAAGTTCCTATTCTGGTGCCCTGCCGGGACGTGGATTCGAAGGAGATTATCGTCATTGACACCACCACCTCTTCTCCATCAACCATCCATGATTCCCCCGTCCATGTGTGACTAAACACCGATGTAGGCTGAGAGGGATGGAAGGGATTGGATGAGATTGATCATGTAATAATGCCATATTGTTAGGGCATAGTGCCTAGTATCCATTGTTAGTGTTTTATACCGTTATTGCAACTTGTTATGCTTAATGCTTGTCACTAGGGCCCGAGTGCATGATCTCAGATCTGAACATGTTATTGTTTCATGGGTATAATTATGTTTCTTGATCATATCTGCAAGTTGTTTACACATGTCATTTTTCGGAACCCGAGTTCCAAAGTTACAGAAATTGGGACAACCGGAGGGGATGGCTGTGATGTGAGGATCACGTGTGTTCATGGAGTGTTAATGCTTTGCTCTGGTGCTTTATTAAAAGGAGCACATTAATTACCAGTAGTTTCCCTAGAGGCCCCGCTGCCATGGGCTGGTAGGACAAACGATGTTGTGCAAGTTTCTAATTGCGAGCACATATGACTATATTGGAACACATGCCTATGGTTTGCCTAGAAGTTGGATGATTTATTATTTTTATCTGCAATGACCATGTTTAGATTATTACATGACCTATGTTATCCATGCAACGCCCGTTCATCCATTCCCTCTATGCCTATAGTACTCCCATCCTGCTTTTTTCCGTGATTGCTACTGATGTTACTATTTTACTACTGCTATTATTTTACTACTACTGCTGCTATAAAACTGCTACCACTGATAAATTGTTGCGAGCAAGTCTACTTTCAGGTGCAGCTGAATTGACAACTCAGTTGTTAAGGCTAATAAATATTCTTTGGCTCCCCTTGTATCGAATCAATAAATTTGGGTTTTACTTCCCTCGAAGACTGTTGCGATCCCCTATACTTGTGGGTCATCAGTAGTGCGATTTGGGGAAGTTGCTGTTCTGAAACAGATTTCTCGGTTAATACCAAAAAATTCATATCTATCAGCCAAAAAGTAGGATTGGTTTGAAAAAATATACACATGCCGCGGTTTGTTATCTAACTTTCATTAGTTTCCCACCTTTTTATTTGAGCAACAGAAGATTTTCGAAAAAAAAAATCATCTTTACCAACTGTTCTGTTTTGACAGATTTCTGTCAACATTTGCATTTGTGTCTTAATCTCTTTCTTTTGGTGTTCTTTTCAGAAGGAGAGTTTTAAAATAAGTTGTGATAGTAGTTAATGTTTTAATTGAAGTGTGATACTTTTGTTGAAACTGGACAAGAGGATTTATTATTTTGATTATACTAACATTGCTAATGAAGATTGTGAGAAGTTTTAGGTGGAGGAAGTTTTCAAGTGTAGGTCGAGAAGAATGATGTGATGAGATGAAGGATGGACGAAAGATCAAGTTTGGGGATGCCCATGTCACCCCAAGACATATCAAAGAAGTAAAAGCATAAAATCTTGGGGATTCTCAAGGCATCCTCTTCTTCATCAACAAAAATATCAGGTTTCTTTCAAAACACTATATTTTTTTGCTTCACGTGATATGTGCTATTCTTGGAGCGTCATTTTATTATGCTTTCATATTGTTTTATTTTCTTTGTTGTATCTTTTGGTTGGATCGTAGCACTTTTATTTTGGGCGAGATACGCTTCGTTTTAATTGCCTAGAACACTCTAGTTTTCACTCTTATTGTTTTGCGAGTGTTCAGTTTTTGCTAGTACTGCGTTTAGTTCTTGTTTTTCACTCGAATTTTGTTCAGATCTAGTTGGTTTGCTTCTGTTATATTTTATTAGCTCTCTGGTCTTTGATGTTTATTTGCTTTGAGAGTTGTTTCGAATAATTTGATTGGTGTTAGGGAAGAGTAAATTGTTTCATGCTTATAGCGGTGCAATAGGAAGCTTGTTTTGACATGGGCCTCGCCGTCATGTAGATGCGGTTGGAGATCCAGTGGCCCTCCGGACTTTTTCTGCAAAGTCCATGCCGTCTTCGTCGGAATCAGTTCCAGCTTTCGAGTCTACCTTGCCGTCAATGGTGGTTAGGATAGATTCGGGCTCCGAGTTTTCTTTCGAAGGCTTAGCTTGCACCATACCAAAAAATATAGATATAGGGGTTGTCATTGAAGATTGAACTATAGATCAACATGAGTTTGGTGCGTTTTTGTTACCTTCTGTTGTCGGGTGGTGGGTGGGAGCGAAAAACCTGCTTCCACCGCGAAATCCCATCACCTCCGCCGTTAGCCTGACGAAGATGTTGGCGGTGCCAATCGGGACAACGTAAGAACAGACAATGTGGTCCCGAGCCGGCGTTATCGTGCTGTTGTTGACGAGGTAACTGTTGTATGGTTCCGGGATAGCGTTGCCGACGGCGATCGTGTCGCTGATGCCGCCCATGATTCCTGCCTTGAAGATCACCTCAGACGTAACTTGCCCCACGGTGGGTGCCAAATGATGTATTCCACGATCAGGTTTGCCGGAAGGGGTAGCCATCTCTCTAGGATTAACCACGGGGAAGGCTAACGTGGGGGAGCGCTTTGGGGGTGAACACACTGAGTTTACCCAGGTTCAGATTAGCCGGAGAGGCTACCTACTTCCTGCAAATCAACTATGACGGTGATGCTAGACACAGGTTACAGTTGCCTAGGGCAGATCGAGTGTATGGCTAAATCTGCCTTAGGGTTTCTCCCGCCCAGCTTTATATAGAGAGCCGGATCAGGTCATACAAGAACACGAACCGCACAATGGCTAACCCTACTACAATGCTGTCATATGGCCTCTAAGAGGTACAGATGGGATTCAAGGCCGCCATTGCAGATGCAGTCATGCGCTTTGTCCCTTCTGGGTCTCTGTCTTTGGGCCTGCCCTTCAGGTCCGGCTTCTGGATGCCGGTAGATACCCCATTCTGGATATGTCTGACATTTGGCATGTCATGTTAGATTTTATTTTTAATTGTGTGCTTAGTTATTTATGATTTATCATGACTAGTCTCAAATAGCTGAGAGTGCTTAACGTGCCACTGAATTTAATCATGCGTTGTTCTCTTACATTGAAGCATGGTATTGTGGTATTTATGGTATTTATCCTTTGAATGCTTTATCTGGATTGACTTGGCTCATGCTCACACCATGTTATGACTACAAAAAAAGTCACTTATAGCCTTGATGGTCATTTAGTTTTTTACTTGTAATATCACTTCATGCTTTGATTAATGATGTTTTGTCGCTATGCATGATTATGGCCGTTATTGCTCTCTTAGTTGGTCACTCCCAGTCTTTTGCTAGCCTCCACCGGTACTGAGTATGATCTCTATTCGTTCATCCAACTCCCAAAAACTAAAGTTCACCAAATGTATCCACCATATCTACATATATGTGGTATTTAACTGCCACTCCAAGTAAATTTATCGTGTGCTACCTTTAAACCTTCAAAATTATAACTTGTTTTGTGTTTTAGCTTATGAGGAAGTGGTTTAAAGTTCTTTATGGTTTGTATCAAGAAATGTTCTTCTTCCTTCTTTCACACGATGGGTATGGAATATGTGCTCATCTAAATTTGCAGAGAGCTGGTGCCAAATAATAATAAAAAGGTACTTCCCCATGGTTTGATGAAAGCTGTTGGGTACCCGTGAACACGATGAGGCCTGGTTTGTGAAAGTAAGGGGTGTGTGTGTGTGGGGGGGGGGGTGGAGTGCAAAACTAATAAAACAATGGAAACCTCTCTCAAAAGTCTAAACACTTTGCTTGGCATGGATTATGATAAATTTTTAATTAACATTCATTGACATAGGCATACAACTCTCTCAAAATTGTTTTCAATATCTCTGTTATATCAAATAAAAATCTCTAGCACATAAGTAATCCATGCTTCCCTCTGCGAAGCGCCTTTTTTTTAATTTTATGCCGATTCTTCATCTCATTAGTTTATGCACCATCTAAGAGAGGATAGTTGTCATTCTGAGTATAAAGTGCATAGTCCCGGAATTTATTATCGATTGATTCATGATTGTGGTATTGCTTGCTCTCAAATTATTTGTATCTAGTCACCATTTATACTTTGAACGTAACCTAACATTTATGTTTTGCTACCATACGAAGGACCAGCTGGATACCACTTTTTTTATGATTGGAACAACCGTATCACTTTCAATGTTTCATTAGTCATTTTCTTTTGTTTGGGTTTATTTTGATGTGCAACATGGTTCCTAAGTTTACATTAGTTGAGATAATATTTATCATGCCTTTGTTAAAGTACAATGATCTTAGCTTTGCAATGCTTTTACATAATGTTGATCAAGATTTGTGATGGCTTTATGTAACCTCAAAAATTATATTGTTCTCACTTACCTACTCGAGGCGAGCAAGTTAAGCTTGGGGATGCTGATACGTTGCAAGCGTATCTATAATTTTTTATGCTCCATGCTTGTTTTGTACCCAATACCTTTTGTCTTCCACATGTTTTCTTTCGTTTTCCTTCAATTTCCGAATGTTTTCACAAACTAACCTATTCACAAGATGCCCCAGGCCAATTGCTATTTTTGTTGTTTTTCTATTTCAAAAAAGTTCTTAAGGAAATATTCTTGGAAAGGGCTAAAAATCCACGGATATCAATTTTTACCCGGAACGAAGACTGAGTCCAAAGGAGAGACCGAGGGGAGCCAGGCGCGCCCCCCTAGGCCGCGCCTAGTGGGCCCCTAGGAGCTCGCAGCACCGCCTCACTTCCCCCTTCTCTTATTAATTGCCCCTAACCCTAAAAACATCGGGGACGGAGTTATTTTCCACAAAACATATAGAGAGGCGCTGTCACCTCAAAAGTCTAATCTAGGGCTTCTAGAGTCCTACTCCGACACTGTCGCACCCGGACTTCTATAGGATACTCACCGTACGAACTGAACAGTATTCTGATGGGATTACGGGGCTTTCCGGCACCCGCGTCCTCTTACGAGTAGGCCAACACTTATGTGTGACAACCCATCGCCACTGTTCACCGTCGATGTAAACTATCCTGTAGAAATCAGGACACTACCATTGACGTACTTCATACCATACACACATGGTACGTCAACGGTTTTGAACAAAAGGATAACACAACATGCCTCTACGACACAAAAGATAGAAATAAGGTAGCAAATGGCCTTCACTAAGGCAGAAATAGCAAATACAATCATCCAGAGGACACATGTCCCAACATAGCATTCATTACATCAGCGGAAGCATTCAAAGGGGTCTGAGTACAGACAAAATCCAAATAGGCTTAAGAAGCCGGAAACTGAAATAAAGACGGAGCCCATCCACGATGTCTCGGATCCTGCCCGGGTCCGCTAACTACTCGTCAGCAGCCTCGTCAAACTCCACGTAGTAGCCGTCACCTGGGTCCTCGTAATCGTAGTCTGCGGAAACCACAGCCCCAAAGGGGTCAGTACATAGACGTACTGGCAAGCAAGACTCACAGTTCACCAAAGTATAGCCCGTCAACACAAGCACAGATGACTTGGGTTCAACGGAAAGAAGGGGGTATATAAAAGATGCTGCAACTGGCTGCACTAACCAACTACAGAGATTCTATCACTTCCAACTATCAGAAAGGGGATAAGATCGAGGGTTGTAACCAACTGAAAGATAACTTCAAACAAACCCATCCTGGATCTCGCCCCTTATCCAAAGAAGCAATCCGAGGATAACTCACACAGTTGGATTAAGATGAAACAAGTTATGGTGACAATAATCCTATTACTAGTCAAATTGTTAATCATGGGGTGTGAGATAGTGAATCATTAGGTTTAAGTTGTCCTGAGTACTTGTTAGCCAGTACTTTCACCAAGTTAACCATAACCGCGGAAAACACGGCTTCTCGAGAAGATTATCCCTACAGGGTTGCACCAATTTGGCCGTACACGTATGAATAACCCGCCAGATGGGATGCCTCCCACCAAGCGGGGCACTCAACACAACTCAACTCTTCTCCGCATCAAGCCCAAAGCACCTTGGGCGCACGGCTAATCGAGCCCAGAAGAAAATGGACCCTCATAGCACTCTAAGAACGTGTCCCCCTATATGCCGACTACAAAAGTTCCACCCTGCGCTGGGCTCGCAAAAACATGCATGCGGCAAATAGAAAGCACGAACTAAATGAGATGATTTGGACGAGATGCGAATCGAATCAAATTGAGGGGGGCGCCCATACTCGCTTCCCACATGCGGGTAGTGCGCTCATCATGGATCAGTAGACAAGACCCTTTTCCTATTAGGGTCGACACTAGCAGGCCTCAAAACCACACAGGGCCTCCTGCCGGTGCCTTATCATCAAATTATTATTAACAGTAATATTAGCATGATTGATTGATTGATTAAACATCGAGCCCCCAAAACATAATGAAATATAGTAACTGAAAGTAACGGGTAACAGACTCGAGCAAAACAACCTAAGCATAATAGTAAGACACTGGCTCAATCAATAGAGTTGTAGGGGGGTGGTGAGGCAATATCAGGGTTCAGGGAATCATGTGATAGGTTCGTAACAGAAACAACTACCACTAAGGCTAGCAGAAATAGACAACGGAAAGTATCGGTAACCAGGGTTGAAAGGAACACAATGGTTCATGTGAGTGATAACTTGCCTGCAAACTCAACAGCCGGGTACTGAGCTAGATCCTCAGAAGGGGTGCTGTAAAGGTCGTCTGTCTCAACGTCGTCGTCTATTCGAGAAGAAGCAAACAAACAAAACAGGAATGTAAACAATCATTATCATGGCATTGTGCACAATCAAGATGATGCATGACAGGTTAATAGTGCAGCAAAATAAACTAGCTAACATGATAACACCATTTAAATGGACCCCTATGCTAAAAAGAGTTGCATATGGGAAAAGATCCATAATTAAGTGGAACAAATGATTTATAATTAATTATTAGGTGAAAGTTGTTAGCATGATGCATGCATGATGATAACAACAAAATAACAACAAATAACAATAAAATATGCAAGTAATAAAGGGGTTTAACAAGTTTTGGAAATTATTTATTAAGTTTGGAAAATTTGGTTACTTACACATGTCACACAAACAATTATTGTTTTCATCAATTTAAAGTGTGCAAAACAATTAACAAAATTTATATTTGAGAAGAACATCAAATTTTTGTTGGATTACATGTTTCAAATATTGAAAGTTGACTTAGGATAAATTTATTATGAATTAAACAATTTCAAACAAGTTTTAATTGAATTTTAAACAAGTTTGAATATTATTTGAATTTTATTTGTTCAAATCATAAATTCAAATTCACATTTGAAAAGTTCACACTTTGATGGTTTGAAAACATATTTTGCATGTTAAAAAATATTTTATTTTGAGCAAGTTATGATTTTTAACAAATTTAAATGAATTAAACAAGTATTAAATTATTTAGGCAATTTAAATTATTCAAACAATGAAACAAATTTTATATTTGAATAGGATATTCAAAATGGTATGAAAAACATATTTTATTTGCCTTATTTGGAATTAGTATGAATTATTTATGAATTATTGCAAATTACATTTGAATTACCCAAATTTGAATTTTAAATGTATTTGGAAAATTCAAAACAGTTCACAAATGGAATAATTGGATAGACAATAAAATTTGGAGCAATAAACATATACAACTTTTATTTATTGGACTTATAGATTAAAAGTTATTGATTTTTAAAGTTTAGTGTTTTATTCTGCCATTTAAAAGAAATAGAAAACAAAACAGAAACGTTTTAATTCTTCTGTTACCGCACTGGGTCTAACCCCAGCCACTGCCCCGTGGGCCCGTGGCCAGCGTGGCGAGCGCGCGCACACGTGGCAGTGGGGGTCACTGTCGCGTGGCCCCTGCCTGTCAGCCAGCGGGGCAAAAGAGTTGGGGAAAACCCCGCAGCGCGAGGGCTCGATCCCAGCACCTCTCCCTCACTGCGCGCTGACTGAACCACTGCGGTACTGCGCGTTCGTTGACAGATACAGAAACGCTAGGAGGATAAAGGTTCAGTCTTTGCAGTTTACTGAAACTGCACGCGCTGGTTCTGAACCTTCGACAGATATGTGAGCTCGCCGGCGAGGAACAGCACGGCCGTGCTCGATCTGGAAGTGCTGGGTGTGTGTGAGGATGGGTGCGATCGTGTGCGTGCTACGGAGGGGAGACAGGAGGGGGTGGAGCGCTCACCACCGGCGGTAGGCGAGGCAGAGGCGCGGTGACGTTGGCGTGACGGCGACGGTGACGTTGATGGCGGCGCTGTCCCCGTGCTCCTCCGTGCGCGATCTGGTGTCCAACAGGGAGTGGAGAGGGTGGTGGTGCGATCTCAGCGAACGGACAGCGTCGAGGGTTTCTGCAACGAGGTAGGAGACCACGGGTTCAGAAAGAATGTCGCCACGGTGGTCGGAGCGGGCGAGGATCGCGGCGTCGAACCGAAACTCACCGGGGTTGGCTCTGGTGTTCAACTTGGAGAGGGAGGAGCGGCGAGCTGGTTCCAGTAGAGAGTTGGCTAGGAGAGGTTAGGTGGTGGCGGCGCCATGGCGATATTCAGAGAGCTGTCGCCGGCGAGGAACTTCAGAGAGGGGGTAGCGACGACAGAGAGCAGGAAGTGGCGGCGCGGCGCGGGGAGCGAGGACCTAGGGTTAGCCTAGGGCTGCGCGCGCTACTCGAGGGGGCTATATAGGGGAACAGGGCATCGAATCGGCCGTCGCTGCTCCGCCGTGCCGCCGTGGCACGCGCGGATGCGCTGCCGTACACGGGGGAGACGATGACGCAGCCTTTTCGAACCGGTAAGTTAGATAGCTGGGCTGGGCTTGCGCGCGCGTAGGCTTAGGTTGGGTTGGGCTAGTTAGCTGCTGCTGCGCGCGGCTGTTTTCTCCTTTTATTTTTTTCCTGTTTTACTTTTTTTTTGCAGAAAACAGTTTTGGGAGAATTTGGTAGGGTATTGGACTTTAAAAATTTTGAGAAAATTCATGGGACCATGTTAGCTCAAAAGCTAACAGTTAGCAAATAGGTTTTTTGAAAATTCAACTTTTACATTGCTGTTTTTAAAATAAGCCAATTTATATGATTTTGAATATTCAAATTGATTAAAGGAATCAACCTTTTAATAAGGTGACCCAAAGGGATTAATTGGAAACAAGGAATTAGAGAAAGTTTTAGTTATTATTTTTATAGTTTCAAATTGGCTCTGTTTGAAATGTTTGATTTGAATTGGAATATTTTGTTAATTAATAGAAACAACCATTTAATAGGGTGAACCCTATTATTAGTTGGACTAGAAACATTGGAATGGTTTGATATTTGATAATTTCCAAATGAGGTGTTGATGATGATTTGCTTTGAATTTGTAAACCAATTTGGAAAAACTTAGTGGAATTTATAACACCATTTTATTAATGGATCCATATTGAAAGATTATGACAACAAATAGATGGTGTTCATTTGTGATTTTTATTCCAAATGTTGTAACAGAGCAAGTATGAAAATAACCATTTGAATTTGTTTGAGTTTGATTATGAAAACAAGATAAAACAGATGCAAAACAAATAGTAACAATTGCAAACAAATAATTAAACATGATGACATGATGCAATACTTGAAATAAAACAATAAATCAAACATTCTAAGGGGTATTTCATACTTGCGATGTTACAAAACGCCCCCCCTTGAAGGAATCGCGCCCCGAGATTCCTTACTGAGATGTGAAAAGGTCCGGATACTTCTTGCGAAGATCCTCTTCGGTCTCCCACGTTGCCTCTTTATCGGAATGATGCGACCATTGCACTTTCAAGAACTTGGTGCTCTTGTTGCGAGTCTTACGCTCGGTCTCATCGAGAATACGAATAGGGTGCTCCTCATAAGATAGATCATCTTGCAGTTCAATGGAATCATGATCAACTGCACGATCTGGATCTTTGAAACACTTCTTGAGTTGTGAGACGTGGAACACATCGTGCACCTTGGATAGTTTTTTTGGAAGCTCAAGACGATAAGCATTTTCTGCACGCCTTGAGAGAATGTTGAAAGGACCAATGTATCTTGGTGCAAGCTTTCCTTTCACACCAAAACGATGAGTGCCTCTGAGGGGAGTTACACGGAGATATGCCTTATCACCAGGTGCATAGATCATATCCCTGTTCTTGCTATCATAATAGCTCTTCTGACGAGACTGAGCAATCCTGAGATTGTCACAAATGATACGAACTTTCTCCTCGGCTTCCTTAACAATGTCAGGGCCTAAGAGTGAACGTTCACCAGCTCCAGACCAATTGATTGGACTCCTGCATCTGCGACCATACAGTGCCTCAAATGGTGCCATGCCTAGGCTTGCCTGGTAGCTGTTGTTGTAGGAGAATTCAGCATATGGAAGGCAATCCTCCCATTTCATGCCAAAGGAGAGACCACATGCTCTGAGCATATCCTCGAGAATCTGATTGACTCTTTCGACTTGCCCCTGAGACTGAGGGTGATAAGCTGTGCTGAACAGAAGTTTGGTGCCCAATGCTTCTTGAAAACTCTTCCAGAAATGAGAAGTGAAGATACTTCCACGGTCTGAGCTTATTTCCAATGGAACACCATGAAGAGGAACAACCTTTGCTGTGTAGAGCTCTGCTAACTGGCTAGCTGAGATAGTCTCCTTGACAGCAAAGAAGTGAGCTACCTTAGTGAGACGATCAATAACAACGAAGATTGCATCGTTGCCCTTCTTGGACTTTGGAAACCCAGTAACGAAGTCCATTTCAATCATGTCCCACTTCCACTCAGGAATTTTCAGAGGTTGGAGTAGACCGGCTGTTTTCTGATGGACTGCCTTAACACGTTGACAAACGTCGCATTCAGAAACGTATTGAGCAATTTCACGTTTCATGCCAGGCCACCAATACAGAGTCTTGAGATCCTGGTACATATTTGTACTTCCAGGGTGGATGGATAGAGGAGTTTCATGAGCCTCCTTGAGAATGATATCCTTGAGACTTTGAGTCTGAGGAACTGCAATGCGTCCTTCGAAGAACACAGTTCCCTTGTCATCAATTGAGAAGGACTTGAATTTATCGTTGCCTTCCTTGATGTGCTGTACAATCTTCTTGATTTCAGTATCACGAAGTTGTTCAGAACGAATCTTGCCCTCGAGAGTTGGACTGGCTGTCAAGCTAGCAAGGTATCCTTCAGGGACAAGACCAAGGTTCAGCTTCTGGAATTCTTCATGAAGTGGAGGTTGGCTTTCCATGATCATGAGATTATTGCAATATGACTTGCGACTGAGAGCATCGGCCATAACATTAGCCTTGCCTGGAGTGTAAGAAATGGTGAGATCAAAGTCTTTAATCTTCTCAATCCATCTCCTTTGCCTGAGGTTCAGATCTGGCTGAGTGAAGATGTATTTCGGACTCTTATGATCGGAAAAGATTTCAGTTTTGTTACCCAACAAGTATTGTCTCCATTTCTTGAGGGCAAACACAACTGCTGCAAGTTCAAGATCATGTGTGGGATAGTTTTGCTCATGTGGGTTCAACTGACGTGAAGCATAAGCCACAACTTGACGTTCTTGCATAAGAACTGCACCCAGACCTTGGAGAGATGCATCGCAGAATATCTGGAAAGGTTTGGTAGTATCTGGGCCAACCAGAACAGGGGTGGAAGTGAGTTTAGTCTTCAGGAGATTGAAACTTTCATCACATTGTGGAGTCCAAACGAATTTCTTGTCCTTCTTTGTGATATCAGTGAGAGGTTTGGCAATCTTGGAGAAGTTTTGGACGAAACGACGGCAATAGCTAGCCAAGCCAAGAAAACTTCTGACTTGCTTCACGGTATTAGGGGGTTTCCAGTCAACAATTGCCTTAACCTTTTCAGGATCAATGGCAATGCCTTTGGCAGAGATGATATGACCAAGATATGCAACTTCTGGAATCCAGAACTCACATTTGGAAAACTTGGCATATAGACGATGCTCGCGAAGTTTCATGAGAGTGAGACGAAGGTGTTCTCCATGTTCTTCCTCGGATTTTGAGTAGACTAGAATGTCATCAAGATATACCACAACAAACTTGTCGAGGTATTCATGGAAGACAGAATTCATAAGTCTTGAGAACGTTGCCGGTGCATTGGTGAGACCAAAGGACATGACGGTGTATTCATATAGACCGTAACGTGTGGTGAAAGCTGTCTTAGGAATATCTTCCTTTCTGATCTTTATCTGATGGTAACCCATCCTCAAGTCCAACTTTGAGAATATTGAGGCTCCAGCAAGTTGATCAAAAAGATCATCGATACGAGGAATTGGATACTTGTTCTTGATGGTTTTCTCGTTGAGAGGACGATAGTCAACCACGAGTCTTTTTGTTTGATCCTTCTTGGCAACAAACAGAGTTGGGCAACCCCAAGTGGAGGAACTAGGCTGGATGTACCCTTTCTCCATGTACATATCGATTTGCTCCTTCAACAATTTCAGTTCAGGAGGAGCTATCTTGTATGGATGCTTAGAGATTGGAGCAGTACCTGGCTCAAGCTCGATCACGAACTCAACTGCTCTGTCCGGAGGCATCCCTGGCAACTCTTCTGGAAAGACGTCAGGGAATTCACAAACCACCGGAACATTTTCAATTGCAGGAAGGGGTTTGGCATCTAGGTTGAACAGCTGAACAGAACTTGATCCATATGGAGAATAGACTATCTGGCCTGAAGTGTGAGAGAGAGTTATTGACTTTTGAGCACAGTCAATTTTAGCTTTGTGGGTCTTCAACCAATCCATACCCAGAATGACATCAATGTCAGAATTTCCCAGCAACAAGAGTGAAGCAAGGAATATGCGACCTCCAATTAGGATCTCATTGTCCATGCTTATCTTGGATGTCAACATTTGCGGTCCCGGAGAGTGAACAGTCATTTGATTGCTTAGCGGAACCAGAACTAGGTTGTATGCTTTTGCAAAAATCTTTGACACAAAAGAATGCGATGCTCCAGTATCAAACAACACTTTAGCTGGAATAGAGTTTACGGGTAATATACCGAGAACGACGTCAGCAGCTTCCTCAGCTTTGTCGGCCTTGATATGGTTCACCCTCGCGGTTCTCCCGACAGGCCTGTTGTTGGAGTTGAAGGCTTTAGCCGGGGGAGCACGAACCATTGCCTGGTTGGTGTTGGGCCGAGGAGGTGGAGGTAGCTGCCTCTGAGTGCACTTATCAGCGTAGTGTCCAGTCTCCTTGCACTTGTAGCAAGTGACGAAACGAGGAGGACCTGGCCTTGGCTGCCCCATTGGAATCCTCTGACCCTGCATCTGAGATGGGTTGGGTAGGCGGGGTCCAAAGCCTGGAGAAGCTTGGGCATTTGGAGCCCTAGTGACAGCAGCATTTGGCACCCAGATGCGGCGCTTCTGCGGAGGGGTGGTCATGTTGGAGGAGGAACCACCCTCACGCGAGTGCTTGCGCGACTCTTCGAACGCCTTGCGCCCATTCTCCTCATTGAGCGCGGTGTTCACGAGCTCCACGAAGTCCTTGCACTTGATGTTGGTGAGAGCGTACTTCAGTTCCGGGTTAAAACCTCGGCGGAACCTTGCCATTTTCTTGGCTTCAGTGGACACCTCGTCACCAGCGTATCGAGCGAGACGATTGAACTCGTTCTGGTAGCCGAGGACGTCCAGCTTGCCCTGTTTGAGAGAGCAGAATTCCTCACGCATCCTTTCCATGAGACCATCTGGGATGTGGTGCTTCAGGAAGGCATCCTTGAAACATCCCCAGGTGATAGGATAGCCAGCTCTCATGGTCTGGTAGTTCTCCCACCAAGTAGCTGCCTGACCCTTCAGTAGGTAGGTGGCATACTTGACCTTATCTTCCTTAGCAACATGAGCAATCTCCAGAGCCCTGTTCATCTCCCTGATCCAGTCATCAGCATCCAGAGGCTCACGTGTTGCCACGAAAGCTCTCGGCCCCATGCTCAGAAACTCCTTGCTGCTGACTCGCGGAGCATTCTGGTTGTTGTGCTGGTTAGCCTGGATCTGGGCCATCTAAGCCACGACCTGAGTCATCTGAGTCAAGAGCTCCGTGAGCGGAGGTGGCTCCGGCGGGTTGCTCCTTGTTGGCGGCATCCTGAACAGACATGCATTTTAGCACAACAATAGAAAAGGATAGACTTGGTAACCGAAAGATAGATTATTCCGACGCATGAATAGATAACCAACAGGTACATCATCACATGTTCACATACATCAGAATATCCAACAGACCAATACATGGTTCGAATGCCAAAGGATAACTAAACATAGCTAGGAATGGATACATCGGTACTCCCATGCTCATCACGCAGGACGGCGGTGAGTAGTACGACGAGAGATACGGTGCGGAGGAATCCCCCGGAAGTAGGTATGACGACGATCCACGTAGAGCGGGACTGCTCTGAGAGCAACTCTCGGTGTGGTGAAGTAGAAAGCGTCGTCTCCCTGTGCTCCAAAGCGGGGAATCCCAGTGTAACCAGGACCAAGGTCGAGAAGTGGACCTCTGATCGGCTCGTAACCTCCAGCATCTGGCAGCGGAAACCCAGCTGGCTGAGTGAAACGTGCAAAGCGCTCGTCTCCAACAAAGTCTGTGGTGTACGTAGCCAGACGAGTCAACGCCAGATAGAGCTGCTCCCTGACTGAGGCTAACTCCTGAGAAAGTGTGGAAGCAACGGCGTCACTGTGCCTCACGAACTGAGTAGTGGTGTGCAGCCTGGAGCTATCAGACTCGTAGGTATCCAGGTTGCTGTGGAGAGTGAAGTGAACTCCCGCTGCCGTGATGTAACCACGGGGGATGTGACGATAGATGGAATCATCAAACCCCCAGTAGTCAGCACGGAGGACGGTGAGACTCACGTAAGCTGTCTGCTGCACGGACATATCCACTGTGGAACCTACTGCCTCGTAGCGGTGGACAATGCTCCTGCCATCATCTGGCAGAATGTAGACGATAGCCCGGTAGCAGGTCTGGTCAAACTCTCGCTGCTGCTCGTAGACCTGGTACTCTGGTGCCCAATGGAACCCCAGATAGGTAACCATGTCCCTCAGCATCTCCGGGTAACCGGCGGTGCTCTCACAGCGAGTCATCCGAACCACCTGCGGGTAGAACCTGAGATCCATCTGCAGATGATCGGGGAAGTTTTGATTAGACTCCGGTGGAAGAATTGCAGTGGGAAACAACAACAAGGTTCAACGGACGAAAGGTTCTTTAGAAGAACAGGATATCGAAGCAACATCGGGAAACTCGAGACCAAAAACTCCTGAGGTACTACGGAGAACCCAAAACACGTGAAATCCTAACTTGAAAGTTTAGGTGAGAACAGAAAACAACGTTACACTTCCTTACCAGAAAAGGGTGGGTGGGTGGGGAAAGAAGAAAAATGGCAGAATTCCTACTCTCACGTTTCATTTTTTCCTATATAGCTACAAAATAATTTCTAGACTCAACTGCGACCAGTAAAAAGGGATCCTACAGGCAGACAGGCTCTGATACCATTTGTCGCACCCGGACTTCTATAGGATACTCACCGTACGAACTGAACAGTATTCTGATGGGATTACGGGGCTTTCCGGCACCCGCGTCCTCTTACGAGTAGGCCAACACTTATGTGTGACAACCCATCGCTACTGTTCACCGTCGATGTAAACTATCCTGTAGAAATCAGGACACTACCATTGACGTACTTCATACCATACACACATGGTACATCAACGGTTTTGAACAAAAGGATAACACAACATGCCTCTACGACACAAAAGATAGAAATAAGGTAGCAAATGGCCTTCACTAAGGCAGAAATAGCAAATACAATCATCCAGAGGACACATGTCCCAACATAGCATTCATTACATCAGCGGAAGCATTCAAAGGGGTCTGAGTACAGACAAAATCCAAATAGGCTTAAGAAGCCGGAAACTGAAATAAAGACGGAGCCCATCCACGATGTCTCGGATCCTGCCCGGGTCCGCTAACTACTCGTCAGCAGCCTCGTCAAACTCCACGTAGTAGCCGTCACCTGGGTCCTCGTAATCGTAGTCTGCGGAAACCACAGCCCCAAAGGGGTCAGTACATAGACGTACTGGCAAGCAAGACTCACAGTTCACCAAAGTATAGCCCGTCAACACAAGCACAGATGACTTGGGTTCAACGGAAAGAAGGGGGTATATAAAAGATGCTGCAACTGGCTGCACTAACCAACTACAGAGATTCTATCACTTCCAACTATCAGAAAGGGGATAAGATCGAGGGTTGTAACCAACTGAAAGATAACTTCAAACAAACCCATCCTGGATCTTGCCCCTTATCCAAAGAAGCAATCCGAGGATAACTCACACAGTTGGATTAAGATGAAACAAGTTATGGTGACAATAATCCTATTACTAGTCAAATTGTTAATCATGGGGTGTGAGATAGTGAATCATTAGGTTTAAGTTGTCCTGAGTACTTGTTAGCCAGTACTTTCACCAAGTTAACCATAACCGCGGAAAACACGGCTTCTCGAGAAGATTATCCCTGCAGGGTTGCACCAATTTGGCCGTACACGTATGAATAACCCGCCAGATGGGATGCCTCCCACCAAGCGGGGCACTCAACACAACTCAACTCTTCTCCGCATCAAGCCCAAAGCACCTTGGGCGCACGGCTAATCGAGCCCAGAAGAAAATGGACCCTCATAGCACTCTAAGAACGTGTCCCCCTATATGCCGACTACAAAAGTTCCACCCTGCGCTGGGCTCGCAAAAACATGCATGCGGCAAATAGAAAGCACGAACTAAATGAGATGATTTGGACGAGATGCGAATCGAATCAAATTGAGGGGGGCGCCCATACTCGCTTCCCACATGCGGGTAGTGCGCTCATCATGGATCAGTAGACAAGACCCTTTTCCTATTAGGGTCGACACTAGCAGGCCTCAAAACCACACAGGGCCTCCTGCCGGTGCCTTATCATCAAATTATTATTAACAGTAATATTAGCATGATTGATTGATTGATTAAACATCGAGCCCCCAAAACATAATGAAATATAGTAACTGAAAGTAACGGGTAACAGACTCGAGCAAAACAACCTAAGCATACTAGTAAGACACTGGCTCAATCAATAGGGTTGTAGGGGGGGTGGTGAGGCAATATCAGGGTTCAGGGAATCATGTGATAGGTTCGTAACAGAAACAACTACCACTAAGGCTAGCAGAAATAGATAACGGAAAGTATCGGTAACCAGGGTTGAAAGGAACACAATGGTTCATGTGAGTGATAACTTGCCTGCAAACTCAACAGCCGGGTACTGAGCTAGATCCTCAGAAGGGGTGATGTAAAGGTCGTCTGTCTCAACGTCATCGTCTATTCGAGAAGAAGCAAACAAACAAAACAGGAATGTAAACAATCATTATCATGGCATTGTGCACAATCAAGATGATGCATGACAGGTTAATAGTGCAGCAAAATAAACTAGCTAACATGATAACACCATTTAAATGGACCCCTATGCTAAAAAGAGTTGCATATGGGAAAAGGTCCATAATTAAGTGGAACAAATGATTTATAATTAATTATTAGGTGAAAGTTGTTAGCATGATGCATGCATGATGATAACAACAAAATAACAACAAATAACAATAAAAGATGCAAGTAATAAAAGGGGTTTAACAAGTTTTGGAAATTATTTATTAAGTTTGGAAAATTTGGTTACTTAAACATGTCACACAAACAATTATTGTTTTCATCAATTTAAAGTGTGCAAAACAATTAACAAAATTTATATTTGAGAAGAACATCAAATTTTTGTTGGATTACATGTTTCAAATATTGAAAGTTGACTTAGGATAAATTTATTATGAATTAAACAATTTCAAACAAGTTTTAATTGAATTTTAAACAAGTTTGAATATTATTTGAATTTTATTTGTTCAAATCATAAATTCAAATTCACATTTGAAAAGTTCACACTTTGATGGTTTGAAAACATATTTTGCATGTTCAAAAATATTTTATTTTGAGCAAGTTATGATTTTTAACGAATTTAAATGAATTAAACAAGTATTAAATTATTTAGGCAATTTTAATTATTCAAACAATGAAACAAATTTTATATTTGAATAGGATATTCAAAATGGTATGAAAAACATATTTTATTTGCCTTATTTGGAATTAGTATGAATTATTTATGAATTATTGCAAATTACATTTGAATTACCCAAATTTGAATTTTAAATGTATTTGGAAAATTCAAAACAGTTCACAAATGGAATAATTGGATAGACAATAAAATTTGGAGCAATAAACTTATACAACTTTTATTTATTGGACTTATAGATTAAAAGTTATTGATTTTTAAAGTTTAGTGTTTTATTCTGCCATTTAAAAGAAATAGAAAACAAAACAGAAACGTTTTAATTCTTCTGTTACCGCACTGGGTCTAACCCCAGCCACTGCCCCGTGGGCCCATGGCCAGCGTGGCGAGCGCGCGCACGCGTGGCAGTGGGGGTCACTGTCGCGTGGCCCCTGCCTGTCAGCCAGCGGGGCAAAAGAGTTGGGGAAAACCCCGCAGCGCGAGGGCTCGATCCCAGCACCTCTCCCTCGCTGCGCGCTGACTGAACAACTGCGGTACTGCGCGTTCGTTGACAGATACAGAAACGCTAGGAGGATAAAGGTTCAGTCTTTACAGTTTACTGAAACTGCACGCGCTGGTTCTGAACCTTCGACAGATAACTGAGCTCGCCGGCGAGGAACAGCACGGTCGTGCTCGATCTGGAAGTGCTGGGTGTGTGTGAGGATGGGTGCGATCGTGTGCGTGCTACGGAGGGGAGACAGGAGGGGGTGGAGCGCTCACCACCGGCGGTAGGCGAGGCAGAGGCGCGGTGACGTTGGCGTGACGGCGACGGTGACGTTGATGGCGGCGCTGTCCCCGTGCTCCTCCGTGCGCGATCTGGTGTCCAACAGGGAGTGGAGAGGGTGGTGGTGCGATCTCAGCGAACGGACAGCGTCGAGGGTTTCTGCAACGAGGTAGGGGACCACGGGTTCAGAAAGAATGTCGCCACGATGGTCGGAGCGGGCGAGGATCGCGGCGTCGAACCGAAACTCACCGGGGTTGGCTCTGGTGTTCAACTTGGAGAGGGAGGAGCGGCGAGCTGGTTCCAGTAGAGAGTTGGCTAGGAGAGGTTAGGAGGTGGCGGCGCCATGGCGATATTCAGAGAGCTGTCGCCGGCGAGGAACTTCAGAGAGGGGGTAGCGACGACAGAGAGCAGGAAGTGGCGGCGCGGCGCGGGGAGCGAGGACCTAGGGTTAGCCTAGGGCTGCGCGCGCTACTCGAGGGGGCTATATAGGGGAACAGGGCATCGAATCGGCCGTCGCTGCTCCGCCGTGCCGCCGTGGCACGCGCGGATGCGCTGCCGTACACGGGGGAGACGATGACGCAGCCTTTTCGAACCGGTAAGTTAGATAGCTGGGCTGGGCTTGCGCGCGCGTAGGCTTAGGTTGGGTTGGGCTTGTTAGCTGCTGCTGCGCGCGGCTGTTTTCTCCTTTTATTTTTTTTCCTGTTTTACTTTTTTTTTTTGCAGAAAACAGTTTTGGGAGAATTTGGTAGGGTTTTGGACTTTAAAAATTTTGAGAAAATTCATGGGACCATGTTAGCTCAAAAGCTAACAGTTAGCAAATAGGTTTTTTGAAAATTCAACTTTTACATTGCTGTTTTTAAAATAAGCCAATTTATATGATTTTGAATATTCAAATTGATTAAAGGAATCAACCTTTTAATAAGGTGACCCAAAGGGATTAATTGGAAACAAGGAATTAGAGAAAGTTTTAGTTATTATTTTTATAGTTTCAAATTGGCTCTATTTGAAATGTTTGATTTGAATTGGAATATTTTGTTAATTAATAGAAACAACCATTTAATAGGGTGAACCCTATTATTAGTTGGACTAGAAACATTGGAATGGTTTGATATTTGATAATTTCCAAATGAGGTGTTGATGATGATTTGCTTTGAATTTGTAAACCAATTTGGAAAAACTTAGTGGAATTTATAACACCATTTTATTAATGGATCCATATTGAAAAATTATGACAACAAATAGATGGTGTTCATTTGTGATTTTTATTCCAAATGTTGTAACAAAGCAAGTATGAAAATAACCATTTAAATTTGTTTGAGTTTGATTATGAAAACAAGATAAGACAGATGCAAAACAAATAGTAACAATTGCAAACAAATAATTAAACATGATGACATGATGCAATACTTGAAATAAAACAATAAATCAAACATTCTAAGGGGTATTTCATACTTGGGATGTTACAGACACCCTGGCAGAGAGGGGGATCGTCACCGAAGGCCTCTACATCACGATGACCTACTCCGGACAGATGTGAGAGTAATTCATCTCGGGGCTACGGATCCATAACCTTAGCTAGATGGTTGTTCTCTCCCCTATGCCTTCATGTTTAGAGTCTCGTGAGCCGCCTCGCATGATCGATACCACTGTTATGTAATTGTGCATGTTGTGTTTGCTGCGATCCGATGAACCATGCGATTATGATTATTATTTTTATGTCAATCTGAGATGCTTCACTTATATCTGTATAGATTTTTAATCTTGTCTTGCAATTCTCGCCGGTGTTTATGATTACCTTGGCCACGTGGTTGTTTTCACCTCCAAGAGAGGGTTTATATGCTAGTTATTGGGTTCATGCCTCCTTGTTGCTTGCGCTCGAGTGACAGAAACGTACGCGGGGGGGAGGGGGATTTTGCCACTAGGGAGAAAACAACGGTGCTCTTTTCTACGGATGGGAACCACAACTTACATTACGTATTGGTTGTAATGCATTTGTCTGTTGCACACATAGCAACCACTTCGTTGCTGCCACTTAATACCAAGGGATTTGCTGGATAGATTTTTTGAGGTGGAATTTTAGATATGAATGCATGCTGGATAGCGGTCCATATGCCTTGACGTAATGCCTACAGTGTTAGAACCCGTGAACTTTATCTCGTCATAATAGTATTGTTATACATTCATAATTTGCCAATTGTCTAGCTGTAATTTGTTCACCCAGCAAGTTTGTTTTCTTTGGAGAGACACCACTAGTGAACCTATGGCCCCCGGTCCTGTTTTCGTCATATTGCAATCCTTCTTTTAAGAACTTTCATAATTGTTTCCTTGATGTTTTGTTTTCAGTTTTACTGCTTTTCAAGACTCTATACGTTTAATTCTCCTGTTTTCAGCAAGATCGGAAGCTTGACGACCTTCCGGAAAGTTGGGGCAAGAGAGATTTTGTGCTTGTGTGCATGTTCCACGCTTCGTCAACAGTACTTTCTAGCGTCGTTGATAAATAAACCTTCTTCATGACTACGAAGTCGTATTGGTTCGATAACTCTGGTTCTATACTAGGGGGGAACTTACTCTGGACTACATCATACCTTCCGCTTAGGGTCTCCCAACGAGCGTGTGATCACGTCATCATCAGTACCCCATGTTTTAAAGAATAAATTCTTACAATTCATATGTAATCTCCCTGAATACAAAGGCGTTTACAAACCATATTACGGCCCATTATGGAATAACCAATGGAACAGTAACTTTTGTCTTGCCACAAGATTGATTGAAAACGACCTTTCTTTGCCCTCAAGACTGATATGATGAAGGCATACAAAAGGGTTGAATGTGACTGTCTACATGGGTGTCTTAGTAAGCTGGATTTTGTTGGATGTATGCCCAAGAGGCAATAATATATATTTGTTTCATGATTAAAGTATTATATTTCCATGTTATGAATAATATGAATACTGAATGTGAGATTCAGAGAAAAACTCATACGTACGTGTAGAAACATAAAAAAACTATTATAGCCCATTTATCATTCTCTTAGACAAACTCGTTAATATTAAATGACCATACTTTCATGGTCATGGACATTTTTTTCTTCAATATTAATGAGAGAACATTGTTGTTTCAACATTGTGGCTGGATAAACCCAAATAGTTGAGATACTATGAGATCTAGTTTTGGCATTTCTATAAATAATATTGTCACAACATGGTTAATTTGTTTGCTTCTTTGACAATGAGAATATATGATGTTGTACTCTAGAAAGTTTACTTTAGTGTAATTAAGTATAACACCATAAATTGGGTGATTAAAAAGACTATTACTAGGTATTCTTGAAGGTGTGCATTGTATCGTGACAGTTCAAAACTGGAAATTACTCCACTATATAATAGAGAGACACATACATGATCCATTCGGTGTGATAGTGTCCATTAACAAGTCTGCGCAGAAAAAGGCAAGACATAAGTCATGAGATAATATAACATGAGGACGAGTAAAGTAATCATATCGAATATCGAGGATGATGTGATATAGTGATTAAAGAGGTAATAACATTCATATTGCTTTGAGTTATTGATTGGTATCGTGAAGTGATGTGAACATACTTAATAACCAACAAGTTCAGCATAGTTCCTTAGTATAACGTGTAGGAATCAATATGGACGTCCATAGTACCAATGTTGATTACTGATTAGGAATATAGTTTTCTGATCATGTATACTTGTTATCGAACATGTAGGGTCATACACTTATGGCGTCAAAGTTAGTCGTTCACATTGGATGATTTGAAGTAGATATCGGGTATCACCCGAACAGTTCTGACATGATAGAATTATATTCACAGAGATTATATGAGCGGACATGAGATGTCTTGGGATGTTAGAAAGTGTTTTTGACATCAGTGGATATGGTCGATGATTTTATTCAAAGTTTATACAGGGTTTTGAAAGAGTTTCAGAGGAAAACCGAGAAAGGGGTAGTGGCAGAGGAGGGCAGAAATGCCCTAGGGTTGCCCCCCAATTTTTTGGGGCAGCCACATGGGCCCCAGGGCATATGCATGAGGCACACTGCTCTCCCAGAACATTCCAGGTTTGTAATTTGGTAATAGAAGAATTTTCCAAATTAGAGAAAAAAGGAAAGAAAAAGTGAGAAGGGAAAGAACTCTCAAATTGGGGAGTCCAATCCGAATTGGAGGAAGACGAGGTTGGCGGTACTGCCGCCGACTCGCGCACCACCTGCCGCACGACGATCTCGCCACCACCGCCATCGCGACGCGACAGACTTCGTCCCCGGCTTAGGGAGCGTCGTCGCTGTGCGGGCGGAGGAGTCTCGGACTTGCCGGGTGCACAAGCTCCACTCCCTTCTCGGCGCTTGGGTCGCCGTCAGCCATGGCCACAGGATCTTGAGGCTCTGATGCCAATTGTTTGTCACCTAAATTGAATCGATCGTATCTGTGAAGATGAACTCGAAAGAGACGGACTCGGGTGATTTTTTTGTGCTGCGCTTAATCTGCAGCTTTTGTGCTTCTCTTCCTTTTATTTTGAAAACAGGAGAACTAGTGTGCCGTGCCGGTCGCCACGGTCTTACTGGGTCATGGCTCATGCCATCCCATGACCGATCGTGGCATCGAGACGATCCTAGATCCTAGGCAGTAGCGCACAGACCACATCAACTGCTAACGGAAAGGAAATAAGTTGCTAAGTGCTAACCTGACGAAACTGACGAAAACGACACTAACACCTAACAGACGACTAAAGTTCAGAGAGAGACACGGGTTTAAGCTAACAGATGTCGCCAGGACAACGATGCGCTGGAGGAGACGCATCAGAAGGCTCATCTGCTGTCCGCTGGAACCGCCTCAAGCAACCGACGTCCGGCTGAACCGATCTCTATCTGTACGGCCTTCTCCACTCTATAAGTCCTTGCATCAGAGTAATTTCTTGCTTGGTTTCGTCGTGCTCAAACCTCTGGTGTTTTCCAGGTTTCCTATGGACGCATCATAAGGCTCATCTGCCATGGCCGACCTTATCACTTGTCAGCCGTAGCATGTACCGCTTTCCTTCTTAAAAATAGAACCTCCATGCTCCCCTAATCGCGCCCATACCCTCGGCTGCTGCTGGGGAATCCTGCGGGCGACGCAATCATCGACTTCGTAGCAGCCAATGTACTCTGTTTTGCTGAAGCTGAACTGAATCTTAGTTCGGTCTGAACCTGAAGACAGAGAAGCTCTCTGTTAAAGCCTTGTTCAGTTAACTTAGCTAGCATCTCCCTTCCTCCTTAAGCCTAATCCGATAAAACACAACATGACAAATCCAGGCCTGACCCATCGAATACAATGTTCTGCTAGTTTCGGCCCAACACCATGAATCCACTTCCTTACTACTCCCTCCGATCCATAAAAAGTGTCGCTCACTTGGTACAAAATAAGCGACACTTTTTATGTATCGGATGGAGTACCAAAACCTAAATTCTATTGCTTCTTCTTTCAGTTCAAGTTTCTTAATTATTCACATTTTTCTTAGCTTGCATTTTGTGAGCTAGAATTTATTTGTGTTTGGATCTTTTTGCAAGAGGACACGCTAAGACGAGGTAGCCGGAACACTAGAACGAGTGGGGATAGTACGCAAGTCACATTTCCTTGAACATGCTGACCCCAAATGCCACATATCATAAATATTTACTAGCTAGTTATTTATTTTCCTACATGATATTTCATTACCAACTTTTTATTGAATGACATGCATAACTGTTAATGCCTAAATAACAATAGGACGGATTTCTTCTATTGGGCATGCTTACCTTGAAACCGGAATAATATCACTTGCGAGTAGCTTAGAATAATAAGGGCTATATTGCAAAGAATGTTGATGATCCTAGATTAAATCTTGGAGCATGAAGTTTTTAAGAAAATTGCCAACATTGGGGACAGAGAGTTATGTATTGATCGTGCATTCATACCCTCAATCTGTAGGATAAGTGTAACTTATAATTTGTTTAATTTGTGGAAACATAAGCCTAAGACACTGTGCCAAGTGAGAAACATAGAAACTGTTATTTTTGTGTGATCCAGATTCAGTTATGCTGATAAAAAGCTGAACTTTCGACGAGCAGAGCATAGCATCACGGAGGTATTACCGACTTGGATCCGAATTCTACCTTGTCTAGGGTTTTAACCTTTTATATACCTCATATAAGTCGCCGGTTATGATAAGTTGCAAGTTGTAAATCCCCGGAGTTTGTAAACACACCCGATGTACTGAAGTTCTGCTAGCTGGCTCGCGTGATTTTTTCTCTCTTCCTCATTGGAAGGGTTTTCCATGTTAAAAACTGTGTGTCCCCTATCGTGCTAGATCTCTTTTGTTCATCGTTTTTGTGCAGTCATTTATAACAAATGGTATCAGACCCTCTGGTTTGCAGATTAGGGTTTCGCGATGGCTGGGATGAAGTTTGATCTATCGTTGCTAGACTACAAGACGAGATTCTCGTTGTGGCAAGTCAAGATGCGGGTGATTATCGCTCAAGCTTCGGATCTCGATGAGGCGCTAGATGCGTTCGGTGAAAAGGAGCAGAAGTCGTAGACTGACGCTGAGAAGTGTAAAGACCGTAAGGCTTTATCTATGATGCAACTACATATATCTAATGATATTTTGCAAGAAGTGCTACATGAGAAAACCATTGCTGCCATGTGGCTCAAGCTAGAATCGACATACATGTCCAAGGATCTAACTAGGAAGATGCATGTGAAGATAAAGTTGTTCACGCACAAGCTGGAAGAAGTTGGTTCGGTGATGAACCACATATCAATCTTCAACGAGATCATTTTCGACCTAGTGTCGATAGAAGTAAAATATGATGATGTTATTTTAGTGTGATCCAAATTCATATGAAGATATAAAGATAAAGGAAACTTCGGATGGAGTGAAGCGAGGCCCATCGCCGGTTTACCCCTTGTCTAGGGTTACCGACTTGGATCCGAATTCTACCTTGTCCAGGGTTTTGCCCCTTTATATGCCTCATGTAACCCGTCGGTTGGGATAAGTCACAAGTTGTAAATCCACGAAGTTTGTAACCGCACCCGATATAGTTAAGTTCTGCTGGCTGGCGCCCGTGGTTTTTTTATCTTCCTCTTTGGAAGAGTTTTCCACGTTAAAAATGTCATGTCCCCTTGTGCTTGATCTCTTTCCTCATCGCTTATTTTTTTGCTATCGTTTATAACAGACGAGGATCTAGGTCTTTTGTTGTTATGATTG
Source organism: Alopecurus myosuroides (assembly GCA_028641055.1). NCBI lineage: Eukaryota > Viridiplantae > Streptophyta > Magnoliopsida > Poales > Poaceae > Alopecurus > Alopecurus myosuroides. The sequence continues at coordinate 263,223,824 of CM054059.1, read as the reverse complement.
TTGCCTAGTTTGTTTACAAATCTGCAAAATACCATATTAATAAGTCGTGATGAGATAACCCTTTCAGAAGTATATGAGACCCTTCTCACAACGGAGAAGACGAAAGGTATGGTACAGTCTGATGCTTCGTCCTCCCAGGGTGAAGCTTTACAGGTTCGTGGCAGGACCGAGCAGAAAACCTACAACAACAACCGTGACAAGAGTCAGAACGGTCGAGACCGTTCGAAGTGTAGAGGCAAGGATAAGTTCTGCAGGTATTGTAAGAAAAATAATCATGTCATTGATGATTGTTGAAAACTGCAGAATAAGGATAAAAGAAGCGGTACGTCTAAACCAAATCGGATGGTGATGGTAAGGCCTCTGTTGCAGTCGGTGTTGATAGTTCTAATTTCTAGGATGCTCTTATTGTTTTTTTTTTGGTTGTGTTGTTCGACATGATAAGTGGATTCTTGATTTTGCATACTTGTTTCATATTTTCATTAATATTGATCGGTTCAGTTCTTATGAGCATATGCAGAGTGGAGATTTCGTGCTGATGGGAGATGATAACGCACGTGACATTGTGGGCAGAGGCTCCGTTCGGATCAAGATGTGCGATGGTATGATCTGCACAATTACAAATGTGAGGCACATACCGACAATGACCAGAAATTTTATCTCCCTTAGCACTCTTGATATTGAGAGGTATAAGCACACCAGTTCACGTGGTGTGATGAAGGTATCAAAAGGTTATCTTATTCACATGGTTGGTGAGCAAAGAAATTTCGAATTGCAATAAGACAAAATAATTTGTCTCAAACATAAGAATGCCAAGATATTATGCAATAGACTTGACCTTCGTAGTATTGGTGAGCAAAATAGAAAGGGTTGGAATCAAGTCACAAAATTTTTGATTTGACCAATCTCGTTGTCATGAATAGGCACATAAGAACCGGTATGTTTCTGATGAGATAAATTGTTTAGCCAACCGATATAATAGATAAAAACTTAAGTAAAAGTTTTCTTGTAAAAGTAGTTAATTGTTTGCAATTAAGAACATAATATTATGGTGTGATGTTTCTCACATAGATATTTATGGTGATATTACAAAGTGAAAAACGACTCGATGGGATTTTGTATACTTTCAAATAATATTATGAGATGTTTACTCACATATGTATTTTTTTAGTGGAATTACGAAATCAAATCTTTATTGATTTTAAATTTAGATTATGATTTTTTTAATTGATAATATCGTATGTTTCATAATTATCAACGTTACAGTATTAAGAGTAGAATCTACATTATATTACTCTGGATAGTTAAAACACAATGTGAGACATTGTGGATTGCAAGTTATTGGATAAAATTCATTCGACTTAGTGAGGTTTCAAAACACGGTATGATAATTCATTCGGTGACTCTTGAATTATTAATGTTATTACGGAACCAGATTCACACAACTCCAAATTCCTAATAAATCCAATGCAAGTTTCTCACAAATTGAGTGCATCAAAAGGTGAAACACAATGGTCTAAATAACCACATGCAAAGTGTGACCGTGTGAGTAACACCGGATTTTCATAGGTGTTATGGTATCAATACCACTAGAGTATTATTGACTCTAGTGGGAGACTATTGCAGATATGCCCTAAAGACATTAATATTTAGTTATTATTCTATATCCAAGTTCGGAATTAAGTTTATGTCATCATGCTACAACCACTATTGCTATTGAATAGTGAGTTTAAAAAAATACTTTTAATACATCTCATCATAACAATTTTATGATTAAGCTACTATAGCTCGAAGGAAAGAATTTAGAGGATAATTTTTAGCTCCCAACTTCTTGGAATATTCAAACACCTAGCATCTTCAATCATTGCATATATTCAAATAATATAAGCATACATTGTCACGCTAAATTATACTCAGTCATGTTGCCACAAATAAGTTTCTAGATATCAATATATCTTTCACTTGATTGTTTCTGAAAACAATTGTTTTCAGTTCCTAAATCACCTTGATCAACAAAACATTCTTTTGAAGATAAAGTAATATGGAAGCAAGCATGACACTGGACTCTAAGTAGGAATTTATTTTCTCTCTAGATCAATCAATCATTAACCATATCGAGCTAGGTAGGAAATACCAAAAATCTACAATAGGACTCGATTTTAAATTTCGCTAATACGGTACCAATCTTAAATGGTTTTTACCATATCATAAAAGTTATATATCAATTAACAATCTAAGTGTAAGGTAGTTTATGGATGCCAATGAATACTACAATTTTTGCAAATTCATTTTGATTGGTTGTTCATGATAAAATAAGTTCAAGTTAATTCAAAATTATTACATGAACTCCCACGCAAAAAAAAACATCCCTCTAGTCGTTTTTAGTGATTACACAAACCAAATTCACTACACCAAAACCGATCATCACGTGAGATGATGTAGTTGGAAAGGCGAACATCGACATGTTCATCATCTCATCCATATGACTCATGCTTTAACTTTCGGTTACGTGTTCCGAGGTCATGTCTGTACATGCTAGGCTCGCCAAGTAGAACCGTAGTATTGCGTGTGTTCCGAGGCCATGTCTGTACATGCTAGACTCGTCAGCACCCGTTGTATGCGAACGTTGAGTCTGTCACACCCGATCATCACATGGTGTCTCGAAACGACGAACTTTCTTAACGGTGCATACTAAGGAAGAACGCATTATTATCTTGATATTAAGTGAGAGGGATCATCTTATAATGCTACTGTCGCGATCTAAGCAAAATAAGATGCATAAAAGGATTAACATCGCATGCATGGATAATGTGATATGATATAGTCCTTCTTGCACTTGATCTCCATCTTGTACATCACGGTATGATCTCCATCATTCCACGAGCGTGGCACCAAGGTCCATGGCACCTCCATCTTGGTTGTCCATCAATAATAAGACAACCATATGGATCCCTTCCGGTATATCAATAATTTACAAAAGAGATTATCTCATAATAAAATTTGTAATATTGACAATATCATATCACATGCCCTGCAAAAACTAGTTAGACGTCTCTAATTTATTTTTGCATATTTTACGTGGCTTAGGGCTTTCGAGGATAGAACCGTTCATACCTACGAACATCAATTACAACGTTGATGAACATATTTTTCACAACCCTTCGTAGATTAGATCTTAACTATAGTAGGAGAAACGGACACTCCCTCGGCCACAAGTGAGACAGGTCTCGCGTACAAAGTACACGTAAAGTTTGTCTAGGGCAGCTTCATCCTACTATGCCACTAAGATCATAAAATACTCAAGGAGGTAATAGCATTATCATAAACGCCCACAGACAACTATGTGTTCTACCCGTGCAAAACATCTATGCATAGATCCGGCTCTGATACCACTGAAGGGTCTGTTGCATAGAAAACAAAACATTTCCTACGCGCGATAAACCCGAAGGGCCGAGATCTAATCTAGGAGATGAAAGGTAACGGGCATAGAGACAGTCTTAAGGAGAACATACCCTCAAAGACACAAAGCGTTGCGAGATCGAATCTCGTTGTTGGTGTAGTCGTACTCACAATGATCCCGAGAACGAGAAGATGTGCACCGCAATCCGGCCGTGCCTCCGTGATCGGTCACACGTACGGCTTGATGACGACCTTCGTTCCCTCGATCCAGTGGGGCAGCGGAAGTAGAGGATCCCTCGGAAATCCAGCAGCACGACGGCGTGGTGGTGGTGAGAATCCCATGGTCAGGGCTTCGCCAAGACGGAGACCATGGAATGGAGCAGCGGGTGGAGACAAAGGGAGGTGGTGGAACAAGTGTGTGAGGAGGAGGAGCCCTCATCCTCCTTTTATAGGGGAGGGGGAGGCAACCCAAGGGGGGTGCGTCCAGCCATGGTGGTGCCCCCACCTCTTCCCTCATCATGTGAGTGGACACTCCACTCACACCCACTCATGCTGCCATAATTTCCCACTTAGAAAATCCAAAGATTTTTATTTAATAAATAAATAAAATATTTTTTATTTCTTTATTTCATATTTTTTAATTCTGTTAACAAAAGTTTGCTTATAGCACCTAGAATAATTTGTTAATTATATTAACAACCATTCGACAAAAAACCCTTGAAATATTTCAATTTTCCCCGAAACAATTTCGGTGCTGCCCAAAACATTCTTCGATATTCCGTATCCTCACAATTGCGTCATCGAACCTTAAGTGTGTCACCCTATGGTTCGCGAATAACATAGACATCATTGAGACTCCTCTCCGATCAATAATCAACAGCGGGATCTGGAGATCCGTGATGACTCCTATATATTCAATGATGAATCTCGTGATCGTGTGAACCATCAACGTCGTAACTAATTCTCTTTGTCTCGCGATATTTTACTTGTCCGAGATCCGATCATTGGTATCAACCATACCTTATTCGATCTCGTTACCGCCAAGTACTCTTTTACTCGTTCTGTAATATGACATCCTTGTGACCTAGTCACGTGCTTGAAAGCGGTGTCTATGTGATATCACCGAGAGGGCATAGAGTATATCTCTCCGTCATTTGGATGGACAAATCCCACTCTGAATCCATGAGCCTGAACTAATACTTTCCAAATACCGAACATCACTGTAACATCCCAAGTCTGAAAAATAGCCATTAGAATGTTTGCTCCCTGTTATTTTATGTTTTGCATCATGGCATCATGTTGGTTGCATTTGTTTTGTTTGTTTTCCATTTGTTTTCCTCTGTTTTCAGTTGTTTTCCAACTGTTTTCATTTGTTTTCCTTTGTTTTCTATTTGAATTTCAAACCAAAATTCAAACCCTTTGTTTCATCCTTGTGATGTTACAATTTCCAAAATGTTATTTCAAATAAAAACAACCAAATTGTTTTCTTTTCTTCCATAATGTTCATCTATGAAATTGTTGGTTTTATTCAATCAATCAAATCCCAAATCACTTTCAATTTCAAATCAAATGCATCAAACAGAACCAATTTGAACTTATGAATTTAATCAACTAATTTAATCAAATTAAATCATAGGGGTTACCCTATTACAATCCTTGTTTCCCATATTAATCAATTAATTCCCAAACTGTTTTCAAATTCAAACCAAATGAATTTCAAATCAGTAACCATTTGAATACATGAAAAATCACTCAACCATTGCAATCTTTAAACACTTATTCCTTAGGGTGAACCCTATTAAAAAATTGTTGTTTAATATTGTGTTTAATATTAGAAATGCTTTCAATTTAATTCCAAATGCAAACCTAATTTTAAAACTCAATTTTTGAAATCCAATCTTACAATATGGTTTCTAATTACATAACAAGGCTAAACTAAATTTTCTGTAATTTTTACTAACTAAAACCTTAACTTTTTCTTCCAAAAGCAATCTACAAAAAAAAAATATAAAACAAAAAAAAAATTGCAAAGGAGAGAAGTGTGCAGCAGCTAACTACCAACCCAGCCCATCTAACCCTTGGCCCAGTACCCCTTTCCTCCTGCTTGTCGCCTTCTACCTTTGGTACGAACACGTTCAGTACCACACGATCTCCTCCACCTCCATTAGATGATCTGCCGTACCTTGCTCCTCTGCCCCTTAAAACCACCACTGATTCCCCTGCTAACCCTAACCCTAGCACAGCGCCTCCATCTCTTCTTTCTTCTTCCTCCTTCCCTCTCTGCTCTCTGTACCCATACTGAACCTAACCGAAAGTTAGCCTCCTTTTGCACCGGCGATCACCGGAGCTCCGGTCCTTCTACGGCCAGGGAGTGGGCAAAAATGGAACCGCCCCATGAAGCTCTCCCTCTTTGGCGTAGGCGCCGTGGACCGAGGAGGCCCCGGGCGGCCGCGCCGTCGAGGTTTCCGGCCGGCCATCTCCCTGCATCTCCCCCTGTCCGCTGTGCTGCTGTCCGCCCCGACTCCCCTTCGACCGCTAGGTGAGGCCGCCCCCATCTACCTCCTCCCTCTCCTCCCTCTATTCCTCCTCCCTCATCTCCTTTTCCCCCTTGGCCGCCCCCTCTCCGGCGAGCAGCTGCTCGACCAGCGATCTGTATCCATGTCCGATCTTGGTTCAGTAACGTATGTGCAGTTTCAGGAAACAAAACATCCCGCAGCCACACCATAACCCCCCCCCCCCCCCCCCCGAGATCCCCTTCTGTTACAACTGAATGCATCAGCCCATCTGGTATCAACCTACCGCGCGCAAGCACCACGTCCTAGGATCAAATCCCAGCGGCCACACTTCTCTGCTCTTTTTTCGTTTTAATTCAGTTAAGTTCAGAAACCCGCAAACTGAACCTTATCCACCCCCGTACCCCTCTCCTATCAAACACAGAGCATCACCCCACCGGTTCAGTTCCTTGCGCTGCGAGCAGAGGGGGTGGGTTCGAATCCCACCCCCCACGGGATAACATCCCATTTTTTTTATTTTATTCCTTCACAGCCCAACAAACTGGAAATCACAACTAGGCCCTTGCACATTAAATCTAGACCCTGAAATATTTTTTTTCTAAGTCCCTGTTTCACTAAAAAAATGGCAGATTTGCACCCAATTTTGGAAATTGCATAAATAATTCATTTTAACTCCAAATCCAACATTTTTGATATGTTTTCAACACCAAATTAAATGATATATCCAAATATAAAATTTGTTTACTGTTTTGAATATTTTAAATTGGTGCAATATTTGAAAACTTGTGAAATTCACTTAAACTTGCAAAATTCATAACTTGGGCATAAAAATTCCAAATGCAACAAACCAAATATGTTTTCCAATCAATTTTTCATGTACTTTCCAAATATAAATTTTGTTTGCTGTTTTGAATAATTTAAATTGCTGAAAACAACTGTTTCTTAATTATTGCATTTAAAATTGCCAAAATAATAACTTGCTCATTTTAAATCCAATTTCCACAAATGAAATATGTTTTCCATGCAAAATTAAACCACCTTTCCAAATATAATTTTTTTTTCATGTTTTGAATAATTAAAAGTGGTTAAATAATTTAAATCTTATTTAATTCATTTAATATTGTTAAATTTATAACTTGATCAAAACAAATTCTTTTGGGGCATATAAAATATGTTTTCAAACCATAAAAGCATAACCTTTTCAAATATAAACTTTGTTATTTGTTTTGAACACTTTAACTTGTTGAAAACAACAATTGCTTGCGTGACATGTTTAAGTAACCAAATTTTTCCAAACTTAATAAATACTTTCCAAACTTGTTTTATTCCTTTTCCTTTGCATCTATTATTGTTATTTGTTGTTATCTTGTCATCATCATCATGCATGCATCATGGTAATCCACTTTCACCTGGTAATTAAATGGTAGATCATTTGTTTCCACTTAATTCATGGATCTTTTCCATATGCAATCCAATTGCATATGGGTCCAATTAAATTGTGTTATCTTGTCAAGTAGTTTATTTTGATGCATCTATTAACATGACATGCATCATCCCATGTTTGTGCACTATGCCATGTTATTGATTGTTTATATTTCTGCCTTGTTTGTTTGCTTCTTCCCGGATAAACGACGACGTTGAGACCGACGATACTTACGACACCCCTTCTAAGGATCTAGCTCAGTACCAGGCTACTGGGTTTGCAGGCAAGTTATCACTCACATGAACCACTGTGTTCCTTTCAACATTGGTTACCGATACTTTCCGTTGTCTATTTCTTCTAGCCTTAGTAGTAGTTGTTTCTGTTGCGAACCTATCACATGATACCCTGAACCCTGATATTGCCTCACCTCCATACCTATAACCATTGTTTGAGCCCGTGTCTTACTAGCATGCTTAGGTTGTTTTGCTCGAGTCTGTTACCCGTTACTTTCTGTTACTATTTCATTATGTTCTGGGGGCTCGATGTTAATCAATCAATCATGCTAATGATAATGTTAAATAATAATTTGATGATAAGGCACCGGCAGGAGGCCCATGAGAGGTTTTGAAGCCTGCTAGTGTCGACCCTAATAGGAAAAGGGTCTTGTCTACTGATCCATGATGAGCGCACTACCCGCATTTGGGAAGCGAGTATGGGCGCCCCCCTCAACTTGACCTGATTCGCATCTCGTCCAAATCGCCTCATTTAGTTCGTGTTTTCCATTTGCCGCATGCATGTTTTTGCGAGCCCAGGCCAGGGTGGAACTTTTGTAGTCGGCATATAGGGGGACACGGTCTTAGAGTGCTATGAGGGTCCCTTTTCTTCGGGGCTTGATTAGCCGTGCGCCCAAGGTTCTTTGGGCTTGATGCGAAGAATGGTTGGTTGTGTTGAGTGCCCCGCTTGGTGGGAGGCATCCCATCTGGCGGGATATTCATGAGTGTACGGCCAAATTGGTGCAACCCTGCAGGGATAATCTTCTCGAGAAGCCGTGTTTTCCGCGGTTATGGATTACTTGGTGAAAGTACTGGCTAACAAGTACTCAGGACAACTTAAACATAATGATCCAACATGTTACACCCAATGATTAATAACTTGACTAGTAATAGGTTGATGACACAATAACTTGATTCATCTTTAATACAACTGCGTGAGTTATCCTCGGATTGCTTCTTTGGATAAGGGGCGAGATCCAGGATGGGTTTGTTCGAAGTTATCTTTCAGTTGGTTACAATCCTCGATCTTATCTCCTTTCTGTTAGCCGGCAGTTGTAGTATGTTTCTGTAGTTGTGTAGAGCAGCCAGTTGCAGCATCCTTTATATCCCCTTCCTTCCGTTGAACCCAAAGCATCTGTGCTTGGTGTTGACGGGTTACACTTTGGTGAACTGTGAGTCTTGCTTGCCAGTACGTTTATGTACTGACCCCTTTGGGGCTGTGGTTTCCGCAGACCGACGTTTCCGAGGATCTACATGGTGGCTACTACGTGGAGTATGACGAGACTGCTGACGAGTAGATAGCGGACCCGGGCAGGATCCGAGACTTCGTGGATGGGCTCCGTCTGTTTGTTTCCAGCCTCTTAGGCCTATTTGGTTCTTGTCTGTACTCAGACATATTGAATGCTTCCGCTGTATTGTAATGATGTATTGTTGGGGCATGTGCCCTCTGAATGATTGTATTTGCTATCTCTGCTCTAATGAGAGCCATTTGCAACTTATTTCAATCTTTTGTGTCGTAGAGATATGTTGTGATATCAGTTGTTCAACGCCGTTGACGTACCATGTGTGTATGGTTTGAAGTACGTCGACGGAAGTGCCTTTGATCTCTAGTGGATAGTTTACATCAACGATGGAATAGCAGGGCTTGTGTTGTCGCGCATAAGCGCAGGCCTACCAGGAAGCTGGGACGTGGGAGCAGTTATGCCCCATAATCCAAGCATCTGCTATCCAGTTCGTACGGTGAGTATCCCCTAGAAATCAGGGTGCGAAAAATGGTATCAGAGCCTGTCTGCCTGTAGGATCCCTTTTTACTGGTCGCAGTTGAGTCTAGAAACTATTTTGTAGCTATACAGGAAAAATGAAACGTAAGAGTAGGAATTCTGTTCTTTTTCTTCTTTCCCCACCCACCCTCCCTTTTCTGGTAAGGAAGTGCAACGTTGTTTTCCCTTCTCATCTAAACTTTCAAGTTAGGATTTCACGTGTTTTGGGTTCTCCATAGTACCTCAGGAGTTTTGTGCTCGTTTCCCCCGGTGTTGCTTCGTTATACTGTTCTTTTAAAGAACCCTTCGTCCGTTGAAATCTTGTTGTTGTTTCCACTTCAATTCTTCTACCGGCGTCTAATCAAAAGTTTCCCCGTTCATCTGCTAAACTCTATTCCAGCTAAAGTGTTGTTTCATACCGGAGCATCACATTCTTTTCAGTCAAAGATCCTTTCCACAACAAACAACATAGTTCTGGTTTCACTAAACAAACAAATCTCTGTTCACTCCCCGGGATCTCAAATGTTGACTTCCAAGTTCAGTCACAGAAATCAAATCCTAATGGGAGGCCACATATTCCTTGTTTCTCTCATGATGCTTGGCAATTCTGACATTGATCTCATTCTTGGTGTTGGATTGATCTCAATAACTCTGTTCCACCATTCTAGCCAGATAATCTATTCTCCAAATGAATCAAATTCTATCCAGCTATACACCCTTGGTACAAAACCTCTCCCTTTATTTGGAAATGTTCCGGTGGTTTGCAAATTCCCTGACGTCTATCCAATGTGCACGATGTGTTTCACGTGTCACAGATCAAGTGGATCTTCCCAAGAAGTTTCCGGACCTTTTCTTTTCTCAGTAGGAATCTCGGGGCGCGATTCCTTCAAGGGGGGCGTTTTGTAACATCCCAAGTCTGAAAAATAGCCATTAGAATGTTTGCTCCCTGTTATTTTATGTTTTGCATCATGGCATCATGTTGGTTGCATTTGTTTTGTTTGTTTTCCATTTGTTTTCCTCTGTTTTCAGTTGTTTTCCAACTGTTTTCATTTGTTTTCCTTTGTTTTCTATTTGAATTTCAAACCAAAATTCAAACCCTTTGTTTCATCCTTGTGATGTTACAATTTCCAAAATGTTATTTCAAATAAAAACAACCAAATTGTTTTCTTTTCTTCCATAATGTTCATCTATGAAATTGTTGGTTTTATTCAATCAATCAAATCCCAAATCACTTTCAATTTCAAATCAAATGCATCAAACAGAACCAATTTGAACTTATGAATTTAATCAACTAATTTAATCAAATTAAATCATAGGGGTTACCCTATTACAATCCTTGTTTCCCATATTAATCAATTAATTCCCAAACTGTTTTCAAATTCAAACCAAATGAATTTCAAATCAGTAACCATTTGAATACATGAAAAATCACTCAACCATTGCAATCTTTAAACACTTATTCCTTAGGGTGAACCCTATTAAAAAATTGTTGTTTAATATTGTGTTTAATATTAGAAATGCTTTCAATTTAATTCCAAATGCAAACCTAATTTTAAAACTCAATTTTTGAAATCCAATCTTACAATATGGTTTCTAATTACATAACAAGGCTAAACTAAATTTTCTGTAATTTTTACTAACTAAAACCTTAACTTTTTCTTCCAAAAGCAATCTACAAAAAAAAAATATAAAACAAAAAAAAATTGCAAAGGAGAGAAGTGGGCAGCAGCTAACTACCAACCCAGCCCATCTAACCCTTGGCCCAGTACCCCTTTCCTCCTGCTTGTCGCCTTCTACCTTTGGTACGAACACGTTCAGTACCACACGATCTCCTCCACCTCCATTAGATGATCTGCCGTACCTTGCTCCTCTTCCCCTTAAAACCACCACCGATTCCCCTGCTAACCCTAACCCTAGCACAGCGCCTCCATCTCTTCTTTCTTCTTCCTCCTTACCTCTCTGCTCTCTGTACCCATACTGAACCTAACCGAAAGTTAGCCTCCTTTTGCACCGGCGATCACCGGAGCTCCGGTCCTTCTACGGCCAGGGAGTGGGCAAAAATGGAACCGCCCCATGAAGCTCTCCCTCTTTGGCGTAGGCGTCGTGGACCGAGGAGGCCCCGGGCGGCCGCGCCGTCGAGGTTTCCGGCCGGCCATCTCCCTGCATCTCCCCCTGTCCGCTGTGCTGCTGTCCGCCCCGACTCCCCTTCGACCGCTAGGTGAGGCCGCCCCCATCTACCTCCTCCCTCTCCTCCCTCTACTCCTCCTCCCTCATCTCCTTTTCCCCCTTGGCCGCCCCCTCTCCGGCGAGCAGCTGCTCGACCAGCGATCTGTATCCATGTCCGATCTTGGTTCAGTAACGTACGCGCAGTTTCAGGAAACAAAACATCCCGCAGCCACACCATAACCCCCCCCGAGATCCCCTTCTGTTACAACTGAATGCATCAGCCCATCTGGTATCAACCTACCGCGCGCAAGCACCACGTCCTAGGATCAAATCCCAGCGGCCACACTTCTCTGCTCTTTTTTCGTTTTAATTCAGTTAAGTTCAGAAACCCGCAAACTGAACCTTATCCACCCCCGTACCCCTCTCCTATCAAACACAGAGCATCACCCCACCGGTTCAGTTCCTTGCGCTGCGAGCAGAGGGGGTGGGTTCGAATCCCACCCCCCACGGGATAACATCCCATTTTTTTCTTTTATTCCTTCACAGCCCAACAAACTGGAAATCACAACTAGGCCCTTGCACATTAATTCTAGACCCTGAAATATTTTTTTCTAAGTCCCTGTTTCACTAAAAAATGGCAGATTTGCACCCAATTTTGGAAATTGCATAAATAATTCATTTTAACTCCAAATCCAACATTTTTGATATGTTTTCAACACAAAATTAAATGATCTATCCAAATATAAAATTTGTTTACTGTTTTGAATATTTTAAATTGGTGCAATATTTGAAAACTTGTGAAATTCACTTAAACTTGCAAAATTCATAACTTGGGCATAAAAATTCCAAATGCAACAAACCAAATATGTTTTCCAATCAATTTTTCATGTACTTTCCAAATATAAATTTTGTTTGCTGTTTTGAATAATTTAAATTGCTGAAAACAACTGTTTCTTAATTATTGCATTTAAAATTGCCAAAATAATAACTTGCTCATTTTAAATCCAATTTCCACAAATGAAATATGTTTTCCATGCAAAATTAAACCACCTTTCCAAATATAAATTTTGTTTCATGTTTTGAATAATTAAAAGTGGTTAAATAATTTAAATCTTATTTAATTCATTTAATATTGTTAAATTTATAACTTGATCAAAATAAATTCTTTTGGGGCATATAAAATATGTTTTCAAACCATAAAAGCATAACCTTTTCAAATATAAACTTTGTTATTTGTTTTGAACACTTTAACTTGTTGAAAACAACAATTGCTTGCGTGACATGTTTAAGTAACCAAATTTTTCCAAACTTAATAAATACTTTCCAAACTTGTTTTATTCCTTTTCCTTTGCATCTATTATTGTTATTTGTTGTTATCTTGTCATCATCATCATGCATGCATCATGGTAATCCACTTTCACCTGGTAATTAAATGGTAGATCATTTGTTTCCTCTTAATTCATGGATCTTTTCCATATGCAATCCAATTGCATATGGGTCCAATTAAATTGTGTTATCTTGTCAAGTAGTTTATTTTGATGCATCTATTAACATGACATGCATCATCCCATGTTTGTGCACTATGCCATGTTATTGATTGTTTATATTTCTGCCTTGTTTGTTTGCTTCTTCCCGGATAAACGACGACGTTGAGACCGACGATACTTACGACACCCCTTCTAAGGATCTAGCTCAGTACCAGGCTACTGGGTTTGCAGGCAAGTTATCACTCACATGAACCACTGTGTTCCTTTCAACATTGGTTACCGATACTTTCCGTTGTCTATTTCTGCTAGCCTTAGTAGTAGTTGTTTCTGTTGCGAACCTATCACATGATACCCTGAACCCTGATATTGCCTCACCTCCATACCTATAACCATTGTTTGAGCCCGTGTCTTACTAGCATGCTTAGGTTGTTTTGCTCGAGTCTGTTACCCGTTACTTTCTGTTACTATTTCATTATGTTCTGGGGGCTCGATGTTAATCAATCAATCATGCTAATGATAATGTTAAATAATAATTTGATGATAAGGCACCGGCAAGAGGCCCATGAGAGGTTTTGAAGCCTGCTAGTGTCGACCCTAATAGGAAAAGGGTCTTGTCTACTGATCCATGATGAGCGCACTACCCGCATTTGGGAAGCGAGTATGGGCGCCCCCCTCAACTTGACCTGCTTCGCATCTCGTCCAAATCGCCTCATTTAGTTCGTGTTTTCCATTTGCCGCATGCATGTTTTTGCGAGCCCAGGCCAGGGTGGAACTTTTATAGTCGGCATATAGGGGGACACGGTCTTAGAGTGCTATGAGGGTCCCTTTTCTTCGGGGCTTGATTAGCCGTGCGCCCAAGGTTCTTTGGGCTTGATGCGAAGAATGGTTGGTTGTGTTGAGTGCCCCGCTTGGTGGGAGGCATCCCATCTGGCGGGATATTCATGAGTGTACGGCCAAATTGGTGCAACCCTGCAGGGATAATCTTCTCGAGAAGCCGTGTTTTCCGCGGTTATGGATTACTTGGTGAAAGTACTGGCTAACAAGTACTCAGGACAACTTAAACATAATGATCCAACATGTTACACCCAATGATTAATAACTTGACTAGTAATAGGTTGATGACACAATAACTTGATTCATCTTTAATACAACTGCGTGAGTTATCCTCGGATTGCTTCTTTGGATAAGGGGCGAGATCCAGGATGGGTTTGTTCGAAGTTATCTTTCAGTTGGTTACAATCCTCGATCTTATCTCCTTTCAGTTAGCCGGCATTTGTAGTATGTTTCTGTAGTTGTGTAGAGCAGCCAGTTGCAGCATCCTTTATATCCCCTTCCTTCCGTTGAACCCAAAGCATCTGTGCTTGGTGTTGACGGGTTACACTTTGGTGAACTGTGAGTCTTGCTTGCCAGTACGTTTATGTACTGACCCCTTTGGGGCTGTGGTTTCCGCAGACCGACGTTTCCGAGGATCTACATGGTGGCTACTACGTGGAGTATGACGAGACTGCTGACGAGTAGATAGCGGACCCGGGCAGGATCCGAGACTTCGTGGATGGGCTCCGTCTGTTTGTTTCCGGCCTCTTAGGCCTATTTGGTTCTTGTCTGTACTCAGACATATTGAATGCTTCCGCTGTATTGTAATGATGTATTGTTGGGGCATGTGCCCTCTGAATGATTGTATTTGCTATCTCTGCTCTAATGAGAGCCATTTGCAACTTATTTCAATCTTTTGTGTCGTAGAGATCTGTTGTGATATCAGTTGTTCAACGCCGTTGACGTACCATGTGTGTATGGTTTGAAGTACGTCGACGGAAGTGCCTTTGATCTCTAGTGGATAGTTTACATCGACGATGGAATAGTAGGGCTTGTGTTGTCGCACATAAGCGCAGGCCTACCAGGAAGCTGGGACGTGGGAGCAGTTATGCCCCATAATCCAAGCATCTGCTATCCAGTTCGTACGGTGAGTATCCCCTAGAAATCAGGGTGCGACAATCACCTATATAGTCACCTTGTTACGACATGACATTTGATGAAATCAAAGCACCCTTCCGGTATTAGTGATAGACATGATCTCATGGTCTAAGGAATAAGGTACTTCGTACGCAAGATATACTCCCTCCGTTCCAATGAATAAGGCGCGCTCGCTTTTCGAGATTTGTCTTTGACCAATAATTAATCCATATATATAATAGTATTTGGTATAAAATCAATATCATTAAAAAGTGTTTTTCAATATGAATCTAACAATGTCAAATTTGCACTATATAGTCAACATATTTTTACTCAAATCTTTCGGTCAAAGTTTGTCTTCAAATACGTGTGCGACTTGTTCATTGGAACGGAGGTAGTAACAATATGAACTAAATGACTCGATCGTATTGTTATTCTTAGTTTGGGTTTATTTTCATCACATCTTTCTCCTAACGACATGACCTCGTTATTAACAACATCCAATGTTCATGATCGGGAAACCTTGATCAGTTGTTAATCAACGAGCTAGTTAAAAGAGAGGCTTTACTAGGAACGATTGTTTGTTTATTAAATACACATGTATCAACGTTTCCGGTTAATACAATTCTAGCATGAGAAATGAACATTCATAATAAACAAGGAATAAGACAATAACCACTTTATTATTGCCTCTCGGGCATATTCCCTTCAGTGACTACATTGTCAATGACGCAATTGCCCATGATCAGGAAACGTTGATCATCTATTGCCCAATGGACTAGTTAAATAGAGACTCACTAGGGACTTGTTTTGTTTCATATCACACGTGCATTAATGTTTCCTCTTAATACAGTTATAGCACGACATAAGACATATTATGAACAAATTAAGATTGATAAATAAAGATTTTATTAATTGACTCTTGGGCATATCTCCTTCAGTCTCCCACTTGCACTAGAGTACAATTATATCTAGTTTAAATCTGGCAAGATTCTAACACCTATTACATGTCGGTGTTTATCAAATCTTCTCTGTGGGATGACTTTTGTCAATGGATCTGCTATGTCCAGGTATGTATGTACTTTGCAAAACTTCACATATCCATCTAGGACAATCTAGCTTATCACATGGAATCGTCGATGTATGTGCTTGGCAGTGGAGTGAGACCTAGACTCCTTTACGTTAGCAATGGCTCATGTGTTGTCGCACTAAAGGATCACATGGTCCTGTAAAAGTGCATGGTTCTCCGATATGTGGTTTTGGTTATTAATGACAATCCTTATGGACTAATGTTTGCATTGAGATATTCTTATAGATCTTGTCCATGGGAAAATATTGCAGTTCATGTGTTGGACTCTAGAAGCCTACATGATGACCATTGTTATATTCAAGGATTTATATGAAGAATTGTCATGTATAGAGTTGATCATATTGCAAGTATGTCTTGAAGAAAATAATTAGGTGGTCTTTCGTGATTATATTCAATACATCATCAAATGAAGAAATAAGAAAATATACAAGGTTGATCAAGCTTATGATCAACACACAAAGCTACAAGGTGTACCAAGTGGGAATATGCATCTCGTGGTATGATAAGCATTTGTCCATATAGATTTGTGAATTAACCAATGATATGTGTGTGTGTCATTTATATGTTTGGTTAGGTATTGTTCCATGGGCATGCATCAAAAGAAGGATTTCATATATCCCATGGTTGATGACATCAAGTAGTGTTCATCATCAAGCTTGTGGTAGAAGATCAAGATAGGAAGAAAATGATAAAGTGCTGACAGAATACTCTAGGCCGGAGTCTCCGGGGTTTTGGATCGGAGTCTACGGACTCAGGATTCTTCATTATAGTAAACAAGTGGTGTCACCCACTCGAGTCTCACCGGGAAGTGTCCGGAGTTTCCGGCGTAGATGGAGTCTCTGGTGGGCAAGGCCGGAGTCTCCAGACTCAGGATTTCCCTGTCTAGTAGAACAAGTTGGAGATAATGGCCATATGAATATTTGCCGAAGATGGTTTCTCCCATAGTGGTATATGGGGGAGCAATTTGCAAGTCTTCATCAAGCGGATCATGTGCTAGAAAGAAAGGAGATCCAACTTGAGAGAGTCAATATCGGTATCATTTAGTTCAAGGGGAATGTCCAAGGACAAGGTATGATCTTGGTAGGGCTTTCATTTTACTGGTCTCATGCTTGTGGGGAGACCGGGTTATAGGATCGATAGTCATACTATCAAGAGGGGCTCTCAAGTGAGTAACTTGATTGAATCTTTGTGGAGATCTCAAACCTTTGTATACTTGGAATATCATATTTATTGGTTCCTATTTGTTTTTTCTCTTTTCGCGGCTTTGGTGCTTGTCGTGATCTTCCTGACAAGCCAAGTTTTATCGAAAACGGATTTCGTAAGAAAAATTTGTTGTGTTTTCGGTGTTGGAGGTTTTACCGGTTGTTATTTTTTGAGCGGTAAAACCTTTCCCCATTTTGTTTTAAGTTACATTGTTTTTCAATGATGTTTCTCTTCACTGTCTTTTAGATCTTGTCGTTGCGAACTTAACTTGCCAAAGATCATCAAAAATGGATTCTAGATGCAAAAGTTATTGCATTTTTCGTGTTGGTGTTTGCACTTTTCGGGTAGGATGGAATCTCCGGCCTTAGGGAAGGAGTCTCCGAATTTGGGACACCTCTAGAGGCTGTTCCAAGTGGTCTCATGCACTATCATCAGTTTGGAGTCTCCGGTCTTCAGGCAGGAGTCTCCGGTGTGAGTTTTCTGCTATGGCTCTTTTTCTTGAGGACCTATAAAAGGCCCCCTTCTTCCTCAAAAATTACCATCTCTTCCAAGCACACTTTTTCCCTCTCTCCCACCATTGTTGAACTTGGAAATCTTTCCCCTCTCTCAATTCCTCCTATGATTCTTGCATATCTTTGAGGGATTCTAGAGAGGAGATTTAGATCTAGATTTCCGCCAATCCATCTCTCTTATAAATGAAGGGAACATAGTAGATATTAATCTTGAAGTTCTTGGTGTTTCTCCTCCTTTTTTTCTTCCTCTCTTATTCCCCCATAAGCATTTTTTTCTTTGTTGGAATTTGAGAGTGAATAATTTGAGCACTTGTGCTCTTGCCGTTTGCATTGGTTGTATCGGTTTTCTCTCTCCAAGAGGATTCATGGAAGTGAAAGTGTCTGGACTTGTTACTCTTGGGTCTTGGATCCTAGACGACTTGTGGTGTTCTTGGGAGCCTCCAATTGAGTTGTGGATGCGTGCCTCAAAATTGTGGTGACATCGAGAGCCTCCAATTAAGTTGTGGATGTGTGCCTTGAGATTGAAGGTTACCGATGGTGGAAGATGAACTAGGCCTTTGTGGCGAGGTTCATCGGAGAATAGGGTGAAGCCTTTGTGGCGTTGAGTAGGCCTGTTGTTGCAAGCTCACACCCTCTCCAACGAGACGTACTCCCCTCAAAAGAGGAACTTGTGAAGACATCATCATCTTCGTGTGTCTCAGTTATTTCTATACCCGAGCTATTTACTTATGCAATTTACATTGTGATAGCCTTCGTGCTTGAATTCATATATCCTGCTATCACCTTGTTACTTGTATTGCTTAGTATAAGTTGTTCTTGCACATAGTTGAGTGATAGATTGCGAACGTATCAATAATTTTTTATTCTCCATGCTTGTTTTCTACCCAATACCTTTTGTTTCCACATGTTTTCCTTTGTTTTCCGGATGTTTTCACATACTAACTTATTAAAAAGATGCCCCAGACCACTTGTTGTTTTCTGCTGTTTTTCTATTTCAGAAAAGTTCTTAAAAATATTCTCCGAAAGGGCTGAAAATCCATGGAGATCAATTTTTACCCGGAACAAAGATGGAGTCCAAAGGGGAGCCTGAGGGGGGCCAAGAGGCCACCATGCACCTGTCAGGCATGACCTCCTCCTTGGCCGCGCCCAGTGGGACCCTGGGGGACCTGGTCACCACCCCACAGCCCCCCTTTGCCTATAAATTGCCTTTTATTCTAAAAATCACAGGGACGGAGTTATTTTGCACGAAACATACAAAGAGGCTCCGTTACCTCGAAAGTCTAGTCTATGGCTTCTAGAGTCCTGCTCCGGCACCCTGCCGAAGAGGGGGATCATCATCGGAGGCCTCTACATCGCCATGATCGCGTCCGGACAGATGCATGAGTAGTTCATCTCGGGACTATGGGTCCATAGGAGTAGCTAGATGGTTTTTCTCTGCCCTATACCTCCATGTTTAGAGTATCGTGAGCTGCCTAACATGATCGTCATCACTATTATGTAATTGTGCATGTTGTGTTTGCTAGGATAAGATGAACCATGAGATTATTATTGTTTTGTTCATGTCAATGTGAGATGCTTCACTTATTTTTGTAGAGAGTTTTAATATTGTCTTGCAATGCTCTCCGGTGTTTATGATTACCTTGTCCACGTAGTTGTTTTCACCTCCAAGAGAGGGTCTATATGCTAGATAGTGGATTCATTCCACCTTGTTGCATGCGCTCGAGTGAAAGAAACGTGCGGGGGGGATGTGATGTTGCCACTAGGGAGAAAACAGCGGTGCTCTTGTCCATGGATGATAACCACTGCTTACATTACATGTTGATCTTAATGCATTATCCTGTATGCACATAGGAATCACTTCGTTGCTGCAACTTAATACCAAGGGATTCGCTGGATAGCTTTCTTGAGGTGGATATTTAGATATGGATGCATGCTGGATAGCGGTCCATATGCCTTAACATAATGCCTACAATGTTATAACCTGTGAATTTTATCTCGTCGTAATAGTATTTTTATGCGTTCATGATTTTTCAATTTCCCAGCTGTAATTTGTTCACCCAGCATGTTTGTTTTCTTTGGAAAGACACCACTAGTGAACCTATGGCCCCCGGTCCTATTTTTGTCTTATTGCAAACCTTCTTTTAAGCACTTTCATAATTGTTTCCTTGCTATTCCGTTTTTACTCTTATTGTTTTCCAAGAATCTATATGTTTACTTCTCATGTTTTTAGCAAGACCGAAAGATTGACAACCTTCCGAAAAGTTGGGGAAAGAGAGAGTTTGTGTTTGTGTGCAGGTTCCACGCTCTTGTCATCTACACGTCGGTACTTTTATGGCGCCATTGATGAAGCAACCTTCTTCAATACTACGAAGTCCTACTGGTTCGATAACTCTGGTTCTTTACTAGGGGAAAACTTACTCTAGACTGCATCATACCTTCCGCTTGGGCTCTCCCAACGAGTGTCTGATCACGTCCTCATCAAGTACTTTTTCTGGTGCATTTGTCGAGGATTTTTAGCTTGCTACAAGGGGAGTATCACACTCCCACTCTCTTTATTTTGTCTTTTTCTTTCTTAGTTTACTTTTTTTTAGTCTTGTTTTCTCTTAATCAAAAACCCAAAAAATTAGTTCTCTAGTTTCTAGTCTTTTATTTGTGTTGTTAGTTTATTTTGTGCATGGCTACCAATGGTTAGTTTCTTTGAAACTAGATCTTACTGGCAAGGTGGGTTCACATAAAATCAACAAAAATATTATAAGGTATACCGCTTGTCTCGAAAAGGGAAACACTTTTGGATACTTCAAAAGAAATTCGACAGCTATGCTAGGAACTTGTGCTCTATATATGATATATCTTATTGTTGTGATAAATCATGCTGTTATGTGGACTTTAAACACCTTCCTTTCCAATGTTCTTGTAATGATAATTATATCCTCTTATGCCTTGGGAAATTATGACTTTATTATGTGTTACAAATTGAAGATTTTTTTGCTTGGATGGGTGATGTTGAAATTGATTCTTTGCTTAAAAATAAAAATGATGCTTCTTAAAAATCTGTTTTGTGTTATACTTTAATATTTCCATGATGGTTATGGTAATAATGGCTATATTATTAGATATCTTAATAGTTTATCTCCTCGAAAGGAAGAGACTAATGCCTTGTAGGAGGCTATGGAAGACGAGATTGCTGAAACTGAAAGCTCATTGGATGAAAAAGAGGATGAGAGTGATGATCAAAAGGAGTAAGAATGGAGTAGCTACCCATGTCTACCTTCTAATAAGATTAACTCTTTAACTCATACATTATTTGATTTCCCTCCATGCTTTCCAAAGGAGGATGAGTGCTATATTTATGAATATAATGATCCTATTGATTCTTTTGAAATATCCCTTTTTTGATTAAATTGATACTTGCTATACTTGTGACCTTGATGCTTCTATGAATGAACCTTGTGAGAATGATTTTGCTACTTTTATTTATGATAATCCTTGCTACTTTGATAAATCTTATGATAATCCTCTATTTATTCCAATCATTGATATGCGTGATAATGAGGAAGTTTGTTTAGAAAATTTATATGATAATGCTCTAGATGATGGTCCTATGTTACTTAATATAAATTATAATGCAATTGGAAATGGGATTGGAGAGGTCTTGACTTTATCTATAAGGAGTCCCATACCTTTGTATAGTGATCAATCATATTTTCATAATATTGCTAAAATTGTGTTGGAAGAGGTCATAATTTTAAATTTTGATCCCACTATTTTGGAGCTTGATATGAATTGTTTGCTTCTAGATCATGACAAACATGCTTTGTGTGATAGATATATTGTCGAGTTTGCTCATGATTCTACTTAAAATTATTGTGGGAGAGGAAAATATGGTTGTAGGAATTTTCATGTTACTAAAACACCTCTCTTTTTGTTTAAAGTTTTGAAGTTGTTCTTGTTTTTTCCTCCTAAGCTAGTTTCTTTGTGATTCTTTGATTTATTTCTTTAAAAGATACCTATGCATAGGAAGTGAGTTAGACTTAAATATTCTTTATATTTTCTTTTCATGCTCTCTTATTGCTCTTAAATTCATATTTTTATGTGAGCATCTTCGTTCTTCATGCCTATTTAAAAGGCGTTAAAGAAAAGCGCTTGTGGGAGGCAACTCACTTTTGTTTTCCTTCGTTTTCCTTTTGTTTTCTTCTGTTTTCTGTTATTCTTTTTCTATTTTGGAAGTTTTCACCTCTGTAGCAACTGATCCTTATCCTTTCTATTTTGTTTTTTGCGCCAAGAGTAACCTCTAATTGAGAGGTAGTGTGATTTGGGGAAGTTGTTGTTCTGAAACATATTTCTAGGTTGTTACCAAAAAATTCATATCTCTCAGAATGAATATCAGGTTGCTTTGAAAATAAATATACACATGCCCCAGGTTTTTATCTAACTTTCATTAGTTTCACACTTTTTTATTTGATCGACATTCGATTTTCAACAAAAATCATTTTTACCGAATGTTCTGTTTTGACAGATCTCTACCAATATTTCCATTTGCCTCTTAATCTCTTTCTTTTGGTGTTCTTTTGACAGGGTGGGCTTTAAAATACTGACAATATCTAATGTTTTAATTGAAGTGTGGGACTTGTGTTGAAACTGAACCAAGTGTATTTATTATTTTGATTACACTAACGTTGCTAATGAAGATTGTGAGGAAGTTTTAGGTGGAGGAAGTTTTCAAGTGTAGGGAGAGAAGAATGATGTGATGAGATGAAGGGTGGAAAAAATCTCAAGCTTGGGAATTCCCATGTCACCTCAAGACATATCCAAGAAGTACAAGCATCAAATCTTGGGGATGCCCAAGTCATCCCCTTCTTCATCAATAACAATATCAGGTTTCTTACAAAACACTATATTTTTATTGCTTAATGATATGTCATAAACGTGTCCTTAATTTCTGATGTTCCATGTTATTTTCATGCCATATGCTACATGTTTTCCTTACACTTTATGCCATTTTTATCGATTTCCTGGGACTAACCTATTGACAAGATGCCATAGAGCTCGTTCCTGTTTTCTGCTCTTTTTAGTTTCAGAAAAGTTGTTCTGGAAATATTCTCGGAATTGGAAAATTCAAAGCCCAGATGTGTTAGAATTTCTGGAGGGTCCACGAAGTCCGAAAGAAACCAGGAGGGGGGCACAGGGGCGCCACACAGTAGGGCGGTGGCCCCTGGCCGCGCCATGGGGTGGTGTGGGCCCCCTGCCGCCCACCGACATTGCCCTTTCGCCTATTTATTCCCCCCGAGGCGTAAATCCTAAGAATATACACCTTCTCCACGAAAAACACCCGAGGCCACCGTCGTCGTTAACCCAAGTTCGGGAGGGTTCTAGAGTTCTCCCAGACGCCCTGTCGGGAGGAGAAATCATAACCAGAGGGCTCTACACCACCATGCCCGCCTCCGGAGTGATGCGTGAGTAGTTCATCCTTGTACTACGGTTCCATAGTAGTAGCTAGATGGTTGTTCTCTCCTCTTTATGCCTCATGTTTAGATCTTGTGAGCTTCCCTACATGATCAAGATCATCTTATTGTAATGCTACATGTTGTGTTTGCTGGGATACGATGAATATTGAATGATGTGTATCTTTATTATTAATCTATCATGTTATCTTCATGTGTATGTTATTTATGATCTTTCCTACTCTCCGTTGTTAGTAGATGCTCTGGCCAAGTAGATGCTAGTGACTCCAATAGGGAGTATTTATGCTCGATAGTGGGTTCATGCCACCCTTTCACTCATGCTTGAGTGACAGAAGCGTAAACGGGTGGGGGATGTGATGTTTCCATTAGGGAGAAAACAACAATGATTTGTCTAAGGATGATGTTATTTTTTACATTACACACTTTTCGTACTGTGATTATCTGTTGCTTGCAACTTAGTACCCAAGGATTGCTCGGATGACATTCTAAGGGTGGATTATTAGTCATAGATTTACTTGGATAACGGTCTATATATCTTGTTGTAATGCCCGCATGAATCACATAGTAATCATCATGTCATGCATATGCACTATGGTGCAGCCTTTATATCTGTCAATTGCCCAGTTGTAATTTGTTGACCGCACATGCTATCTATCTGTCTTGGGAGAGACACCTCTAGTGAACTGTGGACCGTGGTCCTTTTTCCTCATACTCATAATACAATCACTGCCATTTCTCTTTTCATACTGCTACTACTATTTTACTACTGCCATCACTGTTCTCTTTTATTTACTGCAAGAAAATATTATTTTCCACACGGTACGTTTAACCTCTTTGTGTTCAGCAAAACCGGTGAGATTGACAAACTCACTCCTTCGTTGGGGCAAAGTGATTGATTGTGTTGTGTAGGTTCCACGTTGCTTCTGAACCGGTAGTGCGTCCTGCCACCTCAGCTGCATCAACCTTCAGAACTTGCTTCTTCCTCCTATTGGTCGATTCAACCTTGGTTTCTTACTGAGGGAAAACTTGTTGTTGTGCTCATCACACCTTCCTCTTGGGTCTCCCAACGAGTGCAAGATCTGCACCATCACTTAACATGATATGTGTTATTCTTGGAGCGTCATTTTATTTTTCTTTCAGTTTGTTTTGTTTTCTTTGCTTTAGATTTTTATTGGATCATGTTACTTTTATTTTGGAAGAGATACACTCCGTTTTCATTTCGTAGAACACTCTAGTTTTCACTCTTATTATTTTGTGAGTGTTCGGTTTTTGCTGCGTCTAGCTCTTGTTTTTCACTCGAATTTTGTTCAGAACTTGTTGGTTTCCTTCAATTATATTTGATTAGATCTCTTGTCTTTGATTATTATTTTCTTTGAGAGTCGTTTAGAATAAGTTGATTGGTGTTGGCGAAGAGTAATTTGTTTCATACTTATAGTGGTGCGATAGGAAGCTTGTTTTGATTGTGGGATATGCTTTGGCATGTCATGTTAGATGTTATTTTAATTATGTTCTTAGTTATCTATGATGTATGACTAGTCTCAAATAGCTGAGAGTGCTTAATGTGCCACTGAATTTATTCATGTGTTGGTCTCTCATATTGAAGCTGGTATTGTGGTATTTCTCCTTTGAATGATGTATCTCGATTGACTTGGCGCATGCTCACACCATTTTATGACTACAAAAAAAAGTCACTTCAAGCCTTGATGATCATTTAGTTTTTGACTTGTAATATCACTTCATGCTTTGATTAATTATGTTTTGTCGCTATGCATGATTCTGGCTGTTATTGCTCTCTTAGTTGGTCACTCCCAGTCTTCTGCTAGCCTACACTTGTACTGAGTATGAACTCTACTCTTGCATCCAACTCCCAAAAATCAAAGTATGACAAATGTGTCCATTGCATCTACCTATATGTGGTATTTAACCACCACTTCAAGTAAATATCTCGTGCGCTACCTTTAAAACTTTCAAAATTATTAACTTTTTCTGTGTTCTTGTTTTAGCTCATGTGGAAGTATTGAATGATTTATTATGCTTTCGTGTTTGATGACTTCACACCTGACCATGCCACTCCATCCACTCCATATTTAAACAATATCTTTTGTTTTCCGCATGTTTTCCGCATGTTTTCATTGACTAACCTATTAATAAGATGCCCCATGCCAGTTGTTGTTTTCTCTTGTTTTTCTATTTCAGAAAAATACTTAAGGAAATATTCACGGAAAAGGATGAAAATCCACACAGATCAATTTTTACTCGGAACGAAGACACGGTCCAAAGGGGAGCCTAAGGGGGCCACCAAGCGCCTGCCAGGCGCGGCCTAACCCTTGGTCGCGCCCAATGGGCCCCCCGGGGGACCTGGCCACGGCCTCACGTCCCCCTTCACCTGTAAATTTCCTTTTGCCCTAAAAATCACGGGGACGGAGTTATTTTTCACGAAACATACAGAGAGGCGCCGTCATCTCTAAAGTCCAATCTAGGGCTTCTGGAGTCCTGCTCTGGCACCCTGCCGGAGAGGGGGCTCGTCAACGGAGGCCTCTACATCGCCAGGATCGCCTCCGGAAAGATACGGGAGTAGTTTATCTCGGGACTACGGGTCCATAGTAGTAGCTAGATGGTTGTTCTCTCCCTTATGCCTCCATGTTTAGAGTCTCGTGATCTTCCTCACATGATCGAGACCACCGTTATGTAATTGTGCATGTTGTGTTTGGTGGGATTCTATGAACCATGAGATTATGATTATTTTGTTCATGTCAATCTGAGATGCTTCACTTATATTTGTAGATATTTTTAATATTTTCTTGCAATTCTCTCTGGTGTTTATGATTACCTTGACCACGTAGTTGTTTTCACCTCCAAGAGAGGGTCTATATGATAGATAGTGGGTTCATGCCTCTTTGTTGCCTGCGCTCGAGTGACAGAAACGTCCGAGGGGAGGATGTGTTGTTGCCACTAGGGAGAAAACAGCAGTGCTCTTGTCCAGGGATGAGAACCACTACTTACATTACGTATTGATCTTAATGCATTTATCTGTTGCGCACATAGCAATCACTTCCTTGCTGCAACTTAATGCCAAGGGATTTGCTGGATAGCTTTTTTGAGGTGGATATTTAGATATGAATGCATGTTGGATAGAGGTCGATATGACTTGACGTAATCCTATAATGTTATATCTTGTGAACCTTACCTCGTCATAATAGAATTGTTATACGTTCATGATTTGTCAATTGCCCAGTTGTAATTTGTTCACCCAGCATGTTTGTTTTCTTTGGAGAGACACCACTAGTGAACCTATGGCCTCGGTCCTATTTTCCTCATATTGCAAACCTTCTTTTAAGTACTTTCATAATTGTTTTCTTGCTTTTCCGTTTTTACTCTTATTATTTTCCAAGACTCTATACGTTTACTTCTCCTGTTTTTGGCAAGACCGGAAGATTGACAACCTTCCGGAAAGTTGGGGCAAGAGAGAGTTTGTGTTTGTGTGCAGGTTCCATGCTCTCGTCAACTACACGTCGGTACTTTTCTGGCGTTGTTGATAAAGCAACCTTCTTCAAGACTACGAAGTCCTACTGGTTCGATAACGCTGGTTCTTTACTAAGGGAAAACTTACTCTAGACTGCATCATATCTTCCGCTTGGGGTCTTCCAACAAGCGTGTGATCATGTCCACGTCACTGAGCCCAGAATATTTAGGTTGTGTGCTCGTTAATTTAAACACCTGATTTATTTCCGCATTTAGCAAGCCTTAAATGGAAAAAATTAATCTCCTATCCCCCCCCCTCTAGGCGACATCATTGTCCGTTCATCCTGCGCACCAAGGAACACTCCAAGCTCAAGGACAAACTTCCTCAGCCAGCAGGTTCATTTGCCGCAGCATTTGTAGCCACGTACTCTTACTCCATCGTAGATTGAGCCACCACGGGTTGCTTCCCACTTTTCCAGCTCACGGCTCCTCCATTCACCAAAAACACATATCATGTTTTTGATTTTGCGTCATCTGGATCTAAACAGAAACTTGCATCCACGTAACTGGTTATGCCAAGTTCTTCTCTACATCCTCCATAGACAAGAAATATATCCTTGGTCCTTCTGAGATACTTTAGAATGTTCTTAACAGCTTTCTAGTGATCTTCTCCTAGATCACTTTGGAACTTGCTCGTTAAGCTAAGAGCACGAGACACATCTGGTCTAGTACATAACATGGCATACATGATAGAACCTATGGCTGAAGCATAGGGTATATCATCCATTTTCTTTCTTTCATCAACCATTTTTGGACACTAGGTTTTACTTAATATTATCCCTTGAATAAAGGCAAAGAACCCTTCTTTGAATCTTTCATGCTGAACCTTTCAACAATTTTATCAAGGTATGTACATTGACTTAATGCTAATAGGAACCTTGACCTAAATAGATAGATGTTAATGCCTAATACATAAGAAACTTCTCCTAAGTCCTTCATTAAAAAATTACTATTCAAATGTTCCTTCACACTATTCAGAAGTTTCACATCATCCCCAATTAGTAGTATGTCATCCACATATAATACTAGGAATGCAACTGAGCTCCCACTCATTTTCTTGTAAATACAGAGTTCTTCACGATTTTGGACAAATACAAAAGCTTTGATCACATCATCAAAATGAAGATTCTTGCTCCAAGATGCTTGCTTCTGTCCATATATGGAACGCTGAATCTTCCATACCTTATTAGCATCGTTTGGATTGACAAAACCTTCTGGTTGTATCATATACAATTCTTCCTCAATGCTGCCATTTAGGAATGTTGTTTTGACATCCATCTGTCATATCGCATAATTGAAATATGCAGCAATTGCTAATAAAATCCAAATAGAGTTAAGCATCGCTACAGGTGAAAAGTTTCATCATATTCAACTCCTCGAAATTGTTGAAAACCTTTTGCAGCAAGTCAAGCTTTATAGACGGTTACATTACCATCAACATCTTTCTTTTTCTTAAATATCAATTTATTCTCGACGGCCTTACGACCTTCGAGGATCTCTACGAAAGTCAAACTTTGTTATCATACATGGATCCTATTTAGGATTTCATGGCTTCAAGCCATTTCTCAAACTCGGGTCCTTAAGTTGCTTGTTTGTAGGTCGTAGGTTCGTCTTGATCATTTGACGTGATTAGATTAACTATGAAGTCACCGTACCAATTAGGATTGGCACGTGATCTTTGCGATCTGCATGGTAAGATAAGAATCCTCGACATTTTCTCCCACTCCATCTGTGGAGAACGCTCCCGGAACATCTTCTGTTGCGCTACTCGATATTTCGAGATTAGGATCAATTATCTCGTCAAGGTCTATTTTCCTTCCACCTATTTCTCTAGCGAGAAACTCTTTCTCGAGAAAAGTGACGTTCTTAGTGATAAACATTTTGCCCTTGTCTTTGTTGTAGAAGGTGTATCCAATAGTCTCCTTTGGATATTTTACAAAAATGCATTTCTCCGATTTTGGCTCGAGTTTGTCAGGATATAGTTTCTTACGTAAGCCTCACAACCCAAAACCTTTATAGACGATAACTTGGGCTTCTTCCCATTCCATAACTCATATGGTCTCGTTTCCATGGATTTGGATGGTGCCCTATTTGAAATGAATGCATTTTTTTCTAACACATAACCCAAAATGATACAGGCAAGTAAGTAAGAGACATCATAGACCACACGGTATCCACTAAAGTGTGATTATGCCATTCAGACACACCATTGCGTTGTGGTGTCCCAGCTGGCATTAATTGTGGTACAATGCCACAAGTCTTCAGATGTGTGCCAAACTCAAAACTCGTATACTCACCGCCTCGATCAGATCGAAGGTGTTTGATTTTTTTGTTGAGTTGATTTTCTACCTCATTATGAAATTCTTTGAACTTTTCAAACGTTTCAGATTTGTGCTTCATTAAGTAGATATACCCGTATCTGCTTAAATTGTTAGTGAAGGTCACAAAGTATCAATAACCATTGCATGTCTAAGCAATCACCGGTCCACATACATCAGTGTGTATGATTCCTAATTAGTCTGACGCCCGTTCCATCACATCGAAAAAAGGAGGCTTAGTCATTTTCCCCATCAGACATGGTTATCAAGTGTCAAGAGATTCAAAATCCAATGACTCCAGAAGACCATCAGAATAGAGATTCTTCATGCGTTTAATGCCAATGTGACCAAGACGGCAATGCCACATATACATGGGATTATCTTTAGCAATTTCAAATCTCTTGGATTCTATGCTATGGATGTGAGTGTTATTATAGAGATCCAACAAGAATAAACAATTACGCTCCAGTGCATGGATATTAAATATACTATTCATAAAAATAGTACAACATTGGGGTACTAATTTGAATGAATAATTGTTTGGAAGCAAGGAAGACCCACTTTATGTTCATACTCAAAGCGGGTACACAATAAAATTTTATTCAAATATAAAACTAATCCCGATGGTAGACGTAGAGTTAGTGTGCCAACGGCCATCACTTGAAATTTATTCTCGTTGCCGATGTGCATCGTCACCTCGTCCCTTCCCAGCCACCGTTCATTCCGCAACTCCTTCTGTGAGTTACAGATGTGAGCAACAGAACCAGTATCAAATACCCAAGTGTTACTCTGAACTCTAGTAAGGAAACATCTATAACATATATATCAAATATACCTTCCTCTTTATCGGCAAACTTGTCGGCATTCTTGTCTGCTAGGTACTTGGTGCACCTGCGCTTCCAGTGGCCTTCCCCTTTGAAGTAGAAACATATCACACCAGGCTTTGGAGCCAGAGCTGGAGGCCTTAGGATTGACAATAGGCTTGCCACCCTTCTTCGGCTTTCCCTTCTTTCCGTTGCCTTTGGTGCAATATTTCTTGAAATCCACAGACTTGTTAACCATCAAGACCGCGTGCTCCTTCTTGATCTCCACCTCAGCATTCATGAGCATGATGGACACCTCAGACGGCGATTTAGACATCTGCTACATGTTATAGTTCATCACAAACCCTTTGTAGTTAGGGGCAACGATTGCAGCACCCTATCAACAGCCAAGTCGTTCGGAATTTTACATTCCAGAGCATTCATGCGCTGAACGTAGCCAAAAAAATTGACCACGTGCTCGCTCATACTATTGTTCTCTTCCATCTTTGCTGAGAAGAATATATCGGAACCTTCATACCTCTCAGCCTTGGCCTGTGGTGCAAAGACTTCCTTGAGATTAGTGATTATCTCATAAGCACTCATCTTCTCAAAGCACTTTTGTTGGTCAGCCTCCTTGGCATAGAACATGCCACTCTGGACAAGAGCAGAGGCATCCACCTTAGACTGATAGACATTCTTATCATCCTCGGTGGTGGTGTCTGCGGGGGTGTCACCTATTGCGTTCTCAAGAACGTAGCCCATCTTGTGGGGAGCGAGGAGAATCCTCAGTGTGCGGAACCAAGACATGAAATTTGTTCCATTCGTCTTAAGGTTCTATTTCTCAAGGAACGGGCCTAGGTCGAAGGTGGGGCAATACATCTACAATGGTGTTTGCAAATTACATTAAAACTTTGTTCATAATAATTGGGTTCATGTTTTATAAAACATAAATTACACAAACTCCCACTCAAACGAAAATCTCTCGCTTAGTTTTAGTGATTACACGATCCCCTGTCAACTATACCACCCTCGATCCTCATAGCCGATGGTATAGCTTCAAAAGGTAGACATACATATTCAATCACATCGTACATGTGACTCGTGCTTAACCTTTCGGTCACTTGTGTTCCGAGGCTATGTCTATACATTCTAGGCTCGCCAGATTCCTCTTTAACATATTGCAGTGCAAAACATGGCTTACACCTGCCATATGCGAACGAAGAAGGAAGAACCCGATCGTCACGACCCACTTTTCCACGGTGAACTTTCTTGGTGGTGCAGGATAAAGGGATAACACTAATGCTGGAGTTTAATTGAGTGATCATCTTATAACTACCACCATATATAGAGTATACAATATATAATATACACAATATATAAGATGCACACAAAAACAGTCATAATGTAATGCAATGTGATATGATCTTCGCGTCTCCACGTCGACGGTTAAAATAAACTTACCATGACCACATCACATTCCCTTGCAAAGTAAAGATAGAAGTTTCTACTTTATCTTTTCCATCTCTTATGTGGATTAGGGGATTTCGAAGAATAGCCGTTTTTACATACGAACTTGAACCACAATACCGAGAATATAATTGTTTGTTACATATCCCTTTCGGGCCTCCCATTAAAAATGTCATGCTATCTATTGTAAGAGATACTGACACCCTACTATCTACTTTAATATGGTGCATGCCGCATGTCAGTCTTGGAACCATTCTCGCGTAAGCGTACCTGTAAGGTCGGTCTTAGGGTTGCTTCATCAAACAATGCCAATAGCATTAGCAAGTGCATGCGAGGAGGTAACAACTATAAGATCGATGTCCTTAATCAACATGAGTTCTAACCATACTTTATATTTACGCATAGATCTGCTCTGATACCACTGAAGGGAAAACGTAGTAGAATAACAAAAATGTCCTACTCACGATAACTAGAAACAAGCTAGAATCTATTTCTATGAAGATATGAAGTAACAGAGAAGATCGGAGATCGTACCCTTGAAGAGCGATAGCAGGGATTATGCTCCCGCACACGCGTTAACAATGGATTCATACGAAGACGACCTCAAGCTTGTGTGGTCGATGGTGATGCGACTCTAGCAACAAAAGTATGGTGCCTCGCAGAGATTACACGCGTACGGTGTAACAGATGCCTCCCGAAGCTCCGATCCAGCAAAGCAGTGGAGGTAGAGGGATGGACCGAAGAAAACACTACATGGTGGTGGGTGTAGAAAGGGGGGAACCTCGACTCTCGCACAACTCCAAAATTTGGGAACCACGGGATTAGAGAAGAGAGAGAAATTGTGTGCCAAAAAGAGAGGGGTGCCTCTCTTTATAAAGGAGGAGGAGGAGGGGAATTCACATTGGCTTATCCATGTGGGACTAATGCCCACATGGTTCGGCCAGCCAGGGGGAATCCAAACCCCGTGGGCCACAAAGGGCCCATGCGGCTAGGGCTTCCTCCTCTTTCCCTTTTCTCCTTTTCCCCTAATGGGTCTCTTTTTCCTATTAAGGCCCATTCATGGAAAAAATGGTTGTATTAATTAAATAAAAATGTTTCTAATTATTAATTACACTAATTAATAATAAATATACATTATTTAATTTATTCAAACACTGAACACCTTTTTTTGCCCTTCGGTCTCCATCAGATAAATCCCGGAACTATTCTGGCTGTTCTCTCTTATTTTCTCCAGTAATAAATCACTCTGTCATCTGTCACGCTTAAGTGTGACACCTTAACGGTTCGAGATCACTACAGATATGATCGACATACCTCTCTGATCAATGGCCAAATTGGGACTTGGAACCCCCTCTTCGGTCCCTCTACAATCTACGACTATCTTCGTTGTTGAACCTTAAACGGAAGTTCCCCTACCTTTTGTCATCGATACTTGGTTTGTCCGAGAATTGTTCTCCGGTATCTCCATACCTAGTACAAACTCGTTACCGACAAGCCTATCAAGTCATTACCACGATGTTTCATCCCCGTGACCTAGTCACATTTTTGGAAGCGTTACTTGATGAAAACACCGCTGACTGGGCCTAGAGCATTTGTCCCTTATCTGGTTTGTCAAATCCCGCTCTTGATGCATACGCCTCAACATCTCCCTCTGTTTATTCAATATGATGACATAGGGTGTAAATCCATAACCTCAGGGATAGAAATTAAATATCATCTCATAGTCAGAGGTTTTGGTACTACGTTTTCTAGATATTTATTAAGTCGGGTGTGTCCATCACATCATTCAACCAATGATGTGACTCCATTGTCAATGACGCAATTTTCCATGATCATGAAATCTTGATCATCTGTTGCCCAATGGACTAGTTAAATAGAGGCTCACTAGGGACCTATTTTGTTTCATATCACACGTGCATTAATGTTTCCTCTTAATACAGTTATAGCATGACATAAAACATACTATGAAGAAATTGAGATATGATAAATAAAGCTTTTATCAATTGCCTCTAGGGCATATCTCCTTCACGGCCGCCTCGGCCCTGACCACCCGCGAGCACGGCCGCCCCATCCCCCGACCGCCCGCAACCGCAAGCATGGCCGCCCCGATCCCCCGACCGCCCGCAGCCGAGCGTCGACCCTTCCGCCCCGAGTTCCACCCTGCAGCTCCGACCGCCCGCAGCCACGGAGCCGGGCGCTGCCCACTGACACACCAGTGTGCCGGTGACTGTCGTGGGCTCAAGGACTAGTGGGGATTGGGAAACCGAGAGCATCTCCATCCCCGCCACATCTCCATTCTTGCCACCAGCCCGACACCACTCTTCGCTCCATCCCCGCCGCATCTCAGTTCCTGCCGCCAGCCCGACACCACGCATGGATCCACTCGAGCTGGTAAGATGCCTCCCGTGTATTTTAGGAGTTGTAGGCTTTGCTACTGCTCGACTCCAGCTCGCCGCATCTCAGTGCATCTCAGTTCTGCTCTATTATTGCACTACGCTAGATCAAACAAGGTTGAGAATTGAGATAGTATGCAAGATTTTAGGAATTGTAGTCTAAATTTTAGGAATTGAGGTGCTTCCTTATGAGACATTTTGTTCTATTTTTTGTATGTGGCCATTGTTTATCAATTGTTTAGCCATTTTTTTATGAATTATATGCTCTACTACCGCACTACTGCACTGAGATTTTAGGAATTTTCTAGACGTTATGCCTTGTTTGTTGTATTTTTGTAGATGGCATCAGAACCTGAGGAAGAGCTGCACCGATATGTTCGTGAAGATGAGCTAAACGCACGTCAGGTTGAGCTTGTGCTTGCGTATGCAGAAGCAGAATGATTGAGATTGATGACGATGAGGAGACCGTCAAACCAAAAGTGAGGAAACCAATGGCGTCGAGATCAGAGGCTCGGGAGCATTTCAACAAAGTTTTTACTAGCAAAGGTATATTGAAAAAAGGATTGTGCAGTATTGTAGCCGCCCAATTCAAGCTACTACATCAGCCAATGACACACCATCAATGCTTAGGCACTTGACATCCAGGATCCACTGATGGTCCATTGATCCGGTCGACATCAGTGGACTGGTTGAGACGGTCTACTCATCCCGTCGACATCAAGGAGAACTTGGAAGTATTGGAAGAGCTAGAAAAAGGCAATTTTATGTATTTTTGTTGTCTCTACAAACAATCAGCCATGCTTGCAAAGTTACAATCAGCCATGCTATTTACATACAATCAGCCACATTTACTTCGGTTGAGCTTCTACAATCAGCAATGATATTTAAATATATTTTTTCTACCGCTATTATCAACCATTATCCATACTTATATTCTTCGTATGCAACGTTGCTTCGAGAAATTGGGGACCAAGAGAAAGGGAAGCGCAAGGCTGTTGTTGCTGCATCATCCTCGCTACAGCCAACCAAGCAAGTTTACCAACGTTTGAATAGTTATTTTTTTTTCCAAACGACTAGAGCCGGGTTCCATTATCGAAAAGACAACAGAACAGAGGTCTTATTTACAACGATACTGAAAACAAAAAACAGCAAAAAACCGAGGCAAGAATAGAAGAGAGACCAGTCCCCTCTGAGGAAGGAACAGGAAACTATCTCCCACGCAAGCCAAACGGACAGAAGCTAAACCAAACAGGCAGAAGTTTTAGAGCGCTAGCTAAGCGCGGCGGAAAAGTACTGTAGCTTACAACCATACTGCACGCAGGCAGGAAACTTAAACTAGTTCGAACGAAGAGAATCAACCAACAACATCCACATCCTCATCAGTAGAAGGTTCCGAAGCAATCGTCCTGCGAAGCCTGGCCTGGTTCATGGCATGTTGTTGTAGAGCAGCATCTTGAATCACTCTTGCACCCTCCTCCATAGTAGTCCTATCCCCGGGAGCTTGAAGACCTGCCCAATAGCGAATAAACGCACAAAAATAGCAAATCAACTCCACAGTATAGTTATACATTGTCCAACAACTTTATAGGATATTTGCATGTGTATGCACTTTTGTTTGTCATATATACACTTTTGTTTGTCCTATTTGAGTCGTTATTTGTCAAGTGGTGACTTGATGAATGTGAGTATGTGACCGTGTGAGACCGTGAGATTGAGACTATGTAAAAGGATTAATATATGCTTATTTACTTTGAATTATCTAGTAGTTGTGCACTTCTGGTCGCTTAATTATCTAGTTGTGCACTTTTGGTGATCGTTGGTACATTCCACTTGTGTGTAGTGTGCTACTCGTTTTTATATCTGTTAGTTGCATGTTCAATTTTTGTATATATTTGTGCATTTGTGCTATTTAAAATATGAAAACCTAGTTAAATAGGTGCCACATTTTTCTCTATTTGGTCTATATGGTCATGATCAAGACGCCCCTGAAAAGACCGAAGACCAAATACAAAAAGACCGAAGTTATTTCGGTTAGTATTTCTAGATGACCGGAATTTCTGAACATCAAATACTCCCTCCATACACGATCAAGTGTACTTTTTTCCTTTTCCGTCTACTCCCTCCGTTTCTTTTTAGTCTGCGTATTAGATTTGTCCAAAGTCAAACTAGTAGCAAAAATTATTTTCACTCGTAATACTAAATTAGTATCATTTGATTCATTATGTAATATACTTTTATATTTGATTTATCATGTAATATAATTTCATATTATATCAATTTGGTATTACAACTATTGACATTTTGTTCTACAAAATTGATCAAACTTTATTACGTTTGACTTAAGACAGTTCTAATACGCCGAATAAAAAGAAACAAAAAAAAAAGTACATCATTTGATGTCATATATATTGCTATAATTTTCTATAAATTTTGTCAAATTTTAAAAAGTTTGAGTAAGTGTAAAAGTACTCGATGGCGGCTCCGTTGATTGACAGATCACTGCACGCTATAGGCTAAATATCTGAATTGTCTCATCAGATTTGGGATCAGTTATTAGCGTATCCGCCCTGCCAGTGTGGTCATACATTACTAGGGTTCATCGTCGCACCCTACATCCACTCGCCTGCTCCGCCGTCTTCAGTTGGAGGAGGCGGAGCAGGAGGAGGAGGAGGAGTTTGAGGAGGATCAGCTGGAGCTGGCGCCAACCTGCGCCGCGGCAATGGCTTCCCACTGCCGCTTCTTCCACCGTGTCTCCTCGTCTGCGCGCAAGCCGCGCTCTAGTTGCCTGGCGCTGTACGCGTCCAGGTGCCGCTGGTAGCGGCGGCGCCGGATGGACCGTCGGCGCTGGTGGCGAAGACTCTTCTCGACGTCGAGCTGGAGAAGATCCTCCTCGGTCTCCACGAAGGCCAGCGAGGCGTCGCCACTGTCGTTCCCACCGGAGCTGTCCTGGGACGGGCCGGACACCAGGCCGTGGATGCGGCCGACGGTGGGCGTGGCTGGTGTAGGGGGTCGAGGAGAGCCAATAGCTCTGTTGGCACCGGCAGTGATGTTCCTCTGGCTCCATCGCGCTAATGCGGCGACAGTGGGGCTAAAGGTGGCGTGGAGTGGAGTCAATCGCTCGCCGGAGCTACGATGGACGATGCGAAATTGCGGCGACGTGGTCTAGCGTTCATGGAGCGATGGACCTGAGAACGGCTCGGGAACCCGTTCATATAGCGGCTGGTGGGGATTTTCGGACCCCCGAATCGTGTGCTCAGGCCTTCCCACGCTTTCAGTTTCTGCTAGGGCGTGAGAAGTGAACCCAAACCATAAAAGCGCCAGAATTTTTCAGTTTCGGCCCTTTTAGGGGTACTGCTAGCACGGGCCGTCATAGCTCAAGTCAAGGGTATTGAGGTGAATACCCATTATTCTCCCAAAACAATTGTGTACATATACCATATACTATGTACAAGTGTGAAAAACATGAAAATAACACAAAAGGATGTTCTATTCAATCATTTTGGTTCTTTCTATCCTTGTTCTCTCTCCTTACTTCTAGACGACTCATCTCTCCTTCTCCAATCCCACTAGAAAAAAATCTGAAATCCTAGCCAAAATAAGGTTTTAAGCTATCAAATAACTTTAGCGTTCAAAATTTTGAATACCCACTCTTCAAATCTTGGACCCGTTGCTGACTGCTAGAGATGCTCTAAGTAAGCTAGTTGTCTACTTATTACTCATTCTGTTTTGAATTAGGGCGTCTCCAATGCTTATTTCCAATAAAGGTCAGAAGCTGGGTCCCACAACATGAACTATAGCAGTCTAAAAACCTCACAATGCTTAAGGTCCAGCTGAACCTTAAGGTGGAGCCCACGTAGCAGATTTTTTTGACCAATTGACAAATGCAAACAGTGTAAAGTAGGTGAGAGAAATATTACTTTGTTTTATTAAATTTCTTATGACAAGGCCATAGTGATACGGGTGGGTCTTAAGATTTTTAGCTTAAGGTTTAGTGCCACAATGTATAAGGGTGGGTCTTAAGATTTTTAGCTTAATGTCTAGTGCCACAATGTATAAGGGTGAGTCTTAAGACCACTTTTTTGCTTAAGACCTACTCTTATTCCTACATTGGAGAGGCCATTATAAGTTATCCTATCTTTTTCTGAATCAAATGTATCTAGACTCGTTTCAGTATATATGTTTTATCCATCTCGGCCTCTGTATAGTCTATATTAAAATTATCCTGAACATGTTATAATTCGGAACATAGAGCGTACGAGTTGAGTATAGTCATGGTCTGCTGGCCGTGTAAGATCGAACCGGCAAAAACAAGAAGATGGTCTGCTGGTATGTTCATCTAAATTGAGGTTTCCACTTTCTCTGCAACACCGTAACTGAGCTCCCTCACGCGGCCGCGTTCCCCTCCTCCCTAACCCTAGTCGCCGTCGCCGGCGGCCGGCCGCGCCGCCTCTCCTTCCCCCTCTCCTCCTCCTCCCTCGCGCCGCCGCGCCGCCCCCGCGGCGGCCGGCTGCGGCCTTGTCCCTCTCCCACTCAACCCTCTCCTCTTGTCTCCTCCTGTCGCTGCCGTCGACAGAGGCCACCGGGCGCGGCCTGGTCGGCGCCGGCGGCGGCGGCCTGCCATTACCCGCGCCTGGTGGGAGGAGGTGGGGCTCTAACTGCTAGGCGTCGGTGCTCCTTCGACCGTTCGGTGGTCCAGTGGTGCCGTGTGGACTGCGTGGCAGTGGTGCCTCTCCTTGGCGGTTGGGGGCTGCGGACGGCGGAGACGGCAGGCTGGTCGCTGGAGTGCGGCCGGTGACGCCCTCACGGCCCAGATCTGGGCTCTTTGGGCCGCATGTGGGCCTGGGCGGGCTGATTCAACCGCGGCGGCTCCCTTGGTCGGCTGAGGTGAAGGTGGTCTTGCTGAGGGGCGATGGCGACGGTGGCGTGCCTGCTGCAGTGCGGCGGCGGGAACTTTACGGGCCCAATACAGGCCCGGCCGGGCCAGTGAGGGCCTGGTATGTTCCTGATGCTGCATCCGGTCGGTGACCGCAGGTGGCGGTGGAGGCCGGTCCCTCCCGCATGCTACTGTGCTCCCTTTCCCTCGTCGGAGTCCCTTCGCCTCGGTCATCCGGCCTCTCGACATAGTTCTCGGAGAAACGGCGGCGGTGATTGCAAGACCGTGGTGGAGTGTGCAGGTGGTTGGCAAGCTTGGTGGAGTGCGACGGAACGTGGTGATGTGGTGTTGTATGGGGTCGGGAGAAATCCCTGTCGCCTCGACACCGACGCGGCGACGCCTACGGGTGTGGCCTTCCTTCCTAAAGGGCGCCGGGTGTACCCATGCCACCATCCCCGGGAGTACGGGGGAAACCCTAGAACGGGCACCAGGATAACCCTGGGACCGGTCGGGCAGCAGCAGCGTCGTCGTCGCTCACCTTCTTGGAGGTGCTGCTTGGTAAGCGACGTTCCGGAGTGCTAGGAGCGTGGTAGAACTTCTCCGGAAAGCGCAACGGTGGAGAGTCACCTTCGTCTTCGTTGATCCGCCATTGTCGGCGTTTTTTTCTTTTCCTTTTTGTTTGTTTTTTTTCTTTTGGGCATACCTTGTGTTGTTTGCCCCAGCGAGCTCTGTGTATCGGTGGGTTGCTATATTAATATAGCTTCGCCTGTTTCGTGCATCATCTAAATTGATGCGACCGATCCTGCTGGTGAAATCGAGAAATTGAAAAATATAGTTACGCCTTCCGATAAGGTATGAAACCTTTCAACCATAACGGAAGACTTTTCCTCCCGACAGGG
This sequence comes from Alopecurus myosuroides, assembly GCA_028641055.1. Taxonomy (NCBI): domain Eukaryota; kingdom Viridiplantae; phylum Streptophyta; class Magnoliopsida; order Poales; family Poaceae; genus Alopecurus; species Alopecurus myosuroides. Next base: position 263,184,315 of record CM054059.1, on the reverse strand, counting down.
GGATACCTATCAAGTGAGTAGACGGAAAAAACACACGTGCATATATGTACGTATGCGTCTAAGAATTGAATAACTACCTCCTTTACAAATTCTCGTTAAAAACGAGAGCAGCTTCCGGAAAGGGTTTTATGTGAAACGAAATGAAATATGAAAGAGAGAACATTCTCGAGCTAGCATGCATAACCGTCTACCTATCTTTTGCATTTTGAAATGTGATTAAATGTGTACTCACTCCGTCTCAAATTAACTGTCACGCGGACAAAAATAAATATATCTAACACTAAATTATGTCTAGATACATTCACTTTTGTCCATGTTTATGACAGTTAATTTAGGAGGGAGGGAGTACAAATTTCTACGGAGCAGTATAATACTACATCTCTGCTACGAAGTTCTGCATCTAGCAAAGACTCTTCAGGAGAGGAGAGATGGGGAGGAGAAGACAGAGAGATGATTTTTACAGTCTTTCCGCGCAACCACCAGTTGCACATACGCACCTGCTGATTAGTTAATACATACGGTGCGAAATTTCCGTCTGAAAAAACTGTGACAAGTGTCTAGGAGATAGCTCAAAGTCTTGGGTCTGCGAAGGCGACAAACTGGTCCATACAGAACAGAGATCAGACGGAGATGATGACTTGCGGTCACCATTCTATCGGTACACCTTGGGCCACAGCCACACGCCTGCATTCTGATTTTTTTTTTTTTTTTTTGAACAACGGGGAGGGGCTGGAAGGCCCCCGAAGCTCTATTAAGCGGCCAGCAACATTACAAGGAGGTCCCTAAAAGAATACAAAGCGAAACGAGGACCCCCAACTATTACAAGATAAACCCTAGAAGAAAAACTAGAAAAGCAATCCAGTCCTTCTTCTCCACTGCCGCTCTGACCAGACCTCGAAACGCGGCGGCCGCCGGCAACACCAGGGACGAAACCACTTGGGTCACCGCCAGCCTTGAGCGCCGCGCTGAAGTCCAAGATCCTCCGCATCAGCACCTTGGCCTGGAGGAAGAAGAAACCGTGGTCGGCTCCCACCACCACGGCACGGAGAGGTCTCCATGGACCACAAATCGTCTCGGCAACCTTGCCTTGAGCGGATCTTCTCCGTAGACGAGCTCCATCCACAAATCCCCGAACCGCAGCACACACCTCCACCTCCGCCGTACTACCTCCACGGCAGCAAGAAACAGGAAGCAGAAGAGGCTCCGCAGCACCATAGGAACCAGCTCCCCCAACGGAGAGCTCATCGAGCTTATTCAAGCACGCACCTTCAGATTCACTTCCCCGCTCCATCCTCCACCAAGGAAGCGCACCGGGAAGAAGTTCATCCAGGCCGAGGTCGCCGCTCGGAGACAACCCAACCAGGCACCGAGGGGAGGGAGATGGCATAGCGCCAAACACCACAGCAAGCAAAACAAACCCTAAACTAGAAGGAGATAAACTCTGTACAAGCAGGGGCCGGCACCCTAAACCATCTCGACACCAACCAGCGAAGTCGCCGGCGGCGGGAGAGGCCGGAGAAGGAAGAACGGGGGCGACTCTCAAACTACTGTAGACGGGGCCTTATCCTCTCGAGGGGAAAAAAGTGCCCTGGTACTCCGTTTCCCACACCCAAGGGATCGAGCGGAGACTTGACTCGTGCGTGTTTATCTTTGTATATAAATACCGTAGCTAACAAGCACAGATCCCTCACCAACTTCAATCATATCATAGTATCATACACACCGTTGCTCCGCATACAGACGAGCCCGGCCGCTGCGTGCTCCCTATACAAATGGATTGGCCACTTCCAGGTATGATTTCTTACCGCGGCTTAGCTATCCTAAACACGCCGGTAAAGACAACACTTGTTTAGTTCTTACTAATCAGTTTTACAGTTGATACGCTTAATGATTCCTTAGAAAGTACTGCTCTTGTCGTACCCCCTCCGTTCACATTTATAAGACACACTACTTGTCATTTCAGTTTTGATCACATACATAATAAAGTAAGTGAATATATGTACAAAATAAGTCTAGATTCACTGATTTTAGAATGTATATGGTTAAAATTGAAATGTCTTATAAAAGTGGATGGAGTGAGTTCTTTTATCGGGCGATGAAAAGAACCGATGTGGTACACGTCGGTAGTATAACTGGAGACAATTTTTTCAGTTCAGAGGAAGTGGCATTTTTTTAGTTGTAAAACATGTTTTAGAATTTAAATTTTCCTACCAAATAGTAGATACATGCCATAGAAAAATGTGTATCTTCGAGGAAAATTTTCCAGGGCACATCAAACGTCATCACATTCCAACGTTAAATGGGACTAGACGGGTAAGCGCGCTTCGCCGCGCCGCCCGCAGCTTGTTTGGGCATTGTGTGATATAAATCTGTTGAGCTTGCGGGTGTTTTCAGTCGCACAATATATTTAGGTTTTTCTTTTTTGCTTTTGTGTTGCCCATAAATTTAATAGAAGACAACTTACATATTAACAGAAGAGGCAGCTTGCCTCCGATTTCTGTTAGAAATAAATAAATTAAGTGAGGTACATAAGTGATGACATATAGAGTGTCAGCTAGACCGAAAATGGCAAATAAGATACGAATGTTGATTTAACAAATTTAAAACATTTCTCTACAGTTATGTCAGAGCGCAGCACTAAAGTTCTTGGTCTTCAAGTAACCTTTCGTCTTTCACCTGCTCCTCTCCTGCCCAATATCCTTGACCTTCCAATTATGTATGTTATTGTCCACTCATGCTCTAATGCCACATGTCTATGCAAATGAAAAGATTAAAGAATGTGGATATATAGTGGCCTGATAGGGAAGTTCTAGTGGATGTTTTGCCTCCTTCATGTAGAGACACAAAAATGGAAAATTTCTCACATGGCTTATAAGGAAGAAAGGTAGCATTATGAGTTGCCTGAACTTATTCACTGCCAGCTAAGATGCAGTGCAACCGGCAATGCCAACTAAGTATATGATACTAAAGACTGCACCATAGATTCAGGTTCAGAGAAACATCAACACATCAGCTCACTTTGTCAACAGCGATCAATCAACTACAGATATGCTAAAATGGTAGTTATATAACACAAAACTACATGTTTGTATACACCAAAACCTCTATCCAATATGACCAACCTGGCAAGCCAAACTAAAAATACCGAGTTATCCATCAAGATGAAACAATTGGCAATCCTAAATTATATCGCACTATGATAGTTAAATCTTATTGAGTTAGACTACAAAAGAGGAACAAACTACCTACCAGTCTAAACTGATCTCTCCCTTGGGAGTTCTTAGGTCGGGGAGCATGAAAAGTGGTAATGCAAAGAAATACGAAAAGCGACAAAACAATGACAACCATGATGCCTAGCTAGATGGCGAGGAGACCAAACAAACACCCTCTATGTGGAAAACCTGCGAAAGAAACAACAAAACTTTAGGCGTAAGAGAGACAACAGAGCAAGCCAATCCCCGAAGAAGGCGTATAGAAAAAAGGAAGAAATATCATCTCATCACACATCACACGCAAACTTAGTGCACATGTACCCAGACCCTTCCTCTACTGCTCTCCAACTGCAATTGCCATATGGCAGAAACCACCAACCCTGCACCCCTGGTTAGGCTGCAGGCCCTAGATCGTAACTTTGTTCCTAAACTTCTTGCCCTACAAAATACAGTCAGTATACATATCATGGGGTATAAATCAAGTAAGAAAACAATCTACGTAGTGTGGCAACATGTGGACTCATCCCGACAAGATCCAGCACTGTGACGACCTCGACCAAATATGACCGAAAATGGCCCTCCCTAAGACAAGCTCAACCGGCTGAGCAGTCCCATCAGCCTGCAAATAGTTGCTACACAAACAGTAGCAAAGAAATTGTTAGCCTGAGATAATCACAAGCACAATAAGTAAACACAGAGAACATATAAAATTTTGTTAACCATTTACAAACCCTGATGCGAAAATTAAACAAAGAAGACCAAAAGATAATACCCTGGCTAGCCTATGAAAGTCTGCCCCGTCGGGTAGGCTAAACAGATAAGAATCATTCACTAACTGAAAAGGCAAGACCCCATAGCGATAAAACAGGAGTATAAAAACAGTTAGCCGAACCATTCATTGATGTACTACCTGGTCGGACTTTCCCCACCCCACCGCTTCCCCTCCGTCTCCTAGGTTTTGAGAGTCGCCTGTGAGGTCCCGGCGGGCTCCAGCTCGCTCCCCGGCGGCGTTGCCGGCCGGCGGCGAGATGGATGCGACGCGCGGGCTGTACAGAGTAGGATTAGGATTTGTTTTCTTCCTGTTGCTGCAGTAGTTGTTTGCTGTCTTGACGCTATGTCGTCGTGGTCGTGCGAGTCTCTGCATCCGGGCAGCAGAAGCTCGCCGTTGGTCATGCTTCCCTCTCGTTTGCTACTCCGGCGGTCGGAGGCTATCGAGGAGGAACAAGGCGCGGCCACTTTCTCTCATAAGCTCGCGGGCCGGCCTCTCAGTCTGGGAGCCGGAGATGGCTGCCCTGGATTGACGAAGAGTGAAGCTCGGGCTTCTCTTCCAGCTTGCCGTGGAGGTGAGTGGTGGAGGAGCTGCTGCTGTAGGTCTTTGTTTGTAGGGTGGTTCGAGTTGCTGCAACGATGTTCGTATCAAGTGGAGATCGTTTTGATCTCGCTTATCAGTGGCCGGAAGGGCGGCCCGATTTGCTCCTCCGCGGCGGCGGAGGTCTTCAGAGATGTGCGCCGGAGCTCGCTGCTGCGTGGAGGGAAAGTGGTGCGTCCCCGCCTTCCTCCTGGCAGCCGGTGCCATCTTCACGTCGCTGGTTATGGAGAGTCCCCGAGCATCCCGCTCTCGTACCGCGGCATCCGCGCCTGCTGGTCGCCGACGACTGGTGGCGAAGAAGACATAGGACTAGATTGCTTTTTATCATTTTGTCCTAGGGTCTTAGTTGTAAGATTTCTGGCCTTATCTTCAAATGTTCAGGTTCATACTGCAAGAGTTGTAAAAGGGCCAGGATGCAATTTGTACTCGCCACCCTGTTTTTATTATAAGCAGCTCTAGGGTCCTTGGACCCTCCTCTTGTTCAAAAAAAAAAAAAAATAATAATAAATAAAAACAGTTAGCCTAAGGTAATCACAAAGACAGTAGGTAAGCATGGTACAACGCATACAAATTTTCTTAGATATTTTTAAAACCCCTATAAGTAAAGTAGACAGAGAAGAACAATAAATAATATGTTGGCTAGCCTATAAAAGCCTGCCCCTTTGAGCACACTGAACAAATAAATAGACGTGCACTAACTGAAGGAGGCAATACACTGGTTAGCATATCATACAACTCTAGATAGGTAAAAATAGCTATAAAATCTAAAAATAAATAAAAATAGGTAATCGTGCCGTGCCGTGCCGGCTCACGTGCTTCATATCGAGAAGCGGCCCGGGCACTAATGGGCTCATGCCGTGCTGCGGCCCATTTAAATTGTGCCGCGTCGTGCCTTGCCAAAAAAGTCGTGCTTCAGGCCAGCCCGTTTTGCCAGCCATACGCATGTCTACTTGGTCCCACAACATAGAGCCACACAGTCGGCAGGGCCTGCAGCGCACCAAGCCCCAATCCGGCAGGCGCCGAGCAGCACGGGCCCATCAGCGGCGCTACCGCGCACGGCAAGTGCCCTTAGAAGAGTCGCAATCAACCAAACTTACAAATTTAGTTTATATTGATTAAGAAAGCAATAATGATAAACCAAGGAACAAATTTAGTTTATACGGCGCACTTGGTATATAGTCTCATATAATAGTGCTCCAGCTTTGCTCTAGTCTAGTAAAATTTTGTCTGCTCCAATGGATTTTCTGTTTCTGATATACCCATACTTCTTCACTCGTAAAATTCGCTATCAGACTTTGAGTCCGTGCCTTAAAATTCCCTATTAACACCACTTAATAAGGGGGTAAAAGCAACAATCTCTTAAATCATACATGTGGAAACCAGCATTGTTCGAAGTGGAATGATATAGGCATGCACGGAAGTTGCAGGCCAGGCTTGATAATGCCTACATCACATTCTCTAAATGTATGATTGCTTTCATCTAAATGTATGTAAGGAAGATGCATACGCTGTTTAACAATGCCAAAACATCATTATGTATAACTGTTTCCACTGAATTTACTCCGAACTTTATATTGTGCTGATGACTGTAACCTGAAATTAACCAAAAATACATTACGCAACATTACCGACCATTTTCTTAGGCAAAGCAGTAGGCTGCTGGCCCATTGCAAATATATTTGCGTGCTATGTAAGTTGTCAATTCAACTTTCATGGCCCTTACTATAGTAATTTGCGTGCTCCGTGTAAAACAAAAGCATTACTTCCTTCAAATACCTCATGCATCTGCACAGGTTTGGAATAATCCCGCTGAAAATAATATCATTTCTGCTAGGAGTCCAAATATTTAATGCCATAGCCATGGTAAACCCCATGTGAAAAGGAACGGCAAGAAAATCCTTTTTAATCTGAATATTATTATGAACAGAAAACGTGAAGGTGATGCCTAACCGTTATTCAGCATGTGAAAATTAATATGAGAGAAACATCCGAACCTCAACATCACAGGATATCACCGCTACAGCCATATGTCTATCTTCTACTAATTGGACAATGTATGGGTCCACTTAAACCTATTTTATACAACTTTAACATTCTACTGTCAATCTGCCATAGAGTGTAATTGGTAATTCCTCAAATGGGTGAGTTTACCAAGTAGTGGATATGTCAAGTAGAACGGATTGGAACTGAATTACATCAGTGTCACCAGCAGAGAGCACCGTCCATCCATTCGAGAAAGGCGGCACACTAAAGATAGTAACCATGCTATACATACGGATAATACAGTAGGTCATTACTGAAATATCGATGAATTTGAATATTTCAATGCTAACCTGGAATGGATCCATATCAACTGTTTGTTTACAAAACCTAGAAAAATAAGATCCCCCAACTACAAAGAAGAAAGGAGACAACAATTCAGAACTAATGCAGCTAAGTGATATTTATCTTCATGTTTAAGCCTGTTAAATAGGTTTATAACATTTAAAGGGCAAGGTAAATGGTAGATACAATACTAAATATATAGATCATTGGAAGAGGAACTCTATAGAAACCAAAAGCATGTATTAGCATATGTGCATAATGTGCTAGAAATACATATAAGGCCATCCGGGTCTGAGCATTGTATGTCTGCATGGCATCTGCGTGAATTTGCTCCCTACCATGGCATTGGCATCTGCATGAATTATTTTTGGTATCTGCTGATAATGACCAAAAGATCATGCGAAATAGCCATAGTACACAATACTAAGCATTCCAATTTCTCCCTGGCATGGCGTTTGCATGAATTTGATGGAACACCGATATAATTTTGTTCATTGATCTGTATAATTTAAGACCAAAAATAATTGCATAACTCGTGTGAAACTTCCTTAGTTGTTCCTCAGTATTTTTGAACCTGCAACTTGTATACAGTTCCAACTAAACGATGCTGAATATCTGAACTCCCATATAGGTTGACAACTTATCACCTATCTACAGGGAGAAATAATCCATTCTGGGAAGAATGGCAAAACTACGCATTGTTACAACAATAGCACCGTTAGCTGATTGGTAAGTTTCAATTTTTATATAACTGCTTTTAAGAGGAAAACAAAATACGGTGTCTCAATTTCTGCACAAACATCATAGCAATTTTGGGCACTACAAACCAACCAATCCACTCTTAAGTACTCAGTTCATATAGGAACTTGTACAACTAAATTATTCTAACGTTCTCAGATTGTACTGAGAAATAATAGGATGCCAACTCTGACATATAACTATACTGCAAATGAATACGTTAACATTATAATTATCATCCAAAATAACATGTGCCACTCAAAATAAGAATAAAGACAACCGCTTTTCAGTGCATCTATATCCATGGCATCCTCTCCAACTAAATACTGCATGTACACCGGGTGAAAATTAATGGTAATGAGATAACATAATCCATCGGATAGACTATTTACATGCTACCAAAGCCCAACATCGGATCCATCTCTGCACTACTCTAATAATTTTATCTCTGTTTCATCCATGTGGTACACATGCACAGAAGTGACAAAAAAAACCCTTGAGCAGAAAACTACCAGATCAAGATCGCACCATGTAAATGAATGTAATTAAAGTTTGAGCTCTTCCAGCACAGGACTGCTGCGGCCTGACGGAAGGCAAGAGATGGGAGGGAAGCAGCAGAGGAAGTGATGTGTGGCGGGCAACACTTACAGGGCCAGGGTGGGGATGGAAAGGGTGCTACCACCATGGCATGGACGTCGATGGAGGACAGCGGCAGCGTCCACGGAGGAAAGCTGCGGGATCCACGACGGCCTAGGGCATCAAAAAGCGAGACGGCGGCGGCACACGAACCTAGGGTTCTCCCGACGACCTCCGCTGTGTTGGGAAGAGGAATGGTTCGCCGTGAGAACCTGTGGGCCGGTGGGCCGAGCGATTGTCGGTTCGCTGGTTTTATCCGTGCACTGGTTCGCTGGGGTTCGCTGGTTTTATCCGTGCACTGGTTCGCTGGTTTTATTTGTGGACTGTTCACAGTTGGTGAGCCGGTGCTCAGCGCTCACCTCTTCCACCGAACGTAAGTCTATAGGGAATACGTGGCTGACCGCATTTTCCTCACTTGAGGATTCTTCCAGCAGATGCATGTGAACTACGGCCAAATCGCGCATAGCGTCGTCTGCGGCAGCTTCAAAATTTCTCCGACCATTATGTGTAACAAAAGCACTCCTTAAAACTGAACAATCTGTAATACACATTGACTTAACTAGGGAATACTCAATTAACATTAGTAGCATTACTACAGAGGCTGATCTATTGGTTCCCATCATACTATGACACAGACTTACATGAGAATATGAGATCGATAGATCAAGTAGAACCGCTAGATTGCTTATTTAGTGGATCATAATCACTTCTAGCAATGTTTGGATAAATATGTGAATTCTAATAACCGTATTTGGTTGGTAAAGTTCCTGACTACAAATGCTAGAGTTCACAAATTTGTGTTTTGTGCCCTGACATGGCTATTCAGTTTATCGCTTGATCTGGTGTTCAACGTCTATAACAATAGTTATCGGTCACTCAAGAGATGTATGAGCGCTATTTCTTCATGTATCATTCCATATCAGATGACGACAAGAATGTCCCGCATAGATGACAAATGGTTGTACAGTGAAACAAGTTTTCAGACATGCACAAAAATAGTCAGCAATAAAGCGTGCAGACTTGAAGATACTACTACTATTTGAGAAGACAGAACAAGTTCCGATTAGGAAGGAATCATCGGGAAGCAATGGTCAGTAGCGGATCCATTTCTATGAATATCTGAACATATATAAAAAATCAAATTAAGCTGCACAAAGGGAGTCAGTAGCGGATCCATTGCTATGAATATCTGAACATATATAAAAAATCAAATTAAGCTGCACAAAGGGAGTCGCCAAACAAACATGACCTGAACTTAATGTTTCTGCAGAGATGAAAAGCCTGCAAATTGAAAGCAAATCCAGAAGGAAACATGCGAGAGAGAGACCGGGAAGTAGCAAAGCACTTTCTAGCAGGGCAAAATTTTAGATCTAGCACAACAGATATCAACAAGCTCTTCCAACACCATCACGTTCAGCGCCCTAGAGGTCTAGAACACAACGATTCAGTTCCAGATACATAAGGATCCCAGATCTGGGTTATGATGTCCGCCAGATGGTGAATAGATTTGTCCAAGCACCCGTGCGGCAACACCAGCAGAATCGGCTGCCAAACACAACAGAATCCCAGTGGACACCGAAAGCGGTGTTGCCTCATGGGTGCTAGCACAAAACTATCACCAAAAACACGCGCATATGGTCTGCATCTGTGTAGATCCACCTATTGTCTGGTAAACAATTTTCACCCAGCACCCATGTGACAACCCCAGAAATCAGATCTCCACCACCAGATCACGTATGAATCAGGGGGCAGCCGAAGATGGTGTTGACAGATGGGTGCTAGGAGAAAGAAGTTACCACATCTATGAGAGCCGCTTAAGATGGTGTGGAGACGCTGCTAGGGTTGTGGTGCGTATATATATGGTCACGCGGGAGAGAGAGAGACGAGCGATGCCGTGGGATCGGAAACAAACGTTGCAGAGGAAATGAGTGGACGCCACGCATTCAACAGCTTGCCGCTTGACCAGATCTGAAATGAGCGGACACCACGCATTCCAGCACTTGGTCATCCAAAAAAAAAAATTAGGGCCCGTTTGGAACACGGAATACCGTAGGAAAAGTAGAGGAATACTGTTCACCCAGGAAACTATTCCTTTGCAGCGTTTGGGTCAGAAAGAAATTTGGGAACGCAATCAGGTCCTGCCCCTTCTCCACTGCGATTGAGCTGCATCTCAGAGAAATCAACCTCAACATCGCCGGGAACAGTACCACTTGGGACGAGGAGGCGGGAGCCTACAACGTTGGTGCCGAAAGGCCTCCAAAATGGCATAGCAGCTTTGAGGTTGGTGATGTCCGCATGACATCGGCCGCGCGAAGCAACCGTCACCAACGTCGGGGATAGGGGTGGTCATCCCTCGACCGAGAAGAACGACGGCAAAGCGGTCGTCGTGATGAATCCCCCGAGAGAAGCATGTCTTATCCCCCTGCTGCAAATCCAGCCTCTAGTAGTCAAATCTGGCGCATCCCCATCCATCCTCGCCACCATAGTGAGCGGAAAGAGAAGAGCCTGCATCTTGCCCACCGGCTCCAGACCCACAGAAAAAGCCAGCCTTATTCATGGAGATACTTGCAGCACCTTCCCCCTCCACATCCGGCTCACTCCTTCGGAGCAACGCGACGAGGAGAAGCGCCACAAGCTGGCGTTGGATCCGACTAGAGGGACCCCAATACCTTCCTCCCGGCATACCGCCGACCACTAGCATGACGCGAAAGCAACCTAGCTCTACTTTTATTGCACCTACTAGGTATAAGCCAAAACCCGGCGCCTCCCCTAGTCCATTCCTGACCGGCTATTCCGGCGAGAAGGACAGCAGATCGGCCCGGCCCTCGGAAGACGACTCTCACGATGTTGGGAACGGGGGAGGCTTCGAGAGAGAAAGATTCTGGTAGCTAGCAGGTGCAATGTTCCCCTCAACCAAAGCGGTTATTATATCATGTATTTATCTACTACCCAAAGCTCTGGAAATCATAGGATTCCATCTTTATCATGGCAGTGAACCAGTGATGCACTGTAACTTCGTTTAATTTTCCTAAAATCCTCGCCCTAAAATTAATTCATATACGAAAATAAATGACCATTTTCCATAATAGCGCCAGTAATTAATTTTTGGTTTGGCTTTTCCATATAAACACGGCAGTTCTTTCTCAAAATAGGTCTTCATATCACTTTATTGTAAACCATATGGCCAAAGCAATACAACTTAATACCAGCGAGAGCCAAGCATAGAAACGCTCTCAAGGTGGAATATTAATTATAGATACATCTAAACAGCGATCTATATATGCTTGACGTAACGTCTAAATGAATATTGCAATGAACGTTTTCTTGTCATAATTATTATCGTTCTAATTCTATAAATTTTTCAACTATAATTTGTTCACCTAACATGTTTACTTGTTTATCTTTTGAAAAGACACCACTAGTGATACTATATGCTTGGGTCCATCTTTAATCATAATTGATCTTGTTGTTAGTATTATTGATGGTAGTTTACTTTTAATGTTGCTCTCAAATTATCGTTGCTCACATATCAATGTTGCTAGTACTTTTCTAGGTGTTGCTGAATTGATAATTCAATTGTTAAGCCTTATATGTATTCTTTGTCTTACCTTGTGTCGAATCAATAAAACTGGATTGAAATACTTTCCTCGAAGACTGTTGCGATACGCTACACTTATGAGTTATCACAAACGCGATAAAAGCGTGCCGAAAAACTTTACTGTGCGAGTTTAGGGCGTCTATTTTGCACAAACCCGCACGGTACCGCAATAAATTTTCGGTCGAACAGAAAACGCGTTTTCCAGTCCGTCTTTTCCGAGATTTGTCAGGGATGTTCTCATCGTGCAACCAAGATGATATCCTTTTGCAGGATGAAAAAATTCCCTTGAACATTCTTGCGTTTCGCTCGGGCCAGAGGCCCACAGGATCAGTTCATGTATTGTCCACGACGCTCTCCACGAAAATCAGTGGTGTATATGATCAACTTCTCCTTTGGCCCCATGTCACAGCATTTCATCGATTTCAACTTGCTACAGACTTATCTCCGCGACACCCATCATGTTGATGGTATGGCTGCCAATGAAATCACTTTGAAACTTTTGGCTCGGTCCTCACGTGGTTGCATTCCTTCATCGTCGGAGCCAAAAACCGGTGCAAGCGGTGGCATTCCTTCATTCTCGGAGCCGAAAACCGACGCAAGGTCATTGACTCGCTGGCGATGCTAATTATTTCTAAAATATGGAAGGAGCAAAATGCACAAGTATTTTGTGAAACATCACCAAATTTTATAGCGGTTGAAGATTGAGAAAGCATGAGCTAAACACTAGAGTGAGATTTTATGGCAAGAATATGGTCTGTAACAAGGGGTTGTGTGGTTCCCATAGAACCTTCGAAAATTTATGTTGTGTTGTATAAAACTAAGTAATTCATGAGATGAGGCAAAACTATTACGCTGTTAAATTTCAAGATAGTGAAGGAGCAGAAAATAACAGATTGAGAACGAGATGCGCTACCTCATGTCTAATCCATAACTGATACGCGAAAAATCCTAACCGGAAGAAGCAATACCTAGAGCTTCTTTCCTCTTCCCATTTCCCCTTCTCGTCACTCCCATGGGAGGTGGTGGGTGACACCCTATCCCCTCCGATCTCGCCTCCCTCTCGTCCCATCCTCCTTCTCGCCCCCTGACGGCGTCGCCAGCCAAAGGTTGGGCGCGGGCGACGGCGAGGCCTCCCTCTCTCCCTATCACGAGGCCTTGGCACGATCCAGGGGGTCAGCTTGGGCATCGTGCTTCTCGGATAGCATGGCGTCACAAATTTTATGGCGACGGGACTCCGTGGCGGTAGGGAGCGCTGGTGGTGGCTGCGGTCCAGGACGAGTTCCTGGGTGACGAGCACACGGGTGACACGGCGGCGACAAGTCCTTGGAATAGGCCAGAGGCATCAACCGGAAGGTGATGTCGGCCGTGTTGGATGTATGCCCAAAAGGCAATAATATTTGTACATATGTTTCATAATTATTATTCATATTACTATACTATAACTGACGTGGCTCCTGAATATAAGATTCAGAGGAAAGATCATGCTCACGCGTGGTAACATGAACAAAGTATCAAACCCTGGTGTTGCCTTTTACGACTAATTCATTGGATTCTTGATGGTTGTGTTTTCCTGGTCATGGACATTGTTTATGTCTGCATCAATGAATAGCATATTGTTGGAAGGGAACAATATGGTTGAGAATAACCTAGTAGTTGATACGCTAAATGATTCCATTAAGACTTCTTTGTCCTTGGCAGCATATCAAGTACGGTTATATTACAACATATCCTTTGACCATGAGATTATCGAGGTTGTATATTCCGGAGGTCTTACTTTGGTACTATACCTCGTCACACCATAAACTGGGTGAATATAACAGTAGCCACTGGGTAATTCTAAAGGACTATATTATCTCGATGTTCTCAGATGTGAATTACTCCTCCATAAAAAGAGAGATACAAGCCTGAGCCCATTACGTATTCTTGATATCCATATGTCATGCAGACAATGCATGATGACGATACATCATGTGGGATATTATAATACAATAACGAGCAAAAGGAAGCTTACTTGTTAACGAGATAGACAAAGGTATAGTGAATTGATGCTCTCAGACGTGGTCACACGCTCGTTAGGTTACCCCAAGAGAAAGGTATGATGTAGTCTAGCAGAAATTTCCCCCGATTATGGAACCATGGTTTATCGACCAATAGGACTTCGAAGACTTGAAGAAGGTTTCTTGTTGTCTGGTGCGTCAACAAGCGTGGAACATGCACGCAACATACAAACTCTCTCTTATCCCCAATTTTCCGAGAAAGTTGTCAGTCTTCTCGTCTCTCTGAAAAACTAAACAATTAAACATATAGAGTAATGAAAAGCAATAAAAGTAAAAAAAATGGTGCTACAAAGAAACAATGATGAAAGAAGGTTGTATTAATGAGGAAAATAGGACCGAGGGCAAAATTTCACTAGTGGTGTCTCTCCAAAGAAAACAAACACATTGGGTGAACAAATTACAGCTGGGCAATTGACAAATCATGAACGTATAATAATACTATTATGACAAGATATAGTTCACATGTTCTAACATCGTAGGCATTACGTCAAGGTATATGCACATCTATCCAACATGCATCCATATCTAAAAGTCCACCTCAAGAAAGTTATCCAGCAAATCTATCTGGTATTAAGTTGCAGCAACAAAGTGATTGTTGTGTGTGCAACAGACAATTGCATTAAGTAAAGTACGTAATGTAAGCAATGGTTCTCGTCCGTAGACAAAAGCACGGTTGTTTTCTCCCTAGTGGCAACAACACAGCCTCCACACGTCACATTTCTATCACTCGAGCACAGATGTAAGGGAGGCATGAACCCACTATCTAGCATATCAACCATCTCTTGGAGGTGAAAACAACTACGTGGCCAAGGTAATCATAAACACTGGAGAGTACTAAAGACAACATTAAAACTCTGTAAAGATATAAGTGAACCATCTCACATGAACAAAATAATTATAATCTCATGGTTCATCGGATCCGAGCAAACACAACATGCAAACTACATAACGGTGGTCTTGATCATGTGAGGAAGCTCACGAGACTCTAAACATGGAGGCATAACGGAGAGGACTACCAACTAGATACTGCTATGGACCGGTAGTCCCGAGATGAACTACTCACGCATCATCGTGGAGGCAATCATGGCGATGAATAAGCCTCCGTTGGCGATTCCCCCCTCTGGCATGGTGCCGGAATAGGGCTGCAGAAGCCCTAGATTGGACTTTCGAGGTGACGGCGCCTCTTTGTATGTTCCGTGGAAAATATCTCCATCCCTAAACTTTTTAGGGTTAAGGGAAATTCATAGGCGAAGAGACGAAGAGAGTCGGTGGCCAGGGAGCCCAGGGGCCCACCAGGTGCGGCCCTGGATCTCCTTTGGACTTCATATTTGTTCCGGATAAAAAATAATCTTCGTGGATTTTCAGCCCATTCCGAGAATATTTCTTTAAGAGCTTTTATGAAATACAAAAAAATACAGAAAATAACAACTGGCCTGGGGGCATCTTGTTAATAGGTTAGTGTATGAAAACATCCGGAAAATGAAGGAAAACATGTGGAGAACATAAAGGCATTGGATAAAATACAAGCATGGATCATCAAAAATTAGAAATACGTCTGCAACATATCAGCATCCCCAAACTTAAATCCTACTTGTCCTCTAGTAGGTAAGTGATAACAAAATAATTGTCGTGATGGTGTCACGGCAGATGCCATGGGATGGCTAAAGATGTGGGGACGAAGGACGCTGGAGGTGCTCGGGGAGGGATCACGCGACGAGTAGCCGCGTGAGGTACGAAGTAAACACTGCAAACAACACGATCTACCCAGGTTCAGGGCCCTCGTGAGGAGGTAAAACCCCTACTCCTGCCTTTCTTTGTGTATTCTGGTGTCTCACCGAGTAGCCACAGTACAATGTTCTTGCTACCGAGTAGCCACTATCCTCTCTAGATGATGAACTAGGTCAAGAAACTAGGGTTTCCTCCGTTCTGGTATGCGATGCCTCACGCAGGAGGCGGCGGGGCACCTTATATACACGGTGCCCAGCCGGATACGTCCAAACATGGACAAGTGTCGACATAGTGTGCACATCGTCCTTCTTCCGGGTTCCCGCTGACAGCTTTGGTTCCTAATCTTGGCTGCATCTGGAAAGTCGTTGGGCAAAACAAGGGGACAGACTGGTATCACTGTGCCAAACACAGAGTAGGGCCCCCTTATCCTGCGACGGCCTGCTTCCATGCTGTCACTGTCAGGCAGGCCGGTCCCAGATGAACAGTAGTTCGAATGCTGCCAAGTACGGACCCAGGATACGCGGGATCCTGTGTCAGAACGGCTCCTTTGACTTTCTGGCCCGAGTAGGTTCCCGCCAATTTTACTCGGGCCAACTCTTCTACTCGAAAGGACAGAACTTGATTGATATCTCCTTCTGGTCATCTTGAGGTGAGACCGAGTAGCAGTCGACCGGGTAGCAGGTACCGGGTAGTCGGCTACTCGACAAAACCTCTCTTCTGTAAGTCGCCTTTACCACTTGCTTTTACCCTACTCGGGGGTAACCCCCCGACAGCAGTCCCCGAAGCTGGTTGAGTCTTGCGAACTCGTTCACTAGGCTCTGCCAGCTTGAAACCAACTTTTGCAACATACCCCTTGAACCTCAAAATGCCGAGTAAATGACCTCCGAGTAGTACTCTAGAAAGTACCTTGAGTTTTGAGTTTCCTGTCTTCCGAATAGCACCTGCTTTCTACTCTGTAACCGAGTAGGAAGACTTAGAGAATTTCTCCTCTATCGTCTCTGCAGCTCAGAGCATAATCCAGCCTTCCGTGTCGCAACTGGACACGTGGCGAGCATCCGCGACCCCGTCGTTTCGTTGCCACGACACGACGTGCCACGCGCCCAGTTTTCACGGGGCGGGCCCACTGGCTCGTTATGTCCCATCACGCGCAGTAATTGGCCACGGTCTGGTAGTGGGATCTGCTGCGGCCGTTACGCGGGCGCCTCGCGCGTGCGTGCGTTTCCAGCCGGCCACAGACCCCACCACACGCCACGATCGATCCCACTTCCCCGATGGTAACGGTAAACCGCGGAGAGGATATAAATACCTCCGCCGGTAACTTCCTTTTCTCCTCCCTTCGCACTTTTCCCCTTTCGTCTCTCTGTTCTTCTCCGCCGCCGAGCTCTCCGCCGCCGCGCAACCTTTTGCGCCGCTGCGGATTCTTTTCTTCCACCCAATCTCTCCGACTCTCCACCATCCGCGCTCCCCTTGCCATGGCTGCTCGCGCCGGCTGGGCTGGTTCGCACGTCACCGCCGAGGATTGCGCCTGGCTCGTGAACACCCGGAGGGTTCCTCCCGGTGTTCAGTGTCGGCCGTCTGACGGCGAGCTCGTGCCAACCCCGCAGGAGGGCGAGCACGTCGTGTTCTTGTCGCACTTTGAGCGCGGATTCGGCCTGCCGGCCTCCGACTTCCTCCGCCGCTTCCTCGACCACTTCGGTCTCCAAATGCACCACTTGCCACCAAACGCCGTCGTCTTCCTCGCCTACAACGCCGTGGTGTGCGAGGCCTTCCTTGGTATCCATCCCACGACGGATACCTGGCTGAAGTACTTCCACCTCCGCCAGCAGACCACCGGGAAGAAGGAAGGCGCGGGCGTGCCACGCGCAACTGACACCGGCTGCGCCATGATGGTGCAGCGGTCAGGAACCAACCATCCCCGTATCAAGGGGTTGGAATCCGTCCGAATATGGCAGAAGACGTTCCTCTACGTCAAGAACATCCCCGCCACCGAAGGAGGAAAGGTAACTGACCGAATCAATCTTCCCGCTTGGAGCAATCGTGCTCCTACCGGGAAGAATTGGAAGTCGAAGCCCTCCAACGACCTCAACGCGATGGAGATAGAGGCGCGACTCGGGGTCCTAATCAACGAGGGCCTCAAGAGTGATGATCCCGTGGCGTGCTGGATCAAGAATCGCGTTCTGCCTCTGCAAGACCGCTGCCACCTGATGTGCTATATGGGTGGCCCCCGCGACTGCACCAGAACGACCACCATCGAGCTCGACAACGCGGATGTTCCTGAGCACGCAAGGGCCATCCTGACGACGAACCTCGGCGAGCACTGGCAGTATGGGTTCATCCCATTCAGCCGCACGAAGCCGATTCCGCGGGTACGCTCTTCTTTCTCTGCTTTCTGTATATGTTTTCCGAGTAGAAAACTTCCTCTTCTCGCCGCGACTAGCAACCGCATTCGGTACCGAGTAGAGTACTTAGCTGAATTGCCTAGGCTTAGTGTGCTTTGTGCCTGCACGCCTTGTCGGGTAACCTACTCGGGAACCATTTTTAGGCTTAATCTGCTTGATGGCTGCACGCCTTTCCGAGTAGGATGTTTAGTAAGTTTGCCTAGGCTTAGTGTGCTTTGTGTTTGCACGCCTATCCGAGTAGAGTGCCTTCCTGCTACTCGGCTAATATGTGATATTTCTTTGTTCTTCAGGTCCTTAATCGCCAGCTCATGGAAAGCTGTGAACGTTTCGAAGGCAATTGGTTTGCTGATCGAACGGAGGACGATGATGCCTCTTTTGAGGCTGCAGATCAGATCAATCTCCCCCACTCCCCCACGATGGAGAGGCAGCGCGCAGAATCGTCTCTCCGCGACTGGCCTGCGGACGAATTTGAAGGTAACTGCGTACTTACTTTGCTTGTTCACGAGAAGCATCAATCCATTGTTTGCTGTTTCTGATTCGCTCCTCTTTTTTTCCTGAATCCGCAGACGATGTTGATGAGGAGAACGAGAATGAGGACGAGGACGAGAACGAGGGCGATAGAGCCCTTGAGGTCAATCCTCTTTCTGTCGCTGCACCTGCTACTCGCAAGCGGACTGGCAGCGGCGCCGTAGAGCCCCCCGCCAAGAAGAAGAAACTGACCGAGAAGACGACCAAGAAGGTCGTGAAGAGACCAAGGCGAACAATTCCCTCCACCACCGCGTAAGTTTCTTCTCGGTTGCATGTTTCAGTTTATCCTGCTTTTCTCGGTTGCCTCCCAATTCTTTTGCTTCACTGTTTTCTCTCATTTTTCTCTGCCCTTTTCTTATCTTTGATTCCAATTTCCCTTTCAGTGCCCCCTTGAACGCGGATGCCGCTCTTGCATCCAGCGAGACTCAAAAGAAGACTGCCATTGATGTCGACAAACTGATCGACCTCGATGGCGACGAGAACAATGCCGCCAATGCATCAACAGAGGGCACTGATGCCCAAAACGCTGAGCCAGAGCCGCAGGATGCTGCTCATCAGGAGAAACCACCTTCCCCTCCAGCTGACGCCGCCGAGGGGAACCAAGACCAAGATACAGAGATGCGCCACAATGCCGCCGTCGAGCGGCCAGGAGCAGAACAGGAGCAGAACAGGAGCAGCCAGCCACGGACGCTGCCGGACAAGGGGATCCCGCTGACGAGCAGCGGGTAGAAGATGCCGCCATGACCGAGGAGTATCCCCTGAGCAGTGCGCAACCAGGCGCTGCTCCGAGTAGCGCCCAACCAGATGCTGCACAAGGTGACGGATCCGTGGCGCCACCCATTGATCAAGGCACTGCACCGCCAGATTCCTCCTCGGTGCCGCAGACCAGGAAACAAGCCCTAGATGCTCTGAAGGATGCTGTCGAGAAGAGGGCAGCCGAGAAGTCAACCTCCGAGAAGCCACCCGCTCAGAAAGAGACAACAAAGAAGAAGGCCGCCGACAAGCCGCCGTCGACATCAGCTGGCCAGTCCAAGCAACTGGTTATCCGCAACCCTAGTGCGGTTCCTGCCGCCGCTAGCGTAGCCGATCAGGCCCTCTACCCGGATTATATGGTGAAGGTCAGCCAACAGCGCCAGATTGGCCTTTCCGTCGAGGACCGGAAGATTGCTCTTACCAAAGGAAGGAAAGCCGTGGCGACGGACTCTAGGCCCCCGGCCCCCGTCTCCATTGCTTCTCGGGGAGCTCAAGACCAAGCGATAACATCCCAGAGCCTCGAGCAAGTACTCGACCTCATTGGCTTCATCGACGCCAAATGGGATAGCAAGATTCTCGGCACCCCCAACTGGAATGGCACCGATTTAGGCGACATCGACCACATGTGCCAGGACTGGAATAAGGTGGACTTGGGCTACAAACCCATGACCGTCTCGACCACCTCTGCAACTCTGGCTGCCAAGATGTTCGTGCACCGCAAGAACGCAGAAGATCTCGAGCAGTCCTACGCGGTAAGCCTTAACTTATCTTTTCCGAGTTGCATCTTCGCTTCTTTTCTTCTCTTCCTCTTTTCCTTATCCATCACCCAGTCCCCGAGATTCTGGCCGAGTAGGCAGACACTCCTCCGAGTAGCCGCCTTCTCGGGTGGAATCTCAAGCACTTTGCCTGACACTTGTTTCTTTTGCTTTTCAGAATAGTGTACTGAAGCGGACCCATCTGCACCGCCAACTTCTCTGGAACCACGCCATTGCCAAGAGGCGTATTGCCGCCCTTGAGAAGGAGAAGGTGATCGCCGAGGAAGCCGACAAGGAGGTCATGAACAGTACCATGAGGCTGTCCGAGGTGGAAGGTGCGCTTCTCGCTTACGCGGTTCTTGCGTTTTTTGTTTACGCCCGCTATTGCTTTTTGCGTTAACCATCTCTACTCTGCAGGGAAACTGAAGGCCCTTGCTGACGAACACGACAACTGCCGTGCCTTTGTTGCGAATGCCGAGACCACCATCAAGAAGCTTGAAGGTAAACCTCTGTCTACTCGGTTTTCCTTTGCCTGTTTCTTCCTTTGCTTCTCTGCTAACCGTGCTTTGCTCTTTTCAGAAGATCATAAGAAGTTTGTCCTAGAGCATCAAGATTGCCTCAAACCTGCAGAGGTGGAGGTGCGACTAATAAGCCAGTCTGCAGCTCTGCAGAGTACACACACTACCGAGATGGAGACGCTGCAACTCCAGCTGCAGAAGGCACTTCAGGATGCGGTCAAGCTTGGTGACGAGAGGGACAGAGCCATCGCCGAGAAGGCAAAAGCTGAGACAACTTTCAATGCCAAGATAAAAGCCCTCGAGCAGGAGTGCGAAACGCTGAAAAAAGCCAACGCCGGGTACTTCACTCAGCTGGATAGTCTGCGCTTGCTTGAGGAGAAGCACATTTCTAACGAAGAAACATGGAAGATCCAGTTGCAGCAACTGCGCCACGAGCTTCACAGTAAGTTTTCCTCCTTTCTGCCTTTCTTCTTCTCGGTTCTGCCTCTTCTCGGATCCTGTGACTGAATTTCTCACTTGCTTTTGTGCAGAAATCTTCCCTGATCTCGTGTCCGCTTGCGCGCCAGCTTTGGCCAAGGCCCGAGCAGCTCGTATTGAGAAGGGCGAGGACGCGGATACCAGAGCCGAGATCGAGGACAGCCTGCTGGTGATGCGAGGGCACTTTGAACGCCTAGCCGGCGTGGGCACCGACTTGGTGCGCGTCGGCTTCGAGCTCCACAAGCTATTCTGGCCTGAAGACTCCGCGCCGACAACCATTGATGGCCTTGCTCTGAAGCTGCGCAATGTGAAGGCCGAGTTGAAGAAGTGGCGCGCCTCGGGAGCTCGGGCAGGCGCTGATCTGATGCTGCTCTGCGTCGCCTCTTGGTACGAGAATCTGAACATGCAGGTCATCCGCGGGAAGCGCGCCAATTCCAAGTGGGAGATGGATCCCAGCTGCGTGACCACGCGCAAACTCATTGCGTATGAGGTTGCCGAGTGCGCGGATACGGCCACCTTCATCGATGGCCTCCCCGAACCCAACACCGAGGTGGAGGAGGACGAGGACGCAGATGAAGAGACAGACTCCGAGCTGGCATCGGGCTTCTTCGATTCTCCCCAGAGCAAGGGGAAGGCTGCAGTCATCGCGAGTAGCGATGAAGAGATGGAGCAGATCGACACAGCTGCGCTCGAGTTCGGCACTTCATCCGGTGCCGCCCTCGACGACACGGTACGCCCCCAAGGCCAAGCTTCTGGTCCATCCGAGATGGAGCAGTCCGCCACCGTCCACCCGGAAGCGGATGCGACTAACACAAGTGCCGAGGAGGAAGCCGCGAAGGCAGCTGCAGCCAGCACGGAGGCGGAGGCGAACAAGACCGCCACCGAGAATGAAGCAGCCCAGGCCAGCACCGACAACACCGCCTCTTCAACATGATCTTATCCTGCAAGCTTTTTCACTCAAACACTTATCAGATCCCCGGGATGCCGGGTGCAGATGTATCAGACTCATTTACATTTTCTCTTGCTACTCAATTTTATTTCCACTTGTTATCTTCAACTTAATCATTTTGAGCAGCCCTGGCTCAATGCCGGGTTGCGTTTCCATGCGAGTCCCCGAGTTGCGTTTCTTATTCACCCTCTCTTTTCACCTCTGCTCTACCGGCAACTTGTTGCTTTTTTGGTATTCGAGTCACAAGAATCAAAGAATAGAGCTGCAAATACTTAGCCACTAGAAACAATCATAGTAACGCAGCCCACCACCTAGCCGAAAAGACGAAACAGAGAACAAAAATAACAAACACTCTACTCGGTTCCTGCACTTTTTCTTCCTTAGCGATTTTCTTGTGCTCATTGACCTTTTGCTTGTTCTCTTGCTTGCCATGAAGCCGGGTTTCGGACAACAGCAGAGTCGAAGAGTTGGCATATAGGTTTAGACACAGTACTTAATACGCTTATGAGTTCTGAAGTGAAGCAACCGAATAGACAAATAGTAAAGCCGAGTAAAAACACTTAGAGCGATTTTGGACGAGGGCAGTCCCCGAGAACAATTTCAGATTGCAGAGTAGAATTTCAACTCGGATAAGAGGGTACATACACATCTTTGCTTACGAATGAAAACGACGGAGTAGAGCTACATTCCAAGGGCGCTTGGTTTCCTCTCCAGATTTATCAGCCCTGTTCGCCTGTGGTGGGCGCACATCTACAAGATAGTAAGCATCGTTGTGCAGCGCTTTGCTCACAATGAAAGGCCCTTCCCATGGAGGAGACAACTTGTGCATCCCGGCTGTGCGCTGCACAAGCCTAAGGACCATGTCTCCTTCTCGGAAAACCCTTGGGTTCACCTTTCGGCTATGATAACGCCGCAGGTTTTGCTGGTAGATAGCCGAACGCGACAGAGTCAGCTCTCTTGCTTCTTCAAGCAGGTCCACATCGTCTTCTCGAGCTTCTCTCGCCTCCACCTCAGTGTAGAGGGCTACTCGGGGGGAGTCATGCTCTAAGTCTATTGGCAACACGGCCTCAGCCCCGTATACCAAGAAGAATGGCGTGTATCCGGTTGACCGGTTAGGGGTAGTCCTTAGACTCCACAACACCACTGGCAACTCATCTAGCCAACACCCTGGTGTTTTCAGCAGTGGCTCAATCAGCCTTGGCTTTATGCCTGCCAGTACCATACCATTTGCTCTCTCAACTTGCCCATTGGAGGCAGGGTGCGCGACTGACGCAACGTCTAGTCGGATATGCTTATCTCTGCAAAACCACACCATTGCCCCCTCTGCGAAGTTGGTGCCGTTGTCGGTGATGATGCTGTGCGGGTAGCCATATCTCATGATCACATCCTTCACGAATTTCACAGCTGTGACCCCATCGCACTTCCGAATAGGCTTCACTTCAATCCACTTGGTGAACTTGTCCACCATGACCAAGATATGTGTCATGTTGCCTTTAGCCGGCTTGAAGGGACCAACCATATCCAGGCACCAAACAGCAAACGGCCACGTGATAGGAATTGTTTTCAACTCGGAAGCAGGCATGTGAATCTTACTTGCAAACATCTGGCAGCCAGTGCACTTCCTCACGATATCCTCAGCTTGCTGCAGTGCAGTGAGCCAGTAGAAGCCATGCCGAAAAGCTTTCTTGACCAATGCCCGAGAAGAGGCGTGGTGCCCGCATTCTCCTTGGTGTATCTCTATCAGGATCTCTTCTCCTTCTGCTGGATCCACACAACGTTGCAGCACGCCAGTGGCACTTATCTTGTGCAACACATCTCGGACTATAGTGTAGCCTTTGGATCTTCTCTGAATCTGCCTTGCAGTCACCTCATCTTCAGGTAGAGTGCCGTCCCTTAGAAAGGATAATATGGGCATAGCCCAACTCGGTGTCTCCCGTGTGGGAAACACTGGTTCGTCCAGTTCCATTGGGACAGGTTCTTGTGGTTGCTCAGGAGGAGTGGGAGCGCTTCTTTGTAACCCAGACCGATTGGCGAGAACTTCTTCAATGAATGCAACAGCCTCCGGGTTAAGGGCGGCAGTCCCCGAGTAAGGAGTGGCAGTCCCCGAGTAAGGAGTGGCAGTCCCCGAGTAAGGAATGGCAGTCCCCGAGTAATGAATGGCAGTCCCCGAGTAATGAGTGGCAGTCCCCGAGTAAGGAGTGGCAGTCCCCGAGTATGGAATGGCAGTCCCCGAGTAGAGGACGGCAGTCCCCGGGTTTCCTGAAGCACTCTCCCAGTCAATCTCCATGGGATCAGATTCCTCACCTGGCAGAGAAGGAACAAATATGGACTCCGAGTTGGGAGAAGGCTTGATGGATGGCTTCCTCAAATGTTCCAAGGCGATTCCCGCCGGGATGGATTGCCGAGAAGATCCCAACTTGGATAACTCATCTGCTGCTTTGTTCTCTGCTCGGTGGATGTGCTGGAACTCACAGCCTTCGAAAAACCCAGTCATAGACTGCACCAGGAAGCGATATGACGCCATGTTGGCATCCAAAGCATCCCAAGTGCCCGAGACTTGCTGCACCACCAGATCTGAATCACCATAGCATATAATGCGCTGCACGCCAACCTCCTTTGCTACTCGCAAACCATGCACCACTGCCTCGTATTCTGCTACATTGTTGGATGCCTTGAAGTGAATCTGCAACACATACTTGAGCTGATCTCGCTTGGGTGACGTCAGCACCACACCAGCACCAAGGCCTTCCTTCGCCTTCGAGCCATCAAAATGCATCTTCCAGTAGTTAGAAACTGGAGCAGGAGGTTCATACTGCACCTCGGCCCAGTCCACAAGAAATTCCGCCAGGATCTGAGACTTGATGGCGTCTCTTCTCGCATACGCGGGAGCATACGCGGCTAGCTCAATCGCCCACTTGGCTACTCTGCCACTCGCCTCCTTGTTGCCCATGATGTCCGAGATGGGAGCAGAACTCACAACAGTGATGGGGTGCTCCTGGAAATAATGTTTCAGCTTCCTGGCGCCCAGGTACACACCATATGTCATCTTCTGGTAATGCGGATAGTTTTGCTTGGAGCTGGACAGCACCTCACTGAGATAGTATACTGGGCGCTGCACACTCTTGCCTTCTTCTTCTCGTTCCACCACAATCACCACGCTGACTACTCGGTTAGTCGTAGCAATGTACAGCAGCATTGGCTCCTTGGGTAGCGGACTAGCCAAGATGGGAGCACTAGCCAGCATTGCTTTCAGCTCATTGAATGCCACGTCCGCTTGCGGAGTCCAGACAAACTTGTCACTTTTCTTCATCAGTTGGTACAGAGGCAGGGCCTTCTCGCCCATTCGGCCTAGAAAACGGCTCAGAGATGCCAAGCAACCTGTGAACTTCTGCACATCTTTCAGTGATCTCGGTAAAGACATGCTCTCGATAGCTTTTATCTTTGAAGGATTGGCTTCAATGCCCCGACTAGAAACTAGAAAACCGAGTAGCTTCCTAGCCGGTACACCAAAGGTGCACTTACTCGGATTCAGTTTCATCTTGTACTTGCGTAGGTTAGCAAAGGTTTCCTCCAGGTCGGCAGGCAGAGTATGTGTTTTATTCGTTTTGATGACAATGTCATCTACGTACACCTGCACATTCTTGCCGAGCTGGTCGTGCAAGCATTTCTGCATGCATCTCTGATAGGTTGCACCCGCATTCCTCAAGCCAAAACACATGACACGATAGCAATAAGCCCCGTACGGGGTAATGAAAGCAGTCTTTATTTGATCAGCAGGATTGAGTGCAATCTGGTGGAAACCAGAGTAGGCATCTATGAAAGACAACAGTTCACAACCAGCGGTGGAATCGATCACCTGATCGATGCGAGGTAGCGGGAAAGGATCCTTGGGGCATGCCTTGTTCAAGTCGGTGTAGTCGACGCACATACGCCATGCTGTAGCGGCCTTGGGATCCTCCTTCTTCTTCTCGACCATGACCGGGTTGGCTAACCAATCCGGGTGCAACACCTCCATGATGAAGTTACTTATCAGCAGCTTGGTGATCTGGTCACCGATGGCCTTCCTTCTCTCATCTCCGAAGCGGCGCATAGCCTGCTTCACTGGTCAGGACGCACATGTAAAGAGTGCTCAACCAACTCCCTCGGGACTCCTGGTAGATCTTCATTGGACCAGGCGAATACATCCCGATTCTCACGGAGGAAGTGGATGAGCTCGCTTTCCTATTTCTCCGCCAACCCGGAGCCAATAATGGCTACGCGGTCGGGGAACTCGGGGTCGACCTGGACCTTCTTTGTCTCCTTGGCAGCTTGGAAAGCGATACCGTGCTGGGTACTCGGCACACCTTGTGCACCGGCTTGTGCGGACTGAGCCATGGCCACCACCTCGTACATCTTCTTCTTCTCGGCAGCAATCACCATCGACTCCGCCAACTGGGAGCTAGCAGAGGCACACTCCATGGACTTCTTGTAATCGCCTGCGATAGTGATTATGCCATTGGGGCCAGGGATCTTCATCTTCAGATATGCAACATGGGTAGAGGCCATGAACTTGCTCAGAGCAGGCCTGCCGAGCAGAGCATGATAGGGGCTCTGATGATCAACCACTTCAAACTGCAGGCGCTCTGTGCGGCAGTTTTCCCTGGTGCCGAATAGCACATCGATCCACACTCGGCCAATCGGGTTGCACGAGATCCCGGGCACAATGCCATGGAAGGTGGTCTTGCTAGGCAGCATCATGTTCTCGGCCATGCCAAGCTTCTCGATCGTGTCTTTGTACACAATGTTGATGCTGCTGCCGTTGTCGATTAGCACATTGCTGAACCTCACATTCTTCTCGGGACCCAGGAAGGTAGGATCCAGCACCAAGGCATAGCTACCCGGATTGGGCATCACTTTGGGATGATCTACTCGGGACCACCTGATCTCCTGGTCACACCAATACATGTAGTGAGGGACAGCAGGAATCACTGCATTGACCTCCATGGCCCGCCAGTGCTGTGATTGCTTGTCGACTGGCTCAGAAGTGAAGATCATGTAGCTCTCATGGTGCTCTTGGTACTGATTGGAGCCTCCGCCCCCATTGTTGCCGTTGCTGTTGTTGCCCTGGTAGTAGTTGTTGTTGCCTCTGTTGTTGTTGCGGTTGTAGTTGTTGTTGTTGTTGCGGTATCTCTCATTGTTGAAGTTCTGGTTGGCTCCTAAAGCCACCTAGTTCACATTCTCTCTTCTCGGGTACACTGGCGGCCGAGCTGCGGGTGCGCGAGTAGGCTGCACATTGGCGTTGGCTGATGGCAGAGGAGGAGGAGGAGGCAAGCCATCACTCTTGATCGCCTCCCACCACTCGCACTGCCAAGTAGTGTGGTTAGCAGGCCTCGAGGGGTGGTGAGTATGAAAGCTGCATGGGCCATCCTTCATGTCATCAAAGACAAACTTCTTCGGCTGCTCGGAGTTCCCGCTACCCGACTGAGAGGTGCGAAATGGCTTCTTGTTGCCTTGGCCCTGGTTCTGGTTCTGCCCGTAGGCTCCAGCAGGTTTCTGCCTCTGGCTGCCACCAGCTCCAACAGTCACTGCATTCACCTCTTCAGGATCATACCGAGTATCTAATCGGCGCTTGTTGCGGAACTCGTTGCGCTTGCTGTTGCTGAAGTTTCTTCTCGGCTCAGAGGAGTCCATCAGTGGCTGAGTAGGATCACCAAGTGCGTACTGATCCGCAATCTTGATGGTCTCCGCCAGAGTGTTTGGCATCTCCCTCTGCAATCTCTGCCATAGCATGCTGCCATGCCTGCATCCCTGCGCAAACCAAGTGATGGCCTGTGCTTCATTCACACCCTCATAGGTGTTCCTCAATGTACTCCACCGAGTAAGATACTCGCGGTCTGTCTCGTCTTCTCGCTGCCTGCAAGCGGATAGCTGCTGTGGCCTATTCGGCCTCTTGTATGTGCTGGTGAAGTTGCTGATGAAGGCATCCGAGAAGTCCAGCCAGCAGTTAATGCTGTTCTTGGGCAAGTTGTTGAGCCAAGTGCGAGCTGGACCCTCTAGCATCTGCGGAACATAGCGCACAGCCCATCTTCTGTTGCCATTCGCGATATGGACCGCGGTGACATAGTCATTGAGCCAATCTTCTGGCTTGGTGCTGCCATTGTAGCTCTTGGTGCCTCTTGCAAGCTGGAAGTTCTTCACGGACGGCTCGTTCATGATGCGCGGGCCAAAGCACTCGGGGCCAGGAGGACCCGTGCTCTCCAGCCGCGCCGACAAGCTGATCCGGTCCAACTGATGCCTCGCATCTCCAGGCGCCAGCATGCGCTCTCCAACACGGTCATGGACATCATAGCCAGCCATCTCCATAGCCGAGTAGCCATCATCATACCTGTCCACTTGCACAGCTGCAAGCTGCTCCACCGGGTTGGCGACTGGCGCCACTGCGCGCGGCTGCTGCCTTTGCCGAGTAGGCTGAGCTGCGGGTTGCCGAGAAGGACCTGGGCGTGCAGCTTCTCGGGCACGGCTTTGAGCTTGATGGGCTTGAGAGCCTGCTCTTGCAGCGTTGTGTTCCTGCCCGGGCTGCTGCGGCACATCAAGCTGTTTCGCGGCAGCAGCCGGGTCATACACCTGCATTTTCCTGTCTCTGCCCGAACGCCCGCTGCGGCTCTTCTCGCGGCTGGGATGCGGAGACGAGGCCTGATCGTTAGATCTAGCCGCGTGCGAGTGAACCACCTGCGAAGCCCCAGCACCCGGGTTGGCCTTCCGGAACTCCTCATTCTACCTAGCAGCCTCCAACACTAACTCGTTGAGCCTTTCCTGCTGCCTAAGACGCGCATCGCCATCTAAGCGAGGCAACTCGGCAGCTACAGCCTCTGCAGCCCTAAGTGTCTTGGCGGGTGTGCTATATCTGGGCCTGGTGGAGGTGTTTGCGGTGGCGGACTGAGCAGGAGCCTCTACGACTGTCGCCATCTCGGCGCCAAGGTTGCGCCGAGTGGCACCTACTCTGCTAGGCCTCCTAGCAACTGGCGTGAAGCCGTGAGCCTTGTTGTACTCGAGCTGATCTAGACTCAACTCTAACCTCACCTTATCCAACTCCGCCTGCTCGGCAAGCAGCTCCAGGCGTTGCCGCTCGAGCTGCTCCCTCATGGCCAGGAGCTCGATGTCGGTGGGGGTTGGCATGCCAGGACGCGTAGCCGACGCGGGAATGACCGTAGACGTGGAAGGCGGCAAGTTGCTCTCCTTCTCGTAGGGCCGGTGAACCCTGCCACCAGCCGGTGCATCGATCTCCTCGACGACGGCCGCAGCGCCAGTAGCGGCTGCGCCAGTGTTTGCCGCCAAGCCCGTCACCATCACCTCGGCGCAGTTCGCAGAACAGCACGCGGACCTTCCGCGAGCAGCGATCACCGCGGGAGGATCCTCCGCGTCATGCACCAGCTCGGGATACTCGCGGTTGGCGACGGTGGCGACGTAGACGAGGTGAGAGCCGAAGGAGATCACCGAGCCGCCCTCCGGCATGGCCCTGCCGCCGAAATCGCCGGCGTTGTCGATGACGAAGTCGAAGGAGCCGAATCTGTGGACAAGGCCACAGACCACGCGCTCCGCTGAAGAAGATCCCGTCCGAACAGAAACTCCAACCAGCGCCGCTGGTTGCCCCACGGTGGGCGCCAACTGTCGTGGTGGTGTCACGGCAGATGCCATGGGATGGCTAAAGATGTGGGGACGAAGGACGCTGGAGGTGCTCGGGGAGGGATCACGCGACGAGTAGCCGCGTGAGGTACGAAGTAAACACTGCAAACAACACGATCTACCCAGGTTCAGGGCCCTCGTGAGGAGGTAAAACCCCTACTCCTGCCTTTCTTTGTGTATTCTGGTGTCTCACCGAGTAGCCACAGTACAATGTTCTTGCTACCGAGTAGCCACTATCCTCTCTAGATGATGAACTAGGTCAAGAAACTAGGGTTTCCTCCGTTCTGGTATGCGATGCCTCACGCAGGAGGCGGCGGGGCACCTTATATACACGGTGCCCAGCCGGATACGTCCAAACATGGACAAGTGTCGACATAGTGTGCACATCGTCCTTCTTCCGGGTTCCCGCTGACAGCTTTGGTTCCTAATCTTGGCTGCATCTGGAAAGTCGTTGGGCAAAACAAGGGGACAGACTGGTATCACTGTGCCAAACACAGAGTAGGGCCCCCTTATCCTGCGACGGCCTGCTTCCATGCTGTCACTGTCAGGCAGGCCGGTCCCAGATGAACAGTAGTTCGAATGCTGCCAAGTACGGACCCAGGATACGCGGGATCCTGTGTCAGAACGGCTCCTTTGACTTTCTGGCCCGAGTAGGTTCCCGCCAATTTTACTCGGGCCAACTCTTCTACTCGAAAGGACAAAACTTGATTGATATCTCCTTCTGGTCATCTTGAGGTGAGACCGAGTAGCAGTCGACCGGGTAGCAGGTACCGGGTAGTCGGCTACTCGACCAAACCTCTCTTCTGTAAGTCGCCTTTACCACTTGCTTTTACCCTACTCGGGGGTAACCCCCCGACAATAATTTTTGAACTGACATGAAGCAAATACAATCTTGATCAACATTATGTAGAAGCATTGTGAGTTGAGATCACAGTATCTTAACCAAGGCACGATATATTATTTGAACTAATGAAACTTAGCAACTATGTTCCACATGAAAGTAACACAAATAATTGACAATGAGAAATAATGCATTGAAGGTAATACGTTTGTTTCAGTCATAAGGAAAAACATAATAAAGTGGTATCCAGCTTGTCCTTCGTGGAGTAGCAAAACATAAATGCTAGGACAGCTCCAAAGTTCAAATAGTGAATAGTTACAAATAATTTGAGAGAAAGCAATACCATAATCATGAATCAATCAATAATACTTTTTGGGACTATACACATTACACTCAGAATGACAACTATGCTATCTTAGCTAGTGCATAAAGCAAGAAGGTGAAGACTCAACATAAAAGTAAAATAAAAGACCTTTGTAGAGGGAACCATAGATTACTCATGTGCTAGAGTTTTTTATTTAATAAAACAGAGTTACTGAAAATATAATTTTGAGAGAGGTGTATGTCTATGTCAACAACTGGTAATGAAAAACTTATCATATCCCATGCCAAGAAAAGTGTTTAGACTTTTGAGAGCTGGTTAAATTAGCACTTTTTCCTTATGGTTGGCACCCCCCCCCCCATGTTGTGCTACACAAACTATGGCTAGCCGTATTCACGGGTGCCTACCAACAATCATCAATCCATGGGGAATTGTCTTTTAATATTATTTGAGTTCATATTATTTGGCATCAGCTCTCGGCAAATTTAGATGAGCAGAGATTCCATACTCATCCGGTGAAATAAGAGAGAAGAACCTTGCTTGACATAAGACATGGTAAACTTGAAACTATTTCCTCATGAGTTAAAAGAGGAACACAAAATAGGTTTAATAATTTTGAAGATTTAAAGGTAGCACACGAGAAATTTACTTGAAGTTGCGATGAAATACCACATGTAGGTAAGTATGGTGGGCACATTTGGAAAACTTTGGTTTTTTGGGATGCACGAGTAGAGCTCATACTCAGTATAGGGTGAAGGCTAGCAAGAGAGTGGGAGCGACCAACTAAGGCAGAAATAACGTCCATAATCATGCATAACGACAAAACATTATTAATCAAAGCATGAAGTGATATTACAAGTCTAAAACTAAATGATGATCATGGCCAAAGGTGACTGGTTTATAGTCATAACATGGTGTGAGAATGCACCAAGTCAACCCAAATAAATCATGAAAGGAGAATACCACAATACCATGCTTCAATAAGAGGAAACAACACATGATACAATTTCAATGGCACATTAAGCACTCTCGGTTATTTGGGACTAGTCATGATACATAATACAAAACTAAGCACACAATTAAAATAACATCTAACATGACATGCCAAAGTCTAAGCCACCCTCAAAACAAGCTTCCTATTGCACCACTATAAGCATGAAATATTTTACTCTTCTCCAACACCAATCAACTAATTTGAAACAACTCTCAAAGCAAATATTCATAAAATACCAGAGAGATAATCATACATAATTGACGAAAACCAATAAGCACTGAACAAAATTCGAGTGAAAAACAAGAGCTAAACGCAATACTAGCAAAAACTGAACACTCGCGGAACAATAAGAGTGAAAACAAGAGTGCTATCGACAATGAACATGGAGCGTGTATCTCTCCAAACTAAAATGTGCTAGGATCCAACCATTTATTACAGAAAGAAGACAAAACAAAAATAAAAGCAAAACAAAATGACGCTTCAAGAATAACACATATCATGTGAAGGAATAAAAATAGTGTTTTGAAAGAAACCTGATATTTTTGTTTATGAAGAAGGTGATGCCTAAGCTTTGACGCTTGTACTTATTGGATATGTCTTGGGGTGACATAGGCATCCCCAAACTTGACCTTTTTGTCGACCCTTCATCTTCTCATATCATCCTTCTCTCTCTAAACTTGGTAGCTTCCTCCACCTAAAACTTCTCACAATTTTCATTAGCAACGTTAGGACATCATAATAATTAATCCACTTGGTCCAGTTTCAACACAAGTCAAGCACTCAATTAAAACATTAGCTACTGTCACAACTTATTTTAAGACTCTTCCCCCCAAAAGAACACAAAAGAAGAAGATTAAGAGGCAAATGCAAATATTGGCAAAAATCTATCAAAACAGAATAACAGGTAAAGATGATTTTTTTCGAATATCTTATGTTGCTCAAATCAAAAAGTAAGAAATTAATGAAAGTTATATAACAACATGGATAATGTGTCTATTTGCTTTCAAATAAAACTGGAGTTCTGGCTGGGAGAAATAAATTTTTTGGTGGCAGCAATGAAATCTGTTTCAGGACAGCAGCTTCCTCAAATCACACTACCTCTCTATTAGAGGTTACTCTTGGCACAAAAAATGGTATAAAAAGGATAAGGATCGGTTGTTACAGAGGTAACAACTTCCAAGACTCAAAGAAAACAAAATAAAATGGAAGAAAACAAAGGGAAAACAAAAGGAAAACAAAGTGGGTTGCCTCCCGCAAGCGCTTTTCTTTAACACCCTTTAGTTAGGCATGAAGAAGGAATCAAGTATTATCATTAAATTTGAGGAATTCGAAATCATCATATAAGCATTGTATTTTCCACACACAAGGTTCAGAATCTCCTTTCTATTTGCTTTACTATTTTCATCAAAGGGATTCTCGGGAAGAATCCAACCAAAATTCTCCTCTAGAGCATCTGAAATTGCTAGCAGTTTGAAAGGTATGTTGATATTAATTTCTTTTTTGTACTCAATTTTACCCTCTATTTCATTCCTTTGGTATCTAAGGTTTTCAAAGTATGATCAATACCAAGTTCATAGCCAAGCAATTTATAATGAGCAACTTTCCTAGCCTCTATGGCAATATCATAAAATTCCAAAAGTAATGTTTTTAGCACAAAGCTCTTTTATTTTTCCTATTTCCATGTTGGAAAGCTTAAGAAACATTTATTGGAGTATATGATTAAGGTTCATGAATCTAGCTTCTATCATTCCAACTAAATAAGATATATCAGTTTCATATTATGGGCAAGTTCTACTGTAGGTTTTTCATCAAGATCTCGTAGCCCATTAACATGATTGAAGAATTCTTCAATATTATTTCTTCCAGTAATAAAAACTTTTCCTACATCCAGGTCTTTTGTAGCAAACTTAGGAATAGACATTTTAACAAAACAACAAGGGATTTCTAAATGGGGATGAAAACATACTAACAAAGCAAGTAAAATAATAGAAACTAGAGAACTATTTTTTTTGTGGGGGGGGGGAGGGGGTTGATAAAGAGAAAACAAGACTAAACAAAAGTAAACTAAGCAAGAAAAAAACAAAAGGAGGGTAGTGGAAGTGTGAGACTCCCCTTGCTGCAAGCTTGAAGTCCCCGGCAATAGCGCCAGAAAATTTCTTGATGCAGACGTGATCACACGCTCGTTGGGTAACCGCAAGTGGAAGGTATGATGTAGTCTAGCGGAAATTTGCCCCAATTGTGGAACCAGGGTTTATCGACCAGTAGGGCTTCGAAGACTTGGAGAAGGTTGCTTGATGTCTGGCGCGTCAACAAGCATGAAACCTGCACACAACACACTAACTCTCTCTTGTCCCTAACTTTCCGAGAAGTTTGTCAGTCTTCTCGTATTGCTGAAAACTAGATAATTAAACGTATAGAGTAATGAAAAGAAATAGAAGTAAAAATGGTGCTACAAGGAACAATCTATATATATACCTACCAATAAAGGAACTAAGTCTTCTTACAAGATTTTTGTCCGTTTTTAGTCTACCCTTATTTCTGATAGAAATTACAGCACCTGCCACCGCGCTAGTGAAAGAAAAAAAAGACGTTTCGGTTTATCGGAACCCAGGCGCTTATCCTCTTCCTGTGCTCCAGCGCTGACCCCACCCTCTCCGCGACCCCGCGGCACGCGACGACCATGCAACGCTCCTCCCGTGACAGTGGTGCCGATGGTCATGGGCCTGGAACCGGTTCCTCGCGTCGGCATGGCCGCCTAGGCACGACACCGCACGACAACACCAGAGGCCTCACTTGGCAAACAAGGGAAAATATGGATAGAGATTTATGGCCGTGAAGGGGGCTTCGTCGCGAAGCCATTCAGGGCAGATGTTGGTGAGGTATTGTGAGATGCTGCTAATATCTCGTCCTATTTCTACTACTCCCTCACCCTGGTTGGCTTCAAGAACTGCGGGGGCGTCCTTGGCAGCCGAGGCTGAGGAGCCGTCATGCTCGTCGGTGCTTCCGTCCGAGGAGGGATCTCCTGGTCCACGGGCTCAGCGTAGAGCTTGGACCCGACGAGGAGGAGGTGCAGTGCCTGGTGGTGAGCTCGTTTACATTGTGGATGGGACCATCACATGCAGGGCACAAGATAGCCATGTCCTCCATGCAGAAGCAGGAGAACACATATGAATCCAGCCAACAGACACCAGAACAATCAGCTCAACTGGCAGGAATGAGCAGGGGCACGGAGGTCGGGGTTGCCCCAGAGGCCGAGCTGTGGAGCGCCATGGATTCGGTGGAGCACCGCCGGTGGACGCTGTGGTCAGAGCTCGGCTCATGGACACCATGATGGACCTCCTTTACACCCTCTTGGTTCCAGCCGCTACGGCATGTTCAAGGTGATCTTAT
Organism: Alopecurus myosuroides; assembly: GCA_028641055.1. Taxonomy (NCBI): domain Eukaryota; kingdom Viridiplantae; phylum Streptophyta; class Magnoliopsida; order Poales; family Poaceae; genus Alopecurus; species Alopecurus myosuroides. The sequence continues at coordinate 263,149,064 of CM054059.1, read as the reverse complement.
CTCCCAAGCTTTCTCCATTGTAGGACGGGGTGGAGTAGGAATGCACCTCCGCAGCCGACCACGCCCTGCCGCGGGCACCACTGTGGAATGTGCAGGCGGGGGCACCGACACAGGACACCGTGGTCTAACTCCACGGTGAAGTGATGGACGCTATTTTGGGCGTACCATGTGGTCGACTTATCTGGCGACTAGCCCCGATTTGCTTTTGGTTTGGGAATTGGTTTGGGGATTTTGACGGGTAACGCCCATGTCGCTGTCTCTAGGTTGCCGACTGGAGGGGGATTAGTTCTGAATCAGCAGGTTGTAGAGCTTTCCAGTGAAACGGCCACCAACGTCACAGATCATACGCTCCCACTACTTCAATACGGTGAGATGCAGAAAAAGATAGATCGCGCCGTCGGCGCCGGCCTAGGAGGCCGGGGACGCGCCCGCCTGTAGATTCTCGTTGCCGCACTCCTGGAACCCATCAACTAGGTCCTGGCTGCGCGGCCGCACATGAGGGCGTCATAGCACTAGCACCGGATGTGAGTTGCATCAAAATCGGAGTAAGTATGTGTTAGCGTCTCTCTCTTTCCTCCACGATGATTCCTAATGGCTTCTACTGAATTTTCGTCAATACCAGATCCTACCTGGTAGTTTTGCTCAACTATGCCATAACATAGGGAGCGAGAAAGGAGGAGGGGGAAAATCTTTGCTGTCAGAGACGATATCCACATCAGTTTGTGTGTGTGTTGGACTGACTGAACCATGTCATTCAGAGTTGACTTCGCATTTCCTTCCTCACACAAACTTGGCACATAGTTGTGCATCTATATTACGGTCTTTACAACAAGAGGTTAGGCTATTTTCCATCTACAAAACTGGACAACTAGACGTTGTTGTTTACTCAAACAGTTTATGTTGACTTGTACATCGTTATCACTTTCAGAAGGTTCATTCATGACACTTTGAACCATTCAAATGAGCCTTGTTCCCTGGTAATAAGACTTAGCTGTATGGCTGTTCAAATGAGAAAGGACTATCAGAGATTAAGCTAATTTATTGGAATTTATGTTGTTTAGGGATCCTTCAATGCGCCGATAAAAGGACTTGATGAGCCGATAAGCAAAAGGATGCCGCATTTCTTGTAATTTTGAGATGGTGCACCGAAAGGGCATTCAATAAAGATCTGGGAAATCTAAATGAAGACAGCCAAATTACAAAGCCGATCCGTATTTTCTCACTTAATGTGTTTTTTTTACCGATTCATTGCAAACATACATTATTCATTTTGTATTCCCTGCCATGCAGAGGATTTTTTTCTTCAAAAAGTATCAATCACTAAAATATGTAGTTCTCCGTTGCAATGCACGGGCCTTTTTGCTATGAGGAAAGAGGGTTGTATTAATGAGTAAAATAGGATCGGGGGCATAAATTCACTAGTGGTGTCTCACAAAAGAAAACAAACATATTGGGTGAACAGAGTACAACTGCGCAATTTACAAATCATGAACATATAACAATACTATTATGACGAGATATAGTTCACAGGTTCTAACATCGCATTACGTCAAGGCATATAGACCGCTATCCAGCATGCATCCATATCTAAAAGTCCACCTCAAGAAAGCTATCCAGCAAATCTATCTGGTATTAAGTTGCAGCAACGAAGTGATTGCTTTGTGTGCAACAGAAAATTGCATTAAGTAAAGTACGTAATGCAAGCAATGGTTCTCGTTCGTAGACAAGAGCATCGTTGTTTTCTCTTTAGTGGCAACATCATATCCCCCACCTGTCACATTTTTGTCACTCGAGCATAGATGTAAGGGAGCCATGAACCACTATCTAGCATATAAACCCTCTTTTGGAGGTGAAAACAACTACGTGGTCGAGGTAATCATAAACACTGGAGAATATTGCAAGACAACATTAAAACTCTGTAAAGATATAAGTGAAGCATCTCATTTTGACATCAACAAAATAATCATAATCTCATTGTTCATCGGATCCTAGCAAACACAACATGCATAATTACATAACAGTGGTCTCGATCATGTGAGGCAGCTCACGAGACTCTAAACATGGAGGCATAATGGAAAGAACTACCAACTAGCTGCTGCTATGGACCCGTAGTCCCGAGATGAACTACTCATGCATCATCATGGAGGCAATCATCGCGATGAAGAAGACTCTGGTGGCGATTCCCCCCTCCGACAGGGTGCCGAAATAGGGCTGCCAAAGACCTAGATTGGACTTTCGAGGTGACAGTGCCTCTTTGTATGTTTTGTTAAAAATATCTCCGTCCCCGAACTTTTTAGGTTTAAGGGCAATTTATAAGTGAAGAGGCGAAAACACGCGATGGCCATGGGGCCGCGACTGGCACCCCCCCTGGGGCCTCCTTTGGACCCAGTCTTCATTCCGGGTAAAAAATTATCTCCGAGGATTTTCAGCCCATTCCAAGAATGTTTCTTTAAGAACTTTTCTGAAATAAAAAACGGAACTGGCCTAGGGCATCTTGGTAATAGGTTAGTGTATGAGAACATCCGGAAAATGGAGGAAACCATGTGAAAACATGTGGAAAAGATAAAGGCATTGGATAGAAAACAAGCATGGAACATCAAAATTATAGATACGTTTGCAACATATCATGAACCAAAGATTGTTTCACGGCAATACTGGAATCAATAGTATAGGGTAAGTTCAATATTGTGAGTAATGGGAATATTGTATAATAGCCAATTGGTTCAGTGGAGCTTATTTCATAGAGTGTGTGTGAGTCAATATGGGCGTCCATTGCTCCGCTATTAATTATTTAAAATGAAAGAGTTTCAGTTTCATGTCTACACGCTATCGGACCTATAGGGGTAACACACTTAAGTTATGGCTGGTTTATGTATATATTGGTAGGTCCAGTTCAACAAGGAGTATCATCGAAACGTTGTTTCTGTGTGATAGATATATTTTATATGTCAGAGAGAATTTTTATTGGGGGCATTAGATGTCCGAGAGTAATGGTTTTTATTACTACCAGAATTTATTCCCGAGTTTTTCTAAGAGACAAAATGAGGTTGCACGCTTTCTGGAGCAAGTGTAGGGGGCATGAGATGTCCCGGGATGTCAGAAATATATTTGTGACATTGTTAGATAAGGTCGATGATTTATCTATAGGGGTCACTGAGTTCCGGAAGATTTTCAGACAAAAATCGAGAAGGGGGTGCCGGAACGGGGCAGAATGCCCCATGGCCACATCTATATTTTGGGGGCTAAATGACCCCAGGGAACCACACATGGCACATCATCCTCCCTACATTTTCCCATAATTTAATTGGAGATAAAAAAAGGAAAAAGGGAGGTGGAGTTGGACTCCACAAAGAGAGTCCAATCTGAATCCTCCTAGGAGGGCTGGTGCAACCACCATCATGGTGTGGCCACCTCCTAGTTGGATTTAGGGAGGGACTCCATCCCCCAAGGAAGGTCTCCTCCTTCATCCGCCTATAAAAAGGACCCCAAGCCTTAAAACAAAATCATAACAATTGACTCTCAAGGGTCTCTCTCTATAGTAAATGAAAGGATCTAATTAGAGCTTCTAATTAGAGCCCCTCTAATTGATTTAGAGATTCTAATAATTGGGGTTTTGAGGCGTCCTCTCTCAACTAGATATAGCTCCTAATTACTCTCTCTCTCTCTCTCTCTCTCTCTCTCATGTGTTGAGAACTCCACCTTCATATACACCTGTGGCGTCTAGTCCTGGATGGCGAAACACTGCAGAACTGGTCCCGATGTATATGTGCGAACTGTCAGAGGGGTAACACGTGACACCCTTACTCGGCTAGATCAAGGTGTTGGATACAGGAAATCGGCAACATCCTCACCCACAGGCTTGTGCGTGCGGATTTTCAACAGGCTTCATCGACATCGTGACCGACATCTCTACTGCTTGTATGGTATCTCGTACACGATCTCGGGAACTATATCTAGGAATTATTATTCAATTGTATCATCATACATAGATCTTGGTGGTTGGGTAGCATGAATGGAGAAATTTTTAAATTCCCGTACACACAACCTAGTAGTGGAATCAGAGGGGTCTATGCGTAGGTACAAGATTTTATCTAGAGCACTGGTGAGTGCGTACATTGAATAAGTTTGTGCAAGTACACTGGAAAGTTCTAGAATGTTTATACTATTTATGATTGCTTCATAATAAGCTTTGTTTTTTTTCGACGTCATATAAAGATTTTTACAAACTTCTGGAAATCCTACGACGTTCGAGTTTCCCCTAGCATATCTCGTCTAGTCCGAATAGGTGCTTCAATAGGTTTGAGTTTCTTTATAGTTAGTCTCGTTAACAACATTCTGGAAGGGGCATGTGGATTGGATCCACACGAGGGTCATGGTTATGAATAAGTTTAGATTGAGGCTCTAGACGTTTTCGTATTGTCCGTGTTTCAATCACCTTCCAATGCCAATATAGCAATGTGAATAATCATGCCTTATGGAGCGTAGGTTACTTAGCGTTCGTTTTGTAGATCCTATAGCCACGCTAAAAGTTCCAAACGAACATTAGAGGCGTATAACTCTGTTTTGCAGGAAACATGATGTGGTATAGTCTCGAAGTTTAGAATTTTGAGATGCTTTACCTAACACTGTTTTATATCTAGCAAACCATCGTAAACCTGATCATGACGATGATGGGTAGGAGAAGGATTGCACTTGTCGTGAACTTCGACATGGCACCACCGACACAGGATCCATTGGAGATGATGGAAGAATATACTAGATCACTAGTTGTTTTACTTGTGCATGTTATATCTGTTTTATTTTTGTCCTTTGATTGCATAGTGGATGTGATTATTAGGGTTATTCCCCATAAAAATATCAAGGTAGATTGTGCTCTTCCAACCGTAGCACCATCAAACCAATTGGGGTTCAGGTTCATCACTTGTATCCAAGGGTCAACGTGTTCTTGTGATTAATAGGTGAGAATCAAGCTAATTCATGTTGGTCACTTGTATCCAAGGATCAAAATGACATCACTTGATGCAGAAGGATCAGTTGAGTGTCTTGTCGTTCAGCCATGATAGTCTTGAGCTTGGAGCCCATACACCAAAAGGTGAAGCAGAAGACACGGTGGAAGTGGTTGGCAATTTTCAACTGTTTTTTCAGAGTGTGTGTGTGATTTTGTATACCTATTGTGTTAATGTGTTTTGACATGATAGCCAATGCCAAAGGATTATCAATTGTTCGACATCGGCAATCAGGCGTACCACGGAGCTCGGAGGAAGTTCATGATATGAGAAAGTGTTTGTTTCTTCGTCATGGAAAAACTTGAAACAATTTTCACCATAGCGGAATTTCCTCGGATTTTTTGCTATGGTGAAAATAACAAAGATGGAGGATCCTTGTTGGAGATGTATCAAGAAATCCCCAAAGAACAAAGGCTATACCAAATCACACGAATTTATAAATTGCCTGTGATGTTTATCCTTCGTTCATTGCACCTTGATTGTGCACCAGTCGTTTATTAAGGTGATTACTCGCATAAAAATATAAAGGTTGTTTGTGTTCTCCCATCCTGTAGCAATCGTCATACAGACTTGGGTTTGCATCCACCACTTGTATCCAAGGGTCAACGCATTCTTATCGTCTGCAGGCAGGTATGGATTGATGACTTGTATCCAAGGACCAGTCCGTACAAGTGGTATCATATGGTTATCTTGATGTTCAGGCATAACTAGTTATGATCTCGGAACACAATCATCAAAATATGAGTGAGAATCACATTATGTGATTGGCATGGTGGCCTACTCTTTAGGTTATGATTGGTTGAGATGTATCCATCCTTCTTGTCATAATTTATTGGTATGTCATTTAACTGAAAGTTGATCTTGAGGAATATATGTTTTAGTGGGAGTATATCTTAATATCAATTTGATTCAATTAAGTAGTGCAAATTATTTTTGAACTATAGTGTCTAAATAAACTTGTTTTATTGTAGATATGAATCCTGTTTAAAACATTAGTCTGAGTGAGTTGTTGGGGTTACATAATTTAACGAAGGAAAGCGTGAACTTATGTTATTGGGTTCACGATCTGAGATCTACTCTCAGAGATTTTGGGGTTGAGCAATGCTGGGAACTAAAGTTACAACACCTGATGGCGAGTATTCTCCATTGGGAGATGAGGAGTGTCAAATTTGTATGATCATGATGGAAAGGCTGAGTTCTGAGTTGAATGATAGTTATGCACAATATCGTCCCTTCCATCTCATTGAAGATTTGAAGGCTCGGTTCTCTATGAAAATATGTCATGGCCATCTCAAACTTTATGCTGAGCTATTAAGGTGTAAACTCAATTGCCTTGGGCCTTTGAGGGAGCACACAAACAAGTTCATAGAGATACCGCAAAATCTTAAGGACATTGGTTACCCAATTCCAGAAAAGCTAGCAGTTGACACACTCCTTATGTCACTTCCATCGCATTACTTCGGATTTGTGGCTTGCTACAATCTAATGGAAGTGGAGAAGACAATTTAAGAATTCTTCCAGATGCTCATGTCAGCTGAGATGGATGTTTTCATTCACGCCGCGATGACTGCACCAAAAAGAAAAGACAAATGGCAAGTCCACACGAGGTATACAAGTTATACAAGTTATTGACATTTTCTTGTCTCAAAGATATTTTTGTATTGGATGTTGAAATTTATCAATTTTCAATTTATTGCATAGTGAGAAGGAAAAGAGGCAAGAGAGGTGGAAAGCATGGAGGGCGCAGTGGAAGACGCAATAATGGCGCCACACCACCTGCATCATCTGCGAAGTCCTAAGTCAATAAAAAGTATCAACACTTGGACTTAAAAAATAATAATTATTTTGAGTTTAATCATTATGTAAAGTATATTTTATGTTCATGAACCATGTTGAGTTCGAATTATAAAATACGTGTGGGAATTCAAAGTTTATGATCTTGTTTATTGTATTGTGTCAATCAGTTTTATTACTGAGTCTTGAATATTTTGATTCAAATTATTGCTCAAGTTGGAGTAATAGTTTATGGCTTGTTAAATAAATTTGAGATATGTATTTTATTTGATTTATCAAGGTTGAAAGACTTCCTCCAAAATATTTAATATCTAAAAAATCCATTAAGTGTTATGTAACATCCCAAGTATGAAAAATAGCCATTAGAATGTTTGCTATCTGTTATTTTATGTTTTGCATCATGACATCATGTTCATTGCATTTGTTTTTGCTTGTTTTCCATTTGTTTTCCTCTGTTTTACTTTGTTTTCCTCTGTTTTTCATTTGTTTTCCTTTGTTTTCTATTTGAATTTCAACTCAAATTTCAAACCTTTGTTTCATACTTGTGATGTTACAATTTTCCAAAATGATATTTCAACTCAAAACAATCAATTGTTTCCATTAAAGTGTGATTCCCAAAACTGTTATTTTGTTTCTATCCAAAATGCATTTAATACCAAACCCCTTTCAAATTCAATTAATTTCCAAAACAACAACCCTTTTGAAAGTTATGAAAATTGCAAAACAAATCAATCATTTGTTTCCATTAAACTAAGGTTCAAACTAACTAAATTATTGCTTTCAATATTTCACTTAATATTCAAAATTCATTCAAATTGCATTCAAATTCAATTGCCTTTTTCCATATAGCAACCATTTGAAAGTAATGAAACAAAAGACCCCAATCAATTTGTTTCAAAATAACTTGAGGTCCAAAACAAATTAAATGTTTCCTTCTAATGAATTACTTCATCTCATATTTCACTCAAATTTCAAAACCAATTGCAACAACAACATAATTAAGTTTTTGAAAACCCAAGTTACAAAATTGTTGTGATTACTATAAACAACTCATCCAAAATTTTACCTAATTTTCTACCCCTAAAAACCTCTCTTTTCTCTCCTATTCAAATCAGCAAAAAAAAAATAACAAAACAATTAATAAAAAGAACAAGAGAGAGAGCGGGAGCAGCAAGGCCCACCCCAAACCAGCCCACCTCTTCCCCTTGGCCCATACCTCTTCCCCCTGTCGTCTTTTTTCCTGTACGGTCTTCATCCAGCACCTCCACGTATGCAGAGGAGGCAGCAGACGGCTGAGGAGCTCGCCCCCCTCCCTATAACTCTACCCCGGTGCCCTAGCCCTGCCCTATCTTTCTTCTTCTCCCTCCTTCCTCCCTCTCCCGCCTCCATTTTCCCTATTCCTCTCCCTCTGCTCTCCTCCCTCTGTATCCCTGTAACTACTGAACCTCCACACCCCACCGAATTCCTCCACTTCCGCCGGTGATCGCCGCCACTAGGCTCCCCCTCCGGCCAAGGGAGGCACGGGAATGGAATCCCCGTGCATCTCTCTTCCTCCTCCACCCCTCGGTGGGCGCCGGGAGGGCTCGAGACGCCGCCGCCGTCCGCTCCAAGTCGCCGGCCGCTGCACCTGTTCTGCCCCGAGCCTGCATCGCCTCCTCCCTCCTGTCCGCTCGAGGTCCCAAGGTGAGCGCCTCCCTCACCCTCTCGCTCCCCTCACCCTCTCTCTCCCTTCCCACAGCACCCCGAGCACCCCACGCAGCACATGGCCGCGGCTGCCATCGCCGGCAACGAGCGCTCGTCGATCTGCCAGCGAGCGTTCGGTTGCAGTTTCAGAAACCCCGCGAACCTGAACCTAAAACCCCCTCGCCACCCCTTCCTGACAAGAACTCGCAGCAGCCGCAGTGGTAGCACCTCTCTGTGATCAAGCAGGAGATTGCGGGTTCGAGTCCCCCCTCCCACCAATTAACCCAAACTTTTATTTATAATTGTTTTGGTACAACACTTCACAGGAATCACCAATAGGTCCTTGCTACTCTTTTTCTAGTCCCTGTAAAAATTTTTCCTAAGTCCCTAGAGGTAATAAAAATGGCAGATTGCACCCTAAATTTGTAAAATGCATAACTATTTCATTTTAACTCCAATTTCAACATTTTTAATATGTTTTCAATACCAAATTAAATGCTCTATCCAAATATAAAATTTGTTTACTGTTTTGAATATTTGAAATTGGTGCAATATTTGAAAACTTGTTAAATTCACTTAAACTTGCAAAATTCATAACTTGGGCATAAAAAATCCAAATTCAACAAACTAAATATGTTTTCCAATCAACTTTTCATGTACTTTCCAAATATAAATTTTGTTTGCTGTTTTGAATAATTTAAATTGCTGAAAACAACTATTTCTTAATTATTGCATTTAAAATTGCCAAAATAATAACTTGCTCATTTCAAATCCAATTTCAACAAATGAAATATGTTTTCCATGCAAAATTAAACCACCTTTCCAAATATAAACTTTGTTTCATGTTTTGAATAATTAAAATTGGTTAAATAATTTAAACCTTGTTTAAATCATTTAAAATTGTTAAATTCATAACTTGGTCAAACTAATTTCTTTTGGGACATATAAAATATGTTTTCCAACCATAAAAGTATAAGCCTTTCAAATATGAATCTCACTTAATGTTTTGCACAAATAAAAATTCAAATAAGTTCATGTTTGAATTAAATTCATTTAACTCTTGCTTAAACTTGTTTAATTCATAAATAATTTATTTGAAATCCATTTGCAACAAGTGAAACATGTATTCCACCTAAAATTGTGTGTTCTTATCAAAAGGAGGATCGAAACCATCTTCTACCATCTTCTATACCCCTATTTGGCATATATCCGACAGTAGCCCCCAAGAAGGATCGAAACTCTGATTCTCCGTCTTTCGCAAAATACACTTTGTCCGAGAAATATTGATTCAGCAGTCTTGATTCTTCTTATTCTTCCTTTGAAAAAGATGGTGACATGAAACTCGGAATACTGAAAATCCGGCTTTTCTCTCACGATCCTTCGCGGTGAAGAAACTTCTTACGTCAGCGCACTTAACCATGCTGACGTAAGCGACGTTTGAGATTTACTCGGAAAACCCAGAAACATATCTCTGACAGATTCTCGCGGGTAACGAGGAGATAACCATCATTACCCTGTCGTTTCATTTCCCGGATTTTCCGGCGAGTGACACGCGGCAAACATCCAACGGTCAAAATAGCCGTTGGCGCGTATCTTGACGGATTTCTAGCTATAAATAGCCATCCTCGTCCTCAACGAAAACCTTCCGCACTCTCACCGCACTCGCCATTGACGCGCACAAGCTCTCAAGCGACGCACGGTCCCGAGCGCTCCTCACCTCCAAGCACCGGAAACAAACCGCGCCGCCCAGAAATGGCAAGCTCACCGTCTTCGCCCACTCGCGCCGCCATCAACGACCTCATCAGCGAGCTGGATCCACAAGTTGGGTCACCCAAGCACGCCGGCGACGAGCCGGAGAAAACCGCGGCCTCCGCGGCGGGCGGAGAAAACCTTTCCGCCGCCGCGGACGTTGCGGGCGCGAGCTCCGCCGCTTCCCCGCCGTTTGCTCCTGAAACGGCGGAGGAGAAGATCCAGCTCGTCGGTGACGAGCTCGCCGCCGCAGAAGCAGCCACCGCCTCCGCCACCGGAGCAGATGAAGAGGCGGAATCTGCAGGCAACTGGATTGCCTGCAGCATTCCCCCGGCTCTTCTCCCAAACTTGGAGAAAGAGGGCCTGATCCTCCAAGGGAAATGGCGGCTCCCTGAAGACGAGAACGAGCCAGCGCCCAGAGACGGCGAAAGGGTTCTTCTTTCTTCCCACCTCCTGAGAGGTATGGGGCTCCCTCCTTCCGCTTTTTTCCTCCAAGTCCTTTCTCACTACAACATCCAACCCCACAACCTGCCACCCAACTCCATTCTTTATATGGCCGGGTTCCAGGCCCTATTCGAGGGTTACTTAGGTTTAGAGCCTAGGTTAGATTTCTGGATGTATTGTTTCGGGGTTAAGCGGAACTCCTCGGAGGGCGCACTCCCGACTTGCGGGACCATCTCCTTTACTCTTCGGAGGTTTAGGGAAGATTGGTTCCCCAAGATCAAGACATCAGAATCCGTCAAATTTTGGACGGGTTCTTTCTTCTATCATCCCGATATGCCTTTTCCAAAAAAGGCCATCGGGGTTCCACCTTTCGCCAACACCGCTGTTGTTCCCCTAGAGAATTGGGGAACAGAAGCCGTCCAGGTCCTGCCGCCTGATCTACTAAGGATCAAGCGGCGCATCGCCAAGCTCACCTCCTTGGATCCGCCTCTAACCGGCATGGACACGGTCCTATGCTGGCTGACTAGGCGAATTCAGCCATTGGCCAACCACAGTGGTCGTCTCCTGTGCGAATACACGAGAGTCAAGGATCCAATGCGGACAACCACCAAAGATTGGCCCGCAAAGGAGCTTCGACGGCGCATCAACCAGTTGGTCGCATCACGCGACCAATACGAAGCGAGTCGGCCAATGTATACGGCCGACAACCCGGTTCCCAAGGTAATTTTTTAGTCATTTGGGTATAGTTTCATTCTTTCTCGGATTTTCTAGCTTCTGATTCCGATTTGTTTGTCCGACAGTCCGCGGATCTTCCAGATTCGGAATTGGCCTCCGAGGCTGAGCTGGACGCGCTGCGCACCGCTGCTACAGGTGGACGCAAGCGCAAGAAGATTACTTCCTCTGAGGAAATTATCGATCTTGACGGAATCCCCGTCGCCACTTCCAGGTTTATTTCTTCTGGGTTCCTTTTCCTTCATGGGAACTTTTCATCCATCTTCCGTGTTTTAACCTTTCCGGCTTTTTTGTTTTTTAGCCTGCCTCCCTCCAACCTAAAGCCGAAGAAGCTCAAAAACACAAAGTTGTTTCCAGCCGAGGCGGTCAACCTTCTCCCGCCGTCGCTCCGGATACACCGTCCACGATGGCGGAAGAGCACGCTGCAGCCCCCACGACCAAGCCGTTAGAGCCCAGCCAGCCTGTTGTGTCGGACACCGACACGAGGGAAAGGGCGGCTCCATAGGTGGAAAAATTTTCTCGGACTTTCGACGAAGAAATTCCCACCTTTGATAAGGACTTCAAGATTATCAATGACGGCCTAAGCGCGGCCGGAACTGCTTTTGCGGAATACGCAAAGGAGTTCAGGGAAAACTTGGCGGGTTTGCAACGAATGAGCCAGGTATGTAACTCTAGCCCCCAAGCATTAAACAAAACTGCATGCCTGTTTTGCTTTGATGCTTTTTGTAACCATTCTTTTCCTTGCTATGTTCCAGCAAACCGCCGAAACCATTAACATGGAAGTTTTCAACAAACTCTCCATCAAGAATAAAGAGGTTAGAAATCTTCTTTCTATTCTTGAGGAGAGAGAGACGGAACTGGCATCGTCTCAGCTCGCTTTGTCGGAAACATCAGGTAAACATTTTTCCTCTGAGGTTTGCGATTCAATTTTTTGTCTAAGTACTTATTCCGGAAATTTTCTAAACCCGGAATTTTCTTTGCTTTCCAGCTGCTTTGGCTAAGGCCAAGCAAATAGCTGAAGATGCCGGCAATGCCGAGAATCTCCGAAAGGAGAATTTGGAGCTTCACAAGCATCTTGTGAAGGCTCAAAAGGATCTGGAGGCCAGCAACTTGGCCCTTGGAGTTGCCAACTCCAAGGCTTCTGAGCAGGCGGAGAAGGATAAATCTACCATTCAGGATTTAGAAAATGCTCTGAACCTTCGCCTGGAGGAAATCTCCGAGATCGACAAGCTTATCGGTAATTTTCCGATACCTTTTTTATTTTTCCATATCTTGTTTTTCTTCTCTGTTTTTCACCTAACACTTTTGATTGTTTTGTCGGAAAAAACAGGAGATACCCCAGATGGTACCCGGCTTGAAGGGATCCAGGCCTTTGGGAAGATGTGGACTTCTATCCGTGCTGCTGGAATGCAGCTGGTGAACAAGTTCCTTCCCGCACGGACTGGGGAGTTCTCGGAGGTTGAAAAACTTCCGGGAGCTATCATGGAGGTGGCGGAATCCAGGGATTCTATCCTGCGTTCCGCTGCACGGGGTGGTGTGCGCATGGCACTCGGCCTTATGCGCATGCACTACCCCGGTGCTAAATCTTGGCGCGTGGCGTCCGGTGTCCCTCAAGGATACACGGATACTCAGCGAAATACCATATTTGATGAAATCAAAGGCCACGCCACCCAGATTGCCTCCATGGTAAATATTTCCGTCAATTATCCAGAAGAGGAGATCCCTCCAATCCCCGAGGACGACAGCAGCGAGGAGGAATCAGACGCTTGAAGGGCTACCTTTGACCTGGATAGCAAAAATAGACAATACGAGCATTACTGTTCTTTCAATGTAATCCAAAATGTAATGCTTCTATTTGTATGAATGAAAAATTCCGCCTTTTGCAGTTTTTAATTATGAAATTTTTTGCAAGGTTTTTCGGATGTTACTATTCCATTATCTTCTAAGTTCTCTGGCATATATGTTTTAACTGTCCTTAGTGTTTGAAATGGCTCAAATAGCAGTATGAATCGTCATGCCGAGTAACTGGGTGTAACCAATCAGTTTAAACCCGGAAACATGGACCATGCTAAAGGCATTTTTACTAACTAGCTCCAGTAACCCAACACATACGCAATCAGATAATGCTTAGAGAAGCAAGGAATTTTTTGACCGAAACTTGGGCACGCAGGCAATTCAAGTTTCCTTTAGCCGTTAGCAGGCTGAAAAAACATTCAGTTTCTTAACGCCGAGTACGTAGGCACAATTCGGGTTAACATTGAGTATTTTGTAAGATCATTGGGAAATAGAGAAGGTGGAAACATGCTTTTACTATAATAAACTTGTAAAAAACATGGATACCAGAAATCCAACAACTTTATTTCATGATCTCAAAAGATGTTTACATAGATATTGAACTAAGTATGGAAGAGACATAACTGCTATGTATTCCAAAGCTTTGCTATCCACTTGACTTTGTCGGATTTCTTCAGCAACTTGCATAGTGTCAGGGTTTTAGCCCCCAGCCGACTAATAAATCTGCTAACGGCAGCTGCGGAACCCGTCAATCTTTGGACTTCTTTGACGCAGGTAGGTTTTGTGATGTTCAAGATTGCCTTGATCTTTTCCGGGTTAACTTCTATTCCTCTGTGAGAAACGATGAAACCCAGAAGTTTTCCTGAGGGAACCCCGAATACGCACTTAGATGGATTCAACTTCATCTTGTAGGTGCGTAAGTTTTCGAAAGTTTCTCGCAAATCCTCAAGGAGTGTATCTTTTTCCTTGGTTACGACAGCAATATCGTCCACATAAACATGGACATTTTTTCCAATCTGACTATGCAAACAACGTTGCATGCAACGCTGGTAGGTTGCACCTGCGTTCTTCAGGCCAAACGGCATGGTTACGTAATAATACGTCCCGTATGGGGTTATGAAAGAAGTCTTAATTTGATCTTCCCTTTTCATGCGTATTTGGTGGTACCCGGAGTATGCATCCAAAAAGCACAAAAGCTCAGAGCCTGCGGTGGCATCTATTATTTGATCGATTCGCGGTAATGCAAACCTATCTTTCGGACACAATTTGTTCAAGCTTGTGTAATCTATACACATTCTAAGAGCAGTAGTGTCTTTCTTCGGTACTAATACCGGATTTGCGGACCAGTCAGTATGGATTACTTCCTTGATGAAATCCGCTGCTAAAAGCCGGATAATTTCCTTGCCAATAGCCTTCCTTCTTCTTCCGTCAAATCGACGGAGACCTTGTTTGACGGGTTTTGATCCAGGAATAACCTTAAGTTGGTGCTCAGCAAGTTCCCTCGGTACACCTGGCATGTCAGCTGGACACCAGGCAAAAATATCCCAGTTCTCACGGAGGAACTTGATGAGCTTGCCTTCCTATTTGTCAGTCATCCCAGTCCCTACGACGACAAATTTTGTCGGATCTTTGGGATCTAGGATTACCTGTCTTGTATTCTCGGATGCCTTGAAGCTGTCTGTTGGCTTTCGAGTTTCTTTTCCTGCCGGCATTTCTGACGGCGATACCTCCTTGGCTAATTCCTTCAGTTCTTCCTTTGCTATGAATCTCTGAGCGCAAAGGGCGTTTTCTTTCTCCAACTCGTTTGCCAGCTTGAAATCACCAGCTATAGTGATTACTCCTCCTTTTGGTCCTGGCATCTTCAGCTTGTTATAAATATAACAGGATCTTGCCATGAATTTGGCGAAAGCTGGACGTCCGAGTATTGCGTGATACACGCTTTCGAACGGCACTACTTCGAAGGATACTTTTTCCTGCCGGAAGTGATCTTTATCTCCGAAGGTGACGTCTAGGGAAATTTCTCCTAGGGATCGTGCTTGCCTGCCAGGGACAATACCATGGAAGCGTATGTTGCTGTAGTTGAGCTGAGACTCGGAAATCTTCAGATGCTTCAGTGTATCCAGGTACATTATATTAATGCCGGATCCTCCATCCATCAGCACTCTTCTTAGCCTAGTATTTTGAACAATAGGGCTTACACCAAGAGCTTGTGTGCCGGGTTCAGGGATATTTCCGGGATGATCAGACTGATCCCAGATTATCGGTGTGTTGGAGTACTTCAAAAATTTCGGGGTTGCCGGAACAACCGCGTTTATTTCTCGAAGTGTTCTTTTGGCCACCTTTGCTGACGGGGTTGCTAAGAAAGTTAGCATTGCTTCTCCATCAACTCTCGGAAACTTGGGTTCGCCCTTACGCTGTTGTTCCTGGATTTTTTCGTCAGTGTCCGATTCACTGTCTTCTTTGTCAGCTTCTGGATTTTGTTTGGCGGGTTTCCTTTTGGAACCCTTCCCCTTACTTCCGGCTCTTGCACTGCCTTTCATGTGCTTATTTAGCCGGCATTGCGCGTTTGTATGGGTGGGTTTCCCAAATTGCGAGTGGTGAACACAAGGTTCCGACTTAATCCTTTCCCACTCCTCTGGAGTGTAGTTGATTGGATCTGGGTTGCGTCCTTTCCACTTGTTTCCCTTTTCTCCTCCAAAGGCTATGTTCACCTCTTTGGGTTTCGTCGTTGTTTCTGGAGTGGCTTTTTTGTCAGAACGAGGGGTTTTCTTGGCAAGTATCAGTGATTCAATATTGCCTCCTCTTGCTCTGATGTCATCCTCGGCTGCAGCATGCTCATTGGCGGTTGTAAGCATAGATCCGAGATCCTTGTGCTTTTTGGAACCAACCATGAACGGTACGAGCCCGGGTTTTAGGCCATTGACGAAAGCATGCATTGCTTGTACGTCAGTTACTCCAGAGCAACTATTCTTCATTGCTGTCCATCTGGAGATGAAATCCACGTATGGTTCATCCTCAAATTGCGTGCAACGGTTTAGCTGGTTGATGCTGTTCGGGCGTTTGTACGTTCCCCGGAAATGCTGAGTGAATACTCTAGCCATATCATCCCAGCTGTCGACTGTTCTTGATGGTAATCCATTAATCCAATCTCTGGCTCCGTCCAGCAGCATTAAGGGAAGAAACTTGACAGCTTCCAAGTCTATCCCATTGTTGATCTGGACGGCTGTATAGTAATCCGAGAGCCAGGTATCCGGGTTTGTGCTGCCGGTGTATTTCTGGTATGTTGGACCGACCTTGGTAAAGCCAGAATGCAGCGTTATTCTTCGGATCCTGTCGGTAAAACACTTAGGACCAAAGTATAGATCATCTTTTTCTGCTCTGTCAATGTGTGCAGAATATCTTCCGGCTGAATGGACAGAAGGGGATCTGCTCCTTTCTCTTCCATTGTTGCGCGAACGCGCTTTTCCGGGATTGTTTCTATCTCTTCCGTGATCACGCCCTTTTGGATTAGGCGGAGTTCTACTCCTGTGCCTTTCTTTGTCCTTAGGCGGTGTCCGGGATCTCTCACGCCTGTGAGGTATATCGTATCTTCCAGCTTTCTCAGCTGGGTTTCTCGGAGGTGGCATTATTTTGCCGTCTTTCCGGTGTTTGTCTTCCCGATCATGGGGTTTATGTCCATCTTTCGGGAGATGGGATCCGGTCCTAGACGCTGCATCCCGGTTGTCGGGGTTTTTCTTGTCTTTTCTCGGATCCTCTTTCTTATCTTTTGAGTTGTCTGAATCCCCGGGTTCTTCCGGTCCAGGTGCTCCAGCAGCGCAAGTAGCTGTCTTGCATAGGGCGGAGTTATCATGCAGCCTCCCTGATCGCTCTTGGGCGCGCTGTTGTTGTTGCAATGCTTTTCCTAGGAAAGCATACACCCCTTGGAGTTTTTCCCCGTTGGAATACAGATCGTTGTTAAGAATCGCGAATGCTGCTTCCGCGTTTTCTGTTGCGGTCTTGTATATTGGTTCGCCCTTGGCATCTTTGCCGTTTACCTGCTTTTGCCAAGATGGGTTATGGAACCTTTCTTTTGGTGGCAGTTCTTCCGGTCTTGCGATTCCGGGTAACCTAGTAGGTTTTAACGCGGGTCTATTCTTTCTCTCGTACTCCTCTATTTCTTCCTTCATGACCTTGATGTCATTATGGGTTTGTTGGAGATGTTGCCGAGATCTGAGTAGATGTTGCTGTTGCCGTTGGAAAGCTTGTCTCCTGGCTTCCAGCATCTCAGGGGGTTCATCTGGTCCCACTGGTGTTTGTAATAGCTCTTGCTCTTCCTGTTCCGTCATTGGCGGAGCAGTGATTTCTTTGGATTTTTTCTCCGCAGGCTTTGTTCCGCTAATATCTCCAACTTCTAGGTTTTCATCAGCGAGATCGGCTGATTTTTTCTTCCGGATTTTGTATTGGAGTTTTTTAGCAGCACGGTGCTTTTTCTTGGAAGAGGGAGGTTTTTTGACAGGCTCATCTTCTGTCATCTCCTTGACACTGGGGAATACCGGAGAAGTTTCTCCGTCTTCTCTCTCTTCCTCTGGCGGAGGGGTTTTAGGGCTTTCCTGGCTGCCGGCGCCCGTGGTATCAGCCGGTTTCGCCATTAGAACTTCATGGAATCCCTCTTGAAAGGACTTAACCTTTCTTACGAAGGCGTCTTCATCTTCGTCTTCGGAGTCGAAGTTATCCGATCCGGTTTCCGACTCCAATCTCGCCTCAATGGCGGCAAGCACGGATTCTACTTCCGAGTTCATCGTCTTGTTGACGGATGTCGGATCTTCCGCCTCTGTGACGGGTGTTTGATCTTCCGTCTCCATGACGGGTGCGTTGTTGTCTGCCTCTTGCACGGGATTTCCGTCATCCGTGTTTTCGGCGATTTCGGATTGCACCATGCCGATAAAGTGTGTATAACTTTTTTGTCGGCGATCTGAGCAGAATCCGGCATCATAGTCATCTTCGACTGGGTATAGGGCGGGTGGGATAAATTTGCTTCCACCGCAAAACCCCATTGCTTCTGCAGTTAGCCCGATAAAGATGTTAGCAGATCCTATCGGTAGCACGCAGGCACTTACCAGGTGGTTTTGCGCCGGTATGTAGGATCCGTTGTCGAGGAAGCGCCCGACGTCATTGTCGAACTCCAATCTTCCGACAGTGATTGATCTTCCGATTCCGCCAAGTACCCAGATTGGAATCTTACGCCTGACGTCGTCTGCCCCACGGTGGGCGCCAACTGTCGAGACATCGTAGTAGTTTTCATAGACGGGGGTGCCATGAGACTACGGTAGAGACGTGGGGTAACGGGATAGCGTAGTAACACAGAACACAGGATTTTACCCAGGTTCGGTACGTCGCGACAGTACGACGTGCCTACTCCTGCACTTCTCACTAATTGGGACTAAAGCCCGTAAACAGGGTTACAATGTGAGGGTTTTAGATCTAAGCTACTCGACGAGGATGAGCTTCTCGGCGAGTTGGCGTAGAGCTTCTCTGTTATTCCTTTGTTATCTATCTATCTCCCGTCCGGCTTTATATAATAGCCGGATTAGGGCTTACAGAATAGGAAACCTAGAAGACTACGGTAACTTATAACTTGGAAAGCAAGCAATCCGTCTTCTACTCCAAGCCAGATCACGTGGGCTGTGATCCGGGTTCTTCTAGAATCCGGCTTCTGTGCGTCGGATTACTGGGCCGCCTAATGGACCTAAGCCCACTACCTCTTAGGTCACCCTGGTAATCCGGCACTTTGTCTACCATCTTCTATACCCCTATTTGGTATATATTCGACATGAACTTTGTTATCTATTTTGAACAATTAAAAGTGGTGAAAACAACAAATGCTTGAGTGACACCTTTAAGTAACCAAAATTTCTTAACTTAATAAATGAAATCCTAAACTTGGTAAACCTTATTTCCAGTTGCCCCTATTGTTGTTATTTTGCTGTTTTATTCATCCATGCATCATGCTAATTCACTTACACATGATGATTAGTTGTAGAACAATTAATTCAACCATAATTCATGGGCTTTCCATATGCAATCCAATTGCATGTTGGTCCATTTAATTATGTTATGTTACCATGTCAACTAGTTTATTTTGATGCATCAATTAAATGGCCATGCATCATCCCATGTTTGTGCACTATGCCATGTTATTGATTGTTTGTCTCTCTGCGTTGTTTGTTTGCTTCTTCTCGGATAAACGACGACGTTGAGACCGACGATACTTACGACACCCCTTCTAAGGAGTAGCTCAGTACCAGGTTACTGGGTTTGCAGGCAAGTATTCACTCACATGAACCACTGTGTTCCTTTCAACATTGGTTACCGATACTTT
The DNA here is from genome assembly GCA_028641055.1 of Alopecurus myosuroides. Taxonomy (NCBI): domain Eukaryota; kingdom Viridiplantae; phylum Streptophyta; class Magnoliopsida; order Poales; family Poaceae; genus Alopecurus; species Alopecurus myosuroides. The sequence goes on along the minus strand of CM054059.1, from coordinate 263,129,504 downwards.
CCGTTGTCTATTCTGCTAGCCCTATGAATAGCTGTTTTCTGTTACGAACCTATCACATGTTATCCTTTAACCCTGATATTGCCTCACCTCCATACCTATAACCTTTTACTTGTTGCCCGTGTCTTACTAGCATGCTTAGGGTTGTTTTGCTCGAGTCTGTTACCCGTTACTTTCTGTTATCTTATTTTATTAAGTTCTGGGGCTCGAGGTTTAATCAATCAACCTGTTAATATTGTGGATAATAATAATTTGATGATAAGGCACCGGTAGGAGGCCCTGCGTGGTTTTGAAGCCTGCTAGTGTCGACCCTAATAGGAAAAGGGTCTTGTCTACTGATCCATGATGAGAGCACTACCCGCATGTGGGAAGCGTGTATGGGCGCCCCCCTCAATTTGATTCGATTCGCATCTCGTCCAAATAGCCTCATTTAGTTCGGGTGTTCCATTTGCCGCATGCATGTTTTTGCGAGCCCAGGCCAGGGTGGAAACTTTTGTAGTCGGCATTTAGGGAGACATGTTCTTAGAGTGCTATGAGGGTCCCCTTTTCTTCGTGGGGCTCGATTAGCCGTGCGCTCACTGCACGGGGTTCTTTGGGCTTGATGCGGAGAAGAGTTGAGTTGTGTTGAGTGCCCCGCTTGGTGGAAGGCATTCCATCTGGCGGGTTATTCTTACGTGTATGGCCAAATTGGTGCACCCCTGCAGGGTAAATCTTCTCGAGAAGCCATGTTTTCCGCGGTTATGGACTACTTGGTGAAAGTACTGGCTAACAAGTACTCAGGACAACTTAAACCTAATGATTAACAATCTGACTAGTAATAGGCTTAATGACACACAATCTGAACCCTCATTAATCCAACCGTGTGAGTTATCCTCGGATTGCTTCTTTGGATAAGGGGCGAGATCCAGGATGGGTTTGTTTGGAGTTAGTTATAGTTGGTTACGATACGCTATCTTATCCCATTTCTGATAGCCGGAAGGTATAGCAACTCTGTAGTTGGTTAGAGCAGCCAGCTGCCGCATCTTTTGTATCCCCTTTTCTTCCGTTGAACCCAAAGCATCTGTGCTTGGTGTTGACGGGTTACACTTTGGTGAACTGTGAGTCTTGCTTGCCAGTACGTCTATGTACTGACCCCTTTGGGGCTGTGGTTTCCGCAGACTACGTCTCCGAGGATCCCCATGGTGGCTACTACGTGGAGTATGACGAGACTGCTGACGAGTAGATAGCGGGCCCGGGCAGGATCCGAGACTTCGTGGATGGGCTCCGTCTTTTCGTTTCCGGCCTCTTAGGCCTATTTGGATCTTGTCTGTACTCAGACATGTTGAATGCTTCCGCTGTGATGTAATGATGTATTGTTGGGACAGGTGTCCTCTGGATGATTGTATTTGCTATCTCTGCTCTAATGAGAGCTATTTGCAACTTATTTCCATCTTTTGTGTCGTAGAGATCTGTTGTGATATCACTTGTTCCAATGCCGTTGACGTACCATGTGTGTATGTTTTGAAGTACGTCAATGGAAGTATCTGGATTTCTATGGGATGGTTTGCGCAGACGATGAATAGTAAGAGAATGGTTGTCACACGTTTACGTGTTGGCCTGCTCATATTGAGATGCGGGTGCCGGTATGCCCCGTAAGCCATTTATCTACTGTTTAACGGACTGTGAGTATCCCCTAGAAGTCCGGGTGCGACATGTTAGGCACTTGTGAATTCCGAAATTCCCATAAATTTTGGATGTTTTCTCAATTGACTTAATTCCATTGAAGATTCAATATAATAAGTTGATCATATTGATGAAGTGAAGTAGATGAAATAATTGAAGATTCAATGTTTCATAAAAGGCAACGGGAGTATTTTTCAATCAAAAGCTGAGATCAAAGAAATTTGATTGAAGTAGAAAAGGACTTAATAGAAATTATAACATGGATTGACAAAAAAATATTTTCTTGGTAAAAAATTACTCATTGTGAATTTTGAGAGATTCAAAATTATCGTGATAGTCAAATCTTTGTGAGACAAGGATTTAAGCGATGTTATAATTGCCAAAAAGTCTTTGTGCGATAAAGTGATAGCGTGAAACAAAAATAATTCTCAACCTCTAAAGAAAATTATTTTGTTTGTTTGTCATTAATTAACTTATAGTTATTTTAATGATAAGTTCCTAGTAATCAATATTGCTTAAGCATGATGCATAATTGATTAAAAGGTTTTGAATAAAACCAATAAGTTTATTGGTAGTCAATTTGCACTTATTACTTGAAGTGTTTTAAACACATTGGATTAAGGATAAAAGTGTATTCTCATGAAAGAGATGCAGAAATTATATTAAGTTGAGATTGTGAATCTTTGGAAAAGGATTGAATGAAATGGGTAACATGGAAATGTTTCCAATTCATCACCTTGTCCATGAATTTATGTATGAGAAGGTCATATGAGGAATTTGGTGTAATATTTACTTTATGAAATATTCATCGAAATTCCAAGATAATGACCACAATGTGCAAAACAAAACAAACAAGATAATAGTACTCATAAATAAATGATATTAGATTATCATATAGATCCATGTTTAAAGAATATATTCCTTTTGACTCGAAGATTTTATCTTGAGAGTAAGTTGGAGTGATTTTATAAATCACGAGGAAAATGAATGTTTTCACAGAAAAAACCCACATATGGATATTTTATATTCATAAAGCTAGTATTGATAAAATTATTTTATCAAGTACGAATAAATGATAATGATGATATGAAAACTTATCATGTCAATTACTTGGTGCTGTTATCGGATCAACTAGCAAATTATTTTGCTAAGTGCAATTAACTTTGATTACTAGAGTAATCAGAAATATTACAAGTATGAGTATTAAGTCAGCCGTGTTAATGAAACAGAAGGAATTTCTTTTTCTTTATATAAGGCAGAAATGACTTAAAAGTAAGTGGGAACTGATCATGATCTTTTATTTTGGCTTAGCCTAATTAAAAGAGAAGTTACCTCACGAAAAGATTTAAAAAAGTTTTAAATGCAATATCAGAAAATGTTTTATTAAATTCACGGTCTATTAGATAGATTGAGGAATTTAATAAACATGAATATGATGGGTGTGGTAAGTGTAATTCTGAAAGAAATTTCGAATTACATTGAGACAAAATTATTTTGTCTCGAAAGAAAAATGACATGATATTTTGCAATAGACATGACTTTCATAGTCATTGGTGAGCAAAATATAAAGGATTGAGATCAAATCAAAATATTTTTTGATTTGACTAATCTCATAGTCATAAAAGGGAAGCACACAAGAACCAGTGGATTTCCGTTGACTAAAACTGTTTTAGTCAATCCATTATAAAGGAGAAAAAACTTAAACAAAAGTTTTTCTTATGTAGGTAATTGTTTGTAATAAAACCAAGGAATATTATGGTGAGAAGTTTCTCACAGAAATATTCAACGGTAATATTACAAGATGGAAAACAACTCGGTGTAATTTTGTATAGCTACAAATAATATTGTGAGAAGTATCCACATATGTATTTGTGGTGGAATTACAAAATTAAATCTTTATTGATTTTAACTCAGATAATGTTTCTTCAATTGATAATAGCGTATGTTGTATAATTATCAATATTAGAGTATTATGAGTGGAGTCTACAATATTTTTGTGGATAGTTGCATTACAATGTTGGACATTGTTGGTTGCAAGTTATTGGATAAAAGTCATTCGACTTAGTGAGGTTTTAAACGATAATATAATAATTCATTCAGAGACTCTTGAATTATTAATGTTGTCACGAAACCAGGTTCACACAAATTCAATCCCTAATAAATCCAAACACAAGTTTATCACAAGTTGATGAGATCAAAAGGTGAAAGACAGAAGTTTAAGGTACCACATGCATAGTGTGAGTAACAGTGGAATTCCATAGGTGTTATGTCATCATACTAACATGAGTATTAATTGACTCTAGTGCAAGTGGGAAACTGTTGGATGTATGCCCTAGAAACAATAATATTCAATTATTATTTTTTCTCCAAATTCAGAATTAAGTTTACGTCTTCATGCTATAACCGCTATAGCACTTGAAAATTGAGTTTTTAAAGGAAAATCTTTGCGTGGGTGTGAAGAAATAAACAAACAAGAGTTCCTAATCTTGTCTCTCATATTATATTATGGTTTGTGATATGATCACATTTTTCTGATCATGGACTTGGTAGAAAGTCTAGCAAAGCATAAGAGTTTATTATTAGGGTAACAATAGTACCAAACCGACCCAAGTGTATGTTATTGCTAAAATAGACTAAATAGTCATTATGTATTTTAGCAAATGCATACAAAGTTAACATTGACTAAAATTCTTATACTCTGAGAACATCTAGTGACCGCATGATCGAAAGTTATACTTTGGATATCATCAGCCGTCTTGCCGTAAGTGGAGATTATAACGGTGCTATCTGGGTATGACCTAGAAATTGTAATGGAACTGAGATCGTTCAAGACTAGTACTTAAATCCTCTATACGATAGAGAGATACATTCTCTAGCCCTCTATACGATAGAGAGATACATTCTCTAGCCCTCTCAGTATCACCGATGACATATCGTCTGGCTAGACACGGTGTGATTTATCACAGGGTCATCAAGGATATGGATGAGAAAAGAGAACAATACGGTAAACGAGTTATATGTGTTATGATCAAAGTGTTTGATCAGATCAGATCACATAGCCTCACCTCATGATATCGTTGGTATCGTTAAGTTAAGGGAATAAGTTCAATGATTAACATATAAGGTTCCCTCGTTCTTCCAGAACACAAAGGAGCCATCATGGATGTTCACGGTCCCGCTGTTGGTTATTTTTGGGCAAGTGCCCGAACAAAACTGTGTGTTATCGAGACTTTACGGTCACACGATTAAGGCGTGCCAACCTTTTATTGATAGAAATAATATATTGCTATTCTGTTTATGAATGTTCGATGTCGTTATGATATTACAAAAACAAGTCTGGTGTCAATCGGAGTGGTTTCAGGAAAGTTACTATAAGAGAGAAATTACGCCGGTGTTAGACATACTTTATATGAGAGATTATAGAGGACATAAGATGTCCCGAGGTGTTAGAAATGTGTTTCTAACATCGTTAGATAATATCAATGATTTTATCTATAGTTGCCACAAGGTTCCGGAAGAGTTCTGAGGGACTTTCCATATATGGTAGCAGTGCCGGAGGGGGGCAGATTTCCTCATATGGGCAAAACCTAATTTTAGGGATGCTTGGTGGGGCCCATGGTCTCACAAAGTGCATTGGCTTTTGGTAGGAATTTTCCCAAATTTATTTGAGAAATAAATGAGTGGGGAAAAGAAAAAGAAAAAAAGGAAAAAAGTGAAGAGGGGGATTGGACTCCACTTGGGAGTCCAATCCGAGTCCTCCTAGGAGGAGTGGTGCGGCCAAGGGTGCCCTCCTTGCGCCCACAATATAATCTCCACCCCCTCCTTTTTAGAGAACACACAATTGAGACTTTTGGCCTCTCTCTCTCTCTCTCTCTCTCTCTCTCTGGATTAGAGACTCTAATTAGAGATCTAATTTGAGAACCTTTAACTGAATTAGATAGTCTAATTATAAACATATCTAATTTAATTAGAGACTCTTCTAATCGGGTTTTTGATTTATACATTCCCGATTAGACCTAACTCTAATTAGGTTTCTATCTCATGTGTTGATAACTTCCAGATTTATAATAGCTCTAATCACAGTTGATTAGAGCTACCAGTTAGCAACGCCGGAAGGCTATCTCTCTTCGTCGGTGCCGAGTCCTGGACGAGGGAGCGTTGACGGGTTGACACGAGCGTACACGTGCACACCATAAGATGGATTAAACATGTGATCCTTGATGAGGGAAGACTTAGCGACATTCTTACAACTAGGCCTAGTTTTCAGGATCTACGATTGTTCAGAAATTTTCTACGACTACATTGAATCCGCCGCCTGGTGAGTTGTTATCCCAATCCTCGCATGTATGGGCATGGCTCATTATCTGCATAGTGATCTTGGCAGACCACGCAGGGAATTTTTTGAAAAATTCTGCAGCATAAACTAGTAGGTATACCCTAGTATTTGATATGCTAAGAGATTCCGTTAAGACTTATTTGTCATTGATGACATATCACATCACAGTTATATTACAACATATCATTTGACCATGAGGTTATCGAGGTTGTATATTCTGGAGGTCTTACTTTGGTACTATCTAGCGTCACACTGTAAACTGAGTGAACATAATGGTAGCCACTGGGTAATTCTAAAGGAGTATATTATCTCGATGTTTAGAGATGAGAATTACTCCTGCGTTAAAAGAGATATACAAGCCTGGGCCCACTCGGTGTCGAGACATCGTAGTAGTTTTCATAGACGGGGGTGCCATGAGACTACGGTAGAGACGTGGGGTAACGGGATAGCGTAGTAACACATAACACGGGATTTTACCCAGGTTCGGTGCGTCGCGACAGTACGGCGTACCTACTCCTGCACTTCTCACTAATTGGGACTAAAGCCCGTATAACAGGGTTACAATGTGAGGGAATAGATCTAGCTACTCGACGAGGATGAACTTCTCGGCGAGTTGCGGAGAGCTTGAACTTGTGTCTGACTTAACTTGTTTTATCTATCTCCCGTCCGGCTTTATATAATAGCCGGATTAGGGCTTACAGAGCAGGAAACCTAGAAGACTACGTTTAACTCCTAACTTGGAAAGTAAGGAATCCGTCTTCTCCTCCAAGCCAGATCACGTGGGCCGTGATCCGGGTTCTTCTAGAATCCGGCTTCTGCGCGTCGGACTACTGGGCCGCCCAATGGACCTAAGCCCATTACCATGTAGGCCATCCTGGCAATCCGGCTCTTTGTCTACCATCTTCTATACCCCTATTCAGCATATATCCGACAGTAGCCCCCAGGAAGGATCAAAACTCTGATTCTCCGTCTTTCGTCAAATACATTTTGTCCGGGAAATCTTGATTCAGCAGTCTTGATTCTTTCTACTTTCCTTTTGAAGGAGATGGTAACATAAAACTCGGAACTATGAAAGTCCGGCTTTTCTTCTCGTGATCCTTCGCGGAAAAGGAACTTCTAACGTCAGCGCTTTAATCATGCTGACGCAGGCGACGCTTGGTTTCACGCGGGAAACCCTGCAACGTATCTCTGACAGATTCTCACGGGAAACGAGGAGATAGCCATCATTCCTCTGTCGTTATATTTCCCGTAGTTTCCGGCGAGCGACACGCGTCGAACATCCAACGGTCGAAAGAGCCGTTGGCACGTATCTAAACGGATTCCTGGCTATAAATAGCCGTCATCGTCCTCCTCCGAAACTTTCCTCACTCCCTCACTGCCCACGCCATTGCTGCGCACGCGAGCTCGAGAGCAAGTCCTTGTCCCAGGCGCACTTAGCATCAAACGCACCGAAACGCAAAGCACCACCGAAAGATGGCCTCCTCGCCGTCGTCACCAACCCGCACCGCCATCGACGAGCTTGTCAACGATCTGGATCCGCAGCCGGGATCGCAGACGCACGCCGGCGGCGAGCCGGAGAAGACTACGGTTCCTGCGGCGGGCGGAAAAAATACTTCCGCCGCCGCGGACATTGCGGGATCGAGCTCCGCAGCACCCCCTCCGTTCATCCCAACGACGGAGAGGGTCAAGATCCATTCCCGTGGCGATGAGGGCTTTGCCACCGGAGCCAACAACGGAACAGAAATTGTCGGCAATTGGAGTCCGAGTAATACTTCTCTCGTCCTTCTTCGTCGGATGTCAAAGGAGGGATACATAGTTAAGGGCAAATGGCGAATCTCGAGAGATGAACCCGAGCCCAAGCCAGAAGTCGGAGAACGCGTCATCCTTACCTCTCATGTTGCGAGAGGTATGGGTTTTCCCCCTTCCGCCTTTTTTCTAGACGTTCTTAACTTTTATGGCGTTCAGCCACACAATATTTCTCCGAATTCCATCCTCTACTTAGCCAGTTTCCAAGCCCTTTTCGAAGGATATCTCGGGATAACACCTGACCTAAATTTCTGGCAATATTGCTTTGAGGTAAAGCATAACATCACAAATGGCGTTTCGCCCATTTGCGGAACCGTATCTTTCATCCTCAGAAAATCTAGGGAGGAATGGTATCCAACAATAGAAATGCCTGAACCTAACCAATCTTGGCTAGGTTCTTTCTTTTATCATCAGGACATTCCATTCCCAGGTAGGGCAACCGGGATTCCTCCCTTTGTTAATTCTGCCGCTATTCCTCGCGAGAGTTGGACAGCCGCAGTAGGGGAAAATTTGCCAGAAAACCTGATGAAGATAAAGCGGCGCATCGCCAAGCTCTCTTCCTCTCAACCTTCTTTGGTTGGGAAGGATACCGTTATGTGCTGGTTTGGACGCCGTATCCAACCTCTCTCTTTTCGTTCTCGACTTCTTTGCGAATACCAAGGACCAGAAGATAGCATGAGAGGAACGGATAAGGCCTTTACCAGAAAGGATTTTATTGGACGACTTCATGAACTGGTCGCCGTCAGTAATCAGATTGAGGACAGTCTGGCGATTTATCACGTGGAAAATCTGGTCCCTAAGGTATTTATCTTTCCTTGTTTCCACGTTTTTCTTCAGATTATCTTCTCTCTCCGCTTTTTAACATATTGTTAACTCCTTCCCAGTTTGATGAACTTGGAGAAAATGATCTTGCTTCCGACGCTGAACTCAACAAATTACATGCCGAGTTTCACCACAATCGGAAGCGCAAAAGGCAATCAGCTACCAGAGAGGAATCTATTCCCATCCTGGACGATATCCGGATAAAAGAAGAACCATTCGACGAACTCGGATATATTCGTCCGGAGGCAAAGAAATTCTTTGCTCCTGCGCCTCTGATTCGCCCTTGGCCACAAAATGGATTAGTTATTCGCAATGAGATCGCATTTTCGCCTCGTCAGGTTATACACGATGGCCTTCATCACGTTGGAATTCTCTTCGCAGAATATGCCAAAGAATTCAACGAGGTCTTGATCGATTTGCGAGAAATGAGCCAGGTAATACTTCTAGCCCCCAAGCATTAAGTTGAAATATGAATTCTTCTTAATGTTTCTTCATATGCCTGTTAAAACTTAAGCATCTGGCTTTCATTTCCATGTTTTAGCATTCCGCAGACGCCATCAACTTGGAAGTTTTTAAGAAGCTTAGTCTCAAGAGCAGAGAAGTAAAAACCCTTCAATCTGTTATTGAGTCTAAAAGCAACGAACTAGCGTCATCTCAGCGGCAACTATCAAAAGCCACCGGTATTTTATTTTGTACCATTTGTTTTCTCTGGAGAATTATTCGGAATTGTTTTGTAAACTCAAATGTATTTCTGCCCTCCAGCTGCTTTAAACAAAGCCAACAAATTAGCAGAAAACACTGTCCATGTTTCTCAGCTTCGTGAGGAAAACTCAAACCTCCGAAAGGAACTCTTGAAAGCTCAAGAAGACCTAGAAGCCAGTAATCTGGCCCTTGGGATTGCTCAATCCAAGGCCTCTTTACAGGCAGCGGAAGACAAAGCTGTTATCAATGATTTGGAAAGTATGCTACTCCCACGCATGAAAGAAGGCGACGAAATTGACAAGGTTCTTGGTAAGTTAACTTCTTTTTACCAATATCTTCATGTCTTATTTCTTGTATCTTTCCATGTAACCTTTACTTTTGTCGACAAAGCAGGAAATTTTCCAGGAATTTCTCGGACTGAAAAGATCCGGGCTTTTGGGGAAGTGTGGAATTCAATCAGGAATGCAGGAATGCAGCTGATTAATAAATTCCTTCCCACAAGTACTATATGCTTTTCGGAAGTCTACCGGCTTCCGGGTGCCATCACAGAAGTAGCAGAATCGAAAGAATCCCTCCTCCGTTCTGCCGCACGAGGTGGTGCACGCATGGCACTTGGCCTTATGCGTCTTCATTACCCTAATGCCAGATCTTGGCGCGTAGCATCCGGTATCCCTCAAGGATACACAGAAGCGCAACGAAATGCGATTTTTGATGAAGTTAAAGGGCACGCTTCCAAGATTGCCTCTATGGTCAACCTTTCCATTACTTATCCGGAAGAAGAAATGCCCGCAGCCCCCGAGAATGATAGCAGTGATGAAGACTCGGATGCTTGAGGGAATACACTCGACCCGAATGATGGATGTTTATAAGAGCATTTTTACAATGTAATTCATATTGTAATGCTTCTATATCTTTTGTCGAAACAAGAACTCCGCCTTTTGCAATTTAAAGTTTCTTGCAAAGTTTTTCCGGGTTTGACTGTTCCTTTATCTTCTAAGTAATCTGGCATCTGTGTTTTAACTGCTCTAGTGTTTAAAAATGGCTCAACTAGCAATATGTATCGTCATGTCGAGTAACTGGGGACGAACCAAACAGTTTTTAAAACTCAGAAACATGGATCATGCTAGAAGCATTTTTACTGACTAGTTTCAGTAACCCAACACATACTCAATCAGATAAAATTTAGAGAAAACAAGGAACTGCTCTGAAACTTGGGCACGCAGGCACAATCCGAGTTTCCTTTAACCTTTAACAGGCCGAATCATTCAGCTTTTAAACACCGAGCACGCATGCACAATTCGGGTTAACATTGAGTATTTGTAAGATCATTGGGAAATAGATGAGGCGGAAATATTTTGTACTTATAATGAAATATGAATAACAACATTCCGACAACTTTATTTCATGATCTCAAAGATGTTTACATAGAAATTGAACTAAGTATAGAAGGGACGTAATTGCTGGATACTCCAAGGCCTCTTTGTCTCTCCTAGTTCATCATCTATTTTTCTCTTTCTTTTGCGATTCGGCTTCTCGGGATCATCCTCCGTATCTCGAATGTCAACAAGATAGTATGATCCATTCTTCATGGCTTTACTGATGACAAATGGTCCTTCCCATACTGGGGCCAATTTGTGCTTCCTTTGCTGCACCAATCTCAGCACTAAGTCACCTTCTTTAAAAGAACGATGCCTGATTTTCCGACTATGATAACGTCGTAAACCTTGCTGGTAGATGGCAGATCTTTGAAGCACAAGTTCTCGTTCCTCTTCTAAGAGATCGACGGCATCCTGTCGTGCTTCTTCGGCATCTGAGTCGTCAAAATTCTGCACTCTTGGGCTATCATGGATCATGTCCGTTGGAAGAATAGCTTCCGCACCATAAACTAGGAAAAACGGGGTTTGCTCAGTTGACCTATTTGGCGTCGTTCGAATACTCCACAACACGGAAGGTAGCTCTTCTACCCACGCTCCAGCTGCTCTATGGAGAGGAGTTTCGAGTCTTGGGCGTATTCCTTGCAGGATTGAACTGTTCATTCTTTCAACCTGTCCATTAGACTGCGGGTGTGCCACAGATGCAAGATCTAAGCGGATTCCCGTTTGCTGGCAGTATTTTGCCAACTCTCCAATGGAGAAATTTGTCCCGTTATCAGTTATTATGCTATGTGGGACGCCATACCTCATTACTAAATAAATAATGAAATTTCTGGCAGTTGCACCATCCAGCTTTTTGATGGGTTTAGCCTCCACCCATTTTGTATACTTATCCACCGCTACGAGTAGATGTGTAAGTCCACCTCTTGCAGTTTTGAACGGTCCCATCATATCTAGCCCCCAGACCGCAAACGGCCATGTGATAGGGATAGTTTTAAGTGCTTGGGCCGGCAAATTGGTCTGCTTGGCGTAATATTGACATCCTTCGCATGTATTCACTATGCGTTCGACGTCTGACTTGGCTGTTAGCCAGAAAAACCCCGCCCGGAATGCTTTTTTGACTATGCTTTTTGATTGAGCATGATGTCCGCAATCGCCGGCGTGGATTTCTTCCAGTATTTCTCTTCCTTCTTCTGGTGAAATACACCGCTGAAAAATTCCGGAAGTACTGCGTTTATACAAGTGGTCATTGATCATCACGTATCCTTTGCACCGACGCTGTATTTGCCTTTGCAAGACTTCGTCTGCTCCTTCCGGGTACTTCTGATTGACTAAGAAGTTTAAGTATGGAATTGTCCAATCCGGTTTAACGAGCATGACCTTGATTGCTTCAGATGCCAGAGGATAATCAACGTCTCCACCTTTTATGGATGGTTCATACAAGTGCTGGACGAATACCCCTGGTGGTAAAGTTTTTACTCTTTCTGATCCCATGCGGGCTAATGCATCCGCATTCCAGTTTTCCTCCCTTTTTATGTGAAGGACTTCGAACCCGAAGAAACAAATGGCAAACTCATCCACCGTCCTCCGATATTCGGCCATTATAGGGCTTTTCGCGTCCCAGGTTTGGTTGAGCTGATGCTGTACCAAATCCGAGTCTCCGTAGCATAAGATGCGTTTTACCCCTATTTCTTTTGCAATATGCAAGCCATGAAGCAGAGCTTCGTATTCTGCCACGTTGTTACTGGCGTTGAAGTGTATTTGTAATACGTACTCCATTGTGTCTCCCTTGGGAGATTTTAGGACTACACCAGCCCCAGCTCCTTCCTTCATCTTGGATCCGTCAAAGTGCATGATCCAGTACTCGGATTCTGGCATCGGTGTATTTTCCATTGCTTCTGTCCAGTCTGCGACGAAATCTGCCAAAACTTGGGATTTTATTGCCGTCCTTGGCTGGTACTTAATGTCGAAGGCTGCCAGCTCGATGCCCCATTTAGCTACTCGGCCGGTTGCCTCCGCATTGTTTATAATATCCCCTAGTGGTGCTTTACATACCACTGTTATGGAATGCCCTTGGAAGTAATGGCGCAGTTTTCTGGATGCAAAAAATACGCCATATGCCAGTTTCTGGTAGTGCGGATACCTTTGTTTGGATTCGGAAAAAACTTCGCTTATGTAATATACCGGATGTTGATCTGGTATGCTTTGTTCTTCTTTTGTCCGCTCCACAACGATTACCGCACTAATAACCCGACTTGTAGCCGTAAGGTATAATAACATGGGTTCTTCGTCTTTTGGAGATGCCAAGATGGGAGCGTTCATCAAGGTTTCCTTCAACTGGGCCAACGCTGCATCAGCCTCTTCTGTCCACTCGAACTTGTCGGATTTCTTCAGCAGCTTGTAGAGTGGTAAGGCTTTATCCCCCAGCCGACTGATAAATCTGCTGACGGCTGCAGCGGAACCCGTCAATCTTTGGACATCTTTTACACATGTAGGTTTTGAGATGTTCAAGATTGCCTTGATCTTTTCCGGGTTAACTTCTATTCCTCTGTGGGAAACAATGAAACCCAGAAGTTTTCCTGAGGGAACCCCGAATACGCACTTAGATGGATTCAACTTCATCTTGTAAGTGCGCAAGTTTTCGAAAGTTTCTCACAAATCCTCAAGGAGTGTATCTTTTTCCTTGGTTACGACGGCAATATCGTCCACGTAAACATGGACGTTTCTGCCGATTTGACTATGCAAACAGCGTTGCATGCAACGCTGGTAGGTTGCACCTGCGTTCTTCAGGCCAAAAGGCATGGTTATGTAATAGTACGTCCCATACGGGGTTATAAAAGAAGTCTTGATTTGATCTTCCTTTTTCATGCGTATTTGGTGGTACCCGGAGTATGCATCCAAAAAGCATAAAAGCTCGGAGCCTGCAGTGGCATCTATTATTTGATCGATTCGCGGTAACGCGAACCTATCTTTCGGACACAACTTGTTCAATCCTGTGTAATCTATACACATTCTGAGAGCAGTGGTGTCTTTCTTCGGCACTAATACCGGATTTGCGGACCAATCAGTATGGATTACTTCCTTAATGAAATCCGCTGCTAAAAGCCGGATAATTTCCTTGCCAATAGCCTTCCGTCTTCTTCCGTCAAATCGACGGAGACCTTGTTTGACAGGTTTTGATCCGGGAATAACCTTGAGTTGGTGCTCAGCAAGTTCCCTGGGTACGCCTGGCATGTCAGCTGGACACCAGGCAAAAATATCCCAGTTCTCACGGAGGAACTTGATGAGCTCGCCTTCCTATTTGTCAGTCATCCCAGTCCCTACGACGACGAATTTTGTCGGATCTTTGGGATCTAGGATTACCTGTCTTGTATTCTCGGACGCCTTGAAGCTATCTGTTGGCTTCCGAGTTTCTTTTCCTGCCGGCATTTCTTTCGGCGATACCTCCTTGGCTAATTCCTTCAGTTCCTCCTTCGCTATAACTCTCTGAGCGCAAAGGGCATTTTCTTTCTCCAACTCGTTTGCCAGCTTGAAATCACCGGCAATGGTGATTACTCCTCCTTTGGGTCCTGGCATCTTCAGCTTGTTGTAGATATAGCAAGATCTTGCCATAAATTTGGCGAAAGCCGGACGTCCGAGTATTGCGTGATACACGCTTTCGAACGGCACTACTTCGAAGGATACTTTTTCCTGCCGGAAGTGATCTTTATCTCCGAAGGTGACATCTAGGGAAATTTCTCCTAGGGATCGTGCTTGCCTGCCAGGAACAATGCCATGGAAGCGTATATTGCTGTAGTTGAGCTGGGACTCGGAGATCTTCAAGTGCTTCAGTGTATCCAGATACATTATATTGATGCTGGATCCTCCATCCATTAGCACTTTTCTTAGCCTAGTGTTTTGAACAATAGGGCTTACAACGAGAGCTTGTGTGCCGGGTTCAGGGATATTTCCGGGATGATCAGACTGATCCCAGATTATCGGTGTGTTGGAGTACTTCAAGAATTTCGGGGTCGCAGGAACAACTGCGTTTATCTCCCGAAGTGTTCTTTTGGCCACCTTTGCTGACGGGGTTGCTAAGAAAGTTAACATTGCTTCTCCGTCAACTCTCGGAAATTTGGGTTCGCCTTTTCGCTGTTGTTCCTGGATTTTGTCATCAGTGTCCGATTCACTGTCTTCTTTTTCAGCTTCTGGCTTTTGTTTGGCAGGTTTCCTTTTGGAACCCTTCCCCTTATTTCCGGATCCTGCATTGCCTTTCATATGCTTGTTTAGCCGGCATTGCGCGTTTGTGTGGGTTGGTTTCCCAAATTGCGAGTGGTGGACGCAGGGTTCCGACTTAATTCTCTCCCATTCTTCGGGAGTGTAATTGATTGGATCTGGACTGCGGCCTTTCCACTTGTTCACCTTTTCTCCTCCAAAGGCTATGTTGACCTCTTTGGGCTTTGTCGTTGACTCTGGAGTTCCTTTTTTGTCAGAGCGAGGGGTTTTCTTGGCGAGTATTAGTGACTCAATGTTGCCTCCTCTTGCTCTGATATCATCTTCGGCTGCAGCATGCTCATTAGCGGTTGTAAGCATAGATCCGAGATCTTTGTGCTGTTTAGAGCCAACCATGAACGGTACAAGTCCGGGTTTTAGGCCATTGACGAAAGCATGCATTGCTTGTACGTCAGTTACTCCAGAGCAACTATTCTTCATTGCAGTCCATCTGGAGATGAAATCCACGTATGGTTCGTCTTCAAATTGGGTGCAACGGTTCAGCTGGTTGATGCTATTTGGGCGTTTGTATGTTCCCCGAAAATGCTGAGTGAATACTCTCGCCATATCATCCCAACTGTCGACAGTTCTTGATGGTAAACCATTGATCCAATCTCTGGCTCCGTCTAGCAACATTAGGGGAAGAAACTTGACAGCTTCCAGGTCTGTCCCATTGTTGATTTGGACGGCTGTATAATAATCAGAGAGCCAGGTATCCGGGTTTGTACTGCCGGTATACTTTTGGTAGGTTGGACCAACTTTGGCGAAGCCAGAATGCAGGGTTATCCTTCGGATCCTGTCAGTAAAACACTTAGGACCAAAGTATAGATCATCCTTTTCTGCTCTATCAATGTGTGCAGAATATCTCCCGGCTGAATGGACAGAAGGGGATCTGCTCCTTTCTTTTCCATTGTTGCGCGGACGCGCTTTTCCGAGGTTGTCTCTATCTCTTCCGTGTTCACGTCCTTTAGGCGGAGTTCTGCTTCTATGCCTTTCCTTATTCTTAGGAGGTGTCCGGGATCTTTCACGTCTGTGAGGTATATCATATCTTCCAGTTTTTTCAGCTGGGTTTCTCGGAGGTGGCATTATTTTGCCGTCATTCCGGTGTTTGTCTTCCCGATCGTGTGGTTTATATCCATCTTTCGGGAGATGAGGTCCGGTTCTAGACGCTGCGTCCCGGTTGTCGGGGTTTTTCTTGTCTTTTCTCGGATCCTCTTTTTTATCTGAATCTCCGGGTTCTTCCGGTCCAGGTGCTCCAGCAGCGCAAGTAACTGTTTTACAGAGGGCGGAATTATCATGCAGCCTCCCTGATCGCTCTTGGCCTCGCTGCTGCTGTTGTAATGCTTTTCCTAGGAAGGCATACACCCCTTGGAGTTTTTCCCCGTTGGAGTACAGATCATTGTTTAGGATGGCGAACGCTGCTTCCGCGTTTTCTGCTGCGGTTTTGTATATTGGTTCGCCCTTGGCATCTTTGCCGTTTAACTGCTTTTGCCAAGATGGGTTATAAAACCTTTCTTTTGGCGGCAGTTCTTCCGGTTTTGCGATTCCGGGTAACCTAGTAGGTTTTAAGGAAGATCTATGCTTTCTCTCGTACTCCTCTATTTCTTCCTTCATGACCTTGATGTCATTATGGGTTTGTTGGAGATGTTGCCGAGATCTAAGCAGATGTTGCTGTTGCCGTTGGAAAGCTTGTCTCCTGGCTTCCAGCATCTCAGGGGGTTCATCTGGTCCCACTGGTGTTTGTAATAGCTCTTGCTCTTCCAGTTCTGTCATTGGCGGAGCAGTGATTTCCTTAGATTTATTTTCCGCGGGCTTTGTGCCGCTAATATCTCCAACTTCCAGGTTTTCATCAGCGAGATCGGCTGATTTTTTCTTCCGGAGTTTGTATTGGAGTTTTTTAGATGCACGGTGCTTTTTCTTGGAAGAAGGAGGTTTTTTGACAGGCTCATCTTCTGTCATCTCCTTAACATTGGGGAATATCGGAGAAGTTTCTCCGTCTTCTCTTTCTTCCACTGGCGGAGGGGTTTTAGGGCTTTCCTGGCTGTCGGCACCTGTTGTATCAGCTGGTTTTGCCATTAGCACTTCATGGAATCCCTCTTGAAAGGACTTAACCTTTCTTACGAAGGCATCCTCGTCTTCGTCTTCGGAGTCGAAGTTATCCGATCCGGTTTCCGACTCCAATCTCGCCTCAATGGCGGCAAGCACGGACTCTGCTTCCGAGTTCATCGTCTGGTTGACGGGTGTCGGATCTTCCGTCTCTGTGACGGGTATTTGCTCTTCCGTCTCTACGACGGGTAGGTTGTTGTCTGCCTCTTGCACGGGATTTCCGTCATCCGTGTTTTCAGCGATTTCGGATTGCACCATGCCGATAAAGTGTGTATCACTGTTTTGTCGGCGATCTGAGCAGAATCCGAGATCATAATCGTCTTCGACTGGGTATAGGGCGGGTGGGATAAATTTACTTCCACCGCAAAACCCCATTGCTTCTGCAGTTAGTCCGATAAAGATGTTAGCAGATCCAATCGGTAACACGCAGGCACTTACCAGGTGGTTTTGCGCCGGTATGTAGGATCCGTTGTCGAGGAAGCGCCCGACGTCGTCGTCGAATTCCAAGCTTCCGACAGTGATCGATCTTCCAATTCCGCCGAGTATCCCAGATCGGAATTTCACGCCTGACGTCGTTTGCCCCACGGTGGGCGCCAACTGTCGAGACATCGTAGTAGTTTTCATAGACGGGGGTGCCATGAGACTACGGTAGAGACGTGGGGTAACGGGATAGCGTAGTAACACAGAACACGGGATTTTACCCAGGTTCGGTGCGTCGCGACAGTACGGCGTACCTACTCCTGCACTTCTCACTAATTGGGACTAAAGCCCGTATAACAGGGTTACAATGTGAGGGAATAGATCTAGCTACTCGACGAGGATGAACTTCTCGGCGAGTTGCGGAGAGCTTGAACTTGTGTCTAACTTAACTTGTTTTATCTATCTCCCGTCCGGCTTTATATAATAGCCGGATTAGGGCTTACAGAGCAGGAAACCTAGAAGACTACGTTTAACTCCTAACTTGGAAAGTAAGGAATCCGTCTTCTCCTCCAAGCCAGATCACGTGGGCCGTGATCCGGGTTCTTCTAGAATCCGGCTTCTGCGCGTCGGACTACTGGGCCGCCCAATGGACCTAAGCCCATTACCATGTAGGCCACCCTGGCAATCCGGCTCTTTGTCTACCATCTTCTATACCCCTATTCAGCATATATCCGGCACTCGGTATTCTTGATATCCATATGTTCTGCATACAATGCATGATGATCAAACATCATGTGGGATATCATAATGCAGTAACTAGTAAAAGGAAACTTACCGGCTAACGAGATAGACAAAGGTATAGGGAACCCAAAAATTGTTCAAGGCAATACGAGAATCAATAGTCTTTTGTAATTTCGGTATCGTGAGTAATGAGAATATTGTATAATAGCCAACAGGTTCAACAGAGCTTATTTCGTATAGTGTGTGGGAGTCAACGTGGGCGTCCATGGCTCCTCTATTGATTAATGAAAAGGAACGAGTTTACAGTTTCATGTCTACACGCTATCAGACCAGTACGGGTAACATACTTAAGTTAGGACTAGTTTATGTGTATATTGGTAGGTGCGGATCAACAAGGAGTATCATCAGAACGGTTTTTCTGCGTGATAGATATATTTTATATATCAGAGAGAATTTATATTGATGGCATTAGATGTCCTCGAGTAGCAGTTTCTATTACTACCAGAATTTATTCTAGAGTTTTCTCAGAAAGAAAATGAGGGTGCACGCTTTTCGAAGCAAGAACAGGGGGGCATCTGATGTCTCGGAACGTCAGAAATATATGTCTTCCATCGCTAGATAAGGTCGATGATTTTATCTATAGGCGTCATGGGGTTCTGGAAAAGTTTCAGACAAAAAACCGAGAAGGGGGAAGTGCCGGAAGGGGCAGGAATCCCTATGGCCGCACACATATTTTGGGAGATTCTAGGTGGGCCCCCGGGCACCACACATGGCGCATCATCCTCCCTGCATTTTCCTGTAGTTTAATTGGAGAGAAAAAGGGAAAGAAAAAGGAAAAAAAGGAAAAATGAAGGCGGAGTTGGAGTTAGACTCCATGAAGGGAGTCCAATCCAAATCCTCCTAGGATGGGTGGTGCGACCACCTCCTAGTTGGATTGAGAAAGGGACTCCTTCCCCCCAAGGAATGCCTTTCCCTCATCCATCTATAAAAAGGACCCCAAGGTTCAAAACAAATAGTAACAATAGGCTCTCAAACCTCTATCTGCCTAATAGAATTGGAGGTTCCAATTAGAGCTCCTCTAATTGAATTAGAGGTCATTCTAATTGGGGTTTTGAGGTGTCCTCTTCCAATTAGATTTAACTTCTAATTACTCTCTCTCATTAGTTGAGAAATCCACCTTCATATACACCTATGGCGTCTATTCCTGGACGACAAAGAGTTGCATAACTGGTCCCGACGTATGTGTGTGAACTCTCAAAGGGGTAACACGTGAGACTCTTACTCTGCTGGATCAAGGCACTGGATACGGGAATCAGCAACATCCTCGCTCACAGGCTTGTGTGTGGGGATCTTCATCGACATCGTCACCAACATCTCTTCTCTTTCTACGGTGTCTGATACACGATCTGGAGAAGTAGATCTGAGAGTTATTATTCACTGGTATCTTCATAGATTGATCTTGTCGGTTGTGTAGCATGCATGTCAATTTTTTTAAATCCCCGTAAACGCTACCAAGTAGATCGGTGGTGGTGGGAAAGTCCGGGGCAACGGGCGGCATTGGCCAGGAACGACGGGGCCTCGGCCTAGATCTAGGCCCATCTAGGTGCATTGGGCCCTGATATTCTAGGTTTCAGGGGTCCTTCTTGGGAACCCATCCCCTGTCCATGTGTGGCGGGGTTGCTAGATCATGGCCACAGTCTAAATCCGGCGACTGCTTGGCAGGGGTTGTGGCTTGGGTGTGGGCCTCCTCGTTACACCCTGCAGTCCGGACTTTGATTTGTTGACCTCGACCTCTCCTATCCAATCCGTTAGTCTTGGTGTCCCATGCTGTAGCGATCCCATCTTTTAAACAAAGACAAGACCTCTGTGTTAATGTGCTAGTCCCTGGATCAATTGCTAGCACCACAGTTCAAAATGAAATATCATGCAAATGCGTCAAAATCCATTACATCGCATGATCCAGTCTTTACAAAATATGATTACAACTTGCATAGTCTTAGAAGACTAGCAGAAAACAGAATTTCAGCGGAAAATATAGTACAACATTGATCCCATCTTCTTCATGTGCCACAGGCAAAACATGTTGGCGATAGACTCGAGATCCTGAACGAAACCTCACTCGTCTTCAAATTCATCTGCAATATGGAATATGCAGCCACAAGGGAGTCAATACAATTTAATGTATTGGCAAGTAACACTATGGTGGATATAAATGACAAGAATAATACTACATGCATATCTGGCTGAGTGGATTTTAAGGCTGTTTTGCATAAAGCCAATTTTGCCTAACACTTTATAAAACTTTTCCTCAAAAATTGAGACATGGCTTGAAAACCATAGCCTCTTCTACCCTTGTTCAACCCTCAAATTTTACTTAGATAAAATTATGTTGGGAGCCTCTGTTGTCATCCTTGATCAGCTGCTTGAATTGTCCGTAACCGGAGACACGGTAAGTACTTAGTTTTTAACTTTGTAGAGGTTGTGCACTTTCACCATTAGACCCAACTAACCCAAACTATCCTCAAGCACCCAATTTGTGCTAAGGAAAAGGAGAGAGTTGAGACGAGATTTTTCAGAAGCATTTCCTCATCCCATACTGACTTGACGCACTCCCATTCTAACCATTCTACCACCACCTGTCAAGTCGGGACAAGTCCACGCAACTTAATCGATCTAGCCAGAGCCCATATGACTAATGGATGCACGATAGCAACTTTACTTAGAGGAAACATTGGTCCCTTTATTCCTGGGTGGCAAACCACAAGTGAATGTACACTCAACTCTGACAGCCAATCAAGCCCAATCCACCCAGGTAGTAAATTAACTTAGTAGAATGTAATAGTTTAATCAAAACAATTTTTGCAAGGCATCAATAATTCTACTAAGTTATCAATGTCTTCTATACTAGCAGGATATAAAGGATGGCTACACACTACTTGGGATAATAGCATAGCATAATACTTAGATAAAATTCCTACCATGCATACTACTCAAAACTCTAGGGATGCATAATAAAAATAATAGGTAGTTGATGGTGTGTTACTTGCCTTTGAATTTGGTGAAGAACAATCACCTTCTCTTCACAAAATAGAACGTTCTCTCCGTACAATCTAAACAACACAAGTAAACAACAATAAACAAACAATCACAAGCAAAATAACAAAGTATAACAGTCAACAAACTTAACACAACAATTTATTCTACAAAGGAATTAATTTGTTTGGGTTTAAAGTATGGAAAATGGCTAAGGATTGTGTCTTGAGGATTCCAAACTTATTGAACAAAAGTTTCACTAAGTATTATCACCTTTATTCTAATATGCAAAAGGACAACTTGTTATTTCAATACACACAAAGAGAACTAAGAAATTTTTGTTAGTGGTTTTTCCCTTTGTGATTAAGGGTTGGTCTTTGATCAATAAGACCACACAAAGATGTTAGTCTACTTTAATTCTGTCTTGAGTTTCTTCTAGTTCTTCTTTTGCCTCCTTGAGTTTCTTCTGAAGTCTAAGTCCTTCTTCATGTACTTTGAAGGCCTTTCTTGTATTCTTCCTTGTTGAGTAGAAGAAATCATCTGAAGCATCTATCTAGGACTTACAGACTTGGTAATATTTAATAAGAGAGGTAGTAGGTATTGTTAGAGTCCCTTAATAAAGGACTTGTAAAATCTTCTCTTCTACTTCATCTTCTAGGAGAGTATTCTTCTTGAGTTGGCTCCTTGTTGAAGTTGTACTTCTTGATGAGATACTTGTTGACGTCTTGGTCAAAACTCTCATCTCACTTAAGGAAAAAAAAATTCTAAGTCCTGGGCAAAACACTAATCATATTGAAAACAAATTCTAAGTATTGGAAAACGAATTCTAAGTCTTCACATGATTGGTCTTGGAAAATCTCCATGCTCCTTTGTAGCTTCCTCCTTGGTGGTGACTTCATTGAAATCTTCTAACACTTGTTGGTTTTGGTACAACTAGGGTTGTTCTTCATCTAACTTAGCCATAGCACAAAGTCTAAGAGAACAAAAAATTAGGGGAGCAAAGACTTAGAGAAAAAAGAGAGAGATGTGGCTGGTCTTCTTGTCTTTTTGATTTTCTTCTAAGTGCTTCTACTTCTTTGGAGATGCTTCTGAAGTCTATTTTTTTGGCCAAGTCCTTCATTTGTCTTCTTGCTTCATGTTGAAATCTTCGAGTAATTGTAGTATCATCTCCATGGCTTTTCACTAATCCAGACTTAGTGGTTTTCAACTAGGAAGGCCAACTAGGAAAAATAACTTAGAAATATTCTAAGGTCTTTTGTTTTGGTCTCTCTGGCCTAAGGTTAGTCCTTAGCACAAATTTGCTAGAGAAAACATATTGAAAATAATTACAGAAAATAAACAAAGTCAAAAATAGTCACATGAGCATATAACAACCAAAACCTTTTTAACTTAGCCAAAAACTATTTTGGGCGCAAGGGACTGTTAGCAAACATCATAAGGTATCCAAAAATATTTTATTTGCAATTTTTAGATGTATAGAATTTAAACTATGCCAAAAATCACCAAACAATCCTATTTAAATTTGAACCAATTTATGTTTGTCAAATTTGAATTTGGACAGTTCTAAAAGATTCTACGTGTTCAGGGCTTTTCAAAAAGTCCTAGTTTGCTTAATTTGGATCTACGGTTAAAAAGTAATGATAGATCTAAGTTGCAGGGGTATTTTTGCAAAACTGCCAAAATAAATTAAATTCCAAAATCGAGTGGATAATGCTGGGCTGACGTGGCGCTGACTGGGCTTTGACTACTGATTTCGACCAAAAATAAAGTTACTCGGATGGGAAAATAATCTAAACGAAAGTTGTAAATAATTACGTGCTATTTCTAACTATCACAAATATAACATGCGTGGATGAATAGTTTAGTCACAAATCACAAATTACCTTTCTGGTCCGAAACTTTGACCGTGAATAACTCCTATCTCGCTCGACCAAAAGAAGTGAGGTTTGAGGCAAACGAAATGTCTTGATCAGGAGCACAACTTTGGTTATCAAGCTCCAAAGATTTGAGATGATTTTCTTCTCCAAAAAACGTCAAACGCAAACTGTATTGTACAGAAAATTCCGTACGTCAAAACAAAAAGTGTTCAAAAAAAAGTTTTAGATCAGAGTTAAATCAAAATTCTCACCAAAGGAATTTCGATTTGAAGATCCGAGCACGAAGAGATCTAGGAATTACGAATTCAGATCTGAAAGATGGCGATTCGAAATTCTTCCTCCACGGTTGATAAAAAGAGTTGAGGCCTCTTGGAATGGAAAGATAATAGAGAGAGCTTCAATATTGCTTCAGGCTCCAATGCGATTCAAGATCGTTTTGATGGGTAGATAAGCGAAATACTATTTTACTTATTAGGGTTTCCGTGGGACGAAAAGGAGAAAAGAAATGCCGGCTGCTACAAATGTTTATATGGGCTAATGGTCGGTGGAATAGCTTGGGCTCGAAGTTATGAACGCGTAGGAACAAGCGGATCCGGATTTGGAGTCATATTTGTTAAGATATTCGTGTTTAACCGAAGGTAGTTTAGAAGAGCACGTTTTCTGAAAATTTGGTTCGATCCTGACTGTTCGCACGCTTCATGGGCCGGCCCAGTTCGGTCGATTTTTTTTTACCGTTTTCTTTATAACTTTTGATTTATAGATCTAAATGATCTCAAACCGATTTCTATAGTTTTGTAAAAATAAAACCTTTCACAAGAAAACATTTAGGTGTTGTTTTAACACACTTAAAATAATTATATTTTCAAAATATGATTAAATAACTATGGCTACTTAATAGCATTTTAATTGGAAATATGACAAATCATTTGAAAGGGGGTTTTTATAAAATCCAAAAACATTCTATAAGTAAAATGTTATTTTACAAAAGTCATTTAACTTATTTTTCATGTTCATATTTTAAAATATGAGTAAACTCTAATAACAACTTAATGTTATTTCAAAATAACAAATAGATACTTTGAATAATAAAACTTATTTTGAATGATTTCTTTTAAGGGTTATATGACATGTTTGCATTATTATTTCCAATAGCATTGGAATAACATATAGTACTTCCTGTGTGTTAGAGTTTTATTTGTTTTTGGAGGCTTGGTTTAACCAGAAAATAAATTTTTTAAATTTTTGTGATTTTTGTCTTTCTCCAAAAATCAGGGATGTTACAGACTACCACCCTTAAAAGAAATCTCGTCTCGAGATTTGGGAAGTCTAGAAAGCTGGATAGGTTTTGGTAACTGAGTTCCAGAACAACTAGGTGGGCTGCCACCCTTAAAAGAAACTTTTGTGGGTAGTCTATTTCATTAGGTTGGAGTGGCTTGATTCCAGATGGCTTGAGTAGAACTTTTCTTCGCGATAGAGCTGTAGATCAAAATGGGTCTGTTGAACTACCTTTGATACTGAGGGGTCACTCTTTGGGTCAATCAAAAGACCAAGTTGGGAGTATTTCACAACAAAATCTCATTAAAATGGGAACACATTTCTCAAAGATTCATTGTAGTTTATTACACCAGAAGTATCTTCTAAGGACCATTCATTTCCAAAATAAGACTTTGCATAAGACTCAAACTTGTTGCTTAGCATGTCCTGCTACAGTGTTGGTCTCCTTGAATTATTACTATCCTTTCTTCCTTTCAGGACAATCTTTGGCATAGTGCCCTTTATTTATGCACTTAAAGCACAACACTTGACTGATGTCTTTGTGGAAGTAGTTGGGGTTCTGAAGTTTCTTCTCAGGGCAGTCATTGACATAATGTCACGTATCTCTGCACTGAAAACAAGTGACTTTGCTTAGGTAATTCTTCCTTTTTATTGGTGTAATATTGGCCATCATGTCTTCATACAATTGTCCAGTATACTCAACTATGTTGGTTGAAGGTCTAGGCTGCTTGTTGGGACAATTCCTAGATAAATGTCCATCTTCTTCACAAGAATAACAATTCTTGGTGGTGTGTTTGGACGAATGGGCATGTGGGGCAGTCTTGGCTCCAGTGTTCATCTTGACACGGTCCATCTGAATAGTCTCCAGCTTGCGTTTTCCCTTCACTTCTAGTTTTCCTAAGTTCTCTTGGATTGCAGTAAGCATTCCCACTTTGGCTTGTTGTCTAGCTTGTTGTACCATGGGGTAAAGTGGACATTGTGTTGGAACATGTGTTGTTACTTCACACAAAAAGCAAGTAACTTGAGGGAAGTATCCTCCCGTTGAGTTGTTTTCATCAGCAGGGGGCCACTCATCAGGACATTCTTCGGAATAGTGTCCTATCTCTCCACAAGATTTGCAGGCTTTGAATGTTGAAAACATTTCTTCTTCTGTCTCCTGGTTATCTCTAGCTACCACAAACTGATTGTTTTCACTATTGGCCAAGTTTTGGGACATCATCTTCACTATTTGTGATTGAGTATCCAACACTTGTTGCATTCCTGGATTTAACTCCATATTGGGGTTGCTAGCTTGGCTCTGGGTCATCAGTTGTATCAGCTGAGTCTGAGCTTTTAGTAGCATCTTCATTGCTATTGACTTCTCATGGTTGTTGGCATTCTGGTTAGGCATCTGTTTGGGGTGTTAGGGAGGGATGAGTAAAGGTTAGAAAGACCGCTAAAGGAGGTTCCTATCCAAGCACAACAGAGAAACTCATCTTACAAACAGCACACGAACCAACAAAGTTATCAAAAACAACTAATATTGGCATACCACACTCATTGGTATGATCAATGCACTAGCACGATAACGTTCTAGCAAGGTATCTAGATTGGTGGTCTCATCTATATTTTCTGGATTCTCTTCAAATGTCTTGAGACGTTTCTGATTGTCGGTGACTCTGATTTCTTTTCTAAATTCTTCAATGATCTTCTCTGTAGTACTTTAGGTTCGGTGAAGGATACTTCTTGCACTCCAGGGCATGATATTCACCAAACTTGTCTGATGGTATAGAAGGCATGTTATCTAAAGAGAAGAAATTTTTGGAAATGAATGATAGATGAGAAGATATGAGAAAGATGAGAAGTTTGTCTTTAGAAGATTTGGATAAAATAGGTTTTCCACCTAGGTCTTTTCCAAACATAAGGTATCGAATACTACGGGCAACACAATGCTCTGATAACATGATAAGGGGTGGCCCAATCTTCTTAGTGAACTCACAGATAACTTCTAAATTGATAGCTAGTGCGCCACTAAGAACTCTCCGGCTGATCCCTGATGCCAATGCAAAAGATAGCAACCCAATGGATATTCTCAACTCCACACTCTTGCACAAGTAATCCATCGACTACAAGTGGTACTGTACCGTCTTATTCCCAGTGGAACAGCAGGTATCACGTAAGGTTTGCAGATGAACTTCCAGATGAAAGGCTTACAAGCTGTTTCAATCTAGAGGTCTAGGGTTTTTGGATTTAACGTAGTCTTATTGATCCACACGCAGGTGGCCAACATATATAGGTGGAGGGGGTGCAGCCACAAGGTATCCTTGCGCAAGCAACCCTCTCCCTACTAGGACTAGGACTCCTACTAGGACTAGAACTCACAATTATGGATACAAACCGATTCCCACACAAGGAATTCGGCCACTTTGGTTATGGAAACCAAACCTAACACTATTATGGCGCATTGATCTTCTATGTGGGCGCCCTCCTCTTGCTTGTCCATCAATGAGTGCATTTCACGTTGTGGAGGCACTCATCCCCTTGTGAAATAATAATTGCAATGCTTGTTTTCACCATCCTTAGTACTTGATCATCATCTCCTCTTCTAGCTCATCTCCATCCATGTGTATCTTCTCTCCATGATCTCCATTAATGTTTGTGTTATCAATAAACCTAAGAACACAAAGATGCAATGATTTAGGCAGTATAAAGTTCTCACAATTATAAACATTATACTCAAGTAGGAGTGAATTCACCTGTTGTTGAAGTAGCTTGGTTCTTGATCTTGTCATTGGACCAATTCTAACTTCATTAGATTTGATTGGAGGATCTTCATGTTCAACAATAGGTGAAGAGCTAGGGATGTCCTCATCATCCTCCCCCTCTTGAAAAGGCATCGACCTCGATGCTAAATCATCTCCATGGTAAGGTGTCAAATCAGCCACATTAAAAGAATTACTAACACCAAACTCATCAATTGGGAGGTCAATCTTGTATGCATTATCATTGATCCTTGAAATAACTTTGTAAGGACCAGCTCCTCTAGGCATCAACTTGGACTTTCTCAATGTGGGAAATCTATCTTTTCTAAAGTGCACCCACACCATGTCTCCTGGCCGAAATATAAGCTCCTTCCTCTTCTTGTTTACTCTTTCAGCCACAGGATTTCCTTTCTTCTCAATGGCCTCTTTTGTTTTCTCATGAATCTTCTTCACAAAATCAGCCCTCTTTGAAGCCTCCATATTAACTCTCTCATGTAAAGGAAGTGGTAATAAATCAAGAGGAGTAATAGGCTTGAAACCATACACCACCTCAAAAGGACATAATTGAGTAGTTGAATGCACAGCTCTATTGTAAGCAAATTCCACATGGGGCAAACACTCCTCCCACTCCTTCAAATTCTTCTTGATCATACCTCTTAGCAATGTGGACAATGTTCTATTAACCACCTCGGTTTGTCCATCAGTTTGGGGGTGGCAAGTAGTAGAAAATAATAGCTTGGTGCCAAGCTTACCCCAAAGTGTCTTCCAAAAGTAACTCATGAACTTGACATCTCTATCTGAAACTATAGTCCTTGGAACTCCATGCAATCTCACAATATCTCTAAAGAACAAATTGGCAATGTGAGAAGCATCATCACTCTTGTGGCATGGAATAAAATGAGCCATCTTTGAAAATCTATCCACAACCACAAAGATAGAATCATGTCCTCTTTTTGTTCTTGGCAATCCCAACACGAAATCCATGCTAATATCTTCCCATGGTGTACTTGGTGATGGCAATGGTGTATATAATCCATGGGGCTTCAATTTTGATTTGGATTTGTTGCAAGTAATGCATCTTTGCACCAATCTATACACATCTCTTCTCATATGTGCCCAATAGAAATTTTCTGCCAACATCAACAATGTTTTCTCTCTTCCAAAGTGTCCCATCAATCCTCCACTATGAGATTCCTGGATCAAAAATAAACGCAAAGAACACTCGGGAATACACAATTTGTTAGCTCTAAACAAGTACCCATCATGTATATGAAATTTTTCCCATGCTTTAGTGTTAACACATTTATTAAATGGCATGGAAAATTCATTATCTTCATCATATAAATCTCTAATACCCTCCAAACCCGAAACCTTAATTTCTAAATTTGAGAGTAACATATTCTTTCTTGACAAAGCATCAGCAACTACATTATCCAATCCCTTTTTATGTTTTATGATGTATGGAAAAGATTCAATGAACTCAACCCACTTAGCATGTCTCTTATTCAAATTATTTTGGCACTTTAGAAATTTCAATGCTTCATGATCACTATGAATAATAAATTCTTTAGGCCACAAATAATGTTTCCATACTTCTAAAACTCTCACAAGTGCATATAATTCCTTATCATAAACAGAATAATTCAATTGTGCACCATTCAATTTTTCAGAAAAATAAGCAATAGGTTTCTTTTCTTGCATGAGCACACCTCCAATACCTATACCACTAGC
The DNA here is from genome assembly GCA_028641055.1 of Alopecurus myosuroides. NCBI lineage: Eukaryota > Viridiplantae > Streptophyta > Magnoliopsida > Poales > Poaceae > Alopecurus > Alopecurus myosuroides. Next base: position 263,100,631 of record CM054059.1, on the reverse strand, counting down.
ATCACATTCAATCTCAAATTGTTTATCAAAATTTGGAAGCATAAGCAATCGAGCCGAAATCAACTTCTCTTTCAAAGTATCAAAAGCAATATCTTGAGAAACACCCCACTCGAAATTGACACCCTTTTTAGTTAGATCATTTAAAGGGGCAGAAATTGTACTAAAATTAGGCACAAATCTTCTATAGAAACTAGCAAGCCCATTAAAACTTCTAACTTGACTTAGATTAGTTGGAATTGGCCAATTTCGAATAGCTTCAATTTTAGATTGATCAACTTCAATTCCATGCTTAGAAACAACATAACCAAGAAATATAACCTTATCTTTGCAAAAAGTGCACTTCTCAAGATTACCATACAATTGATTAATTCTTAGCACTTGCAAAACTTGTCTAATGTGATCCATGTGGTCATGTTCATTGTGGCTATATATAAGAATATCATCAAAATAAACTACCACAAATCTACCAATAAAGTCTCTCAAAATATGGTTCATTAATCTCATAAAAGTACTAGGTGCATTAGTTAAACCAAAAGGCATTACTAACCACTCATATAAACCAAATTTTGTCTTAAAAGCAGTTTTCCATTCATCTCCCTCTTTCATTCTTATTTGATGGTATCCACTACGCAAATCAATTTTAGAGAAAAGAGTAGCACCACTTAATTCATCTAACATATCATCTAAACGTGGTATAGGATGACGATAACGAATAGTGATGTTATTAATTGCTCTACAATCTACACACATGCGCCAAGTACCATCTTTCTTAGGAACCAAAATAACGGGAACGACACAAGGAGAAAGACTAACCCGAATATAACCTTTGTCCAATAGTTCTTGTACTTGCTTTTGGATCTCCTTTGTTTCTTGTGGATTGGTTCTATAAGGGGCTCGGTTTGGGAGAGATGCTCCCGGGATCAAATCAATTTGATGTTCAATTCCTCTCAATGGTGGCAATCCCGAGGGCACATCTTGTGGAAAAACATCCTCAAAGTCCTGCAAAACATTAGAAACACCAAGAGGAATAGGGGTCATGTCATTAGAAACCAAAATCTCTCCCTTGTGAATAAGCACAATAGGGACTAGTGTAGGATCATCCTTAAATTCCCTCAAATCCTCTTAAGTGGCTAACATGCATAATAGGTTCTCTCTCTTTTTACCACTCGAATTGGTTTTGCTATCACTCCCCATGGCTTGTATTTTTGGTGTTCCCTCATCCCTCTCTCTCTCTTTTTCCACTTTCATATCAATTTTGGATTGGGACTCATTTACAATTTGTTGTGGAGTCATAGGCCTCAAAATAATAGTCTTCCCATGATGATATAGCTCATAAGTATTTGCTCTTCCTTCATGCTTCACACTTCTATCAAATTGCCAAGGTCTTCCTAATAATAAGTGGCAAACTGTCATGGGCACCACATCAAACTCAATGATATCCTTATAAGGTCCAATTTGGAACTCCACTCTCACCATATGAGAAACCTTCATTTGTCCTGTGCTACTCAACCATTGGATGTGATAAGGAGAAGGGTGTGGCATATATTTCAAATTGAGTTTTGCACATAGATCTTTGCTAGCCAAATTTCTGCAACTCCCCCCATCAATGATGACTTTGCAAGCCATGTTGGGACCAATAACAGCCTTTGTTTGGAATAGATTGCACCTTTGATTTTCAGGACTAGGCACCACACTCAATGAATTTTGGGTGCAAATAATAGAAGGCATAGTAGTAGCATAAGCATCCAAAGGAGAATCACTCAAATATCCATCATCATCATCAAGATCATTAGGATCAACATCATCACCTGTCTCATACTCATTGTTCTCATTGATGATCATTACTTTTGAATTTGGACAATCCTTCTTGAAGTGCCCTTTTCCTCCACATGTGTGGCATGTAATATCTCTATTTCTTGTAGTAGGAGCACTAGAACCCGAGGCACTTGCTGCTGGTTGTGATATTTTCCTTGTATGAGCCACACTAGGCTCGGATTTGGATGATGGAGCACCTCGAAAATTTGATGATGGAGGTGGTGGTGGTGGCACACTAGGAGTAATAGATGATCTCAATGGGAATCTACTCCTTGTTCTAGCTGAATTTTGTGCTTCCTCAAGTAGATGAGATTCGGCCTCTCTAGCATGATGGAGTAGATCATGCATATTAGCATATTGATAATGTTTCACAATGCCCTTGATTCTATAATGTAATCTTGAAAGAAATCTTTGCATTGTTTGCTCTTCTTGCTCAACCACACGGCCTCTTTGCATAATTAATTCCATCTCTTGATAATAAGCATCAACTGTCTTGAGACCTTGCTTCAATTGTTGTAATTTGTCAAATTGTTGCCTTATGTAATTGGGTGGTACAAATCTTTCCCTCATGAGCCTTTTCATGGTGTTCCAAGTAGCAATGGGTAACTCACCATCATTATGCCTCTTTCTCACTAAATTGTCCCACCATCTAAGAGCATATCCATCAAACTCAGAAGATGCCAACTTGATCTTTCTATCCTCATTATAATCATGCAATCTCCATAGCTTCTCAATTTTCAACTCCCAAAGTAAGAATTCTTCCACATCCATATTATCAAAGCTGAAAGATGGAATAGAAAATTTGGGTTTACCCAATATATCTTCTCTATTGTCATTAGCATTGGGCAAAGGCACACGCCTAGCTCGGCCTTGAAAACCTCCTCTTCCTCTTTCTCCTCTAGCTCCACGGCCAAAATTAGCTTCCTCCTCATTATTTGCATCACTATGGACACTAGCATTGTCATCATCAATAGGTGGCAACCGAGTTTGAATCAATCTTTGAAGATCAGTCATGGTATTGTTGATGGCATCAATAGAATCTTGCATTACTCTCAATTGAGCAGTATTGGTCTCGGCCACTTTATTGGTTTCCTCCACTTTCTTCTCCATGCCATTAACTATCTCATAAACGGGATCACAAACTTCATTAACATATTTCTTGTAGTGTTCCTCATTGTCATCCAATTTCTTTGTCAACACATCCCTTAATGCCTCATACTCCCTCCAATTCACTCCCTCGGATTGGTCCTTCTTTTGCTGCACAAGATCACCACTAGAAAGATCCATTAGAAGGTTAGTGAAACTAAAACAAGTATAGGTTGTGGTGCCTCTCTCAACTCACTCAAGAATCTAGCAAAACAATAGGATATCTTACCACTCCAAAGTGAATAGAGATACTTACCACAAGTAGAGGCAATTAAAGTGCTTTGGTGTGAAAGAGAGAATACCCAGGTTTTTAACTCTCACAAAGGCAAACAAGGTTATTTAGTGGGGCTTGGTATGGATACCTAACAATCACCAAAGTAACAATCCTATTTGCTGTCTTAGTGAAGATATAAAATACCCAAGGAAACTCACACAATGGAGACAAATGTGGCAAAGCAATATGTGGATGAAATTTGCAATGCACTAGAAAGTCACTAGCTAGGCTCTTAATTGACAGGCACAAGATTGCTCAATGAAAAACCAAGTGTCACAATGGCAAGCTCAACTAGTAAACAATAGCAATGATATGGCCTTTTGCACTTTGCTCTTTTTCTCTTTTCTCTTTTTTTTATACTTTTTGCTTTTTCTATTTTTTTTGTATTTTTCCAATGGCCTTACACTAAGCTAGGAGCAACAATTAACCAAACACAAGTGAACACAATGGTGGTGATGAAAATGAGCAACCTGTCAGAGCACAAAATAGCTATACTTGTGGGCAAGTTCCTATTATAATGCTGTAGAAAGGCTGTGGCTAAGGTTCACAAGGTATGGATATGAAGGTCCTGGTGAGAAAACAAGGAAAAACAAAGAAAAACAGAAAAAAAATCTAAGAGAAAACGAGCTCACGGCAGGAAACAGCACTCACGGCAGAGAAACAGGTGGTTTTTGTACCACGGCAGAGCTCACGACAGAGGAACAGCTCAAAACTGTGCCACGGCAGAGAATCAGCAGCTCACGACAGCAACAGCACCTCACGGCAGCGAAACAGATGGTTTTGGTACCACGGCAGAGCAATACGGCAGCGAAACGATGATTTTTTGTACCGCGGCAGGACTCACAGCAGCTCACAGACTCACGGCAGAAAACGAACCAAAACCGTACCGCGGCAGCGCGCGTGGTCGCGTTACAGCGAAAGATAAGCGCGTTACGGCGGAATTCCTAGCGCGCGCGTAACAGCAACTGGCGGCAGCGATTTGCAGCGTTTTTGTGCCGCGGCAGCGCGCACGGTGAGATTTGGTAAGCGTGTTACGGTGCTCGCGGGCCGTTTTGTAAGCGCGCTACGGTCGATTCCGAGTCCGACTCGCACACGGCAGCGATGGGCGTATATGGTGGATTGTGGTGGGCGGCTGCGAAGGAAAATATGGTAAGTGTGCTGTGGGCTTGCGGGGTGGTTTGGTAAGGTGTATACGGATGCAATCCGAGTGTAACTAGGGGGTGGCAGCGGTGGTATGATTGCGGTGGTTATGAAGGAATCCGAGTCCAACTAGAACTAGGGTTTGGTGGTGCGGTTTGGAAAAATAGATGGAATCGGATTGGGATGATGGATGGCAATATGGGGCGGATATTTTTGGAGTTTTTTGATAGAAATTCGACCAGGGGAACAAAGAACCCTAACCCTAGCCGAAAAGATGAAAACTAAAAAGATAAAAAGCAACACAAAATCTAACACAATGACAGCAAAAGTAATGAAACTAAGGTGATATCTAGGTTATGGCAATGACTAGAACTATTTTTGTGGGGCAATTCTCTGGATAGGAAATAAAAACACTCAAACTAAAGGGAAATTTGATAGCTCACCGAGGCAACCTGTAAATCTGATACCAAGATGATAAGGGGTGGCCCAATCTTCTCAGTGAACTCACAGATAACTTCTGAATTGATAGCTAGTGCGCCACTAAGAACTCTCCGGCTGATCCCTGATGCCAATGCAAAAGATAGCAACCCAATGGATATTCTCAACTCCACACTCTTGCACAAGTAATCCACCGACTACAAGTGGTACTGTACCGTCTTATTCCCAGTGGAACAGCAGGTATCACGTAAGGTATGCAGATGAACTTCCAGATGAAAGGCTTACAAGCTGTTTCAATCTAGAGGTCTAGGGTTTTTGGATTTAACGTAGTCTTATTGATCCACACGCAGGTGGCCAACATATATAGGTGGAGGGGGTGCGGCCACAAGGTATCCTTGCGCAAGCAACCCTCTCCCTACTAGGACTAGGACTCCTACTAGGACTAGAACTCACAATTATGGATACAAACCGATTCCCACACAAGGAATTCGGCCACTTTGGTTATGGAAACCAAACCTAACACTATTATGGCGCATTGATCTTCTATGTGGGCGCCCTCCTCTTGCTTGTCCATCAATGAGTGCATTTCACGTTGTGGAGGCACTCATCCCCTTGTGAAATAATAATTGCAATGCTTGTTTTCACCATCCTTAGTACTTGATCATCATCTCCTCTTCTAGATCATCTCCATCCATGTGTATCTTCTCTCCATGATCTCCATTAATGTTTGTGTTATCAATAAACCTAAGAACACAAAGATGCAATGATTTAGGCAGTATAAAGTTCTCACAATTATAAACATTATACTCAAGTAGGAGTGAATTCACCTGTTGTTGAAGTAGCTTGGTTCTTGATCTTGTCATTGGACCAATTCTAACTTCATTAGCTTTGATTGGAGGATCTTCATGTTCAACAATAGGTGAAGAGCTAGGGATGTCCTCATCATAACATTTTGTAGCGATCCCATCTTTTAAACAAAGACAAGACCTCTGTGTTAATGTGCTAGTCCCTGGATCAATTGCTAGCACCACAGTTCAAAATGAAATATCATGCAAATGCGTCAAAATCCATTACATCGCATGATCCAGTCTTTACAAAATATGATTACAACTTGCATAGTCTTAGAAGACTAGCAGAAAACAGAATTTCAGCGGAAAACATAGTACAACATTGAGCCCATCTTCTTCATGTGCCACAAGCAAAACATGTTGGCGATAGACTCGGGATCCTGAACGAAACCTCACTCGTCTTCAAATTCATCTGCAATATGGAATATGCAGCCACAAGGGAGTCAATACAATTTAATGTATTGGCAAGTAACACTATGGTGGATATAAATGACAGGAATAATACTACATGCATATTTGGCTGAGTGGAGTTTAAGGCTGTTTTGCATAAAGCCAATTTTGTCTAACACTTTATAAAACTTTTCCTCAAAAATTGAGACATGGCTTGAAAACCATAGCCTCTTCTACCCTTGTTCAACCCTCAAATTTTACTTAGATAAAATTATGTTGGGAGCCTCCGTTGTCATCCTTGATCAGCTGCTTGAATTGTCCGTAACCGGAGACACGGCAAGTACTTAGTTTTTAACTCTGCAGAGGTTGTGCACTTTCACCATTAGACCCAACTAACCCAAACTATCCTCAAGCACCCAATTTGTGCTAAGGAAAAGGAGATAGTTGAGACGAGATTTTTCAGAAGCATTTCCTCATCCCATACTGACTTGACGCGCTCCCATTCTAACCATTCTACCACCACCTGTCAAGTCGGGACAAGTCCACGCAACTTAATCGATCTAGCCAGAGTCCATATGACTAATGGCTGCACGATAGCAACTTTACTTAGAGGAAACATTGGTCCCTTTATTCCTGGGTGGCAAACCACAAGTGAATGTACACTCAACTCTGACAGCCAATCAAGCCCAATCCACCCAGGTAGTAAATTAACTTAGTAGAATGTAATAGTTTAATCAAAACAATTTTTGCAAGGCATCAATAATTCTACTAAGTTATCAATGTCTTCTATACTAGAAGGATATAAAGGATGGCTACACACTACTTGGGATAATAGCATAGCATAATACTTAGATAAAATTCCTACCATGCATACTACTCAAAACTCTAGGGATGCATAATAAAAATAATAGGTAGTTGATGGTGTGTTACTTGCCTTTGAATTTGGTGAAGAATAATCACCTTCTCTTCACAAAATAGAACGTTCTCTCCGTACAATCTAAACAACACAAGTAAACAACAATAAACAAACAATCACAAGCAAAATAACAAAGTATAACAGTCAACAAACTTAACACAACAATTGATTCTACAAAGGAATTAATTTGTTTGGGTTTAAAGTATGGAAAATGGCTAAGGATTGTGTCTTGAGGATTCCAAACTTATTGAACAAAAGTTTCACTAAGTATTATCACCTTTATTCTAATATGCAAAAGGACAACTTGTTATTTCAATACACACAAAGAGAACTAAGAAATTTTGGTTAGTGGTTTTTCCCTTTGTGATTAAGGGTTGGTCTTTGATCAATAAGACCACACAAAGATGTTAGTCTACTTTAATTCTGTCTTGAGTTTCTTCTAGTTCTTCTTTTGCCTCCTTGAGTTTCTTCTGAAGTCTAAGTCCTTCTTCATGTACTTTGAAGGCCTTTCTTGTAGTCTTCCTTGTTGAGTAGAAGAAATCATCTGAAGCATCTATCTAGGACTTACAGACTTGGTAATATTGAATAAGAGAGGTAGTAGGTATTGTTAGAGTCCCTTAATAAAGGACTTGTAAAATCTTCTCTTCTACTTCATCTTCTAGGAGAGTATTCTTCTTGAGTTGGCTCCTTGTTGAAGTTGTACTTCTTGATGAGATACTTGTTGACGTCTTGGTCAAAACTCTCATCTCACTTAAGGAAAAAAAATTCTAAGTCCTGGGCAAAACACTAATCATATTGAAAACAAATTCTAAGTATTGGAAAACGAATTCTAAGTCTTCACATGATTGGTCTTGGAAAATCTCCATGCTCCTTTGTAGCTTCCTCCTTGGTGGTGACTTCATTGAAATCTTCTAACACTTGTTGGTTTTGGTACAACTAGGGTTGTTCTTCATCCAACTTAGCCACAGCATAAAGTCTAAGAGAACAAAAAATAAGGGGAGAAAAGACTTAGAGAAAAAGAGAGAGATGTGGCTGGTCTTCTTGTCTTCTTGATTTTCTTCTAAGTGCTTCTACTTCTTTGGAGATGCTTCTGAAGTCTATTTTCTTGGCTAAGTCCTTCATTTGTCTTCTTGCTTCATGTTGAAAATCTTCGAGTAATTGTAGTATCATCTCCATGGCTTTTCACTAATCCAGACTTAGTGGTTTTCAACTAGGAAAAATAACTTAGAAATATTCTAAGGTCTTTTGTTTTGGTCTCTCTGGCCTAAGGTTAGTCCTTAGCACAAATTTGCTAGAGAAAACATATTGAAAACAATTACAGAAAATAAACAAAGTCAAAAATAGTCACATGAGCATATAACAACCAAAACCTTTTTAACTTAGCCAAAAACTATTTTGGGCGCAAGGGACTGTTAGCAAACATCATAAGGTATCCAAAAATATTTTATTTGCAATTTTTAGATGTATAAAATTTAAACTATGCCAAAAATCACCAAACAAGCCTATTTAAATTTGAACCAATTTATGTTTGTCAAATTTGAATTTTGACAGTTCTAAAAGATTCTACGTGTTCAGGGCTTTTCAAAAAGTCCTAGTTTGCTTAATTTAGATCTACTGTTAAAAAGTAATGATAGATCTAAGTTGCAGGGGTATTTCTGCAAAACTGCCAAAATAAATTAAATTCCGAAATCGAGTGGATAATGCTGGGCTGACGTGGCGCTGACTGGGATTTGACTACTGATTTCGACCAAAAATAAAGTTACTCGGATGGGAAAATAATCTAAACGAAAGTTGTAAATAATTACGTGCTCTTTCTAACTATCACAAATATAACATGAGTGGATGAATAGTTTAGTCACAAATCATAAATTACCTTTCTGGTCCGAAACTTTGACCGTGAATAACTCCTAGCTCGCTCGACCAAAAGAAGTGAGGTTTGGGGCAAACGAAAGGTCTTGATCAGTAGAACAACTTTGGTTATCAAGCCCCGAAGATTTGAGATGGTTTTCTTCTCCGAAAAACGTCAAACGCGTACAGAAAATTCCGTACGTCAAAACAAAAAGTGTTCAAAAACAAAGTTGTAGATCATGGTTAAATCTAACTTCTCACCAAAGGAATTTTGATTTGAAGATCCGAGCACGAAGAGATCTAGGAATTACGAATTCAGATCTAAAAGATGGCGATTCGAAATTCTTCCTCCACGGTTGATGAAAAGAGTTGAGGCCTCTTGGAATGGAAAGATAATGGAGAGAGGTTCAATATTGCTTCAGGCTCCGGTGCGATTCGAGATCGTTTTGATGGGTAGATAAGAGAAATACTATTTTACTGATTAGGATTTCGGTGGGACAAAAAGGGGAAAAGAAATGCCGGCTGCTACAAATGTTTATATAGGCTAATGGTCGGTAGAATAGCTTGGGCTCGAAGTTATGAACGCGTAGGAACAAGCGGATCCGGATTTGGAGTCATATTTGTTGAGATATTCGTGTTTAACCGAATTCAGTTTAGAAGAGCACGTTTTCTGAAAATTTGGTTCGATTCTGACTGTTCACACACTTCATGGGTCGGCCCAGTTCGGCCGATTTTTTTTTTGTTTTACTGTTTTCTTTATAACTTTTGATTTATAGATCTAAATGATCTCAAACCAATTTCTATAGTTTTGTAAAAATAAAACCTTTCACAAGAAAACATTTAGGTGTTGTTATAATACACTTAAAATAATTATATTTTCAAAATATGATTAAATTACTATGGCTACTTAATAGCATTTTAAATGGAAATATGACAAATCATTTGAAAGGGGTTTTTTTATAAAATCCAAAAACATTCTATAAGTCAAATGTTATTTTACAAAAGTCATTTAACTTATTTTTCATGTTCATATTTTAAAATATGAGTAAACTCTAATAACAACTTAATGTTATTTCAAAATAACAAATAGATACTTTGAATAATAAAACTTATTTTGAATGATTTCTTTTAAGGGTTATATGACATGTTTGGATTATTATTTTCAATAGCATTGGAATAACATATAGTACTTCCTTTGTGTTAGACTTTTATTTGTTTTTGGAGGCTTGGTTTAACCAGAAAACAAAAGTTTTAAATTTTTGTGATTTTTGTCTTTCTCAAAAAATCAGGGATGTTACACATGCGTGTAACTCATTGGGTGTGAGGCCTTGGACGCCAGGCGGCAGCCCCAGGAAGGCGGATTGCACAGGCGTTTGGCGGCAAGCAACATGGCGATGGTGTTGGTCCTTTCGTGGACTAGGTGGGCAGCGGGGAGCAGATGGCGAGGGATCCTAGTGCGCTAACGCTCCGACTTCACAGCTCCCAGGTCACAGACTCGATGACAGGGGCAATCTAAGATACCATGGCGGGTCGAAGATTTTTCCAGGCGAAATCCCTTTTGGTCGGCAAACTAGTTTATGTGAATTGTTAACGCACCCAGCCGAACATGCTACGGATACAGAGGTGGCAAAGCCATTAGTTGAGAAATCCACCTTCATATACACCTATGGCGTCTATTCCTGGACGACAAAGAGTTGCATAACTGGTCCCGATGTATGTGTGTGAACTCTCAGAGGGGTAACACGTGAGACTCTCACTCTGCTGGATCAAGGCACAATCAGCAACATCCTCGCTCACAAGCTTGTGTGTGGGGATCTTCATCGACATCGTCACCAACATTTCTTCTCTTTCTACGGTGTCTGATACACGATGTCGAGAAGTAGATCTGAGAGTTATTATTCACTGTTATCTTCATAGATTGATCTTGTCGGTTGCATAGCATGCATGTCAATTTTTTTAAATTCCCGTAGACGCTACCCAGTAGATCGGTGGTGGTGGGAAAGTCTGGAGCAACGGGCGGCACTAGCCAGGAACGACGGGGCCTCGGCCTAGATCTAGGCCCATCTAGGTACATTGGGCCCTGATATTCTAGGTTTTAGGGGTTCTTCTTGGGAACCCATCCCCTGGCCATGTGTGTCGGGGTTGCTAGATCATGGCCACGGTCTAAATCCGGCGACTGCTTGGCAGGGATTGTGGCTTGAGGGTGGGCCTCCTCGTTACACCCCGTAGTCCGGGCTTTGATTTGTTGACCTCAACCTCTCCTATCCAATCCGTTAGTCTTTTTTTTTACACCCCGTAGTCCGGGCTTTGATTTGTTGACCTCAACCTCTCCTATCCAATCCGTTAGTTTTTTTTTTTTTTTGAAACAATCCAATCCGTTAGTCTTGGTGTCCCATGCGTGTAACTCATTGGGTGCGAGGCCTTGGACGCCAGGCGGCAGCCCTAGGAAGACGGATTGCACAGGCGTTTGGCGGCAAGCAACGTGGTGATGGTGTTGGTCCTTTCGTGGACTAGGTGGCTAGCGGGGAGCAGATGGCGAGGGATCTGCGCTAACGCTCCGAATTTACTGCTCCGAGCCTGCGACTTTACAGCTCCCAGGTCGCAGACTCGATGACAGGGGCAATCTAAGATACCAGGGCGGGTCGAAGGTTTTTCCAGGCGAAATCCCTTTTGGTCGGCAAACTAGTTTATGTGAAACCTTCCAGGCGAAATCCCTTTTGGTCGGCAAACTAGTTTATGTGAATTGTTAACGCACCCAGCCGAACATACTAGAGATACAGAGGTGGCAAAGCCATAGCTACAAAAACCAAACACAAAACACACAATGGCACACATCATTATCACCGAGACAGATCTCTCAAGCTGTGCTGTCGATGGCCATCGGCTGTGCATCCTGCTTCCCAGGGACCTTCTCCGCCTCTTCTAGCTTCCTCCATTTCGCGAACATGTTGCCGTAGAACTTGGCGTCCCTCTTGTTGTACTCTCTCAACTTGTCCTTCAACGCCTTGTACGCAGCCTTCACCTCCCTGTGACAAGAGAACCATGACGAAATTGTCACGATCTCCCCTAGCTAGCAGCTGACGGAATTTCGTAGCGTTCAGATAGTTCTTTTACCTGTTGTCTGGGTCGATTTCCAGTGCCTTCTTGATATCCAACTCTGCCAATTCGAGATCAACCAGCTGGGTGTATGCCTGCGCTCTTCTGTACAGAGCCTTGACATTTGTGCTCTCCAGTTCCAAAACCTGATCAGGGCCGCCGTAGTACATTGTCAGATTTGTGTAAATCCAACTCATTGAACAGAGTAACTGAGAGATTCAGCAGGTCATATCGCGCAAATGCCCTTACCTTTGAGCAGAGTTTCTCTGCTTCTTTGTACTCTTTCAGCTTGAGCTTGCAGGCGGCATCGTTCAGCCTGATGCTGACCTTCAGTGCCTTGGATTGCTTCTTCTCATCCTCACTGAAAGAGCTGTCATACTCAATGTACTTCGCAGCCTATCACAAAATGATCTATGTCAGGACTCAATTCCGTAATATTACGTTTTTGACGCGATGTCATACTTTCCCTTCATCAGTTCAATATAAAGCCTGACACTGTACCTTTTCATATCTCTTGGAAGCCTTGGCATACTTGCCCATCTTAAACCATACGTTCCCTTCCTCTTTCTTCTTCGCAGCAGCTTCGATCTTCTCGGTGTTGCTCTTCAAATCCCAAGATTCTTTCTCCTGAGATAAAGGAATACACATTTTTAATACCTGACCAAAGAGCAGCAGCAGAGATGGCAGGTAAACAACAAAGTAGATAGCCACCACGGTTACCTTGTCGAAGGAAACAAGCTCCACTTCATAGAAGACGGTGGAATTGGGAGGAACTACAGCAAGATCATGCTTCATTTCCGTGGAGCCGAACGCAAGTTCAGGCGGTATCCTTGCCAAGGCGACCTCTCCTTTCTTCATGGAGATCACCGTTTGGTCGAGGCCATCAATGACCTGCTCCTCGTCCGTCTTGAACTCAAACGGTTCGTCACCGTCATGTCCTTTCTTGGTGAACACAGTGCCGTCCTCCATCTTGCCGATCAGCCTCACTGAAATTCAGATTAAGGTGTACCACACGATTAGTACACTTCTCTGACATTGCAACGTTTCATGAGGTGGCTCAAGGATTTTAACATTGTGCCACACACACACACCTCTGACAACTGCCCCGTCGTTGGGACGCTCGTAGCCTTCGCCTTCCTTGAGCACCTTCTTCAAGATCTTCTTGTTGTCACCAATCAGTGTCACCGTTTTCCAGGACACCAGCTCAAGATCGATCTGCAAGTTAGCATGTGGGGGCACGGCGCCCTCGACTTCTGAAGCTGGTCTTCCTTGCTCGCCAAAGCCATCTGTTCGTCATCACACAATCGAGTACATATTATAATGACGCCAATGCTGAATTTGTACACTTTTGCCGAAATGTACGCAGGCCAGATTACAGATTGCAAGTTTCTATCTACTGTAGAAGAGAAAAGAAACTCACACTGTGGCTTGACAGTGAGGAGGACTTTCTCGCCCTTCTTCATGGTCTTCACAGCTTTCGAAAGTGCCGGGCAGAAGTAACCTGAAATTGTCAAGAGCAAAATATGCATCAGAGAACAGGCACTTGAGAGCCAAAAGAAACCCTGCATTGCAATTTCTCACAGGTTAAAGCGGTAGGGACTAACCATCCTTCACAGCGAACTCAGCACCATCGGACTTGGACACGACGGTTCCATCGTCAAGTCTCGCCTCGTACTTGACTGCGTGAACAAGACAAAGCAACAGACGAAACACATGTTAGCGTGTTACATCCACACGTATGTAGCAAGAGCAACTGAACATGAATGGTGTCGCGACATTTCATCGAATTAAACAGGTTCAATTACGGCCAGATAAGAGGGGAGTTCCGATTCTGGTTACAGTTGCAGTGAAATTCAGACTGAATTTGGGATATTATAGCCGTGCTAAAAAAAACAGAAATCGCAAAGATTCGAGTGAAAACTGAATGATGAACTCGATTTGACACGTACCGAGAACTTCGTCTAGATCCTTGGGGTTCTCCCATTTCTGGCCCTCGACCAGGACCTTCTTGAAGATGCCGCCGTCCTTGCAGATGTCCTTGACGCTGGCCCACGACAGGAGCTCGACGTCGAATTGGAGCGTGGCGTTCGGGGGGATCTTCGGCGGGGAGCCCGCCTCGCCGTAGGCGAGGTCCGGTGGGATGGTGAGAACGGCGTTCTCGCCCTTCTTCATGGTCTTGATGCCCTGGTCCCATCCCTTGATCACCTGGCCTTGGCCGAGCTTGAACTTGAACGGGGTTCCACGGTCGCGGCTGGAATCGAACTTGGTCCCGTCGAGGAGAGTGCCCGTGTAATGCACTGCATCATCGGAGATCCGGTTACTGTATCGGATCGATTAGTATTTGCGTTTCAGTGAGACGGAGATGAGTGATAATCGATACCTTCGACCTCGTCGCCGGTCTCGGGCCGTTCCCAGCCTTCGCCCGCCTTCAGGAGCTTCTTCTTCAGTCCCTGCTTCCCGATCTCCTTCTCCTCCCCGACCTTCATCGCCTCGTCCTCGTCCTCCTCTTCCATCTCGTTCATGGTCTCGTCCACCTCCTCCTCTTCCAGCCCCCTCATCGTCTCCTCCTCCACGCCGGCCATTGAATCGTGGACGCGAAAAGCTGACTAGGCTAAAATCAAATGCTCTGTAGATCAAAGATCGAACGATCGATGATTGCGCGGTCGCGGTGTGTGTCTTGGTGCGTTCTGGATGTTGTTTGCAGCCGGAGCAAGGCGGGGTTTGAATTGCTGCCATTTTATAGCGGAACAGAGCACGAGCATAGGGTGTTCTAGAGGGTTCCTGTGGGGGATGGATTGGGCGACGGGGGCGGGGGATTGAGAGATGCTTCCAGAGAGGGGCCGGTGGGAAGCAGCGGCGCGAGTGCTTCGGAAGGCAGTGGATCCTTCCAGAATCAAGAGACTCGGGCAGGGGACTATAGCTGCGCAATCGGGCCGGGCCAAATGGGCTGGCCCGAAGCACGACTTTTTTTTTTGCCACAGCATGGGGACGACACAACACGATTTAAATGAGCTGCGGCACGGCACGATCCCGTTAGTGCTCTGACCGCTCCTCGATTTGAGCCACGTAGGCCGGCACGGCACGGCATGATATAAATGGGCCGACACGCGGCCCGGCACGAGCACGACAGGTCACGATTAAATTAGAGGATGGAATATATTTTTATAGGGAAAAAATGCAATTTTTTAGACTAAATTAGGCCTCTAATGATTAAATATGGCTAAACATCTCTAAATTGACACAAATCACGCTTACCATGGGCTAAATATGCCCCTAATTACCCCTACTGAAGAAATTCCTGCACTCCCGCTCCCCCACTCCTCCTGGCCCCACAATTTCGGAAAAAAAATCTTTACCCGCTCCCCCCATTCCCTCCCACCCACAGAATTTTAAATTTTGATAAACCCCGCCCAGCATACTTGGGCCAATCGTGTCAAGCCGCATACGGGCCTAACGTGCCGATTTATGCCCGTTGGGCCATACACGGGCCATAGTGTCGTGCCCCCATGCGAAGAGAGGCCCGTGGGCTGGCCCGGCACGGCACGGATAAGCCGGGCCGTATACGGGCCGTGTCGGGCGGCCCGTTTGGCCAGCTATACAGAGGACGACCGAACTTTTCACAGGCCTAATCTCATGGTCCATTTTCTACCGTAGAACATCGTCACTGCTTTCACATCGTGGCCTTGGCTCGGCCCGCCTAGCTAGTTTTTTTGAACGAGGGTTTCTAGTTCGGAAATCACTATAAAAAACCTCCAAGTACTGCTCACACACTCTTATCGTCTCAAGTGTCACGTTCTTCTCCCCGCGCATCTCCGTGAGCAACAAAGAATAAAAATAGGGAGAAGATGAGGTAGGAAGGCGGAAAAGTGGTCGGAGGATGGCGACTCTCTCGCGCTCAACCTCTCCCCACCCTCCCCCACACACCCCACCTCCACCCCTGACTCCGGTCGGTTCGCGGCGAGCCAAGTCGATGCGAAGGGAAGGATCCTCCTACCCTCCTCTCAGGATGTCGCGGAGACCCACGAGGAGCAGACCCGCGGGATCAGACGGCGGGCGGACCTTGTCGGAGGACTTTCCGTTTGTCGAGGGGAATCTCCCCATGCGCGGTGGTGAGGGCATCGCCGTGCAGGCCTTGTCTGAAGGAGGGAACCACGAGGGGTGGGATCTCTAATATTTCGGGCCCACTCGTCGGTGAGTCGAGGTACAAGCGGAATGGATGTGCGACAGCTAGCATCATCCATTGTCGGGGGGTTACCCACGAGTAGGGGTAAGGCAGGTGCTAAAGGCAAGGTCAAAGGTGCTGTTTGACTGAGTAAGCTGGCTACCCGGTACTCGCTACCCGGTAGGCTGCTATCCGGTCGTACCCAGCAATGGCCAGAAGGAAGAATCAAGTAAATTATGTTCCTCCGAGTAGAGGAGTTGGTCCGAGTAGAGGGGTGAGTTCCTACTCGGACCAGAAGTCAATGGATTCGTTCTGACAAGGGATCCCGCGTATCCTGCGTCCGTACCGGCGTGCGGTTCAACTTACGGAGTGCGTGATTATCCGCGCTACGGCGTGGCTACAGTGCGGTAGGCGCCTGTCAAGTCCTGTCACTGACAGAGGGGACAGGACAGGGCTAGGGGACTACCCTATCTCACTGACAAGGGTGGACAGGTCCCATCTCCGAACGGCGCGACGACTTACGGTGCACGCGTCAGCGGGAAGCCGGAAGCGTGCTCTGTTCTGCAGTGGTCCTGTCCTATCAGCTGTACGTTTTAGTCTTATTCTATTCGGCTGGGCACCAGTATATAAGGTGCCCTGCCCCCTCCTATGCGAGGGTCGACACTCTGGATTGCTTCACTTCACACAGAGAGAACTTGAGAGAAGAGTGGCTACTCGGCTGAAGGCCTGATTTGTACTGTGGCTACTCGGTAAACACCCATATAAAGAGAGAGGCAGGAGTAGGGGTGTTACCTCCACACGAGGGCCCTGAACCTGGGTAAGATCTTGT
The DNA here is from genome assembly GCA_028641055.1 of Alopecurus myosuroides. Taxonomy (NCBI): domain Eukaryota; kingdom Viridiplantae; phylum Streptophyta; class Magnoliopsida; order Poales; family Poaceae; genus Alopecurus; species Alopecurus myosuroides. Next base: position 263,083,729 of record CM054059.1, on the reverse strand, counting down.
TGTTTGCAGTGCTTGAGACATTCCACACGCGGCTACTCGCCGTGTGATCCCTCCCCGAGCACCTCCAGCGTCCATCGGCCCCAACATTAGCCATCCCATGGCATCTGTCGTGATACCACCACGACAGTTGGCGCCCACCGTGGGGCAGACAGCGGCGCTGGCTGGAGTCCATGTTCGGACGTGACTCATTTCTGCTACTAGGGATCACGTGGTTTGTGGCCTTGTCCACAGATTCGGCTCTTTCGACTTCGTCACCGACACGCCGGAGATTTCGGCGGGAGGCCCATGCCGGCAGGCGGCTCGGTTCTCTCCTTCGGCTCGCACCTCGTCTACGTCGCCACCGCCGTCATCCGCGAATTCCCAGAGGAGGTGTTGGTCGCGGAAGATCCTCCTGCTGTGCTCGCTGCCCGCGGAAGGCCAACTGGCTGCTCTGCGGACAGCGTGGAGGTGATGGTGACCGGACCGGCTACCAATGCCGGGAAGGGCGCGGCTGCTGCCGCGGGAGTCATCGAGGAACCTGCTGGCCCGAGTGCTGGCCAGAGGGTCCACAAGCCCTACGAGAAGGACTCCAACATCCCTCTTTCCACTACACCGACGATACCGGCATCCGCCGTGCGGATGGGCATGCCGCCTCCCACCGAGCTCGAGCTCTTGACCATGAAGGTGCAGCTCGACCATCAGCGTCAAGCGCTGCTCGCTGAGTACCTGGAGCTGGAAAAGGTTAGGCTTGAGCTTAGCCTAGACCAGAACGAGTACAACAAGGCCCATGGCTTTACTCCTGTTGTTAGGAAGCCTAGCAAAATAGGTGCTACTCGTCGCAATTTGGGCGCCGAGATGGCGGTAGTTGGTGAGGCTCCTAGCCAGTCTGCCACGGTGAACACCGCTACCAGGCCCAGATACAACACCCCCGCCAAAACACTTAGAGCTGCAGAGGCTGTAGCTGCTGAGTTGCCAAACCTTGCCGGCGACCCACGCGCTAGGCAGCAGGAGAGGCTCAATGAGTTAGTGCTAGAAGCTGCTAGGCAGAATGAGGAGTTCCGGAAAGCCAATCCGGGTGCTGGTGCTTCTCAGATTGTGCACTCGCGTGTAGCGGGATCTCATGACCAGACGTCATCGCCGCTTCCCAACCGCGCGAGGGACCAGAGTGTGCACTCTGGGAAGAGTAGACAGATGCAGGTGTACGACCCGGCTCTCGCCGCAAAACAGCGCGCTGTGCCGCGAGAGTCCGGTCAGAAACACAACTCTGCAGGAGCAGGCTATCAAGCCCATAAAGCTCACAGCAAGGGGCAAGGCGGAGACAATGCGGGGCCTTCTCGGTGTCCTGCTGCTCAGCCTACTCGGCAGCGGACACAGCAGCCAGCAGCAGCACAACCGCGTGCGGCTGCGCCAGCAGCCAACCCTGTGGTGCAACCCGCTGTTGTGCAGGAGAACAGATATGATGATGGCTACTCGGCGATGGGGCTAGCTGGCTATGCTGACCCAAGGAATGTTGCTGATCGTCTGGGTGACCGCATGTTGGAGCCCAGTGATGCGAGGTACAAGCTGGACCGGATTAATCTATCCGCGCAACTCGAGAACAAGGGCCGCCTGGCCCAGAGTGTTTTGGCCCTCGTATCATGAACGAGCCGTCTGTGAACCACTTTCAGCTGGCCAGAGGAACCAAATGCTACAATGGCAGCACCAAGCCGGAGGATTGGTTGAGTGACTATGTCACAGCCTTGCACATTGCAGGCGGCAACCGGAGATGGGCTGTGCGGTATGTTCCGCAGATGCTAGAGGGTCCATCTCGGACTTGGCTCAACAACCTGCCCAAGGACAGTATCAATTGCTGGCTGGACTTCTCGGAGGCCTTCATCCGCAACTTCACCAGCACCTACAAGAGGCCGAATAGGCCGCAACAGTTGTCCGCTTGCAAGCAGCGGGAAGATGAGACCGACCGCGAGTATCTTACTCGGTGGAGCACCTTGAGGAACACCTGTGAAGGTGTGAATGAAGCCCAGGCCATTACTTGGTTTGCGCAGGGCTGCAGGCATGGCAGCATGTTGTGGCAGAAGCTGCAGCGCGAGATGCCGAGTACTCTTGCTGAGACCATCAAGATCGCGGACATGTATGCACTCGGCGACCCAACTCAGCCTCTGATGGATTCTCCTGAGCCGAGAAGGAACTACAACAGCAACAAGCGCAATGATTTCCGCAACAAGCGCAGAGGTGACCGGATTGATACCCGGTATGATCCTGAGGAAGTGAATGTTGTGACTACGGCTGCTGGGAGTAGCCAAAGGCAAAAAACTGCTGGAGCCCAGTACGGGCAAAACCAGAATCAGGGCCAAGGCATCAAGAAGCCGTACAGTGCTCCCCAGCAGGGTAGCGGCAACTCGGATCCGGCTCTAAACTTCGTCTTTGGGAGCATGAGGGATGGGCCTTGCAGCTTCCATACTCGGTATCCGGCCAGGCCAGCCAACCACACTACTCGGCAATGCAGCTGGTGGGAACAGATCAAGAATGAGGGCCTGCCCCCTCCTCCTCCTCTGCCAGCTGCGAATGCCAATGTGCAGCCTGCTCGGGCACCTGCTCCCAGGCCTGCAGTGTTCCCAAGAAGAGAGAACATGAACCAGGTGGCTTTAGGAGCCAACCGCTACTTCAACAATGACGGCTACCGCAACTACAACAACAACGACCGCAACCGCAACTTCTGCACCCGCAACAACAACAGGAACAACAACAACAACAACAACAACAACAACAACAACAACAACAACAACAACAACAACCAAGGTAACAACAACAACGACAACAATGGCGGTGGAGACCGCAACCAGTACCAGGAACACCACGAGAGCTACATGATCTTCACCTCCGAGCCCGCCGACAAGCAGTCTCTGCATAGGCGTGCGATGGAGGACAATGTTGTGATCCCTGCTGTGCCTCATTACCTGCACTGGTGCAACCAAGAGATCACGTGGTCCAGAGCTGATCATCCTAGGGTGATGCCCAACCCGGGTAGCTATGCTTTGGTGGTGGATCCCACCTTCTTGGGCACTCAGAAGAATGTGAGGTTCAGCAAGGTCCTGATCGACAACGGCAGCAACATCAACATTGTGTACAGAGACACACTTGAGAAGCTCGGGATGGCCGAGAACATGTTGCTACCCAGCAGGACCACTTTCCATGGCATTGTGCCGGAAGTGTCTTGCTCTCCAATCGTCCGCGTCTGGATAGACGTCCTATTCGGCACCAGGGAGAACTGCCGCACTGAGAGCTTGGCATTCAAGGTGGTTGATCATCAGAGCCCATACCATGCCCTTCTCGGCAGGCCTGCTCTCAGCAAGTTCATGGCTTCAACCCATGTTGCATACTTGAAGATGAAGATCCCTGGTCCCAATGGAGTGATCACTATCTCGGGTGATTACAAGAAGTCTATGGAGTGTGCCTCTGCTGGTTCCCAGATGGCGGAATCCATGGTCATTGCTGCCGAGAAGAAGAAGATGTATGAGGTGGTGGCTATGGCGCAAGCAGCGCAAGGTGGTGCGCCTGGCATGCCGAGTTCCTAGTACGGGACTGCGTTCCAGGCGTCCCAGGAGACAAAGAAGGTCCAGGTTGATCCTGAGTTCCCAGACCGTGTTGCCATCATTGGCGCCGGGTTGGGAGAGAAATAGGAAAGCGAGCTCATCCACTTCCTCCGTGAGAATCGGGATGTCTTTGCCTGGTCCAATGAGGATTTGCCGGGTGTCCCGAGGGAGTTGGTTGAGCACTCGGTACATGTTCGACATGATGCCAAGCCAGTGAAGCAGGCGATGCGCCGCTTTGGTGATGAGAGGAGGAAAGCTATCGGTGATCAGATCACCAAGTTGCTGATAAGAAAATTTATCATGGAGGTTTTGCATCCGGACTGGCTAGCCAACCCGGTTATGGTTGAGAAGAAGAAGGAGGACCCCAAGGCGGATACCGCATGGCGCATGTGCGTGGACTACACCGACATGAACAAGGCCTGCCCCAAGGATCCCTTTCCGCTACCCCGCATAGATCAGGTGATCGATTCCACTGCTGGTTGTGAGCTTTTGTCTTTCATAGATGCCTACTCTGGTTTTCATCAGATAGCTCTCAACCCTGCTGATCAAATAAAGACTGCCTTTATTACCCCGTACGGGGCTTATTGCTATCGTTTCATGTGCTTTGGGTTGCGGAATGCTGGGGCTACCTATCAGAGATGCATGCAGAAATGCTTGCATGATCAAATTGGCAAAAATGTGCAGGTGTACGTAGATGACATTGTCATCAAAACGAATAAAACACATACTCTTCTTAGCGACATTGAGGAAACATTTTCCAACTTGCACAAGTACAAGATGAAGTTGAATCCGACTAAATGCACCTTTGTCGTCCCGGCTAGCAAGCTACTCAGCTTCTTGGTGTCCAGTCGGGGCATTGAGGCCAATCCTTCAAAGATAAAAGCTATAGAGAGCATGTCTTTGCCGAGATCCCTGAAGGATGTGCAAAAGTTCACTGGTTGCTTGGCTTCTCTGAGCCGCTTTCTGGGCAGAATGGGCGAGAAGGCCTTGCCTCTGTATCAATTGATGAAGAAGAGCGACAAGTTTGTCTGGACACCGCAAGCTGATGTAGTGTTCAAGGAGTTGAAGGCCATGCTGGGTAGCGCTCCCATCTTGGCTAGTCCGCTACCCAAAGAGCCAATGCTGCTGTACATTGCTGCGACCAACCGAGTGGTCAATGTTGTGATTGTGGTGGAGAGAGAAGAAGAAGGCAAGACTGTGCAGCGGCCAGTATATTATCTCAGTGAGGTGCTGTCCAGCTCCAAGCAGAACTACCCGCATTACCAGAAGATGACTTACGGCGTGTACCTGGGCGCCAAGAATCTGAAGCACTATTTCCAAGAGCATCCCATCACTGTGGTGAGTTCTGCTCCCATCTCGGACATCATGGGCAACAAGGAGGCAAGTGGCAGAGTAGCCAAGTGGGTGATTGAGCTAGCCGCGTATGCTCCTGCGCATGCGAGAAGAGAAGCCATCAAGTCTCAGATCCTAGCAGATTTTCTGGTAGATTGGGCTGAGGTGCAGTATGAGCCTCCTTCTCCGGTAGCCAACTACTGGAAGATGCATTTTGATGGCTCCAAGGTGAAGGAAGGCCTGGGTGCTGGCGTGGTGCTCACGTCGTCCAAGAGAGATCAACTCAAATATGTGCTGCAGATCCACTTCAAGGCATCCAACAATGTAGCAGAGTACGAGGCCGTGGTACACGGCTTGAAGGTGGCCAAGGAGGTGGGCGTGCAGCGCACCATATGCTATGGCGACTCGGATCTGGTTGTGTAGAAAGTATCAGGCACTTGGGATGCTCTGGATGCCAACATGGCATCATATCGGTTTCTGGTGCAAACCATGACTGGTTTCTTTGAAGGGTGCAAGCACATACACCGAGCAGAGAATGAGGCAGCTGATGAGCTGTCCAAGTTGGGGTCTTCTCGACAGTACATCCCGGCTGGGGTTGCCTTGGAGCATTTGAGAAAGCCATCTATCAAGCCATCCCCCAACTCGAAATCCATATTCGTTCCTTCTCTGCCCGTCGAGGAAGCTGTTCCCATGGAGATTGACTGGGAGGTTGCAAAAGAGAACCCGGGGACTGCCGTCTCCATCCCGCGGACTGGCACCTGCAACCCGGGGACTGTCCCTTCTTACTCGGGGACTGCCCCTCCCAACTCGGGGACTGTCGCATTCATTGAGGGGGTCCTTGCCGAGTGCTCGGGGACTCGGGGACTCGTCCCCAACTCAGAAGAAAAAGAAGTGGTGGCTGATCCAATGGAACTGGACGAACCAGTGTTTCCCATCCGGGAGACACCGAGTTGGGCTCTGCCCATATTATCCTTTCTAAAGGATGGCACCTTGCCGAGTGATGAGGTTACCTCGAGGCAAATCTAGAGAAGATCCAAGGGCTATACAATCTTCAGAGATGTGCTGCATAGAAGAAGTCCCACTGGTGTGCTGCAGCGTTGTGTAGAGCCAGAGGAAGGAGAAGAAATTATGGTGGAGATACACCAAGGAGAATGCGGGCATCACGCCTCTTCTCGGGCTCTGGTCAACAAGGCTTTTCGGCATGGCTTCTTTTGGCTCACTGCCTTGAAGCAAGCTGAAGATATTGTGAGAAAGTGCAATGGCTGCCAAAGATTTGCAAGTAAGATTCATATGCCAGCTTCCGAGTTGAAGACCATTACCATTACTTGGCCATTTGCTGTCTGGTTCTTGGATATGGTGGGCCCTTTCAAGCCGGCTAGAGGCAACATGACTTACATCTTGGTCATGGTTGACAAGTTCACAAAGTGGATTGAGGTGAAGCCTATTCGGAAGTGTGATGGAGGCACTGCTGTGAGTTTTCTGAAGGATGTGATCCTGAGATATGGCTACCCGCACAGCATTATCACGGATAATGGCACAAACTATGCTGAGGGTGTGTTTGCGAGGTTCTGCAGAGATAAGCATATTCGGCTAGATGTTGCATCTGTTGCGCATCCCGCCTCCAATGGGCAAGTGGAAAGAGCAAATGGCATGGTGCTATCAGGCATAAAGCCAAGGCTGATTGAGCCGCTGCTGAAAACACCTGGGTGTTGGCTAGACGAGTTGCCAGCGGTGTTGTGGAGTCTAAGGACTACCCCTAACCGGTCAACCGGCTACACGCCATTCTTCCTGGTTTATGGAGCTGAGGCCGTGTTGCCGACTGACCTAGAGCATGGCTCGCCCCGTGTAACGCTCTACACGGAGGCAGAGGCTAGAGAAGCTCGAGAAAATTACGTTGACCTGCTAGAAGAAGCAAGAGAGCTAAGTCTGTCACGTTCAGCTGTTTACCAGCAAAACTTGAGGCGTTATCATAGCCGGAAAGTGAACCCAAGGGTTTTCCGAGAAGGAGACATGGTGCTTAGGCTCGTGCAGCGCACAGCCGGGATGCATAAGCTTTCCCCTCCGTGGGAAGGGCCTTTCATTGTGAGCAAGGCCTTGCACAATGATGCCTACTATCTAATCGACGCACAGCCACCCCAGAAGAACAGGCCGGATAGAGCTGGAGAGGAATCCAAGCGCCCTTGGAATGTAGCTCTACTCCGACGTTTTCACTCATGAGAAAAATGTGTATGTATCTTCTTATCCGAGTTAAACTCCTATTCGGCAATCTGAAATTGAACTCGGGGACTGTCCTCGCCCAAATTGTTCCTTGTGCTTACTCTGTTTTACTTTGTCTATTCGGTTAAACCACTTAGAATTTCAAAAGCATACAAAGTAGTGTGTTTAAACTCACCGGACACTCTGCGACTCTGCTGCTGTCCGCAACCCGGCTTCATGGCAAGCCAGAGAACAAGCCAAAGGGTCAATGAACACATGAAAAATTGCAAAGGAAAGGAAGCGTGTGGCAACCGAATAGAGTGTTTTTTACTGTTTTTTCTTTTCGGCTAAGTGGTGGGCAGCTTTACTATGATTTTTCTAAGTGGCTAAGTATTTGAAACTCCAACTTTGAAATCTTGTGACTCGACTACCAAAAAAGCAACAAGTTGCAGGTAAGAGCTGAGATAAAAAGGAAGAGTGGATAAAAAATGCAACTCGGGGACTTGCATATTAACGCAACCCGGCATTGAGCCAGAGTTGCTAAGAATTTCAACAAAGATAAAATTGAGTAGCAGCAAAAGACTTAATAGTTTGATACATTTGCACCCGGCATCCCGGGGATCTGATCAAAGTTTAAAGATATAAGTTTTCAGGCATCACTCCTTGGCAGCATCAGTTTTGTCTGCAGCATTGTCATCAGCGTCAGCCTTCTCGGCATCAACACCTGCCTTGGCACTGTCAGCATCCGCTTCAGTGTTGGCGTTGGCGGCTGGCTCTGAGGTTGCAGTGGCAACCGAGATGGGATCCGTGCCCGAGGTGGACGCAGCAGATTGGAAGCTAAGCATCGGGAAGACGCCAGTTGCGCCCAGCTCGGGAGCCGCCTGGTTGATCACCATCTCGGTGGTTGTAACATCCCAAGTATGAAAATATCCCTTAGAATGTTTGATTTCCTGTTTAATCAAAGCATTGCATCATGTCATCATGTTTATTTCATTGTTTGCCTTGTTTACTATTTGTTTTGCATCTGTTCTTAATTGTTTTCATAATGAAACTCAAACAATTTCAAATGCTTTATTTCATACTTGCTCTGTTACAACCTTTTAAATAAAAACCTCAAATAAAAACAACCAATTGTGGTCATATTATTCTATTTGATCAACTAATAAAATGGTGCTTTTTATTCCAATTAATTATTTTCCAAATTGGTTTCAAATTCAAAGCAAATCATCTACAACACCTAATTTGGAAATTGTAATAATACCAAACCATTCTAATGTTTTGATCCACTTAATAATAGGGGTCACCCTAATAAAAACCTTGTTTTCAATATTAATTCATTAATTAACAAATTACTCAAATTCAAACCAAAACATTCAAACAGAACCCAATTTGAAATTATAAAAAATAATCAAAACATTTTTGTGCTCTGTGATTCCAATTAAATTCTTTGATCACCCTATTCTTAAAAATATTGTTCAATAACCATTTAATAATAAAATTCAATCAAACACAATCCAAATTCAAACAGCACCAAAATTCAAATGTTTTGAATTCCAAAAAAGTTGGGTTTTGGTTGTAATTAACCTAATGTGCTCACCCTAATTTTCTAGGATTTTTCCTAACACTAAAACCCTCCAATCTATTCCCTTTTCTATTGCTACAAAAAAAAGAAAAACATAAAAGCAAAAAAAAAATAAAAGAAGCAAACGGGCGCGCGCGCAGCAGCTACCCAGCCCAACCCACCTAACCCTTTCCTAGCGCGGCCCAGCCCGCTAACCCGCGCGTACCGGTTCGTTTAGATCGCCTCCTTCGTTGCACGCCACGGCGGCAGTACGGCGCCTCCGACGGCCAGGAGCCACCCTAGGCCCCTATAAGACCCCTCGAGCAGCGCGCCGTCAACCCTAGAACCTAGCTCCTGTCTTCCCCTCTCTCACGCCGCCATTTTTCCCTCTCGGCCACCTCCTCACCTTTCTCTGTCAGCTCGCCGGAATCGCCACCTCTGAATCCCCGACCACCGCGACCACCATGTCACTCCTCCACCCCACCTAGCCTCGGGAACCAACTCACCACTACCTCCTCTTCCTTTTCGACACCGGAGCGAGCTCGGAGAAGCACGGGAGCCACGCCGCCATCTGCTACCTCGCCGCCGGCCGCTACCCCGAGCCTCTACACGACGACAACGGTGGTGAGCTCCACCGTTCCCCTCCTTACTCTCTGTCAGCTCCACCTCGCACACGTGCACGCTTCCAACACCTAGTCACAGCAGCACAAGCACATCGAGCATCAACGCGACGGTGATCGCCGCAGTGAGCCGCCGGGCAGCTGTCGGGTTCAGTCGTGTTTCGTCAGTTAACGATTCAGTTAAACGAGCAACACCATATTCTGTCTGCGCAGCTGTATCTGACAAGAAACGAAAAACACCGCAGCGGTATTAGTCAGTGCGGGGGAGGGCGAGGTCCAGGGTTCGAGTCCCTGGCTCCCCTGGGATAAAATCCCATCTTTTTTCCACCAAGTGCTGACAGGGAGGGCCCCCTGTCAGCCACCCAGTAGCCACGCAAGCGCACGGTCCCCTTGGGCCCCCCTGGCAGTGTCTGGGTAGGATTTCTGTGCGTATAAAAAGTTTTAAAACATTTCTGTATTCAAATCCAAGTCCTTTTTCTTAGCAGATTGGCCCCTGGTTTTAAAAACCTTATAACTATAGTTTTATAATTCCAAATTACAAAAATAAAATATGTGCACTGGTCTAAATTTAATTGTCTACCCATTGGTATCATTTGTTTCCTGTTTTGAAATTTCAAAATGCAATTCAAATTTGAATTCAAATAATTCAATTGCAATTTGATAAAATTCATAAGTAATTCATACTAATTCCAAATAATGCAAATAAAATATGTTTTCCATGCTATTTCAAATAACCTTTTCAAATATAATTTTTTTTTCATGGTTTGGATAATTTAAATTGCCTAAATAATTTAATCCTTGTTTAATTCATTTAAATTTGTAAAAATCATAACTTGCTCCAATTAAATTATTTTTTAAACATGCAAAATATGTTTTCAAACTCGAAAGGTATGAACTTTTCAAATGTGAGTTTGAATTTATGTTTTGAACAAATAAAATTCAAATAAAATTCACACTTGTTTTAAATTCATTTAAAACTTGTTTAATATTGTTTAAGTCATAATAAATTCATCCTAACTCCTATTTCAAAATTTGAAACATGTAATCCAACTAAAATTTTGTATTCTTTTCAAATATAAATTTTGTTAATTGTTTTGCACACTTTAACTTGATGAAAACAACAATTGTTTGTGTGACATGTTTAAGTAACCCAAAATTTCTAAACTTAATAAATAATTTCCAAACTTGTTAAATTCCTTTTCCACTTGCATCTATTGTTGTTATTATGTTGTTATCATCATGCCTGCATCATACTAACAACTCTCACATAATAATTAATTGTAAATCATTTGTTTCCACTTAATTCATGGACCCTTTTCCATATGCAACTCAAAATTGCATAGGGGTCCATTTAAATTGTGTTGCCATGTCACTTAGTTTATTTTGATGCATCTATTAAATTGACATGCATCATCCCATGATTGTGCACTCTGCCATGATATTGATTGTTTATATTTCTGTCTTGTTTGTTTGCTTCTTCTCGAATAGACGACGACGTTGAGACAGACGATCTTTACAGCACCCCTTCTGAGGATCTAGCTCAGTACCCGGCTGCTGAGTTTGCAGGCAAGTTATCACTCACATGAACCATTGTGTTCCTTTCAACATTGGTTACCGATACTTTCCGTTGTCTATTTCTGCTAGCCATAGTAGTAGTTGTTTCTGTTACGAACCTATCACATGAATCCCTTAACCCTGATATTGCCTCACCTCCACTCCTATGTAACACCTGGGGTGTTACCCTAATAGAGAGTGTTTGTTTTCTTTTGCTTGCATCATATGCATCACATGAGCATTGCATTATGTTTTTTCAAAACAAATCAAAATTCAAAAACAATTTAAACTTTCACCCCCTTGCTCAAAAATTTCCAATTTCAAACTTGCAAACTAAATCACTCATTTGTTTTCAACAGTTTGAAGTTGTTTTAAACAAATTGCCTGCTGAATAAAATTGTCCCTGTTATTAAAACTCTAATGGCTAATTCAAAAATTCAAATCCAACCACTCATTAACTTGTTGGTTTTAATCAAACAATTAATTCAATCAATTAATTAAATCACCTTCAATTTCAAATCAAATGCATCAAACAGAACCACTTTTGAACTTATAAACCTTAACAAGCCAATCAACTAATTTTTAATCAAGTTAATTCATAGGGGTCACCCTATTCAAAGTTTGCTTTTATTAAATGATCACTTAATTAAAAATACATCCAAATTTGAATTACAAACAAACATCAAGCAAATTTAAAGTGTTCTGAAAACAAAACTTGGCTACTGTTTTCTTTAAACTTAACTAGCTCAACTAAATTTTTATAACATTTTTTTACTAACCAAAATCTCATGTTTTGCTTCCATTTCCTTCTCTACAAAAAAAAAACAGAAAAACGAAGAAACGATAAAAAGATAAACGCACGCAGTGGCGCGCAGCAGCTAACTAAGCCCAGCCCACCTAAGCAACTAAACGCGCGCAGCGGCCCGGTACCCCTTCAGAAGACGCCCCCGTCGTCTTCAGCTGTACGGCCGAGCATCCATGGACGCCACGGCAGCACAGTATCAGCTCGACGGCGATCTGCCACCCCCTAGCCCCTATAAGGTCCCTTCCTAGACCCCCCTGGCGCCAACCCTAGCCTAGGGTTCCGCTTTCCCCTCGGATCCGCCGCCGTCCCTCTCTCTCTGCCACCGTTTTCCCTTCCTCCTCCCCTCTGCACTCACCGGAGCTCCCTCTGAATCCCCTCGTCGCCGCCACCCCACAGTCACCCATGAGACAAGCTGCGAGGTGGGGAAGAACCACCCCACCTCCCTCTTCCTCCTCAGCCTCGAGCGCCAGCCGGAGGAGCACCGTAGCGTCCGCGGCATCATCGTTTTCAGTACGGGCGCCGCCACGTTTCTCCGGTTTCCCGTCGCCACGGTTCCCCTCGACAGCGATCAAGCACTGCTACCTCCTCCCGGTACTACCCCCGCTCCATTCCCGCTACCTTTCCGGTTGTTTGCTCGCTGTGAACGATTGCTCATCGGTGTCCTTCGTCTGTTCCGCCATGGCCGCTGACCGGAGCTGCGGCCTCGCATGGCGCCGTCATGTCGAGGATGTCCAAGCTCCAAAGGACAGGTCCAGGAGCTGCGCCTCGACTCCTCTGCTTCCCGGCGCGACGACAGAGCTGGAATCGCTTCTGGTTCCCGCCAAGCTCGTCGTCCCCGTCGTCGTGAACCTACGGCAGAGCGATCGCCGTCGTCCAGTTCGTCACCGCAGGTCCCTCTCCGCTGACAATGCGCGGCCATCTCGAGGTGAGCCACATCTCCCATACCGCTCCTTTTCCTTCCCCTCCCTTGCTCTGGGTGCGATCCATCGGGCCGCACCCCGGTGAGCGCCGCCGCGTCGCTACCGTCCCTTCTGCATCTGCTAACTGACGACATGTTCAGTTCGTCAGCAAGAGCTCAAGGCTTGGCCTTTCGCCTGAAAATCAAACGCGCGCGTACACTGTCACGATACAACCGCACAGCGCACCGGTGCTGTTCCATCCGCGCGCTGCATCGCTCGCGGGATCGAGCCCCCGCGGCCGCATAAAAACCCCACCTTTTTATTCTGCTTCCACGCTGACAGACAGGGCCCATCAGTCATTCACTTCTATGGCCACGCAAGCACAGCAAGGTTTGGGCCCCCCCTGGCAGTGACTGGGTGTGTTCTCTGTGTGTATAAAACGATTTTGAACATTTCGGTAATCAAAAAACTAGCCCTCTCATTTAACAGATTAGTCCCTGGAAGTATTTTGGCAAGAAAATTAGTTTTATAACTCCAATGAATAAAAATAAAATATGCACACTAATCTAAATTTAATTGTCTACCTTTTGGTATCTTTTGTTTCCTGTTTTGAATTTTCAAAAGGCATTAAAAATTCAAATTTGAATAATTCAAATGCAAATTGCTAAATTCATTAACTAATTCATAATAAATCCAAATCATGCAAATAAAATATGTTTTCAATGCTATTTCAAATAACCCTTTCAAATATAATTTTTGTTTCATGGTTTGAATAATTTAAATTGCCTAAACAATTTAAATCTTGTTTAATTCAATTAAAATTGCTAAAATCATAACTTGCTCAACTTAATTTATTTTTAAACATGTAAAATATGTTTTCAAACCAGAAAAACATAACCTTTTCAAATATGAACTTGGGTTAATATTTTGAACAATTAAAATTCAATTAATATTCCTATTTGAATTAATTCCAATTTAAAACTTGTTTAATATTGTTTAATTCATAATTAAATTATCCTAATTCCAATTTCAATATTTGAAACATGTAATCCAACTAAAATTTGATGTTCTTTTCAAATACAAATTTTGTTAATTGTTTTGAACACTTTAACTTGATGAAAACAAAAATTGCTTGTGTGACATGTTTAAGTAACCAAACTTTCCACACTTAACCAATAATTTCCAAACTTGTTAAACCTTATTTCAATTGGTTCTATTGTTGTTATTTTGCTGTTTTCCTCATCCATGCATCATGCTAATCCACCTTCACCTGTTGATTAGTTGGAAAACAAATCATCTAACCATAATTCATGGGCTGTTCATATGCAACTCAAATTGCATATGGGTCCATTTAAATTTGTTTATCTTGTCAACTAGTTTATTCTGATGCATCTTTAACTTGTCATGCATCCATATCTTGATCATGCTGGATCTTTTGCCGTAGTAGTAATTGCTGCATCCGGTGTTTGTTCGAGGTTCATTTCTTCTTCCCGGATAGGACGTTGAGATGATGTGAGCAACGACAAGTTTTGCTACCTTGCGGGATCTCAGGCAAGTATACTCACTTGCTGCCATATGGCTGCCTTTCATCACTTGTTACCGATTCTTTCCGTTGTTCTTTTCTGCTAGCCTTAGTAGTAGTTGTTTCTGTTACGAACCCATCACATGAATCCCTTAACCTTGATATTGCCTCACCTCCATACCTATAACCATTGCTTGTTGCCCGTGTCTTACTAGCATGCTTAGGGTTGTTTTGCTCGAGTCTGTTACCCGTTACTTTCTGTTACTACTCTATTATGTTCTGGGGGCTCGAGGTTAATCAATCAATCCTGTTAATGCTAATGGTAATAATAATTTGATGATAAGGCACCGGCAGGAGGCCCCTTGTGGTTTTGAGGCCTGCTAGTGTCGACCCTAATAGGAAAAGGGTCTTGTCTACTGATCCATGATGAGCGCACTAACCGCATGTGGGAAGCGAGTATGGGCGCCCCCCTCAATTTGACTCGATTCGCATCTCGTCCAAATCGCCTCATTTAGTTCGGGTTTTCCATTTGCTGCATGCATGATCTTGCGAGCCCTTGGTACCCGGGTGGAACTTTCGTAGTCGGCATATAGGGGGACACGTTCTTAGAGTGCTATGAGGGTCCATTTTCTTTTGGGCTCGATTAGCCGTGCGCCCAAGGTGCTTTGGGCTTGATGCGAAGAAGAGTTGAGTTGTGTTGAGTGCCCCGCTTGGTGGAAGGGCCTTTCCATCTGGCGGGTTATTCATGCGTGTACGGCCAAATTGGTGCAACCCTGCAGGGATAAATCTTCTCGAGAAGCCGTGTTTTCCGCGGTTATGGATTACGTGGTGAAAGTACTGGCTAACAAGTACTCAGGACAACTTAAACATAATGATTAACAATCTTCCACCCAATGATTAACAACTTGACTAGTAATAGGCTTATTGACACAATAATCTGAACCATCATTAATCCAACTGTGTGAGTTATCCTCGGATTGCTTCTTTGGATAAAGGGGCGAGATCGAGGATGGGTTTGTTTGAAGTTATCTTTCAGTTGGTTACAACACTCGATCTTATCTCCTTTCTGGTAACCGGAAGTTGTAGTATCTATCTGTAGTTGGTTAGTGCAGCCCGCTGTCGCTTATTTGCAATAACCCCTTCCTTTCCGTTGATCCCAAAGTATTTGTATCTTGTGATGACTGGCTACGCCGGTATCTTGTGAGTATGGTTTATACACTTGCCAGTACTTAACCGTACTGACCCACGAATCCTTTTTCGTGGCTGCATATTCAACATTGCAGTCAACAGGTTTGAAGTCTGACGACGTTAGCTTGGGAATCCCTCCGGCTTGGCCTGGGCAGGGATTGGACGCTCTCGGTTATCTTCAGGACTCTTAGTCCAATTTGTATCTTGTCCGTAGACGGACGATATGTTGTTTCTTCCGCTATTATTTGGATCTTTGTATTGTATCAGTTGTATCCCTGGCTCGTCTGAGTCATCTTGTATCTATCTGTTTCTGTTGTAATTGTGGAATATTCGTGAACTATTGTAATGTTATCACAAGTGGCAACCTGGAATCGGTTATTATGTGGATTTTGGCGGGAATGCTGAAATCTGCATAGTGCCCGATCTCGGGGCGTCACAAATGGTATCAGAGCCTTGGTTCCCGATATTGTTTCGATACGAATGGTTATCGAAGCAACGGGTCCGCAAAGCCTGTAGGATACCCTCGCTAACGGTCGTTGTTCCTAGAATGTCAAAAACTATTTCCGCTAAACTATTTTGGAAAAACATCTCGATAGGATTCTTGTTTTCTCCTTATCCCTATTCTATTTCCCCTCCCATCCTATTTGTTTTGGAGTCTCCCCCTTGTCTATCTTTCAAAGTGTTAGGATCCTACGTGGGTGGACGTTTTCTGAGCCCTTAAACTAATAGGTTCGATCATCGGAAGGTTCCTGGTGGAAGAACATCCTCGTCAGCCCGAGCAAGAATCCCTTGTTAGTGGTGTCGAGAAGCCCTTGTTAGTGGTGTCGAGGAGATCAATTGGAAGCACGAAGAATCGATAGTCAAACTTCTTTCCCCTCCCGGGTTAGCAGGTGGATTGCAAGGGCGCAATCCCTTATTAGTGGTGTCGTCTGTAACACCTGGGGTGTTACCCTAATAGAGAGTGTTTGTTTTCTTTTGCTTGCATCATATGCATCACGTGAGCATTGCATTCTGTTTTTTCAAAACAAATCAAAATTCAAAAACAATTTAAACTTTCACCCCCTTGCTCAAAAATTTCCAATTTCAAACTTGCAAACTAAATCACTCAATTGTTTTCAACAGTTTGAAGTTGTTTTAAACAAATTGCCTGCTAAATAAAATTGTCCCTGTTATTAAAACTCTAATGGCTAATTCAAAAATTCAAATCCAATCACTCATTAACTTGTTGGTTTTAATCAAACAATTAATTCAATCAATTAATTAAATCACCTTCAATTTCAAATCAAATGCATCAAACAGAACCACTTTTGAACTTATAAACCTTAACAAGCCAATCAACTAATTTTTAATCAAGTTAATTCATAGGGGTCACCCTATTCAAAGTTTGCTTTTATTAAATGATCACTTAATTAAAAATACATCCAAATTTGAATTACAAACAAACATCAAGCAAATTTAAAGTTTTCTGAAAACAAAACTTGGCTACTGTTTTCTTTAAACTTAACTAGCTCAACTAAATTTTTATAACATTTTTTTACTAACCAAAATCTCATGTTTTGTTTCCATTTCCTTCTCTACAAAAAAAATAGAAAAACAAAGAAACGATAAAAAGATAAACGCGCGCAGCGGCGCGCAGCAGCTAACTAAGCCCAGCCCACCTAAGCAACTAAACGCGCGCAGCGGCCCGGTACCCCTTCAGAAGACGCCCCCATCGTCTTCAGCTGTACGGCCGAGCATCCATGGACGCCACGGCAGCACAGTATCAGCTCGACGGCGATCCGCCACCCCCTAGCCCCTATAAGGTCCCTTCCTAGACCCCCCTGGCGCCAACCCTAGCCTAGGGTTCCGCTTCCCCCTCGGATCCGCCGCCGTCCCTCTCTCTCTGCCACCGTTTTCCCTTCCTCCTCTCCTCTGCACTCACCGGAGCTCCCTCTGAATCCCCTCGTCGCCGCCACCCCACAGTCACCCATGAGACAAGCTGCGAGGTGGTGAAGAACCACCCCACCTCCCTCTTCCTCCTCAGCCTCGAGCGCCAGCCGGAGGAGCACCGTAGCGTCCGCGGCATCATCGTTTTCAGTACGGGCGCCGCCACGTTTCTCCGGTTTCCCGTCGCCACGGTTCCCCTCGACAGCGATCAAGCACTGCTACCTCCTCCCGGTACTACCCCCGCTCCATTCCCGCTACCTTTCCGGTTGTTTGCTCGCTGTGAACGATTGCTCATCGGTGTCCTCCGTCTGTTCCGCCATGGCCGCTGACCAGAGCTGCGGCCTCGCATGGCGCCGTCATGTCGAGGATCTCTGTCGTGGGATAATCACGGCAGACGTTACCGGGGGTAACTGATCTTGGGGCAAGACGACACAGGCGTTTGGGAGAGGGTTTAGCTCAGAGGAAAACATGGTGCAATTCGATCTGGTAGCCGGCAATCGAAGTCGTCGAGTCTCCGATCTTGATATAACAACTCAACTCTGGGATTACACTAGATGCTCGATATCAAGCGATATTGCTAGGGTTCCTAGATCTCTGTCTAAACTAGACCTGGGGGTCGGTTTATAAAGCACCCGTACCCCCTGGCTTATTCTCCAAGGCGCGTCCTGGATCCTACCCGGACACGGCGCACAAACCCTAACTTTCCTTTACAGTAACCCACAATCCGGGTTGCTCGGCCTACAAGCTTGGGCCTTCCACAAGTTTCCTTATCCTTAGCCGGATCCTGCGCACCGTCCTTTGGGCCGGGTTACTCCTTGGAGTTTGGCCTACCGGGTTATCATCCCCCCATCAGTAGTCCCCAGAATAGCCTGGGCTTCATGGATCCTTCCTTGAAGCGCTCGCTATTCCCTGCAAAGATATCAAACACACGAGTATGTGGAGGCCGGGTTAAAGCGCCTCAATAAATAGCTAGGCCTTACTCCATGGTGGCCATATAGTAACCCGGCTCTTCCCCAATTACCTAACTTACTTTCCCAGGTAAAACCCCAAAATGTCAAGATTTTACACTTGATAATTGACCTGATATCACAGGATGGATCTCTTTCTCCTTTTCGTTCAGATCCCCAGCTCATCATTTAAAGCGCATCTCGCCAAAACTCAAATAAATAGCCGTTTACTTCCGCAACTCCCAGCTCCCGCTCACTGAACCGGGCTTATCCACTCGCGCTATAAATAAGCTCCTTGGGGGTAACCCGAACCCTAACGGCTCATTTCCCCCCACTCCGCTTCCTTTCTCCCTCTGAGCTCATTCTCACTGAGCGCCACCACGGAAATCCCGCGCGCATCACCGGAGCCCATCAGCCGGAGGCTGCGCTCCGCCACAGCTCGCCCCGCGCCGCCGCCAAGATCCACCGGCAAATCTCCATCCGGCCCGTCAGGAACCGCGAAGGGACACCAGGCTTGCGCCATCTGCCTCCGCAAGGCTTCACTCAGATTTCCTCCGGTAAGCCTCTTGCACCCATTAATTTGCCCTTGCAATTTTTGATTTTACCTCAGATTAGATCCAAATCAGCCCGCCAAGGATTTCTCGGCCATGCCGAATTAGGCTACTAATAGTCTTTCTAGCTCGCCCAATAGATAAAATGCATACTCCAATCCACTCTCCTACTACCTGCAATTGTTATTTTCGCCACAAATCTGAAGATGGAATTTCCAATCTGGGTTCGAACTACTCGAAGTTTCCGCCTTTGCCTCAATCACCCGGCTGGACCTCCCCTTTCCAGTTCCTTTTATTCGCGCTAAGTGCCTATGCAGCCATCCATCGTCCTCAAAAGCTCCTTCAACGCTTAGATCCCCATAATTTTCGCCATAATACTTGATACCCGGATAATTTCGAACTTTACTCTGCGAGCTAACACCCGGATTACGCGCAATTTTCGTGTCTCAATATTACCCTACCGATACTCGTCCGGCTCACAGCTTCCGTGTCTTAGTCCTCTTATCCTTTTACCTTGTACTTTGCAGGTCAACCACATGGCTCCCAAAAAGCAGGGGAAAACTCCAACCAAAGCTAAAGCCACCAACTCCATATCCGCCAACTGGGCGCGGTCTACGGTCACCAAGGCCAAGTTGGAGGAGCTGGTGGAGCTGGGAGTTCTTCCTCCTCAAGAGGATATCCAGTGGAGGGTGCCGGGCAAGGAGACCCGGCCCACCCCGACAAAAGGCGAGGTAATTTGTTTCGTGGAACATGTGACCCGGGGCTTCCGCCCACCGGGTCACCCTTTTTTCCGTGATGTTCTAAGTCATTACGGCCTTCGCGTTTTTGACATCGGGCCTAATTCCGTATTAAACATCTCTCACTTCATCGTCCTTTCCGAATCATACTTGTGCACTTCGCCAAGTCTAGCTCTTTTCATTGAGCTTTTTCAGTGTAAACCGTGCCGCGAGAGCGGTGACGGGGCACTTCTCGCTTGCGGCGGGGTTTCCATCCAGCGCCGCAAGAATTCTTTGATGCCACCCCTCACCCTTAACTCCCATGTCAAGCA
Organism: Alopecurus myosuroides; assembly: GCA_028641055.1. Lineage (NCBI taxonomy): Eukaryota > Viridiplantae > Streptophyta > Magnoliopsida > Poales > Poaceae > Alopecurus > Alopecurus myosuroides. The sequence continues at coordinate 263,064,011 of CM054059.1, read as the reverse complement.
CTGGCAGCTCTCATACTTTTACTGCCAAGACACCTCCCCACCCAGCCAAAAGAAGCTGCCGGGTTACTCAGAGGGTCTTCTTGACATCTCCGAGAAATTTAGTGCCTTCGCCTCTGACTCGGACAGGGAAGCAATTCAACCTCTACTAGCCAAAATCAACACTCTCACGGCCCAAGGCCTCATCGGGTTCAACCTGGTGAAGGCTTGGGTTGACTTCCGGATTCAACCCAATTCCATCCGCACAAAGTTGATGTGCGAGTATTCGGGGCAATCTACAGACCCGCTCCGGTACTCCGACAACATCTTCGCAGCTGGCGACACTCACAAAACCATCAAGGGTTTTCTGACAGAAAAGCTCGAGGTAATCCGGAACATATCCGGATTGGAGCCCTTCACACTCGAGAACCCAGCCCCCAAGGTGCAAACCCGACTTTGATGCCTTTACCTTTGCTCTTTCCACTCGATACAATTGATAACCCTTGTACTGACACTTTTCAGGCTGATGATGATTTTTGGAAAATCAACACCTCTCCTAGCTCCGAGAGTCCAGAGGAGCAAGAAGAAGCCGTCAACTCGGACGAAGGTACTCTCCGGATTTTATTTGGTTCCTTTAAGCTCATCATAACCCCTTCATTTCCAACTATAACTTTGATGATATCCAGAACGAGAAGATGACGAGGAAGAGAACTCCGACGGCAAAGTAGAATCCGCCAGCGACGAGGAGGAACTGGAGCCGACAATCAAAGTCGGATCAAAAAGAAAAACTCAAGAGGCCACCTCCAAGGTTTCATATCTCCTCCTCGCATTTAATTCGTATTCCTTTAATGATATACATGAGCTACCTTGACGTTGTTCCACTGGCCATGCTTGAAGGAGTCGCCCATGACCAAGCGCAGGTCAACTCGAAATCACCCGGGTGATGATGCCCTTAACCCGGGTATTTCATCGACCCCGACTCGGCGGGCTGGTACTTACCCTATTTTTTCTCGGTCGAAACACTCTCCTTAAACCATTCCCACATGACATCTGACTTGATAATTTTCAGCCTCTCCCGAGTCCAGCGACGGATTTCCTTTGGACTTTGCGGTGAATACCGGGTAAAATCCCCTTCCTGATGCTCCACCACATTTCATCACCCTTTCCTGACTGTGTATTTAGCTGCTCACTGACAACATCTATAGGGCCACGGTCGTTATCAGCGACCAAGAGGATATGGAGACCGAGGGCCCGGGTAAGGGGAGCCCGACTGATAAGACTACAGCCGCGTCTAGCGGCAAAAAACAAGCGTCGCCGACAAACCCGGACACACAAGAAGCCGAGTATCCGATTGCTTCCCATGCAAGCAAGAAGAACAAAGCCACAATCTTGGGTGCAGAAGAAGGAGCGTCGGATTCCGACATACAAATGACCCGGGTTCCGCCTCCCACTAAGAAGAAAGCTCCTTCTCGGAATTTCCAAGGCCCCGGGTCCTCTGATACGGGTAAAGACACTTTTGATCAATTGATGAACACTCTCCTCACTATGAAGACTTCAGAGAGCAAGATCTTGGAGCGCATGGCTGCAGAGCACCAGGTAAGGACACTTGGTATCTCATATTGCGTACCTAGTCCCCAAGTTCCGAGTATGACTTGCAAAAGTTATGCTTGGTACTTTACGCCATATTCAGCTTACCATAATATCCAACTGATACTTGCGTTCCTTGCTACTTACAGGCGCAGATAACTCGGTCTGATGAAACTTTACTTAAGACCGAACAACTTCTTCTTGCCGAGGTAAAACGAAGGGAAACCCTTGAGGATGACATGAAAACTTTGAAGAAGGATGTTTCCAAATACAAGAAGAAGTGCAATGCCGCTCAGACCGCCCTGAAGAAACTATCGGACCAAGTCGCCGATACTTATCAGATCTTGCTTAGTAAGTTTTTTTGCTGCCGATTGGCTTCATGTCTTTGCTTTATTATATCATACCCGGGATTACTGATACGTTCTTCCTTTTGTTACAACTGTAGGTGCCAACCTTGCGGCCCCAGAGGAGGATGCCATTGTCAAGGCTAGAACCCTAAAGACCGTGCTCCGGACTTTCTTTGCCGGCACAAAATTTATACTGGATGCCGTGAAATGGCCTACGGAAGTATATCCGGGTGAAGAAAATCTCATTCAAGCCTGCTCTACTGTGCCTGGCTGGATTGTAATCTGGAAACGCTCGTCATGCTGGATTGGTATGACCCGGGCCTTTACCCTGGCCAAGGCTTTCTTTCCGAAGCTTGACCCGGCAAAGGTAATATCCGGGTTTCCCGAATTCAAGGCGGATGGTTCCAAATTTACACCCAAAGATTTCAAGGCCATACAAGCCGCAGTGCGCCCCTCGGCTACCACTTTGGCCGATAGTTTGGATCTAAACACGATCATGAGTGCATACGACACTGATGGCAAAGTTGTTACAGAGGAAGCACCCCCGCCCTTTGATATCTTGGAGAAGTGGGTCTCTAACTCGGCCAGGAAGAGGGAGGCAACTGCGAAGAGAGAGGCCGAGTTAGGATCAGGGCCGTCTGCCTCTACACCAGCCGTCCCTCCACCTGTCCGCCCTGGTGCGGTGAGTCCGGGTAATGCTGCCAGGAAGGCTAAGCAGCAAGCCCAGGATCAAGACCCGGAAGACCGTACTCAGGAGGCCGAATAGGGCAGTACCATCATAATACCTTGGTCACGCGATGCTTTGTTTTCAAACTATTATGCTTTTGAGGGTGCGCCTGTGCACCCCTGATACTGATGTCGTAACTTGTAACGTACTTTTAGTCCATGATATACTTTGCGGCTTTCCCGGCCTTTCGATAATCGTGCTATTTGTCCATTCTTTGAACTTGTTCTCGATATCCGTTTCTCTTTTTGGCTCCCTTCGTAAGACTCGGTTTTCCGAGTGCCAGGGGCTTTGATAAGTGGACTTTTCTTTAAGTCCCCAAGACTCGGATGGTAGGGTCTTTCGAACTTCGATAGCCAAGTAGTTTGTTTCTGTTACGAAGTCCCCAGTCCCCATGACCCAAAGTCCGAGTCATGGGGGTGTGGTCTTTCTCAGAGAACAAATTGTTTTTAACCGACTCGAAAACCTAAAGCCATTCCGTGTAGGTACTGAAGTTATGCTTGATAGTTGTTGAGTTTCCGGCTATTAGCCTTGTACTCTGCATAAACTTGTGGTTTAGATGACCCTTTTGACTATCTTGTACTGTAAGCCGGCTTTCGCGTGGATACCATGTTGTTACATCTATACGAAAACAGGGTCAGGCAAGTCCCATTGGGCTTCATGGCTGATTGTAATCGTAAGCGAACGAATCATGCGACTTTAGTGCGAGTCACATCGAGCTTAAGTAAGAAAAGTCAAGAAAATTTGGCTCCTTTGTCCAGTTATAAGATTGCAGCCGTACTCGTTTGCGAATAATCGGCCCTTATAACTCATAGGCATCAAGGCCGGGTCTTTTGGGTTTGTGGCTAGGCTACTTGAGCAACCAGCCCCCGAGACCTATATACACTCAATGTTCTTAATGATACTGAAATATTGATGTCACATGGATACTACTTACTTGCAATTGGGCTGTAATGAAATAGGACTTGATAACCATCTTTTTATTGATGCGAGAAAGTTTGGATCAGCAGGCCGCCTCATTAAAAACCTTCCAGTCCCCTCAGGTACCCTGGGTAGGAAAAGAGCGCGTCTGAAACCTGCTGCCCGTTACATTGTTTAGTTCTTCATGGACACCGGTCCCGGACTGGCGTGACCGATGCACATTCTCCACATGTTGGATTTTTTCATGACGAGTACCGGGTTTACTAGCCAACCCGGGTGGGGTGTTTCCATGACGTGGCTGGTTGTGAGCGGCCGTGCAGCTTCTTCTTTTATGGCGGATTGCTTGGAGAAGTCATCCTCGATAAAAGTCACCATTTTAGCATCTTGTGCTACCTTGGATTTTGCTCTTTCGCCTTCAGTACTCGGCTTTTTTGATGTGGTTCTGTCCTCCGGGTCTGCTTGAGACCGGTAGTGCTTGAGTTCTTCTTTTCTACAGGCCTGCTCGGCCATTGCTGCGTCTCCCTCATCGCATTCGGCTGCTATGTCTCGATTTCCATGTATGGTAATGGTCTTCTTGGGACCCGGGATTTTTAGCTGTAGATACACGTAACACGGCCTAGCCATGAATTTGGCGTAAGCCGGCCTTCCAAATAACGCGTGATAAGGGCTGCGCAATTTGACTACCTCAAAGGTAAGCCACTCAACTCGATAGTTATCCTTTGACTCCCCAAAGGCTACTTCCAATGCGATTTTTCCCTCGGGGCACGCTGAATGACCCGGCACTATCCCATGAAAAACTGTTGAGCTTTTTTGTAGCTGAGACTCCTTGAGGCCCATGCGTAGGAAGGTTTCCCAATACAGTATATTGATACTGCTTCCATCATCCATCAAAACCTTTTTCAGCTCATACCCATTGACCTGTGGTGCGACTACTAATGCCAAGACTCCTGGGTGCTCCACTCTTTCTGGGTGATCCCTTCTGCTCCATGTTACCTCCTGTTCTGACCATCTCAAGTATCTCGGGACAGCTGACGAAACTGAGTTGACCGCTTGCTTCAGTATCTTTTTGTCCTTGTTAGAGCCTCCTGTGGTATGCACATGATATTGACCCAATTGTTTGGGGTTAGCCTGGAAACCTCCTGCCCCCCCTTGGTTATTACCTTGATTTCCAGCCACCGGGTTACCAGCTGGGGGTGGGCCGTTGCCCGGGTTTGCCCCTGGACCCGGTCCTCCTCCCCGTCCTGCACCTCGCATAGCTCTGTTCACTTCCTCATTTTTCCATGTTTGTAAGTCGGCGCACTGTTCTAGGGAGTGGTTAGCTGGCCTGCCGTTCCTGCTGTGCTTCGGGCATGCCATCCTGAATATGTCCCAATTGTTACCCGGCCTTGGCGGTCCTTGATAGTTTCCTCCATTGTGATTACCTCCGTTGAAATTTCCTTCTGCTCTGGGCCTCGAAGACCCGGCTTCTGTGTTGGCGACAAACTCGGAGCCTCCTTCAAACGGGCGCTTGTTCTGGCTATTTCCGTTATTACCCGGTGCTGATCCATTGCCGGTTCTTCCGTTATTACTTATGTTTGCTTTTACCTTCCTGTCGTCGACTTCCTCTTCTGTAGTATCTGTCGCGGCGTGTTTGTTGCACGCATCCATCAATTCTCCCATTGTAACTTCCGATGCATTTCGACTAGACTTCATGCGAGTTAACTTTTGCACTAAAGGTATATACTTGCATGTTTTTGCCATGGCCTGTAGTGCATCCTTGGGCTGAATATCCGTGGACGAGTGAAGTATCTCCATAACCCGGCGCACCCAACTGCGCACCGATTCTCCCTTCTTCTGGACGCATCGCTCTAGATCATCAATAGTGAACAATTTCCTGCAGGTCCCATGAAAGTACTTGACAAACGCGGTCTTCAATTCCTCCCAGGACTTGATCGATCCTTCCGGCAAATTGGTGAACCACAACTTTGCTGCTCCTTCTGACATCATCAAGCACATGAACTTGGCTTGGAGGTTCTCGGACGCGTTGCGAATCGACATTGCCATCTCATAACTGCTTAGCCATGTTTCTGGATCCATAGTTGGCTCATAATTCACTACTTTCCCTGGCTCTTTGAATTTTTCCGGGTAAGGTTCAGCTCTGATATTGTCCGAGAGACACTTGGGTCCCGCAAGAACGGTTGAGGCCGGTCTTGCTCTAGAAACGTGTGATACCGCGGGGGGCGCGGCTGGGCGCGATGCTGCGGGAAGTCCATGCGCTGCAGACCCGGCCGCGGCCCTCTGGGCTCTGGAACTGTCCACGACAGCCTGTGCTGCTGATGCTGCCTGAACGCGGGGAGGAGGCGGCATTTGCTGCTGCTCTTCCCTCCGCCGTGCTGAACTTGTTTGGATATTCCCTTGCTGTTGACTGACGTATGGCGTCCCGTGCATACCGCTTCTATGATCCGGATAATTGGCTTGCTGTGCCACCGCAGTGTGCAACAGATCGATGGCTTGCCGGGTCTTCTCTGCATGGGGCGACTCTCCCATAGGGATTTGATTTAACGCGAGTGTCGCCGCATACACATTGTCCATGGGGTTATAGTAGTGACCGGCTGGTGTGCGGAATCGTGATGGTGGTGGTGGTGGTAGATCGTCGTCGGTTGTGACTCTAGTCTGTGGTGGGGGTAACCCGGCCCGTTCATTTGCCGGATGTGTCCCTGCTGTCGCCGGTTGGGGTGCCGTTCCCTGGTTCGCCACTGGTATCGGCTGATCCTGAGGTGTGACAAATAAATTAGCCGGATTAATGACCCCGCCCGTTGCTGGTAACCTAGTTTGATGCCTTTGATGTACTCTAGACGTTTCCTCTCGGAGCCGAGTTTCCAACGCATCCAGCTCACGCTGCCGCGTGGCCATCCCTTGCCTTTCTGCCTCTACCTGCCTTCTTTGCTGTTCCAGCGCACGACGAGCCACATCCAGATCCCTGACACGTTCCGCTGCGTTTTCCGGAGTGATAACCGTTGCAGGGTCTAGAATCAGATTATTATCGAATAAGGCCGGGTGGCGCGGGTTCGAAGGACCCGCCCCTGGTGTCCGGTTTCCCAGGAATCCGAACGTATTTGCATGCAACTCCTCATCCGCTGCTCGGCTGGTTACTGATGCCGACTCTCCATCAACCCGGGCCAAAACCGGGTCTCCGTTAGCCGCGCCCTGCTGCTGGGCCACTGCCTGAGCCGCCCCGACTGATGCCGCGGTTGCGTTTCCTTGGTTGAGATTGGCCGTGGGAGCCGCATAGACTGCAACTCGGCGTACGATACCCGGTGTAAATTCATGCTGTTCTTCCTCTCCGTTCTCCTCCTTATACCGGTTTTCCAGCAGATCCAGGATAGACCCGGTATCATCTTCTCTTTCGACCCGGTCGCGCGGGGTCCATGCCGGCTCCTCCGGCTGTTCCCACTCCGCGATGGGTTCTTCTGCCGGATGTGTCGTTCCAATCGATTCTTCATCATCCGATCGGATAGAAGTGGCTTCTCCTGGCACAGAATCAGATCCAATATCGTCAGGGATCGAATTGGAAGTACATACCATACCAATGAAGACGCTGATCCGGCCGATTGTCACGACGGATCTGGATTCGAGGTGATCCGACTCTGGCCCCCAGCCGGAATCGTCCACCATCTTTTCTCCTTTGTGTTCGATGTAGATTTCGCCGACGACAAGATTCTCCATGCTCTTCCGAGATTCTCCCGTGATGTAAACACCTTTGGACGCAGGCCCCACGGTGGGCGCCAACTGTCGTGGGATAATCACGGCAGACGTTACCGGGGGTAACTGATCTTGGGGCAAGACGACACAGGTGTTTGGGAGAGGGTTTAGCTCAGAGGAAAACATGGTGCAATTCGATCTGGTAGCCGGCAATCGAAGTCGCCGAGTCTCCGATCTTGATATAACAACTCAACTCTGGGATTACACTAGATGCTCGATATCAAGCGATATTTCTAGGGTTCTTAGATCTCTGTCTAAACTAGACCTGGGGGTCGGTTTATAAAGCACCCGTACCCCCTGGCTTATTCTCCAAGGCGCATCCTGGATCCTACCCGGACACGGCTCACAAACCCTAACTTTCCTTTACAGTAACCCACAATCCGGGTTGCTGGGCCTACAAGCTTGGGCCTTCCACAGGTTTCCTTATCTTTAGCCGGATCCTGCGCACCGTCCTTTGGGCCGGGTTACTCCTTGGAGTTTGGCCTACCGGGTTATCATCCCCCCATCAATCTCCAAGCTCCAAAGGACAGGTCCAGGAGCTGCGCCTCGACCCCTCTGCTTCCCGGCGCGACGACAGAGCTGGAATCGCTTCTGGTTCCCGCCAAGCTCGTCGTCCCCGTCGTCGTGAACCTACGGCAGAGCGATCGCCGTCGTCCAGTTCGTCACCGCAGGTCCCTCTCCGCTGACAACGCGCGGCCATCTCGAGGTGAGCCACATCTCCCGTACCGCTCCTTTTCCTTCCCCTCCCTTGCTCTGGGTGCGAGCCATCGGGCCGCACCCCGGTGAGCGCCGCCGCGTCGCTACCGTCCCTTCTGCATCTGCTAACTGACGACATGTTCAGTTCGTCAGCAAGAGCTCAAGGCTTGGCCTTTCGCCTGAAAATCAAACGCGCGCGTACACTGTCACGATACAACCGCACAGCGCACCGGTGCTGTTCCATCCGCGCGCTGCATCGCTCGCGGGATCGATCCCCCGCGGCCGCATAAAAACCCCACCTTTTTATTCTGCTTCCACGCTGACAGACAGGGCCCATCAGTCATTCACTTCTGTGGCCACGCAAGCACAGCAAGGTTTGGGCCCCCCCGGCAGTGACTGGGTGTGTTCTCTGTGTGTATAAAACGATTTTGAACATTTCGGTAATCAAAAACTAGCCCTCTCATTTAACAGATTAGTCCCTGGAAGTATTTTGGCAATAAAATTAGTTTTATAACTCCAATAAATAAAAATAAAATATGCACACTAATCTAAATTTAATTGTCTACCTTTTGGTATCTTTTGTTTCCTGTTTTGAATTTTCAAAAGGCATTAAAAATTCAAATTTGAATAATTCAAATGCAAATTGCTAAATTCATTAACTAATTCATAATAAATCCAAATCATGCAAACAAAATATGTTTTCAATGCTATTTCAAATAACCCTTTCAAATATAATTTTTGTTTCATGGTTTGAATAATTTAAATTGCCTAAACAATTTAAATCTTGTTTAATTCAATTAAAATTGCTAAAATCATAACTTGCTCAACTTAATTTATTTTTAAACATGTAAAATATGTTTTCAAACCAGAAAAACATAACCTTTTCAAATATGAACTTGGGTTAATATTTTGAACAATTAAAATTCAATTAATATTCCTATTTGAATTAATTCCAATTTAAAACTTGTTTAATATTGTTTAATTCATAATTAAATTATCCTAATTCCAATTTCAATATTTGAAACATGTAATCCAACTAAAATTTGATGTTCTTTTCAAATACAAATTTTGTTAATTGTTTTGAACACTTTAACTTGATGAAAACAACAATTGCTTGTGTGACATGTTTAAGTAACCAAACTTTCCACACTTAACCAATAATTTCCAAACTTGTTAAACCTTATTTCAATTGGTTCTATTGTTGTTATTTTGCTGTTTTCCTCATCCATGCATCATGCTAATCCACCTTCACCTGTTGATTAGTTGGAAAACAAATCATCTAACCATAATTCATGGGCTGTTCATATGCAACTCAAATTGCATATGGGTCCATTTAAATTTGTTTATCTTGTCAACTAGTTTATTCTGATGCATCTTTAACTTGTCATGCATCCATATCTTGATCATGCTGGATCTTTTGCCGTAGTAGTAATTGCTGCATCCGGTGTTTGTTCGAGGTTCATTGCTTCTTCCCGGATAGGACGTTGAGATGATGTGAGCAACGACAAGTTCTGCTACCTTGCGGGATCTCAGGCAAGTATACTCACTTGCTGCCATATGGCTGCCTTTCATCACTTGTTACCGATTCTTTCCGTTGTTCTTTTCTGCTAGCCTTAGTAGTAGTTGTTTCTGTTACGAACCCATCACATGAATCCCTTAACCTTGATATCGCCTCACCTCCATACCTATAACCATTGCTTGTTGCCTGTGTCTTACTAGCATGCTTAGGGTTGTTTTGCTCGAGTCTGTTACCCGTTACTTTCTGTTACTACTCTATTATGTTCTGGGGGCTCGAGGTTAATCAATCAATCAATCCTGTTAATGCTAATGGTAATAATAATTTGATGATAAGGCACCGGCAGGAGGCCCCTTGTGGTTTTGAGGCCTGCTAGTGTCGACCCTAATAGGAAAAGGGTCTTGTCTACTAATCCATGATGAGCGCACTAACCGCATGTGGGAAGCGAGTATGGGCGCCCCCCTCAATTTGACTCGATTCGCATCTCGTCCAAATCGCCTCATTTAGTTCGGGTTTTCCATTTGCTGCATGCATGATCTTGCGAGCCCTTGGTACCCGGGTGGAACTTTCGTAGTCGGCATATAGGGGGACACGTTCTTAGAGTGCTATGAGGGTCCATTTTCTTCTGGGCTCGATTAGCCGTGCGCCCAAGGTGCTTTGGGCTTGATGCGAAGAAGAGTTGAGTTGTCTTGAGTGCCCCGCTTGGTGGAAGGGCCTTTCCATCTGGCGGGTTATTCATGCGTGTACGGCCAAATTGGTGCAACCCTGCAGGGATAAATCTTCTCGAGAAGCCGTGTTTTCCGCGGTTATGGATTACGTGGTGAAAGTACTGGCTAACAAGTACTCAGGACAACTTAAACATAATGATTAACAATCTTCCACCCAATGATTAACAACTTGACTAGTAATAGGCTTATTGACACAATAATCTGAACCATCATTAATCCAACTGTGTGAGTTATCCTCGGATTGCTTCTTTGGATAAAGGGGCGAGATCCAGGATGGGTTTGTTTGAAGTTATCTTTCAGTTGGTTACAACACTCGATCTTATCTCCTTTCTGGTAACCGGAAGTTGTAGTATCTATCTGTAGTTGGTTAGTGCAGCCCGCTGTCGCTTATTTGCAATAACCCCTTCCTTTCCGTTGATCCCAAAGTATTTGTATCTTGTGATGACTGGCTACGCCGGTATCTTGTGAGTATGGTTTATCCACTTGCCAGTACTTAACCGTACTGACCCACGAATCCTTTTTCGTGGCTGCATATTCAACATTGCAGTCAACAGGTTTGAAGTCTGACGACGTTAGCTTGGGAATCCCTCCGGCTTGGCCTGGGCAGGGATTGGACGCTCTCGGTTATCTTCAGGACTCTTAGTCCAATTTGTATCTTGTCCGTAGACGGACGATATGTTGTTTCTTCCGCTATTATTTGGATCTTTGTATTGTATCAGTTGTATCCCTGGCTCGTCTGAGTCATCTTGTATCTATCTGTTTCTGTTGTAATTGTGGAATATTCGTGAACTATTGTAATGTTATCACAAGTGGCAACCTGGAATCGGTTATTATGTGGATTTTGGCGGGAATGCTGAAATCTGCATAGTGCCCGATCTCGGGGCGTCACATCCTACACCCCATTGATTGAGCCAGTGTCTTACTAGCATGCTTAGGTTGTTTTGCTCGAGTCTGTTACCCGTTACTTTCTGTTACTACTTCATTATGTTCTGGGGGCTCGATGTTTAATCAATCAATCATGCTAATGTTATTACTTAATAATAATTTGATGATAAGGCACCGGCAGGAGGCCCTGTGTGGTTTTGAGGCCTGCTAGTGTCGACCCTAATAGGAAAATGGTCTTGTCTACTGATCCATGATGAACGCACTACCCGCATGTGGGAAGCGAGTATGGGCGCCCCCTCAATTTGATTCGATTCACATCTCGTCCAAATCGCCTCATTTAGTTCGTGTTTTCCATTTGCCGCATGCATGTTTTTGCGAGCCCAGCGCAGGGTGGAACTTTTGTAGTCGGCATATAGGGGGACACGTTCTTAGAGTGCTATGAGGGTCCATTTTCTTCTGGGCTCGATTAGCCGTGCGCCCAAGGTGCTTTGGGCTTGATGCGAAGAAGAGTTGAGTTGTGTTGAGTGCCCCGCTTGGTGGGAGGCATCCCATCTGGCGGGTTATTCATACGTGTACGGCCAAATTGGTGCAACCCTGCAGGGATAATCTTCTCGAGAAGCCGTGTTTTCCGCGGTTATGGTTAACTTGGTGAAAGTACTGGCTAACAAGTACTCAGGACAACTTAAACCTAATGATTCACAATCTCACACCCAATGATTAACAACTTGACTAGTAATAGGATTATTGACACCAAAAACTTGATTCATCTTTAATCCAATTGTGTGAGTTATCCTCGGATTGCTTCTTTGGATAAGGGGCGAGATCCAGGATGGGTTTGTTTGATGTTATCTTTCAGTTGGGTACAATACTCGATCTTATCTCCTTTCTGTTAGTCGGAAGTGGTAGAATCTCCGTAGTTGGTTAGCGCAGCCAGTTGCAGCATCTTTTATATCCCCTCCTTTCCGTTGAGCCCAAGGCATCTGTGCTTGGTGTTGACGGGCTACACTTTGGTGAACTGTGAGTCTTGCTTGCCAGTACGTCTATGTACTGACCCCTTTGGGGCTGTGGTTTCCGCAGACTACGCTTACGAGGATCCAGGTGACGGCTACTACGTGGAGTTTGACAAGGCTGCTGACGAGTAGTTAGTGGACCCGGGCAGGATCCGAGACATCGTGGATGGGCTCCGTCTTTATTTCAGTTTCCGGCTTCTTAAGCCTATTTGGATTTGTCTGTACTCAGACCCCTTTGAATGCTTCCGCTGAGATGTAATGATGTTATGTTGGGACATGTGTCCTCTGGATGATTGTATTTGCTATCTCTGCTCTAGTGAGAGCTATTTGCAACTTATTTCAATCTTTTGTGTCGTAGAGATATGTTGTGCTATCATTCTGTTACTAGCCGTTGACGTACCATGTGTGTATGGTATGAAGTACGTCAATGGTAGTGTCCTGATTTCTATGGGATAGTTTACGTCGACGCTGAACAGATAGGGGTTGGTTGTCACACATACGTGTGTTGGCCTACTCGTAAGAGGACGCGGGTGCCGGTAAGCCCCGTAATCCAATCTACTACTGTTCAACGGAACGTCGAGTATCCTTTAGAAGTCCGGGTGCGACAAATGGTATCAGAGCCTGTCTGCCTGTAGGATCCCTTTTACTGGTCGCAGTTGAGTCTAGAAACTATTTTGTAGCTATATAGGAAAAATGAAACGCGAGAGTAGGAATTCTGCCATTTTTCTTCTTTCCCCACCCACCCACCCTTTTTCTGGTAAGGAAGTGCAACGTTGTTTTCTCTTCTCACCTAAACTTTCAAGTTAGGATTTCACGTGTTTTGGGTTCTCCGTAGTACCTCAGGAGTTTTTGGTCTCGTGTTTCCCGATGTTGCTTCAATATCCTGTTCTTTTCAACATCCTTTTCGTCCGTTGAACCTTGTTGTTGCTTTCCACTTCAGTTCTCTACCGGCGTCTAATCAAAACCTCCCAAATCATCTGCAGATGGATCTCAGGTTCTACCCGCAGGTGGTTCGGATGACTCGTTGTGAGAGCACCGCCGGTTATCCGGAGATGCTGAGAGACATGGTCACTTATCTGGGGTTCCGTTGGGCACTAGAGTACTAGGTCTACGAGCAGCAGCGAGAGTTTGACCAGACCTACTACCAGGTTATCGTCTACATTCTGTGAGATGATGGCATGAGGGTTGTCCACCGCTACGAGGCAGTAGGTTCCACAGTGGATATGGCCGTGCAGCAGGCAACTTACGTGAGTCTCACCGTCCTCCGTGCTGACTACTGGGGATTTGACGATTCTATCTATCGCCACATCCCCCGTGGTTACATCACTTCAGCGGGAGCTCACTTCACCCTCTACGACAACCTGGATGTCTACGAGCATGATAACACCAGGCTGCACACCACCGCTCAGTTTGTGAGGCACAGTGACGCTGTTGCCACCACACTTTCTCAGGAGTTGGCCTCAGTCAGGGAGCAGCTCTATCTTGCTTTGACTCGTCTGGCTACGTACACCACAGACTTTGTTGGAGATGAGCGCTTTGCCCGTTTCCATCAGACAGTTGGACGTAGTTTACCAGATGCTGGAGGTTACGAGCCGATCAGAGGTCCACTCCTCAACCTCGGAGCTGGTTACACTGGGATTCCACGCTTTGGAGCACAGGGAGACGACGCTTTCTACTTCACCACACCGAGAGTCGCTCTCAGAGCAGTCCCGATCTACGTGGATCGTCGTTCTACCTACTTCCGTGGGATTCCTCCTCACCGTATCTCTCGTCGTACTACTCACCGCCGTCCTGCGTGATGAGCATGGGAGTATCGATGTATCCATTCCTAGCTATGTTTAGTTATCCTTTGTCTTTTGAACCATGTATTGGTGTGTTGGATATTCTGATGTATTTGAACATGTGATGATGTACCTGTTGGTTATCTATTCATGCGTCAGAATAATCTATCTTTCGGTTACCAAGTCTATCCTTTTTCTGTTGTTGTGCTAAAATGCATGTCTATTCAGGATGCCGCCAACAAGGAGCAACCCGCCTGAACCACCTCCGCTCACGGAGCTGTTGAATCAGATGACTCAGGTCGTGGCTCAGATGGCCCAGATCCAGGCTAACCAGCACAACAACCAGAATGCTCCGCGAGTCAGCATCAAGGAGTTTCTGAGTATGGGTCCGAGAGCTTTCGTGGCAACACGTGAGCCTCTGGATGCTGATGACTGGATCAGGGAGATGGCCATGGCTCTGGACATTGCTCACGTTGCTGAGGAGGATAAAGTCAAGTATGCCACCTACCTACTGAAGGGTCAGGCAGCTACCTGGTGGGAGAACTACCAGACCATGAGAGCTGGCTATCCTATCACCTGGGGATGTTTCAAGGATGCCTTCCTGAAGCACCACATCCCAGATGGTCTCATTGAAAGGATGCGTGAGGAGTTTTGCTCTCTCAAGCAGGGCAAGCTGGACGTCATTGGCTACCAGAACGAGTTCAATCGTCTCGCTCGATACGCTGGTGATGAGGTGTCCACTGAGACTAAGAAGATGGCAAGGTTCCGCCGAGGTTTTAACCCGGAACTGAAGTACGCTCTCACCAACATCAAGTGCAAGGACTTCGAGGAGCTTGTGAACACCGCGCTCAATGAGGAAAATGGGCGCAAGGCGTTCGAGGAGTCCCGAAAGCACTCGCGTGAGGGTGGTTCCTCCTCCAACATGACCACCCCTCCGCAGAAGCGCCGCATCTGGGTGCCAAATGCTGCTGTCACTCGGGCTCCATATGCCCAAGCTTCTCCAGGCTTTGCTCCCCGCCCACCCAACCCAGCTCAGATGCAGAGTCAGAGGGTTCCAATGGGGCAGCCAAGGCCAGGTCCTCCTCGTGTCGTCACTTGCTACAAGTGCAAGGATACTGGACACTATGCTGATAAGTGCACTCAGAGGCAGCTACCTCCACCTCCTCGCCCCAACACCAACCAGGCAATGGTTCGTGCTCCCCCGGCTAAAGCCTTCAACTCCAACAACATGCCTGTCGGGAGGACCGCGAGGGTGAATCATATCAAGGCCGACAAAGCTGAGGAAGCTGCTGACGTCGTTCTCGATATATTACCCGTGAACTCTTTTCCAGCTAAAGTGTTGTTTGATACCGGAGCATCGCATTCTTTTGTGTCAAAGATTTTTGCAAAAGCATACAACCTAGTTCTGGTTCCGCTAAGCAATCAAATGACTGTTCACTCTCCGGGACCGCAAATGTTGACTTCCAAGATAAGCATGGACAATCAAATCCTAATTGGAGGTCGCATATTCCTTGCTTCACTTATGTTGCTGGGAAATTCTGATATTGATGTCATTCTGGGTATGGATTGGTTGAAGACCCACAAAGCAAAAATTGACTGTGCTCAAAAGTCAATAACTCTCTCTCACCCTTCGGGCCAAATAGTCTATTCTCCATATGGACCAAGTTCTGTTCAGCTTTTCAACCTCGATGCTAAACCCCTTCCTGCAATTGAAAATGTTCCGGTGGTTTGTGAATTCCCTGACGTCTTTCCAGAAGAGTTGCCAGGGATGCCTCCGGACAGAGCAGCTGAGTTCGTGATCGAGCTTGAACCAGGTACTGCTCCAATCTCTAAGCATCCATACAAGATAGCTCCTCCTGAACTGAAATTGTTGAAGGAGCAAATCGATATGTACATGGAGAAAGGTTACATTCAGCCTAGTTCCTCCGCTTGGGGTTGCCCAACTCTGTTTGTTGCCAAGAAGGATCAAACAAAAAGACTCGTGGTTGACTATCGTCCTCTCAACGAGAAAACCATCAAGAACAAGTATCCAATTCCTCGTATCGATGATCTTTTTGATCAACTTGCTGGAGCCTCAATATTCTCAAAGTTGGACTTGAGGATGGGTTACCATCAAATAAAGATCAGAAAGGAAGATATTCCTAAGACAACTTTCACCACTCGTTACGGTCTATATGAATACACCGTCATGTCCTTTGGTCTCACCAATGCACCGGCAACGTTCTCAAGACTCATGAATTCTGTCTTCCATGAATACCTCGACAAGTTCGTTGTGGTATATCTCGATGAAATTGTAGTCTACTCAAAATCCGAGGAAGAGCATGGAGAACACCTTCGTCTCACTCTCATGAAACTTCGCGAGCATCGTCTGTATGCCAAATTCTCCAAATGTGAGTTCTGGATTCCAGAAGTTGCTTACCTTGGTCATATCATCTCTGCCAAAGGCATAGCCATTGATCCTGAAAAGGTTAAGGCAATTGTTGATTGGAAACCCCCTAAGACGGTGAAGCAAGTCAGAAGTTTTCTTGGCTTGGCTAGCTATTGCCGTCGTTTCGTCCAAAACTTTTCCAAGATTGCCAAACCTCTCACTGATCTCACAAAGAAGGACAAGAAGTTCGTTTGGACTCCACAATGTGATGAGAGTTTCAATCTCCTGAAGGCTAAACTCACTTCCACACCTGTTCTGGTCGGCCCAGATACTACCAAACCTTTCCAGATATTCTGCGATGCATCTCTCCAAGGTCTAGGAGCAGTTCTTATGCAAGAACGTCAAGTTGTGGCTTATGCTTCACGTCAGTTGAACCCACATGAGCAAAACTATCCCACACATGACCTAGAACTTGCAGCAGTTGTGTTTGCCCTCAAGAAATGGAGACAATACTTGTTGGGTAACAAAACTGAAATCTTTTCCGATCATAAGAGTCTGAAATACATCTTCACTCAACCAGATCTAAACCTCAGGCAAAGGAGATGGATTGAAAAGATTAAAGACTTTGATCTCACCATTTCTTACACTCCAGGCAAGGCTAATGTTATGGCCGATGCTCTCAGTCGCAAGTCATATTGCAATAATCTCATGATCATGGAAAGCCAACCTCCACTTCATGAAGAATTCCAGAAGCTGAACCTTGGTCTTGTTCCACAAGGTTATCTTGCTAGCTTGACAGCCACTCCAACTCTCGAGGACAAGATTCGTTCTGAACAACTTCGTGATACTGAAATCAAGAAGATTGTAGAGCACATCAAGGAAGGCAATGATAAATTCAAGTCTTTCTCAATTGATGACAAGGGAACTGTGTTCTTCGAAGGACGCATTGCAGTTCCTCAGATTCAAAGCCTCAAAGATATCATTCTCAAGGAGGCTCATGAAACTCCTCTCTCCATCCACCTTGGAAGTACAAAGATGTACCAGGATCTCAAGACTCTGTATTGGTGGCCTGGCATGAAACGTGAAATTGCTCAATACGTTTCTGAATGCGACGTTTGTCAAAGTGTTAAGGCAGTCCATCAGAAAACAACAGGCCTACTCCAACCTCTGAAAATTCCTGAGTGGAAGTGGGACATGATTGAAATGGACTTCGTTACTGGTTTTCCAAAGTCCAAGAAGGGCAACGATGCAATCTTCGTTGTCATTGATCGTCTCACTAAGGTAGCTCACTTCTTTGCTGTCAAAGAAACAATCTCAGCTAGCCAGTTAGCAGAAATCTACACAGCAAAGATTGTTCCTCTTCATGGTGTTCCATTGGAAATAAGCTCAGACCGTGGAAGCATATTCACTTCTCATTTCTGGAAGAGTTTCCAAGAAGCATTGGGCACCAAACTTCTGTTCAGCACAGCTTATCACCCTCAGTCTCAGGGGCAAGTCGAAAGAGTCAATCAGATTCTCGAGGATATGCTCAGAGCATGTGGTCTCTCCTTTGGCATGAAATGGGAGGATTGCCTTCCATATGCTGAATTCTCCTACAACAACAGCTACCAGGCAAGCCTAGGCATGGCACCATTTGAAGCACTCTATGGCCGCAGATGCAGGAGTCCTATCAATTGGTCTGGAGCTGGTGAACGTTCACTCTTAGGCCCTGACATTGTTAAGGAAGCCGAGGAGAAAGTTCGTATCATTCGTGACAATCTCAAGATTGCTCAGTCTCGTCAGAAAAGCTACTATGACAACAAGCACAGGGATATGATCTATGCACCTGGTG
This sequence comes from Alopecurus myosuroides, assembly GCA_028641055.1. Classification (NCBI taxonomy): domain Eukaryota; kingdom Viridiplantae; phylum Streptophyta; class Magnoliopsida; order Poales; family Poaceae; genus Alopecurus; species Alopecurus myosuroides. The sequence goes on along the minus strand of CM054059.1, from coordinate 263,045,900 downwards.
ACAAGGCATATCTCCGTGTAACTCCCCTCAGAGGCACTCATCGTTTTGGTGTGAAAGGAAAGCTTGCACCAAGATACATTGGTCCTTTCAACATTCTCTCAAGGCGGGAAGAAAATGCTTATCGTCTTGAACTTCCAGAAAAGCTATCCAAGGTGCACGATGTGTTCCACGTGTCACAGCTCAAGAAGTGTTTCAAAGATCCAGATCGTGCAGTTGATCATGATTCCATTGAACTGCAAGATGATCTATCTTATGAGGAGCACCCTATTCGTATTCTCGATGAGACCGAGCATAAGACTCGCAACAAGAGTACCAAGTTCTTGAAAGTGCAGTGGTCGCATCATTCCGATAAAGAGGCAACGTGGGAGACTGAAGAGGATCTTCGCAAGAAGTATCCGGACCTTTTCACTTCTCAGTAAGGAATCTCGGGGCGCGATTCCTTCAAGGGGGGGCGTTTTGTAACATCCCAAGTATGAAAATATCCCTTAGAATGTTTGATTTCCTGTTTAATCAAAGCATTGCATCATGTCATCATGTTTATTTCATTGTTTGCCTTGTTTACTATTTGTTTTGCATCTGTTCTTAATTGTTTTCATAATGAAACTCAAAAAAATTCAAATGCTTTATTTCATACTTGCTCTGTTACAACCTTTTAAATAAAAACCTCAAATAAAAACAACCAATTGTGGTCATATTATTCCATTTGATCAACTAATAAAATGGTGCTTTTTATTCCAATTAATTATTTTCCAAATTGGTTTCAAATTCAAAGCAAATCATCTACAACACCTAATTTGGAAATTGTAAGAATACCAAACCATTCTAATGTTTTGATCCACTTAATAATAGGGGTCACCCTAATAAAAACCTTGTTTTCAATATTAATTCATTAATTAACAAATTACTCAAATTCAAACCAAAACATTCAAACAGAACCCAATTTGAAATTATAAAAAATAATCAAAACATTTTTCTGCTCTGTGATTCCAATTAAATTCTTTGATCACCCTATTCTTAAAATATTGTTCAATAACCATTTAATAATAAAATTCAATCAAACACAATCCAAATTCAAACAGTACCAAAATTCAAATGTTTTGAATTCCAAAAAAGTTGGGTTTTGGTTGTAATTAACCTAATGTGCTCACCCTAATTTTCTAGGATTTTTCCTAACACTAAAACCCTCCAATCTATTCCCTTTTCTATTGCTACAAAAAAAAAAACAGAAAAGCAAAAAAAAATAAAAGAAGCAAACGGGCGCGCGCGCAGCAGCTACCCAGCCCAACCCACCTAACCCTCTCCTAGCGCGGCCCAGCCCGCTAACCCGCGCGTACCGGTTCGTTTAGATCGCCTCCATCGTCATCCTCCTGTACGGCGTGCATCGGAGCACGCCACGACGGCAGTACGGCGCCTCCGACGGCCAGGAGCCACCCTAGGCCCCTATAAGACCCCTCGAGCAGCGCGCCGTCAACCCTAGAACCTAGCTCCTGTCTTCCCCTCTCTCGCGCCGCCATTTTCCCCTCTCGGCCACCTCCTCACCTTTCTCTGTCAGCTCGCCGGAATCGCCACCTCTGAATCCCCGACCACCGCGACCACCATGTCACTCCTCCACCCCACCTAGCCTCGGGAACCAACTCACCACTACCTCCTCTTCCTTTTCGACACCGGAGCGAGCTCGGAGAAGCACGGGAGCCACGCCGCCATCTGCTACCTCGCCGCCGGCCGCTACCCCGAGCCTCTGCACGACGACAACGGTGGTGAGCTCCACCGTTCCCCTCCTTCCTCTCTGTCAGCTCCGCCTTGCACACGTGCACGCTTCCAACACCTAGTCACAGCAGCACAAGCACATCGAGCATCAACGCGACGGTGATCGCTGCAGTGAGCCGCCGGGCAGCTGTCGGGTTCAGTCGTGTTTCGTCAGTTAACGATTCAGTTAAACGAGCAACACCATATTCTGTCTGCGCAGCTGTATCTGACAAGAAACGAAAAACACCGCAGCGGTATTAGTCAGTGCGCGCGAGGGCGAGGTCCAGGGTTCGAGTCCCTGGCTCCCCTGGGATAAAATCCCATCTTTTTTCCACCAAGTGCTGACAGGGAGGGCCCCCTGTCAGCCACCCAGTAGCCATGCAAGCGCACGGTCCCCTTGGGCGCCCCTGGCAGTGTCTGGGTAGGATTTCTGTGCGTATAAAAAGTTTTAAAACATTTCTGTATTCAAATCCAAGTCCTTTTTCTTAGCAGATTGGCCCCTGGTTTTAAAAACCTTATAACTATAGTTTTATAATTCCAAATTACAAAAATAAAATATGTGCACTGGTCTAAATTTAATTGTCTACCCATTGGTATCATTTGTTTCCTGTTTTGAAATTTCAAAATGCAATTCAAATTTGAATTCAAATAATTCAATTGCAATTTGATAAAATTCATAAGTAATTCATACTAATTCCAAATAATGCAAATAAAATATGTTTTCCATGCTATTTCAAATAACCTTTTCAAATATAATTTTTTTTTCATGGTTTGGATAATTTAAATTGCCTAAATAATTTAATCCTTGTTTAATTCATTTAAATTTGTAAAAATCATAACTTGCTCCAATTAAATTATTTTTTAAACATGCAAAATATGTTTTCAAACTAGAAAGGTATGAACTTTTCAAATGTGAGTTTGAATTTATGTTTTGAACAAATAAAATTCAAATAAAATTCACACTTGTTTTAAATTCATTTAAAACTTGTTTAATATTGTTTAAGTCATAATAAATTCATCCTAACTCCTATTTCAAAATTTGAAACATGTAATCCAACTAAAATTTTGTATTCTTTTCAAATATAAATTTTGTTAATTGTTTTGAACACTTTAACTTGATGAAAACAACAATTGTTTGTGTGACATGTTTAAGTAACCCAAAATTTCTAAACTTAATAAATAATTTCCAAACTTGTTAAATTCCTTTTCCACTTGCATCTATTGTTGTTATTATGTTGTTATCATCATGCCTGCATCATACTAACAACTCTCACATAATAATTAATTGTAAATCATTTGTTTCCACTTAATTCATGGACCCTTTTCCATATGCAACTCAAAATTGCATAGGGGTCCATTTAAATTGTGTTGCCATGTCACTTAGTTTATTTTGATGCATCTATTAAATTGACATGCATCATCCCATGATTGTGCACTCTGCCATGATATTGATTGTTTATATTTCTGTCTTGTTTGTTTGCTTCTTCTCGAATAGACGACGACGTTGAGACAGACGATCTTTACAGCACCCCTTTTGAGGATCTAGCTCAGTACCCGGCTGCTGAGTTTGCAGGAAAGTTATCACTCACATGAACCATTGTGTTCCTTTCAACATTGGTTACGGATACTTTCCGTTGTCTATTTCTGCTAGCCATAGTAGTAGTTGTTTCTGTTACGAACCTATCACATGAATCCCTTAACCCTGATATTGCCTCACCTCCACTCCTACACCCCATTGATTGAGCCAGTGTCTTACTAGCATGCTTAGGTTGTTTTGCTCGAGTCTGTTACCCGTTACTTTCTGTTACTACTTCATTATGTTCTGGGGGCTCGATGTTTAATCAATCAATCATGCTAATGTTATTACTTAATAATAATTTGATGATAAGGCACCGGCAGGAGGCCCTGTGTGGTTTTGAGGCCTGCTAGTGTCGACCCTAATAGGAAAATGGTCTTGTCTACTGATCCATGATGAGCGCACTACCCGCATGTGGGAAGAGAGTATGGGCGCCCCCTCAATTTGATTCGATTCGCATCTCGTCCAAATCGCCTCATTTAGTTCGTGTTTTCCATTTGCCGCATGCATGTTTTTGCGAGCCCAGCGCAGGGTGGAACTTTTGTAGTCGGCATATAGGGGGACACGTTCTTAGAGTGCTATGAGGGTCCATTTTCTTCTGGACTTGATTAGCCGTGCGCCCAAGGTGCTTTGGGCTTGATGCGAAGAAGAGTTGAGTTGTGTTGAGTGCCCCGCTTGGTGGGAGGCATCCCATCTGGCGGGTTATTCATACGTGTACGGCCAAATTGGTGCAACCCTGCAGGGATAATCTTCTCGAGAAGCCGTGTTTTCCGCGGTTATGGTTAACTTGGTGAAAGTACTGGCTAACAAGTACCCAGGACAACTTAAACCTAATGATTCACAATCTCACACCCAATGATTAACAACTTGACTAGTAATAGGATTATTGACACCAAAAACTTGATTCATCTTTAATCCAATTGTGTGAGTTATCCTCGGATTGCTTCTTTGGATAAGGGGCGAGATCCAGGATGGGTTTGTTTGATGTTATCTTTCAGTTGGGTACAATACTCGATCTTATCTCCTTTCTGTTAGTCGGAAGTGGTAGAATCTCTGTAGTTGGTTAGCGCAGCCAGTTGCAGCATCTTTTATATCCCCTCCTTTCCGTTGAACCCAAGGCATCTGTGCTTGGTGTTGACGAGCTACACTTTGGTGAACTGTGAGTCTTGCTTGCCAGTACGTCTATGTACTGACCCCTTTGGGGCTGTGGTTTCCGCAGACTACGCTTACGAGGATCCAGGTGACGGCTACTACGTGGAGTTTGACGAGGCTGCTGACGAGTAGTTAGTGGACCCGGGCAGGATCCGAGACATCGTGGATGGGCTCCGTCTTTATTTCAGTTTCCGGCTTCTTAAGCCTATTTGGATTTGTCTGTACTCATACCCCTTTGAATGCTTCCGCTGAGATGTAATGATGTTATGTTGGGACATATGTCCTCTGGATGATTGTATTTGCTATCTCTGCTCTAGTGAGAGCTATTTGCAACTTATTTCAATCTTTTGTGTCGTAGAGATATGTTGTGCTATCATTATGTTACTAGCCGTTGACGTACCATGTGTGTATGGTATGAAGTACGTCAATGGTAGTGTCCTGATTTCTATGGGATAGTTTACGTCGACGCTGAACAGATAGGGGTTGGTTGTCACACATACGTGTGTTGGCCTACTCGTAAGAGGACGCGGGTGCCGGTAAGCCCCGTAATCCAATCTACTACTGTTCAACGGAACGGCGAGTATCCATTAGAAGTCCGGGTGCGACAGTGGTGATGGTGGCCTCCTTAGCGCTGGGTTGCGGCTTCTCGGCTTCATCGTCAACCTTGCCCTTCCCCTTCTCGGCGGATCCATTGGTGCCTTCTTCCTCAAACACGCTCAGGCCTTCCGACTCGGCGTCACCTTCATCATCGCCCCCTTCATCTTCGTCCTCGTCCTCAGGCTCGGTGTCGGGCTCAGGGAGGCCGTCGATGTAGTTGGCGGTGTCGGCGTAGGACACAATCTCGTAGGCCACCTTCTTCCGGCGCGCGACACAGTCGGGATTCTGGGTCCACTTGGAATCTTCGCGCATCTCGAGAATCCTGTCAAGGTTGAGGTTCTCGTACCAGCTTGTGACGAAATGGAGCAGCTCGTCAGCTCCTGCCCGAGCTGCAGAGCCGCGCCACTTCTTCAACTCGGCCTTCACGCCGTCCAGCTTCTCGGCAAGCGCGGTGAAGCTGTCTGGCGCAGATTGATCCGGCCAGAACAGATCATGAAGTTTATACGCGGTGGACACCATGGTGGTGCCCAAGCCCTTGAGTTGGCGGAGCTGGGTCTTGATGCTAAGAAGATTGTCATTGACACTGGACTTGGTGTCAATGGGCAGCCCGGATGCAGCTCGGAGTTCTTGTGCCTTAGCCAAAGCAGGCGTGCTAGCGGCGCGGAGATCAGGGAAGATATCTGAAAGAGAAACCAATAAGAGTTGGAAAGGGAGGCAGAGAAGAAATGAAACCAAGTAGAAAAGTGGCAGAGAAGAGAAACAGCCAGATGCAGAGAAGAGAAGACTTACGTTTGAGATCCACCAGCAGCGCATCCAACTTTATCTTCCAGTCCTCCTCATCAGCAATGTGCATGTCTTCAATATGGCGTGCATTGGACATTTGGAGGACGAGCTACGCGTTGTGATCCTTCAGCACCGAGATCTCCATCTCAAGCGCCTTCTCTTTGGCCTTGGCTGCTGTCTTGATCTCCTCCTTCTCGGCAGCTTGATCCAAGGCATCCTGGAGGGTAGTCTTAAGCTGGGCCTGCAACTGCTCGAACTCGGCGCGCTCTGCGTCGCGTTCCCCCTTGAGCTCTGCATCTCGGGTGGCCAGCTGCTGGTGCACCTCGGCAGGCATCAAGCAGTTGAGATGCTGCTCCCGAAATTTCTTGTATTCTTCTGCAAAGAGAACAACAGGGTTAGCAGAGTAACCAAGTAAAGGAAGACGCAATGGCAGAGTAGCTGGCAACTCACCTTCCAGTTGCTTGATTTTGCTTTCAGCAGAGGAAGAGAAGACGTGGCAGTGTTCATGCTGCTCCTCCAGTTCTTTGAATTTGCCTGCAGAGTAAACAGAGTTAGAGCAAAAAGCAAACGCGGGCGTAAACACAAAACGCACAAACCGAATAGCTGAAAGCTTACTCTCTATCTCAGAAAGTTGGAGAGCGCGGTCCAGTGCCGCCTGCTCCATCGCGGCATCATCTTTTCATTCGGCTTCAAGAGCCGCGATGCGGTCCTTGGCCATACGATGGTTCCAGAGCAGCCGGCGGAACACCTTGGTCCGCTCCAGAAGGCTATTCTGTGGAAGAGAAGAAAAGGAGTTAGAAAGTTTTGGAAGATTTGGCCCGAGAAGACGGCAACTCGGTTAAGCAACCGTCTACTCGGCCCGAATCTCGGGGACTGGGGAATGACTAAGAGGAAAAGAAAAGAAGAAGAAAAAAGAAACCGCAACTCGAAGAAAACAGGAAAAGCAAGAAAAACTTACAGCATAGGACTGCTCGACGTCCTCGGCGGCTTTGCGGAGGCAGAACAACTTCCCGGCCAATGTGCAGGTTGGGGAAGCGATAGTCATTGGCACAGCGCCGACATCAGCCTTGTTCCAGTCAATCCGGTAATGATCAAATGGACCCAGTGTGTAGCCATTCCATTGAGGGACGCCATGGGCGTCGCTCTCCCAAACCTTGTCCACGAAGGCTACCCGGTCCAGGACCGCGGTCAGGCCTTCTGACTGGATCTCGTCCTCGTCGGCCTCGTGCGAGTGGAACTCAAGGGCTGGTTTTGCTTCCTTGCCTTTGGACTTGACGTCCACAGCCTTGGCCTGGCCTCCCTTCAGAGCAGAAAGCTTCTTCTCGCCTTTGGACAACAAGATCTCATATTGCTTGGACGCCTCAAGCAGGTATTGCGGCCAGCTGGCATGGACGCGGACGGCATCTCCGCCACTCAACCCTTTGCTAGGGCCAGCAGATTTAGTAGCAACCATCTTGCTGCTAGAGGTGGGCCCGCCAATGGTTAGTTGTTTGCTCTTCGCGGCAGGCTTCCCGGCTGGCACAAGCGGTGGCTTGGGTGGTGGCATCAGATCTCCACCCTGTGCAGCCTTGCGCGCTGGATTCTTCCGGGTAGGCGCTGCTTCAGGCTTGTTGGTCTTCTTGGGGCTGGGCGCGAGATCAGTCCGAGAAGCGGACGTACGGAGGCACTTGACGTGAAGCAGAGGGAGGCTGTTGCTGAGAAGTGGTCTTGGAGGTACTCTGCTTAGGTGGAGGTGATGGGGGGATAGTAACCCGGTAGGCCCACTTCAAGATATAATCCGGCCCGAGGTGAGCTGAGCAATACCCGGATAGGGGTAAAGAGGTTACTAGAAGGCCCAAAGGCTTGTGAGATTCGCAGCCCGGCTTGTGGGTTGCGATAAGGAAAGTTAGGCTTTGTATGTGGAGTTCGAGTAGGACTCAAGATGTGCCTTGAAGGGCAAGTTAGGGGTGTACGGGTGCTTTATAACCGGCCCCTAGGTTTTAGTTTGCCAGAGATTCAAGTCATAGTTGTAACACCTGTTATCGAGTATCCAGCATAATTCATATTGAGATCCGGCGAGTTGTTTTCCGGTTCTTAGATTGCTTTCCGCCATGTCTTCTTCGAGCTAAACCCTCTCCCAAATACCTGTGTCGACTTGCCCCAAGATCAGTTACCCCCGGTAACATCTGCCGTGATTATCCCACGACAGTTGGCGCCCACCGTGGGGCCTGCGTCCAAAGGTGTTTACATCACGGGAGAAGCTCGGAAGAGCATGAAGAACCTGATCGTCGGAGAAATCTACGTCAACAGCAAAGGAGAGAAGATAGTAGACGATTCTGGCTGGGGGCCAGAGTCGGATCACCTCGAAACCGGATCCATCGTGACAGTCGGCAGCGTCAACGTCTTCGTCGGTGTGGTATGTACTTCCAGTTCGAATTGTGATAATATTGGATCTGATTCTGTGTCAGGAGAAGACATGTATGTCCGATCGGAAAAGGAAGAGTCGATTGGAACAACGGGTCAGATGGAGAGGGAAGATGATACCGAGTCTATACGGGATTTGTCGGAGGATCGATATGAAAGGGAAAACAGCGAGGAAGAACAGTACGAATCTACACCGGGCATCACGCGCCGGGTTGCAGTCTATGCGGCTCCCGCGACCAATCTCAATCAAGAAAACGCGGCCGCGGCGCCAGCCGGGGCGGCTCAGGCAGCGGCCCAGCAGCAAGGAGCAGTTGACCCGGTCTTGGTCCAGGTCGATGGAGAGTCGGCATCTGTCACCAGTCGCCCAGCAGACGAGGAGCGACACGCAAATATGTTCGGGTTCCAAGCAAACCGGACACCGGGGGCGGGCCCCTCAAACCCGCGTCACCCGGCTCTGTTTGATAATAATTTGATTTTGGACCCCACAGTCTTGGCCACAGTTATTACCCCAGAAAACGCGGCAGAGCGTGTAAGAGACCTGGACGTGGCTCGTCGTGCATTGGAGCAGCAAAGAAGGCAAGTGGAAGCAGAAAGGCAGGGGATGGTCGCGCGGCAGCGCGAATTGGATGACCGAGAGACCCGGCTCCGGGAGGAAACGACAAGGATGCACCAAAGGCACCGAACTATGCTGCCGGCAACAGGAGGGGTTATTAACCCGACTGCCCTGGTGTTCACGCCTCAAGATCAGCCGATTCCACCGACGAACCAAGGGACCATACCGCGACCTTCAACGGGAGCACATCCGGTAAACGCGCCAGCCGGGTTACCTTTGCCACAGACGGGGGCGACAGCCGGCAATACCATGCCGCCACCGCCATCACGATTCCGCACACCAGCAGGTCATTACAACAATCCCATGGACAACGTGTACGCAGCAACGCTCGCATTAAACCAGATTCCTGTGGGAGACTCGCCTCATGCGGAAGGAACCCGACGAGCAATCGATCTGCTACACACCGCGGTAGCACAGCAAGCCAATTATCCGGATCATAGAAGCGGAATGCATGGGACGCCGTACGCCAGTCAGCAACAGGGCAATGCCCAAGCAAGTGCGGCACGACGAAGGGAAGAGCAGCAGCAAATGCCGCCTCCACCGCGTATCCAGACAGTACCAGTAGTATCAGCAGCGCAGGCGGTGGTGGACAGTTCCAGAGCCAGAAGAGCCGGGGCCGGATCTGCTGGGCACGAATTGCCGGTGGCGCCGCACCTCGAGGCACCCCCAGCCGGGTCACGCGCCTCCCGAGTAAGACCACCCCCAACCACCCTGGCGGGACCCAAGTGCCTCTCGGACGATATCAGGGCAGAACCTTACCCGGAGAAGTTCAAAGAACCGGGGAAAGTAGTAAATTATGAGCCAACAATGGATCCAGAAACGTGGCTGAGCAGCTACGAGATGGCAATGTCAATTCGCAACGCATCCGAGAATCTCCAAGCCAAATTCATGTACTTAATGATGTCAGAAGGAGCAGCAAAGTTATGGTTCACCAATTTACCGGAAAAGTCGATCAAATCGTGGGAGGAGCTAAAGACCGCATTTATCAAGCACTTTCATGGGACATGCAGAAAGTTGTTTACTATTGATGATTTAGAAAGATGCGTTCAGAAGAAAGGAGAGTCAGCACGCAGCTGGGTACGCCGGGTTATGGAGATACTCCACTCGTCTACGGATATCCAGCCTAAAGACGCGCTACAAGCTATGGCAAAAACATGTAAGTATGTTCCTTTAGTGCAAAAGCTAACTCGCATGAAATCTAGTAGGAACGCAGCGGAGGTTACAATGGGAGAGTTAATGGATGCGTGCAACAAACACGCTGCAACGGATACCACAGAGGAGGAAGTTGATGACAAGAAAGCAAAAGCAAACGCAAGTAGCAGTGGGAAAACCGGCAATGGATCGGCGCCAAACAATAATGGAAGTAGCCAAAACAAACGCCCGTTTGAAGGGAATTCCGAGTTTGTAGCCAACACGGAGGCCGGGTCTTCAAGACCTAGATCCGAAGGAAATTTTAATACTGGAAATCACAATGGGGGGCACTACCAAGGACCTCCAAGACCAAGCAACAGTTGGGACATATTTAGGATGGCATGCCCGAAGCATAGCAGGAACGGCAAGCCGGCCAATCATTCATTGGAGCAATGCGCCGACTTACAAAGGTGGAAGAACGAGGAAGTGAACAGAGCCATGCGAGGTGCAGGCCGAGGAGGAGGCCCGGGCCTAGGTGGAAATTTGGGCAACGGACCGCCCCCAGCCGGCAACCCGCCAGCTGGAAATCAAGGTAACAATCAAGGGGGAGCGGGAGGTTTTCAAGCTAACCCCAAACAGCTGGGTCAATATCATGTGCACACTACGGGAGGCTCTAACAAGGATAAGAAGATACTGAAACAAGCAGTTAATTCGGTCTCTTCCGCTGTTCCAAGATATTTGAGGTGGTCAGAACAAGAGGTAACATGGAGTAGGAAGGATCACCCGGACAGAGTTGATCACCCGGGAGTCTTAGCTTTGGTAGTGGCACCACAGGTCAACGGCTACGAGCTGAAAAAAGTCTTGATGGATGGAGGAAGTAGTATCAATATCCTGTACTGGGAAACTTTTCTGCGTATGGGCTTAAAGGAATCGCAGCTGCAAAAGAGTACAACAGTTTTTCACGGGATAGTGCCGGGTCACTCAGCGTGCCCTGAAGGAAAGGTAGCACTGGAAGTAGCTTTTGGAGAGTCAAAGGACAACTACCGAGTCGAGTGGCTTACCTTCGAGGTAGTAAAGTTGCGCAGCCCTTATCATGCATTGTTTGGAAGGCCGGCCTATGCCAAGTTCATGGCGAGACCATGTTATGTGTACCTACAGCTGAAAATCCCGGGTCCCAAGAAGACCATTACAATACACGGAAACCGAGATATAGCAGCTGAGTGTGATGAGGGAGACGCGGCAATGGCCGAGCAAGCCTGTAGGAAGGAAGAGCTCAAACATTACCGTCCTCAGGTAGACCTAGAAGAGAGGACAATGTCAAAAAAGCCAACTTCTGAGGGGGACAAAGCAAAAGTTAGGGCAGAACAAAACCCTAAGATGGTAGGCTTCATCAGGAGCGGTACTTTCAAAACTCTCAGCAGGGAAGAAGAAGACGTACCACCATCCGCAGCTGATCACGTTTCAAGGGCGATATACCCGGATTGGCTAGCAAATCCGGTACTCATTACGAAAGGGCATAGCAAGTGGAGAATGTGCATCGGCCGTACCAACGCGAGGCCGACTCTCGAGAATAACTAAAGCAGTGTAATGGGCGGCAGGTTTCATACGCACTCTTTTCCTATCCAGGGTACCTAAGGGGACTGGAAGGTTTTTAATGAGGCGGCCTGCTGATTCAAAAAAAAGAAATTTTTATCAATAAAAGAAGATGGTCTCGAGTCGTATCATGGTCTTTGCTTCAGTTACAAGTAAGTAATGCTTGTTATTATCAATACGTCAATATCATCAAAATACGTCACGTGCATATAGGTCTTCGGGGATTGGTGTGCTTAAGTAAGTAACCACAAGCCCGGAGACCCGGCCTAGATGCCTATGAGTTATGAGGGCTGATTACTCGAAAAAACGGGTACGGCTGCAATCTTATAACCGGACAAAGGAGCCAAATTTCTTGATTATTCTTACTTAAGCTCGATGTGACTCGCGCTAAAGTGGCATGATCTGTTCACTTACGATTACAATCAAACTATGCAGCCCAATGGGACTTGCTTGACCCTGTTTTTCGTATAGATGTAACAGCATGGTATCCACGCGAAAGCCGGCTTACAGTACAAGATAATCAAAAGGGTCATCTAAACCACAAGTCCATGCAGAGTATAAGGCTCAAATAGCCGGAAACTCAACAAGTATTAAGCATGACTTCAGTATTTATGAGAATAGCTATCGGTTTCCAGCCTGGTAAAAAGCAGTTTGTCATCTGAGAAAGGCCACGCCCCCCTAGCTCGTACTTTGGGTCATGGGGACTGGGGACTTCGAGACAGAAACAAACTGCTTAACTACTACAGCTCGTAAACCTTAGTTTCCGAGCCTTGGGGACTTAAAGAAAAGCCCGTCTATCAAAACCTATGATACTCGGTTAGCCGAGTCTCAAAAGGGAATCAAAAGCAAGAATTCAAAGTATCGAGAATAAGCTTGCATTTAACACAAGGGTCGAGATTATCAAAAGCCGGGAGAGGCAAGGAGTTATCACAAGTTAAACAAGCGCAAAGTCATAACATCAGTATCAATGTTGCACAGGCGCATCGCTAAACATCATATCAGCCTCGAGAAACACAAGGCACTAGGCATCATCCTACTCGGCATCCCGGGGGTGATTCTCCGGGTCTTCGTCTTGGACTTGCTCCTTGGCTTTGCCAGCAGTTTTACTCGGACTCTTCACGTCGGGACGGACGGGCGGAGGAACGGATGGCGTTGAGGTAGACGGCTTTACGCCTAGTTCGGCCTCTCTCTTCGCAGCCTCTTCTTTCCTCCTGGCCAGGTCAGTCGACCACTTTTCCAGCATATCAAAAGGAGGGGGTGCCTCCACCAGAATAACCTTGCCCTCAGAGTCATATGAGCTCATAATTATGTTTAGATCCATTTTATCCGCCAAAGTTGTGGCCGAGTGACGTACCGACGATTGTATAGCTTTGAAGTCCTGGGGTTTAAACTTAGACCCGTCGGCCTTGAACTCTGGGAACCCGGATACTACCTTGGCCGGGTCAAGCTTAGGAAAATATGCCTTCGCCAGCGTCAAAGCCCGGGTCATCCCAATCCGGCAAGACGAACGCTTCAGTATTTCAATCCATCCAGGCGCTGTGGACAAGGCCTGCATGAGATTTTCTTCGCCCGGGTATACCTCCGAAGGCCACTTTATAGCATCCAGCAAAAGTTTCGTGCCAGCAAAAAATGTCCGGAGCACAGTCTTCAGAGTTTTAGCCTGAGTAACGGTGTTCTCCTCCGGAGCAGCAAGGTTAGCGCCTGCAATCGAAACACACAAAAGCATATCAGTAATATTGGTTATTACAGCGGCAAGATAGAGATACGCAAATTAATCGCAAATAGCAAACTTACTTAGCAAGATACGGTAAGTGTCCGTAAGCTGAGTCGACAGGTTATTCAGCGAGGACTGGGCAGCATTGTATTTGTTCTTGTACTTGGAGACATCTTTTTTCAAAGTCTTTATCTCCGCTTCAAGGGTTTCCCTGCGCTTTGTTTCCGCAAGCAAGAGCTGCTCAGTTTTAAGTAGTGTTTCATCCGACTGAGTTATCTCCGCCTACAAAGAATGAGTGCAACTGTAAGCCGGATATTGCGAGAATATTTCCTTCTAAGAAAATGATTACAGAAGATTATTATGCGAAGTACCGAGAATAATTACAGAAAATTATACCCGGAACTTGGGGACTGGATGTATAGTAAGAAGTGTCAAACAAGATTACCTGATGTGCTGCAGCCATACGCTCTAGGACATTTCCTTCCGAAGCTTTCATGGCGAGAAGAGCGCTCATTAGCTGGTTAAAATCAGCGTTATCCGAGTTAGATGACTCGGGTACCTGGAAAGTGGGAAAAGGAGCTTTTCTTGTAACAGGAGGTGGCACCCGGGTCATCCGAATGTCGGAGTTTGGTCCCCCTCCCGCGCTCGAAGCTGCTCCCTTCTCCTTCTCGCCTGCGTGCGAAGCGATTGGATACCCGGCGTCATGCCTAGCTGGCTCCGGTGGCGACACTTGCTCGTCGCCAGCCGTGGTGAAGGCATCATCAGCCGGCTCGTTCTCGACCCGGACCTTAGCCTCGGTGTCCTCCTGGTCGCTACTAATAACCGTGGCTCTGAAGAAGGTGCAAAGGCGCAATTAATCTTTGGTTATGAACAAAGGAGATGAAAGCTCGGTATAATATCAGGAAAAGGCGCTTACCCGGTGTTCACCGGGAAGTCCGAAGGGAAGCCGCTGCTAGATCCGGAAGATACTGAAAAATGCCAAGCAAGGTTTGAGATTATGTTGCGAAGGAATGTCCGGAAAGGGTTCTTATTTACGACATAAATACCAGAGTGTCGAGCCGGGGGCGATGAAGCGCCCGGGTTAAGGCCCTCGTTGCCTGGATGGTTCCGGGTTACTCGGCGCCTAGTCGCGGGTGGCTCCTTCATTTATGATCAAAAGGGGCGAAGGTGGGATTAGCCCCGAAATGACGTTATGGGAACAAAAATTAAAGTGCAAGGGAATGAAATAAAAACCTGGAGGGCGATCCTCTGGGATTTCCTTTTGGATCCAGCTTTGGTGGCCGGCTCTGGCTCGTCCTCCTCGCTGGCGGACCCTTCCCAGCCATCTGTCTCTTCTTCCTCGTCTTGGTCCTCTCGTTCTGAGAGGTATTGAAGATATAACATAAGGAAAAAGAGGAGACAGGATATAATGTGTGCAAGGGGGTTAAGTATGCACCTTCGTCCGAGTTAACGGCGTCATCTTCATCCTCCGCGTCTCCAGAATTGGGAGGGGTATCAACTGTCCAAAAGTCGTTATCGGCCTGAGGTAAAGATGCCAGGATGATGGTTAATATTGAGTCATGAAAAGCGGATAAAGGTAAGCTTGTTAAAATCCAAAATCAAGAGGTAGAAAGCTTACAGCGGGGGCGGGGTTCTCGAGTGTAAAAGGTTCCAACCCGGCTATGTTCCGGATTACCTCAAGCTTCTCTATTAAAAAACCCTTGATCGTCTTGTTCATGTCATTCGGGGCAAAGGTGCTGGTAGAGTATCGGATCGGGTCCGTGGTTTGACCCGAATATTCACACATCAGCTTCTCACGAATGGAGTTTGGCTGGATGCGGAAGTTAACCCAGGTCTTCACCAAGTTTAGCCCGATGAGGCCTCGGGCTGATAAGATGGAGATCTTAGCCAACGAAGGCAGGATCGCTTCCCTGTCCGAGTCAGATGCGAAGGCATTGAAAGATTCGGAAATGTCAAGCTGACCCTCCGAGTAACCCGGCAACTTCTTCTCGCCGGGTGGGGAGGTGTCCTGGCAGTAGAAATATGAGAGCTGCCAGTGCTTCACATGAGAATTGAGAGTGAGGGGAGGCATCAAGGAATTCTTGCGGCGCTGGATAGAAACCCCGCCGCAAGTAAGGAGTGCGCCGTCGCCGCTTTCGCGGCACGGCTTGCACTGAAAGAGTTCAACAAAGAGAGCCAGACTTGGCGGAGTGCACAAGTAAGACTCGGAAAGAACGATAAAGTGGGTGATGTTCAGAACGGAGTTTGGGCCTATATCGAAAATACGGAGGTTGTAGTGATCTAGGACGTCACGAAAGAAAGGGTGACCCGGGGGCCTGAAGCCTCGGGTCACATGCTCGACGAAACATATTACCTCATCCGTTGCTGGAGAAGGCCGGGTTTCGTTGCCTGGTACTCTCCAGTGGATAGATTCCTGGGGAGGAAGGATTCCAAGCTCGACCAACTCCTCCAGCTTGGCTTTGGTAACGGAAGATCTCCCCCAATTGGCTGAAATGGAGTTAGTGGATTTAGTTTTAGCCGGCTGTTTTCCCTGCCTCTTGGGTGCCATGGGGTTGACCTGTTAAAACATCAAAGGGAAGGAGGTGAGCGGCGAAAGCTCGGAAATTAATGAATAGTCAGTTGCCGGTAACTTAAAAATAATCCGGGTATTGCCTTGCCGGGTCAAGTGTGATCTGTCCGGGTATCGCATGTTGTTATGGAAGTTGTGAAGTTTTTACGTAAAGTAAGTGTCGGGGGAAGGTAGAAGGATACCCTTATGTCTATTATCAGCAAGCGAGCCGGAGAAGTGAGATTTTCCGGATGATAAGAGCAAGGGCGGAAATTTTTGGTGGCCCGAGCCCAGATGGGAAATCCAGTTTCTGTATCTAAGGCCAATCTAATGATACTTAGTGGTAGGGGAGTAAGATAAGCTGCGCGTCCTATCTATGGGAGTGGTTATGGCAAACACTAGTAAGTTAATTCGGCAGGTCCCGAGAAATTGCATGCGACTCGATTCAGATCTGGTCTAAGGAAAAGCTAAGGGATTGCAAGGTTGGAATGGAGGATATCAAGAGCTTACCGGAGGAGGTTGAAGTAGGGATTTACGGAGACAGATGGCGCAAGATTGATGCCCTTTGGCGATTCTCTGCCGGCGAATCGGGGGCTTGGCGGTGGATTTGGGAGCTGGAGTGGGTTGCGCGGAGGCGGAGCGCAAGCGACGGCGGATGGGCTCCGGCGATGTGCGTAGGGCTTCCGTGGTGGAACTCCGCGAACTCGAGCTTGAGGAGAAGAGAAGTGGGGGAAATGAGCCGTTAGGGTTGAGTTTGCTCCTTGGGGTCTATTTATAATAGCCCGGGTGGAAAATCCTAGCCTAACGGGCGAAACCCGGGATGTGCGGAGTAATGGTTGGCTATTTTGAAATTTGAAAGACGCGCCTTATGCATAGATCGATGTAATCCAGAGTAAAAGGAAGGGGAAATTTCTTTCCTAGTATCAGCGACAGTTATTGAGGAAGATGTGAAATCATCGAGTTTCCTATTAAGATTCAGGTCTAGAAGATTGAGGGAGAGCCTTTGAGGGGAAGCCGGGTTGCTACCTGATCCCCTTGGTGTTAATCCCAGCCGCTTGTCAGCATATTGTATCTTGATCTTTATGTGTTCTTGTATCCAATATTTCTGCAGGGAATAGCCAGCACTTCGAAGAGTAAATCTTGGAAGCCCAGGCTATTCTGGGGACTACTGATGGGGGGATAGTAACCCGGTAGGCCCACTTCAAGATATAATCCGGCCCGAGGTGAGCTGAGCAATACCCGGATAGGGGTAAAGAGGTTACTAGAAGGCCCAAAGGCTTGTGAGATTCGCAGCCCGGCTTGTGGGTTGCGATAAGAAAAGTTAGGCTTTGTATGTGGAGTTCGAGTAGGACTCAAGATGTGCCTTGAAGGGCAAGTTAGGGGTGTACGGGTGCTTTATAACCGGCCCCTAGGTTTTAGTTTGCCAGAGATTCAAGTCATAGTTGTAACACCTGTTATCGAGTATCCAGCATAATTCATATTGAGATCCGGCGAGTTGTTTTCCGGTTCTTAGATTGCTTTCCGCCATGTCTTCTTTCGAGCTAAACCCTCTCCCAAATACCTGTGTCGACTTGCCCCAAGATCAGTTACCCCCGGTAACATCTGCCGTGATTATCCCACGACAGGAGGGCTTGGCGCGGTCGGTAGAGTCGCCTGCTGGGTAGGCGGCACGGGGGGGCCGGCTACCCTGCGCAGCGTCTGGCTGCGCTTGGCTCTGGAGGACTGGCTCCACCACAGTCTTCTATACCCGCTGCTCGGCAGCGGGATCAGGCTGGAGGTCGGTACTTTCTTCTACCCGCGGCCTGGCCATGGGGTCATCTTGAGCTGCAGCTTGTTCGTCCTTCTGCTGCTCGGTGGCGTTGTCTTGCCGCTCCAGGGCGGCACTATCGTGTTGCTGGAGGTCTTCTTCATTGTGTTCCCCAGCTGCCGTAGCTGGGGGAGATGGCGGCGTCTCGTCATGAGCAGCATCCTGCTGCTGCTCGGTGGTATCATCAGCGTCATCACCAGCGCCTGTGTTCTCGGTGCCGGCGTCTTCTTCTAACTTGACGGGGGAGGACGCATGCGTCCCGTCCCGCTGAACTGGCTCATCCTCATCCTCGGAGAGCTCAACGAGCTTCTCGAGGTCCATAACAGCTTTTCTCTTGGAGCTGGTAGGAGCTGCTGCAGCGTCAGCGTCCAGAGGGGCGCTGGAAGAGGAAACGGTTCAGAAAAGGAGAAGGAGAAAAGCATAAAGAGAAACGGCAACAAAGTGGTACTCGGATGGAGTGACTTACCCTTTGGTGGTGGGAGGTTTCCTTCTGGCAGTGGTGGTCTTCTTCTTCTCTGTCTTCTTGGGCTTCTTGGCAGCAGGTTCTTGGGCACCACTGCCCGTCCACTTCCGAGTGGTGGGAGCTGCCACAGAGAGAGGCTGGACGTCGATGGGCTCCTCGTCCTCCTCGTTCAGCTCAGGATCCTCTGCAGGGTAGAAGAGAAAAAAGAATTGAGAAACAGAAAAGGAAGTCAGATTGCGCTACTCGCGGTCAGAGAGGTGAACTTGGTCACCTTCGTCATCCTCGGACCAGTCCCGGATAGACGCGTCAACTTGGTGCTTACCAGGCTGGTGGGCGTGAGGGATGCAGAGGGTGCCCTGGGTGTCGTAGGCGGTCTCGTCATCCTCTTCTCGGTCATCTGACCAATTGCCCTCGAAAACCTCGACATCTTCCTCTGCCTGGCGATCGATGTGCTGGAAAGGCAAACAGATGGCACAAGTAAGTTGAGTTCTAACCTAAGGAGTTCTACCCGGTATAGCATGCAAACACAAAACATATAAGGCTAAGGGGTTCTACTCGGCATAACATGCAAACACAAAGCATACAAGGCTAAGGGGTTCTACTCGGCATAGCATGCAAACACAAAGCATACAAGGCTAAGGAGTTCTACCCGGCATAGCATGCAAACACAAAGCATACAAGGCTAAGGGGTTCTATTCAGAATAGTGTGCAAACACAAAGCATATTCACCTAAGGTTTTCTACCCGACACGGCGTGCAAACACAAAGCACATAAAGCCAACAGGATGTTTGTGATGTTCTACTCGGTGCAGCATGCAAAGACTAAGCATACTAAGCTGAGAAGCCACCTACTCGGTATCAAAGTGCAGGAGCAAAGCATAGAAGACTAACCCGTTCGATTCGCTTGGAGCGGCTATACGGCACGAAGCCATACTGCCAGGTGTCGTAGAGCGTCATCTGCATGATGGATCTCGCCCAGATGGCCACATCGGCAGTGCTGAGCTCGAAGGTGGTGGTCCTTGTGCAGTCCCGACTTCCTCCCATATAGCACATCTTGTGGGAGCGACGCTGGAGTGGGAGCACTCGGCGTCAGATCCAGCAAGCGATGGGATCATCTCGGCGGAATCCCTCTTCCTGCAACTCGACGAGGCGCTGCTCGATCTGGACAACATCCTCGATGTTGTTCTTCGGATTGTAGCCCCAGTTCTGCTGGGTTGGCCTCGCGTTCTTCCACTTCGGGAGCCCTATCCGGTCTTGGATTGGCTTCCCTTCTTCGGTGGCGACATTCTTGACGTAGAGAAAGCTGCGCTGCCACTTGCGCACTGTCTCCAGTCCCTTGACGCGCGGGTGGTGGTCGGTTGTGCATTGCAGCATCATGGCGCACCCCGTCTGCATCATCGCGCGGGCGCTCTCCGTATGTCCTGGGTTGGGGATGCTTTGCTTCCGGAAGAAGAAGTAGCGTGCCCAACTGTGGATAGTTGGGTACACGCCGAGAAAAGCTTCGCGGACCACCGCGTGAATGGAGAGCATGACAATGGCGTTGGGGGGAAGGTGATGTGGCTGGAGTCCAAAGTTCCTGAGGAACTCGGAGAAGAAATCGGAGATTGGGAGGCCAAATCTGCGCTTGAAGTGCGCGAGGAAGACGACAAATTCGTCCTTCTCCCGCGTGGGGATGACCTCGCTGCCCGGCTGCCAGCACCTCACGCCGGGAGGGACGCGGCGGGTGTTGACTAGCCACTGGCAGTCCTCCGTCGTGACCTCCGAGCACTCCCATCCGGCGCGGGCGGCGGCATCGTCTTCTCCGCGAGCCATGGAGGCGGAAAGGTGTGTGGGAGATTGGAATGGAGATTTAATGGAGGAATTTCTCTCGGGATCTCTCGCGGCGCATGGAGCAGCGGCGCAGCAATGATTTGCGGTGGCGGTGTGCTCGACGACGACGGAGAGACGAGGGGGCGCGGGATTGGAGTGAGCAGGAAAGAGAAGAAGAAGGCGTCGAGGGGGTATTTATCTCTCCCCTCGAGTTGCCGTTACCAGCGGAATATTCACGGATTGATCGTGCACAGAGATCGTGCGGCGTGGGCTGTGCACCGGTTAGAAACGCACACAGCGCATATCGCGCGCGTAACGGGCTCAGTTAATCCCACGACGAGATTGTTGGCACTTGATTGCGGTTGAAGTGACTTAACAGGCCGGTGGGCCGGGGGTGCAGTTATTGGCGCGTGGCCTGCTGTACTCCAGGCACCGAGGCGTCGGGGGCACAGGGGGGGTGATACGTGCCCCGTAGCGACACGCAGAGGTGGATTCACACCGTTTGAGCGGGATTGTGTTTCGAGATTTCGCTAAGTCCTTTTACTCGGCATCACAGAGGAGAAATACTGCTATTCGGAGAAGCGGAGATACAAGCAAGAATGGAAGGGCCGTGTGAAAGGGCTACTCGGCTCATTTCAGTTATGAAGAGAAAGGTTGTTTTAAGCTGGCAGGGCCCAGTGAACGAGTTCGCAGGACTCTACCAGCTTCGGGGACTAATGTCGGGGGCTTACCCCCGAGTAGGGGTAAGGCAGGTGCTAAAGGCAAGGTCAAAGGTGCTGTTTGACTGAGTAAGCTGGCTACCCGGTACTCGCTACCCGGTAGGCTGCTATCCGGTCGTACCCACCAATGGCCAGAAGGAAGAATCAAGGAAATTTTGTTCCTCCGAGTAGAGGAGTTGGTCCGAGTAGAGTGAGTGAGTTCCTACTCGAACCAGAAGTCAATGGAGCCATTCTGACAAGGGATCCCGCGTATCCTGCGTCCGTACCGGCGTGCGGTTCAACTTACGGAGTGCGTGATTATCCGCACTACGGCGTGGCTACAGTGCGGTAGGCGCCTGTCAAGTCCTGTCACTGACAGAGGGGACAGGACAGGGCTAGGGGCCTACCCTATCTCACTGACAAGGGTGGACAGGTCCCATCTCCGAACGGCGAGACGACTTACGGTGCACGCGTCAGCGGGAAGCCGGAAGCATGCTTTGTTCTGCAGTTGTCCTGTCCTATCAGCTGTACCTTTTAGTCTTATTCTATTCGGCTGGGCACCAGTATATAAGGTGCCCTGCCCCCTCCTGTGCGAGGGTCGACACTCTGGATTGCTTCATTTCACACAGAGAGAACTTGAGAGAAGAGTGGCTACTCGGCTGAAGGCCTGATTTGTACTGTGGCTACTCGGTAAACACCCATATAAAGAGAGAGGCAGGAGTAGGGGTGTTACCTCCACACGAGGGCCCTGAACCTGGGTAAGATCTTGTTGTTTGCAGTGCTTGAGACATTCCACACGCGGCTACTCGCCGTGTGATCCCTCCCCGAGCACCTCCAGCGTCCATCGGCCCCAACATTAGCCATCCCATGGCATCTGCCGTGATACCACCACGACATCCATGGAGATGGAGCTCAACACGTCGGTCTCTGGGAGACGGGAGACCATTTTACGCCTTCGAGAGATTTTCTACATGGAGAAGCAACCGAGACCAGGGTGCGCGGATAGATGGCTCCGAACCCTCGTCCTCGATCTAGGGGTTTTGCCCCCAAATCCACAACCAACCTCGTTTGGATCGAGAAGAGTAAGTTCGATAGCAACTCCTTCACCGTCGACGACTACTTCCCTACCAAAGAGGGGCGGTTGCCAGTCCTGAAGAAACTTCTCCCCTGAAAAGTGGGTGAGAGAGGCGGGCATGGA
This sequence comes from Alopecurus myosuroides, assembly GCA_028641055.1. Classification (NCBI taxonomy): domain Eukaryota; kingdom Viridiplantae; phylum Streptophyta; class Magnoliopsida; order Poales; family Poaceae; genus Alopecurus; species Alopecurus myosuroides. Next base: position 263,024,070 of record CM054059.1, on the reverse strand, counting down.
GATGTACGCGGCGACCCTAATGGCAGGAGCTGTCCATGGTGATTGTGGGAGGTATGGAGCGGGGCATGGCCACACTTACGTGCAACATACTCGCTCCAACGACGCAGCGCCGCCGATGACATCAATTTCAGGTACTCCGCTTGTCGCCCCGATTCCGCAATCTTAGTCCGGGCCAGCTGTTTAGGGGAGTGCTCCCGCATAATCAGATGGGTGCAAACCAGATGACCCAAGGTATCCCTGGAGCTCAATCCTTTGTTTTCCCCCGCAACAGACCCAAGCTGCTGGCAGTCAGACTAGCAGTGTTGGGTCGCAGAAGAGTAAGGGAAAACCAAATCTAGGCAACATGAAGCATCTAGCCCCAAGATTGTACACGAGAAGCCTGCAGAAAAGCCTCACGGTAAAGGTACTGCTGAGGAGAAAGGCCCAACAATAGTGTTGTATGATCCAAAGTACAAGGATGTTATCTGCTATAATTGTGGTGAACCAGGGCAATTGGTTGGGCTTTGCCTCAAGCAAAAAATGATGCTTTATATGCAGTAAACCTGGTCACCATATGGACAACTTAATGGAGTGGTACAAGCCTATGCCAATGGCACAATACTGGGGGAGTGCCAATTCTAGGCTGGGTTTCTTCCACATTGATGTTGAAGGTACAGAAACTGCTAAGTGGTTGAATTTTGAGAATGTTGAAGTAGGGACAATCACAGAGGGAGAGACCAATGAACAAGAGCTTGAACAATTCCTAGGTGAAATGTGGAAAATGCAATGGTACTGGCAGATAAGGCAGTTAGCATCCAACAAATATCTTATCAGGCTCCCACCCTCAAAGAAAATTGGTGACCTGGTGGAGTATCCATCAATCAATCTCAAGAAGAAAAATATCAGTATTTGCTTTGCTAACTGGAATGGTGTAGAGCAACATTTTGCTGAGCTCCAAGAAGTATGGGTTAACATCAAAGGCATCCCAACAAAAATGGTGCACCTGGAAAACTATATATAGGGTTGCATCTACTCTAGGGGGTCTTGGTTAATGTGCACTGGCATACTATTTTTAGAAGCTTATACAAACTGGTGAGGATCAAAGTTGCTGTAAGAGATGGACTTAAAATCCCAAAAGATGAGTATTTGAAATTGAACAACAACTCTATCTGTTGTTCTTCACTGTTGATGAAGAGGTTGTAGAAGAGCGGTTAAGTAATGAAAATGGGCCTCATGATGATGAGCCAAGAGGTCATGATGGTGAAGGTGAAGGTGAAGTAGGAGACGACTTCAATGATCACATGGAGAAAGAGGTTCAAGGTGCTGGACGAATGGACACTGATGGCACAACGTCATTATCTACTCCTGCAGATCTCTCTGGTTCTAATAGACGTCGTGGCAGAATGGTCTCTAGAGGTGAGGTGTATGTTCCTATTACAGACAAAATCCTTGAGGTGGTGGCAGAATGGTCTCTGTAGGAAGAAGCACACAAATCTTCTGTTTCTTTCGAGCTCCTGTGAGCCGTTTGATCAAGGGTGTGTTTCTTTTAAGCGCTTGTGAGCCGTTGGATCAGCATTAGCACGACCACTTCGTGAGCCACATGACCCTATATATATATCCTACCTCTAGGACATGTTCGACACTCAGTGTGTGAGCCGTTGGAGTCTTCAGAACCAAAATTCAATGTTTAGAGTTTTCTTTTGAATTTTCAGAACATAGTTACATAAAAGGTTTAATACATTATTACACATCAGCAACACGTGTGCAAAAAATTGGCTCATTTAATACATATAATCACTTCTTTCCTAAAATGCCATGGAGTTCATGAACCTTCTTCGCATATATGTCCCTTGCTTAGGATCGCGTCGGCCGTAACCATGGACCATCTTCATCATTTAACAGGATGCTTGGGTCATTGTTCACATTGAAGGGTGGAATTTCACAAACTGATTATAATCTTCTCACATGTCTGTCTTGTCCTCCACCCCCATGATGTTTTATTTCCCTGAAAGAACTATGTCACACTTTGGCTCATCGCATGATGTATTTGTTTACTTATCTTTTCTATTTCTCGGTTTGGTAGACATGTCCTTCACATATAAAACCCAAGCCACATCTTTGGCTAGAACGAATGGTTCTTCTCTGTACCCAAGATTGTTGAGATCCACTGTTGTCATCCCATACAACTTGTCTACCTTTACCCCACCTGTAAGTTTGACCCATTGGCACTAAAACAAAGGGACTTTAAAAGAATGTCCATAGTCAAGTTCCCATATCTCCTCTATGTAACCATAATATGTATCCTTTTGCCCATTGTTGTTTGTTGAATCAAAGCGACACCACTATTTTGGTTGGTTCTCTTTTTATTTTGGGCGATCATGTAAAATGTATTCTCATTTATCTCGTACCCTTGGAAGTCAATATAGTCGAAGATGATTACCTAGCCAACAAGTACAACTCATCTTCAACATTCTTGTCATTCATTAGATACAATTGCAACCAATAGCCGAAAGTCGCCATGTGGATCCGTGAAACAAAGGAGTTAGTCTGCCCCTTGTTCTTGGAGCGTACAATATTCTAGTGTTCCTCGATGTACGGAGCCACCAAGATGGAATTTTGTAAAGTTGTGTAGTATGCTTGAGCGAAAGAATGCTCGTCCATACATATCATTGATTATTTTCGAGCGTGCATTTCCCCTCAGTCTCCCCTCATGCCGCGATTGAGGGAGACCAATTGACTTAAGGCCAGGAACAAAGTCAACACAAAACTCAATGATCTCTTCTGTTCCATAGCCCTTGGCTATGCTTCCTTCTGGCCTAGCACGATTATGAACATATTTCTTTAAGACTCCCATGAACCTCTCAAAGGGGAACATATTGAAGGAGTTATGCCCTAGAGGCAAATAAATAGGTGTATATCTATGACATAACTCATTATGTTTATAATAGTTTTATGTCATGCTATAACTATATTAATAGGAAACGTTAATACACGTATGATATGTAAACATCCAGAGGTTATTTGATAACCAAAGTTCCTAGTTAGCCTCTATCTTAAACTAGTCCACTGGGTTATTGATGATCGTAGGTTTCATGATCATGTGACATTTATGTCAGTATACAGTGGGGTCATTTCATTGGGTGAATGAGATGATGAACATACCCTTTTCATATAAGGAAGTATTGCAAGACGATCGTATTACGAAGTTCATAGTGGCAGTACTTAGAAACGTTGTACCCTAATCCTCAAGACCATGAGACTTCATTTAATTTATATCTTCGAGGTTGCTTTGAGTGCATCAAACGTCACACCATGACAGGATGATTATAAAGATGTACTTCGGTATTCCAAAGGGATATGTTGAGGCGTGTTGTCAACATCGGGATTCATTCGTCCATCTAATGGAGAGATACTTTGGGCCCACTCGGTGATACTTCATCCAATAGCCTGCAGGGTGTGACCTAGTCACAGGGATGAAGGATCACGAGAACAAGTTAAGAATCTTGTCGGTAACGAGATTGAACATGGCATAGGGATATCAATGATCAAATCTCGGACAAGACATGTATCTGAGAACGAAAGGAATAGGAGTCTATGTTATGGTTCAACGATGATTAATTCTATGGATGCACATGTGTCATTATGGATATCCAGATCCCGCTATTGATCATTGATCTGGGAGGTGTCCCGATCATCTCTGGAGTAGTCCGGAACCGATAGGGTAACACACTTAAGGGGGCGACGTAAGGGGTCGTTTATGAAATCATCAGAGGTAGGTAGACAAAGATCGAAATGCTTCTGAAGAGAGAAATAGTATTACCGGAATAGCTCCGGAAGAGAAAAGAGACACCGAAATTGTTTCAGAGAAAATTAAAGGGGATACCGAAAACGTTTCGGGGTGCCGAAGAAATTCGGGGAGATCGGGAATATGTTCCGAAGCATCGGAAATTAGTTTGATATTTAATTATATATAAATTAATTAATTATGAATCAATTGATTTATATATTAAATTCACATATATTTTGTTTGATTTGATATTAAAAAGAATTATTTAAGTTAACTATATTTATTTATTAATTAAATTTCATATTTAAAAAAAGGGGAGGCTCACGCATGGGAGCAAGGCTCCCATGGGCCTTCAAAGCCACGCACGACCATGGATGGTGCGGCCAATATTTGGATGCATCCTCCACCCCTCCCCTCTCTTTAGTCCCATATTGGGAGGCCAAAGGGAGGGGGTACACCTTTTGCCTTCTATATAAAAATAGGCACAATGCCTCCTTTTAACACATAATTTTTGGGCAAAATACAAATTGCACAAAATATCTTTCTCTCTCTCCTGCACTCCGAGGTCGCAAAGTTTGGGCTGCGCGCGGGAGATTTCTCTCTACTCCGGTACGCCATCGTGTCGGGGAACTCTAGTCCGGGAGATCTAATTTCCGCAACCATTGCTGGGTCAGAGGACGGGAACCGTTATCATACACCGCACGTGTGCGATACCAACGAGGCGCAACACTTGAGACGCTACACTTCATCGTTGCACCGAAAGACTGTTGGGAACTCGTCAAGTTCGTCACGACCTTGAGATCCGATATGATGTCTTCATCAGCAACGCCTGTGCGTGGGTGTAATCCCCGCGTATCGATCTACAAGGGTATGTCACCGGAACCTCACTTTAACCGTTACCGCATTACTAATAGATAAATCCTGGCTAAGTTTTGGTGTTTGTTCATAGTAATTTTTTTTGAAATTCTGCTGCGAAACCATTCAGTGGTATCAGAGCCAGGTTATGCGTAGGTCTGTTGGTACGGTTAGAACACATGTTGATTTTTTGGGAATCGATCTTGCAGTTGTTTCCTCCTCATGTGTACTTGATTATGCCATTGGCATTGTTTGATGATAGCGGCCCTCAGCCAACTTTACACGTACTCTTACGCGAGACCGGTGTTGCGACTGACATGTGGCTTGCACCACATAAAGCAGCTTTGAGGGTGCCAGTTTCTCTTACAATAGATTGCATGACATTTATAATGTGAGGCCCGAAAGGGACATGTAACAAACGACTGCATGTCCAGTGTTGTAGTCAAAAGTTTGTAGGTAGAAACAGTTCTTCTGCGAAAATCCCTACAGCCACATAAAATTTGCAAAAGATAAAGTAGAGCCGTCTAACTTTGTTTTGCAGCGGGCTGGTGATGTGATATGGTAACAACGGTAAGGTTGTATTACTATTGCACTAACTGCAGCTTCATATTTGTGTCATGGACTTGGCGTTGTACCGGTGGAGGATGGAGATCACACCGGAGTGCTCGATGGAGATCAAGCACAAGAACGAAGCACCATATCATATCACACACACTTGCTATTTGCATTTGATGTTTGCTGGTGTGTTGTGTACATCTTATATTTTATATTCGATATAACGACGGTAACAATATATAAGATGATCCCTAAAATGTAATACCAAAATTGTGTTCTCCCTTAGTGGGGCACTGACAAGAAGGTCTGCAGTAGAAAAGTGAGTTGTGACGATCGTGTGCTTTCTTCTGCGTTCGCATACGTCGGATGTAAGCCATGTATGCACAACCAGATACATTAAGGTTGGATTGGCGAGCCTTGCATGTATAGACATGGCCTCGGAATACGGGATGGCTGAAATGTCAAGCGCGATTCGTATGGACGATACGATGTACATGTTGAGTCTACCTTTGAAGCTATGCCAATGGTCATGACGATCGGGGGAGGCATGGTGGATAGGGGTCGCGTAATCACTAGAACAAGCGTTAGGGATGCTGTTCTAAGTGGGAGTTTTTCTGATTATAAAGTGTTTATGATTTTAACTCAAAGTATTATAAACTTAGTCTTACTAGTTCTTTGCAAAATATTTCTGTAGATGGGAATCCATTTCATTGAGTTTGAGTTTAGACAGCTTATCCATGACCCGCCACTTAAGTCTGATGGGTCAAACTTCAAGCGTTGGTACAAGTTCCTAGTGGGGAATATCAAAAGGATCAATATGCTCTTTACGTTAGAAGAACACATGGAAGAAAGACCGAGTCCTTCTTTAAGTCGGGCGGAGAATGCAAAGCGTAAAGCTTTCCTAGAAGTCAAGGCCTTCTTAGATCATATAATGGATCCTGAGTTAGCGGCGCGTTTCGCTAACATTGATCCATGTGATACTTTGGAAGTATCGAGATATGAGTTCTTGGATGAGGTGAGGAGGATTCGTCACTATTATTGGGAGAAGTTTCTTTCAAATATGATGGAAGAGAATACTCCTCTAGAGACACATCTGTCGAGGATGCTCGATGTTTACGAGTACCTCAAAGTAGCATGGGATGACCTTATGGATGATGCCTTTGCAATAAAAGCGGTGTTGTGTTCGCTCCCGCCAAGTTACAAAGAAATCAAGGATAACTTCATTCCTGAAGTTGATCAATTATCGTTCAACGATTTTATGATCTAGTTGTTGGAAGCCGAAGTACAACCCATAGTGAGGAAAGTCGTTGATTCATCAGGTATATTTAATATACTTATTATTATAAATGTTTCTCCGAACATGTTTTACAATATTAAGTATTTAATACTTATTATGTTTTGTGAAAACATGACCATTTTTGTGATGTCGGATGATGAGGTGAGTTGATACATGTGATGGAGAGACATTTGATGGCCCATCACGTTCTACCTCTATAGTTAGCGTTTAAGATTAGTTGATCTTTATAATTTTTGTAATACATATAAGAGTGTGTTAGAATATATGAATAATTAAAACTAAAGTTATTTGATGAGATCAACAATTTTAGGAATGAATGCATGCATAATATTTACTTGACAAATTTGGGTCTATGAGATTTGATCAAGCACGACACGAATAAATTTAAGTTTAACACAAAATATTTGTGTGTGAATCCGTTCAGCATATTGTGATGCACATTTATGTGATGACATGAATATGCATTACAGTGACACTTTGTCTTGATAAAGTGTGGTCTTAGGATAATCTTCTAAACATGTAATTTTAGAGTATGTTGTTGAGATTACTTAACACTCATATTAGAAAGAAAATCATCTGGAATTCATGAAAACATAGCATGAGTATAATGCGTAATCGTTGGTTTCTGGAATTATGAGATAATGAAAAACTATAAAAGAATAGTTCTTTGTGGGAATTCATAAATTGTTTATGAATATGTATTCAATAACCAAATACCAATACTAGCACATGTATTGCTGAAGTTTTGTATTTAGTGGAAAATGTTATTCACCGAAAGTGTTATTGAAAGAAAAGTTTGGATAAGGTGGAGATTTTGTATTCATGAATGTGTAGCGCCCTACCTTTTAATAAAGATAGAACACATGTGTATCCTGCTATTCCCGGGATCTTTGATAGCATACACATGACAAAAGAAATATTCATTGCAATAGCATCATTCTACATCGTTGATCCAGTGGATAAGAAATAAAATAGACTTACAATTGGCATAGTCATCATAGACTAGCCCAATAACAGAGTTTCAAAGTAAACACAGCGGAAACAAATCTTCAATGAGCCTTCTTTAGTTCATGCGCCACAGGCAGAACATGTTGGCGATAGACTCGAGATCCTAAACGAAATCCTCACTCATCTTCAGATTCATCTGCACGTTGGAATATGCAGCCCCCACAGGGGAGAAAGTCAGTACAAACAATGTACTGGCAAGTGACACTTGTATGGTGGTAGTTTTGAGGAATAAACTAGCCACATGATATTTGGCTGGTGGAGTCTGGGATATTTGCATAAAGCCAATTTTGTCCTATATTTGATAAATAATTTTAGACAAATGAAAACATTTGTACAATCCTTCATGGCTAAACCACCATAAAGTTGAACAAATCATCATGGCAAAACCACGATGAAGTTTGATAAATCATCATGGCTAAACCACCATGAAGTTTGATTGTGGCATCATGGCTAAACCACCATGTGCCCTATAAAGGGTTTCTACCATATTTTATTTCATTCAGAAAAGATGAGGAGATCCTTCGGCACCAACTCTGTCTAGCTGCTCAACTGACCCATAATCGGGGACACGGCTAAGATCTTAGTTTTTAACTCTGCAGAGGCTGTGCACTTTCACCATGAGACTCATCCTCCCCGAGAGAATAACGAGACAAGATCTTTGGGAAGAGGGATTCAACCATACCAGCATGACTCGAAGCTCCTAAAATTCTACCACCCAATGTCATACAACAGGATGAACCCCCACAACTTACTTAATCTTGGAAGAGCCCATATTACCTCAAGGCTGCACTGGAAGCTAACTATATAATGAAGACCTACAAATCTCTTTAATCCTGGGTGGCGGTCCACAAGTATACTCTCAGGTGATAACCCCCACATTCATGGCTAAACCACCATGAACATGGTCCTGAGTAGCCACTCAACATAATCCAAGCAAGGTTCAATCCACCCAGGTGTTTCATTGGGTTGTAAATTTTCAATTTGCAAACTATCACAACCCAACAAGTATCATCAATAGTTGTGATAAAATTCTAGCATAGCTACACTAGTATCTAGTAGGGGTTTCGGGTTGACTACACACTACTAGGTATTTCTAAGCATAGCATATACTTTGGAAAATAATTAAAATCACCTATGATGCATACTACTGAAAAAACTCTAATGCAATATAAAAAAAGTGGGACATGAGCATCACTTGCCTTGTGGAAGTTGGTATAGATACACTCTCTTCACAAAAGGAACGTTGCTCTCCGTACAATCTAAACAATACAAATAAATAATAATAAACAAGCAATTCACCAACAAACAAACAAATACAACAAAAATATACAATACAAAAGCATAGCAAGTTATTCAACTTGTCTTGACACATAATTCAATATGCAAAAAAAACTAAGTGTTTGGTCCTGGAGTTTTCCATTGGTGGTTAAGGGTTGTCAAGTAGTATCACTTCAATCAATATACAAAAGAAGTGGATGTGATATGGTTTAGGGTTTTAGAAAACAAATCCATGATCAACATAATTCATTTCATGGCTTTGGTTTAGTAGGGTTGAAGAAATTTACAATATGGCTTGTAAATTTACAAAAGGTATTGGGCTAGGGGTTTCTGGTCCAAAAGTTATTTTCCCCATGGTCAACTTGAAATGGTTGTTGGTTTTGATCAAAATGATCACACCACAATTTTCCTAAGAAGGGGTTTCATCAAACAACCGTTGAAATATGATGATTGACTACCGTGAGTGGTTTATATGACAACGATTACATGGAATGGGTTCTCTGGTCACAATTAGTTTGGGTACTGGTTTCTCTGGTTTAAGGTTACTAAATGGAACAATTTTCTAGAAGAAAACTAATTAAAATTATTTATAGAATTAAAACTAGGTGCAAAATACTCAAATGGTTATTTAGATTTTAAACTCCATTTTAATTGGTTCAATTATTATTTTGGGACACAAGGTATGAAATTACACATTCTAAGGTTTCCAAAAATATTTATTTGCAATTTTTTGATTTGTAGAATTTGAATTATGCCAAAATTCATCAAACAAGCCTATTTAAATTTGAACCAATTTAAGTTTTTCAATTTTGAATTTGGACTGTGCCAAAAGTTTCTACAAGTTCAGGGGATTTCAAAAAGTCCAAGTTTACTAAATTTGGGCTTATGGATCAATGAGGGTTGCAAGTTCTAGGGGCTTTTCTGCAATTCTATCAACAAATTTCTATTCGAAAAAATTCAGAAAAAGGCTAGGCCACTTGGCTGTGTCTGATTGGCTCGTGGTGCTGACTGTGTGTATACGTGGCATGCTGACTCAGCTATGTTGAATGTGTTAAGTGATTTGATCTGGGCGGTTGGATCTAGATCCAACGGGGACTTACCCTTTCGGGCTAAATCTAATCACATCCGTCCAGTGCAGATCTGACGGCAGAGAAGAAAGGGAGAGCTCACCTCACCGAAATGGCGCCGGGAAATGGCAGTGCGGTGGCGCTGGCCTTACAGAGACTCTCCGGGCTCGTGAAGTCGACGACGAGCGGCAGCGCGACGTGGGGATTCAGAGGGTGACCACGGTGAGCTTCTGTGCTTCCGGAAACGGCGACGTTGACCAACTGGAGATGACACAGCGCCGATGAGAGACAGTCGAGGACGGAGGCATGGATTCACTGCGCAAAAAATCGAAATAAAAATCTCAGAGGCGCGCAAGGTGAAGGGGAAGATACGGGGACACAAGAGGGGCGGCGCGGTGCACTTTTATCACCGGAATTGAGGATCGGCTGTGGCGGGTAGAGGAACTCCGACGAGGAAATTATGTGGCCTCACGACACGATTCAAGGAGGCGAGAGAGGGGAAACATAGGGGCGTCCGGGGGCACTTCTGGAGGGGGTTGAGGAGGTGAGGAGGGCCGCGGGGAGAGATATCGTGTGGGGCGTCGTGCGCGAGTTTTTCCCAAGGTGGAAGATGGCTGCGTCATGGGTGACGTCACGCGGGTCCTGTAGGTCAGCATGAGAAGAGAGAGGGCCGCGGGGTGGGCTTCTTAGTTGCGCGTGCGTGCGGTAGGTTGCGGGTTGGGCTTGGGCTGTTACTGGGTGCTCGCCCCCTTTTTTTTGTTCTCCCGTTTTTTTTTGTTCTGTTTCTTTTTCTTATTTCCTGTTTTCTAAATTAAAGCATATCTTTTAAATTATAGATCCAATTTCCCTCAAATTTGTTTCTGTAGTTTTGTAAAAAACATATCTTTTAAAATAAAACCATTTGGTGTTGTTTCCAACACAATTCAAAATTTGAGTTTTGAAAATATGGATAATGCCTTAATAGAACTAAAAATCATTTCTTTTAATAGAAGATAATAATTAATTTGAAATAGGGTTTAATAAAATTGAGAAAGGTGGTATCAAATGTACATATTGGTTTTCAAGGTCTTTTAAATGTTTTCAAAACAAATTATTTTATACAAACACTTTATTTTCCATTTCTTGATATAATACTTGAAAGGCATTATGGAAATATTTTTATTCACATGGGATATGTTTGGAGGCATGAGGAAATTATTAGAGATAGTAATTCTCTGGGTTTTAAATATCATGAGCATTTTCTTAGTCATAAATGGGTTGAAACCATGTTTATAAAAGGGGTTTGCTAAGAAGAAATATTTTCTCATTAAAATGAAAACTAATTTGAAATGGGTTTAGGGTTTAAGGAAGAAGGTAAATTGGATTCTTAATTCCAATTTCATTGGAATGAGTTTTGTTTTCTTTTGTTTCTTACACATCATTTGGTTTTTGGTGACTTGTTTAACATGAAAACAAAAAGTTTCAAATTTTTATGATTTTTTGTGCTTCTCTAAAAATCAGGGATGTTACAGACTACCACCCTTAAAAGAAATCTTGTCCCGAGATTTGGGAAGGCTAGAAAGAAATATAGGTTTGGGTAACTGGTTTTACACAAGTTGGGTGGGCTACCACCCTTAAAAGAAACTTTTGTAGGTAGTCTAAAAACTCTTATCTAACTGGTTAGTGGGTTTACTATATCTTCGGCTGGAGTCATACTTCATCATCTATGTTATTCTTGTATAGCATACATCAACTCCTTGTTGGTATTTGGGGTCTTAGTCCAAGTATACAGTCTTCAGAGTTTCATCTGGTATTATTCACTCAAGTAGGGTGTGTCTATTCACATAGCTTGGAGTGTGGTTTCAATCAAGATGGCTTGAGTAGAAATTTTCCTTGCATTAGAGCCTAGATCAACATAAGTCTGTTGAACTACCTTTGACACTGAGGGGTCACTCTTTGAGTCAATCAGAAGTCCTTGGTTAGTCCAACCTTCTCTTCAGCTTCTTGGATGATGTCAGGACTAAAGAAATTTCTTTCTCCTAGACCACTCCACAACAAAGGTGTGGTGCATTTCTTCCCATACAGAGCTTCAGTTGGTGTCGTCTCAATATTATCTTTATAACTATTGTTGTAGGAATAATTCTGCTTATGGTAAGTTGTCATCCCATCTAGATCCATAGTCTAAAGTACACGCTCTCAACAATCCTCTAGAATCTGATTCACTCTCTCAGTCTGACCATATGTTTGCGAATGAAACATTGTGCTGAACTCCAATCTGGTTTCTAAGGACTCATGTAGCTCCTTACAAACGTGTGGAGTAAACTGGGTACCTCTATCATACACAATACTCTTTGGAACATCATAAGGGAGACAATCTTCTTCATGTAAATATCAACCAACTTAACCCTAGTGTAAGTGGTCCAATCTGGTACATAGTGTGTTGTCTTTGTCAGACGATCAACCACTACCCAATTGGAATTATACTCTGATTTGGTTCGAGGAAATCCATTGAAGAAGACCATACCAAATTTGTTCTCATTTCCTTGGCGATCTTTCATCATGTTGTTGTATCTTGAATGCAAACACCATGCTATTTCTAACGAAACTCTCATGGTAGGCAATGTCTTCAATTGTGATTCCTCCAAGATTGGCTTTGTCCTCACCGGAAGTTTAGTACGTTTCGGCAACACTTGCCTAACAAAGGGTTATAATAATATTCTACCATTCTATGGTTCAAGCGTATTAACGTCGTCTCTCTAATAGGTACGTCACTCAGATTTACCATTTCTCATAGCAAGAGTTAATAATGTGAGTAGTCATCATGGGGGCCAATCCATGTTGCACTGAATCATTACCTTGTACTTAGATTGGTGAATCTCGTATGATAACACTAGGTAACTTCACTTGTCTAACAGATAGTTTCCCACCTGTAAGACAAACCTGAACTAAACTATCGTTTCTCCAACTAGTAGGGTTGCGCAAACTCTTTGCACCTCCATCTGAATAGTTGCATCTTCTTCATATGTTCTTCTCATATTGTAGGTAGATTTTTATGATGTCTTGGTTTATGTTACTCTGACTCCGCATGTCTATTATCCCTTGTCGATGGACTGGAAGCTTCTTAGGATAGAGGTGGCCTGATCATGGACGTGGTTGTCCTTAACATAGAAGAACAGAATCCTGAAATCTTTGGTATTCCTCAATTGGATGGTTGTCTCAAAAGGTGCCCTTGGGTGTCAAGTCAGTTTTTGCACTCCAACTTAGAAACTCACAATGGTTGGTAAATGGGTATGGTGTTGGGTTTGGTTTAGCATGGATAAGTAGAGATTTAGAAAGAAACTAAAGAAGGTTCCTACCCAAACACAACAAAGCAAGACAAAACATCAGACAAACAACATATAACAAGCATATAACAAACATTCCTCACTCCAGTCATCAAGGTTTAACAAACAACCTAGTATTGTCATACCACACACAATTGTATGACCAATACACTAACACGTTAACGTTGTTCTAACAAGGTAACTAGATTGGGGGTCTCATCTATATCTTCTTGAGTTTCTTCAAATCCTCTTCTCAAGTCTTGAGGTGTTCGTGATTGTTATGAAGTCTGGGTATATCGCCAAGTTTCTTCAATTGTCTTGAGTGTAGACCTTCATGTTGAAACCAAAAAGGTCATGTGAAAACCATTCCTTTCACTCCATGATTTTTCACCAATCATGTCTTGATGGAAACCAAGAGGTAGGTCATCTATAACAAGAGAAGAATATTTTGAAGGTGAATAATAGATGAGAGGATATGAGAAATATTAAGATGTGATGTTTTGTTTCTATAGGTTTGAAGAAAGTAGATTTTCAATCCTAGGGTTTCTTTTCCTAGTTCTAATCCAAACTTAGGGTCTCGATCCTATGGGCAACACTATGCTCTGATACCATTTTGTAGCGCCCTACCTTTTAATAAAGATAGAACACATGTGTATCCTGCTATTCCCGGGATCTCTGATAGCATACACATGACAAAATAAAATATTCATTGCAATAGCATCATTCTACACCGTTGATCCAGTGAATAAGAAATAAAATAGACTTACAATTGGCATAGTCATCATGGACTAGCCCAATAACAGAGTTTCAAAGTAAACACAGTGGAAAAAAAATCTTCAATGAGCCTTATTTACTTCATGCGCCACATGAAAAACATGTTGGCGATAGACTCGAGATCCTAAACGAAATCCTCACTCGTCTTCAGATTCATCTGTACATTGGAATATGCAGCCCCCACGGGGGAGGAAGTCAGTACAAACAACGTACTGGCATGTGACACTTGTATGGTGGCAGTTTTGAGGAATAAACTAGCTACATGATATTTGGCTGGTGGAATCTGGGATATTTGCATAAAGTCAGTTTTGTCCTATATTTGATAAATCATTTTAGACAAATGAAAACATTTGTACAATCCTTCATGGCTAAACCACCATAAAGTTGAAAAATCATCATGGCTAAACCACCATGAAGTTTGATAAATCATCATGGCTAAACCACCATGAAGTTTGATTGTGGCATCATGGCTAAACCACCATGTGCCCTATAAAGGGTTTCTACCATATTTTATTTCATTCAGAAAAGATGAGGAGATCCTTCGGCACCAACTGTGTCTAGCTGCTCAACTGGCCCATAACTGGGGACACGACTAAGATCTTAGTTTTTAACTCTGTAGAGGTTGTGCGCTTTCACCTTGAGACTCATCCTCCCCGAGAGAAGAATGAGACAAGATCTTTGGGAAGAGGGATTCAACCATACCAGCATGACTCGACGCTCCTAAAATTCTACCACCCAATGTCATACAACAGGATGAAACCCCACAACTTACTTAATCTTGGCAGAGCCCATATTACCTCAAGGCTGCACTGGAAGCTAACTATACAGTGAAGACCTACAAATCTCTTTAATCCTGGGTGGCGGTCCACAAGTGTACTCTCAGGTGATAGCCCCCACATTCATGGCTAAACCACCATGAACATGGTCCTGAGTAGCCACTCAACATAATCCAAGCAAGGTTCAATCCACCCAGGTGTTTCATTGGATTGTAAATTTTCAATTTGCAAAACATCACAACCCAACAAGTATCATCAATAGTTGTGATAAAATTCTAGCGTAGCTACACTAGTATCTAGTAGGGGTTTCAGGTTGACTACACACTACTAGGTATTTCTAAGCATAGCATATACTTTGGAAAATAATTAAAATCACCTATGATGCATACTACTGAAAAAAACTCTAATGCAATATAAAAAAAGTGGGACATGAGCATCACTTGCCTTGTGTAAGTTGGTATAGATACACTCTCTTCACAAAAGGAACGTTGCTCTCCGTACAATCTAACAATACAAATAAATAATAATAAACAAGCAATTCACCAACAAACAAACAAATACAACAGAATATACAATACAGAAGCATAACAAGTTATTCAACTTGTCTTGACACATAATTCAATATGCAAAAAGAACCAAGTGTTTGGTGATGGAGTTTTCCATTGGTGGTTTAGGGTTGTCAAGGAGTATCACTTCAATCAATATACAAAACAAGTGGATGTGATATGGTTTAGGGTTTTAGAAAACAAATCCATGATCAACATGATTCATTTCATGGATTTGGTTTAGTAGGGTTGAAGAAATTTACAATATGACTTGCAAATTTACAAAAGGTATTGGGCTAGGAGTTTCTGGTCCAAAAGTTATTTTCCCTATGGTCAACATGAAATGGTTGTTGTTTTTGATCAAAATGATCACACCACAATTTTCCTAAGAAGGGGTTTCATCAAACAACAGTTGAAATATGATGATTGACTACTGTGAGTGGTTTATATGAAAAAGATTACATGGAATGGGTTCTCTGGTCACAATTAGTTTGGGTACTGGTTTCTCTGGTTTAAGGTTACTAAATGGAACAATTTTCTAGAAGAAAACTAATTAAAATTATTTATAGAATTAAAACTAGGTGCAAAATACTCAAATGGTTATTTAAATTCTAAACTCCATTTTAATTGGTTCAATTATTATTTTGGGACAGAGGGTATGAAAGTACACATTCTAAGGATTCCAAAAATTATATTATTTGCAATTTTTGGATTTGTAGAATTTGAATTATGCCGAAATTCATCAAACAAACCTATTTAAATTTGAACCAATTTAAGTTTTTCAATTTTGAATTTGGACTGTGCCAAAGTTCAGGGGATTTTAAAAAGTCCAAGTTTACTAAATTTGGGCATATAATCAAAAGTTATGAGGGTTGCAAGTTCTAGGGGCTTTTTTGCAATTCTGTCAACAAATTTCTATTCGGTAAAAAATTCAGAAAAAGGCCAGGCCACTTGGCTGTGTCGGATTGGCTCGTGGTGCTGACTGTGCGTATACGTGGCATGCTGACTCAGCTATGCTGACTGTGTTAAGTGATTTGATCAGGGCGGTTGGATCCAGATCCAACGGGGACTTACCCTTTCGGGCTAAATCTAATCACATCCGTCCAGTGCAGATCTGGCGGCAGAGAAGAGAGGGAGAGCTCACCTCACAGGAATGGTCGCCGGAAAATGGCAGTGCGGTGGCGCTGGCCTCGGAAATTCACGGCGACGGAGTTACAGAGACTCTCCGGGCTCGTGAAGTCGACGACGAGCGGCAGCGCGACGTGGGGATTCAGAGGGTGACCACGGCGAGCTTCTGCGCTTCCGGAAACGGCGGTGTTGGCCAATCAGAGATGACACGGCGCCGGTGAGAGACAGTCGAGGACGGCGGCATGGATTCACTGCGCGAAAAATCTAAATAAAAATCTCAGAGGTGCGCAAGGTGAAGGGGAAGATATGGGGACACAAGAGGGACGGCGCGGTGCACTTTTATCACCGGAATTGAGGATCGGCTGTGGCGGGTAGAGGAACTCCGGCGAGGAAATTATGTGGCCTCACGGCACGATTCAAGGAGGCGAGAGAGGGGAAACATAGGGGGCGTCCGGGGGCACTTCTGGAGGGGGTTGAGGAGGTGAGGAGGGCCACGGGGAGAGATATCGTGCGGGCCGTCGTGCACGAGTTTTTCGCGAGGTGGAAGACGGCTGCGTCACGGGTGACGTCACGCGGGTCCCGCAGGTCAACGTGAGAAGAGAGAGGGCCACGGGGTGGGCTTCTTAGTTGCGCGCGTGCGCTAGGTTACGGGTTGGGCTTGGGCTGTTACTGGGTGCACGCCCCCCTTTTTTTTTGTTCTCCCGTTTTTTTTTGTTCTGTTTCTTTTTCTTATTTCCTGTTTTCTAAATTAAAGCATACCTTTTAAATTATAGATCCAATTTTCCTCAAATTTGTGTATGTAGTTTTGTAGAAAACATATCTTTTAAAATAAAACCATTTGGTGTTGTTTCCAACACAATTCAAAATTTGAGTTATGAAAATATGGATAATGCCTTAATAGAACTAAAAATCATTTCTTTTAATAGAAAATAATAATTAATTTGAAATAGGGTTTAATAAAATTGAGAAAGGTGGCATCAAATGTACATATTGGTTTTCAAGGTCTTTTAAATGTTTTCAAAACAAATTAGTTTATATAAACACTTTATTTTCCATTTCTTGATATAAATACTTGAAACGCATTATGGAAATATTTTTGTTCACATGGGATATGTTTGGAGGCATGAAGAATTATTAGAGATAGTAATTCTCTGGGTTTTAAATATCATGAGAATTTTCTTAGTCATAAATGAGTTGAAACCATGTTTGTAAAAGGGGTTTGCTAAGAAGAAATATTTTCTCATTAAAATGAAAACTAATTTGAAATGGGTTTAGGGTTTAAGGAAGAAGGTAAATTGGATTCTTAATTCTAATTTCATTGGAATGAGTTTTGTTTTCTTTTGTTTCTTACACATCATTTGGTTTTTGGTGACTTGTTTAACATGAAAACAAAAAGTTTTAAATTTTTGTGATTTTTTGTGTTTCTCTAAAAATCAGGGATGTTACAGAATGTCAGGGTATCACAACGGAAACGTCTTGGAAACGAAGCTCTACAAATTGAAAATGAAATTGATGATGAAAATCATATTTCATGAGAAAGCTTTTCAAGTCGTTTTCAAGAATATTTTCTTTCATGTCACGGATTATCTTCATGATGCACCTACGAACTACAAAGAAGAATTGATGATTAAAAATACGAAACATAACTATGAGTTATGAATCCTGTGAACTAAAACTACATTTGAGATTGCAAAATAATTGTTATTTAAATCTCAGTAAAGCAATGGAGATTACTTGGCCTTCTCTATAAAAGTTAAATGAGAGGAATTAATTTTTTTCATAAGATTGTCTTGGACAAAATTAAAGTGTTAGCTACATGAGAATGTAGACATGCTTAAAGTCTAATGGATTTTTGTATTAGAGAAGTGCTATACATCGTATAATGCAATTTTCTACTTGATGAACGATCAAGGAATTTTAAAGGGTTAAAATTATTGAAAGGACTTGCATGTAATTGAGTGGGAGTTGTTAGGCTTGCCTAAGTAATATGGCATTTTAAGTGGGAGCTGAAAGGTTTACCTGATCAAAAGAACGGATGCCATATTTAAGTGGGAGCTTAATACCATATAGTTAGTACCATTGGAATAATTAGAAATAATCATGTGAAGTTTTATATTAAATTCTGAGGAGGCAGAATAAGAAAGACCAAGGAAAAAGGTCTTCATTGGAAGTCTATTTATAAAACCGACTGTAGTAAACCAAGAAAGAATGTCTTGATTGGAAAGAAGGACTACATTATAAATGGTTAAAGGATATGTTGTATATCTATGCTATAGCCATAGCTAACAACATATGGAAAACTATGTTATATGTACTCGATGAAATGTGACCCATATTCTTATGAAGAATAAATGCTGCAATGAATTTGGTGAAATTCAATGAGCATTAATCTCAAGTATGTATATACATATATTTCATTTTTTGAGAAAGAATGAGAATATATATATTTCAAGTCAAAGTAAGGTGGTAGAATCTAACAATTGTTATGCTAGATGGTTTTGAACATCCGCTTGAAAGATTGAAAAGGATGGGATTAAAAGGAAAAGGTGTGTTGGAAACATCAGTGTGATGTAGAATAAAAGGGGTATTAGAATCTGCAGTAATATAAGAGTATTTATATGCTCAAAGAAAATAATATGTTGGTAAAGAAAGGAGTTTCTCCAGCTAAGTGTGTTTTGGTGTACTTGATAAAACAAGCATGATCCGAAAGGATTTGGGAACACCGAGAAACATAAGTCTCACTTAGTTACCAATGTATATTATTTTAGATTTTATTGTGATAACAAAATGCTGTCAAGACCCATGACATCATTGTTTTGAAAAGAACTTACGGTACTGGGTTGTGTAGACCGAAGACACTTCCTCTTCCATGAGCAAACATGAATCAGAAACACTTACGTGATATGTGTGATATGATTTGGTAAAATGCAGCTAGTTTATTTGTGCTCTAGTGCAATTGGGAGACTGAAGGAATTTGCCCTAGAGGAAAATAAATAGATGTATATTTATGCCATAACTCATTAAGTTTATAATAGTTTCATTTCATACTATAAATGTATTAATAGGAAACGTTAATACACGTGTGATATATAAACAACCATAGATTATTCGATAACCAAAGTTCCTAGTTAGCCTCTATCTTAAACTAGTCCACTGGGTTATTGATGACCGTAGGTTTCACGATCATGTGACATTTATGTCAGTAGACAGTAGGGTCATTTTATTGCACGAATGAGATGAACATACTCTTTTCATATAAGGAAGTATTGCAATGCGATCGTATTACAAAGTTCATAATGGCAGTACTTAGAAGCATTGTACCCTAATCCTCATGACCGTGAGACTTTATTTAATTGCTATCTTCGAGGTTGCTTTGAGTGCATCAAACGTCATACCGTGATAGAGTTATTGTAAAGGTGTACATCGATATTCCAAAGGGATATGTTGAGACGTTTTTCCAACAACGGGGATTTGTTCATCCACGTAATGGAGAGATTCTCTGGGCCCACTCGATGAGACTTGATCCAATAGCCTGCAGCGTGTGACTTATTCATGGGGATGAAGGATCATGATAACGAGTTAAGAATCTTGTCGGTAACGAGATTGAACATGGCATAGGGATATCAACGATCAAATCTCGGACAATACATGTATCCGAGAACAAAATGAATATGAGTCTATGTTAATTTTCAATGATGATTAATTCGATGGATGCACATGGGTCATTATGGATATCCAGATCCCGCTATTGATCGTTGATCTAGGAGGTGTCCCGGTCATGTCTGGAGTAGTCGCAAACCGATAGGGTAACACACTTAAGGAGGACGACGCAAGGGATTGTTTATGGAATCATCAGAGGTAGGTAGAGAAAGACCGGAAATTTTCCGAAGAGAGAAAAAAGTATTACCGAAATGGTTCCGGAAGTGAAAAGAGACACCGAAATTGTTTCGGAGAAAATTAAAGGGGATACCGAAAGTGTTTCGAAGTCCCGAAGAAATTCGGGGTGGTCCGGAATTTGTTCCACAGCCACGAGAATTAGTTTGATATTTAATTATATATAAATCAATTAATTATAAACTAATTGATTTTATGTATTAAATTAAATATTAAATAATGCGTAAATATATTTAATTATATATTTTTTGTTTGATTTGATATTAAAAAGAATTACTTAATTTAAAAATATATATTTATTTAAATATATATATTTATTTATTAGTTAAATTTAATATTAAATAAAAAAAGAAAAAAAAAAGGAGAGACTCACGTATGTGAGCGAGGCTCCATGGGCCTTGAAGGCCACGCACATGCATGAATTGTGCGGCCAAATATATTGGCCGCATCCTCCACCCCCTTTCCTCTCTTTAGTCCCACATTGGGAGCCTAAAGTGAGGGGTATCCTTTTGGCCTCTTATATAAGAAGGGGCATAGTGACCTCTTTTGACATAATTGTTTTTTGGAAAAAATACAAGTTGCACAAAATATATTTCTCTCTATCTCCTGCACTTCGTTTCCCCAAAGTTTGGGCTGCGCGCGGGAGATTTCTCTCTACTCCCGTACGCTGTCATGTCGGGAAAACTCTCATCTGGGAGATCTAATTTCCGCAAGTTTTGCTGGGTCATACCCCGGGAACGGTCGTCATACACCATGCGTGTGGGATACCTACGAGGCGCAACACTTAATACGCTACACTTCATCGTTGCTCCGGAAGGCCGCCGAGAACTCGTCAAGTTCGTCACGACCTTGAGATCGGCTACGACGTCTTCATCAGCAACGCCTATGCGGGGGTGTGATGCATGTAAAATGCATACATGAACTTTCAATTATATTACTTATATTTCAATCATATTTGCATTATTTGCATCATATAAGGGTTATATCATTATTTTATATTGATTTTGGGAATATTTCGCAGTTTTCCTATTTTTTCTGGAATTAACCCTGCACTGGCAGAAAACCCTATTTTCTATATTTTGATGTTTGAGGGACCCAAACGACGTCCAAATGACCTAATATTTTGCGGGGACCATTTTTTGGAAGGAACAAAGCGTAGGAGCCAAGGAAGCGCACGAAAGGGAAGTCCGAGGAGGATTTTGAGGGGTCCTGAGAGCACCTCTTTCCCCCCTCGTTGCTCTGATGCCGTCCATTTTCATCTCCGTACCTTCGTATTGACCTAAAAAAGATGATAGAAATAGTCCCCGACGCTTTTGGAAGAGAGCGCCGCAGAAACACAAAACCATGAAACACATACCTAGAGCTATAGATTGGAGGGGGGAAACTCTCGCGAGGCGCTGCCGGCGTGGTCTCCATCTTCTCCAACGACTTCTCCACCGTCTCCATGATGAAGAAGGATTAGTCCACTCCTGGACTATGGGTTTGTGGAAGTAACTTTTGTGCTTCACTAATTAGCACCGTATGAGCCGCCGAAATGATTACGGTCATCTATGTAATACTTTTGTGGTGCATCTTTTTATGAGTTAATATATGTTTGAGATTGCAATAGTTTTATTTCAGTTATGAAAGTAGATGCATATTATGCACCCCGTTCTTCTTTACTTGTTTTGATCAGACTTGTGTATGAGAGCGTGTGAGGGGGAATGTGTGCATTAGATGGAGTAACGAGGGGTGGCTAGTGCGGTGAAAGTGACAGAAGTTCCGTTATCCACTTGGGTACTTTACCTTACTTTGTTGCCTCACTAGGGATAAAGAAAATTACCTTGCTACCGGAGATGTGGGTGACCTTGCCACTTCTCCATGACTAGATCTAGCATGTTCTTATTTCAACTTTATGTCATAGAACATAATGCTATACTCTGATTTATCTTAATACTAGGATGACTCAATTTAATTCCCATCTTAGTGGAGTATAAGAGAGTTTAATAAACAAAAGAACTCTATGTTAGGACGTGATGCCCATATAATTAGTAACTTGTCATGAAACCTTTTTGTTGCAACCTAATATGTGAATTCTAGTGTTCCATTATCTACCACTTTATTAAAGAGAGAGTGTATTTGTGAAACCATGAACCCCGGTCCATTTTTAATCATAAGAAACACCTTTCCAGCAGCTTTTAAGCATTTTCCATTTTCTGCCATTAAAAAAAATCCGAAAATACAAAAACACTTTTACATCTTGCATTCACAATACAAAACCCAAAAATACCATCCATTATTGTTTCCACCATCCTTACATATTTATTTATCATTATTGCATATTTATTTATTTTTTTGCATTTATTATCTTTTGATATCATACTCACACTTGTGCTTCAGAACCACTTGGTGAGGTTGAGGGAACAAAACAATTTACTTTGTTTTGTAGGTTTTCAAGAGAAGGATGAGAAGATAAATCTTTCACAACTGGTTTCCTGAGAGTTCTATATAAACCCTCGAGTCATCCCTCGTGGGGAAAACAGTCTTTCCTATATTATACACTCTGCACTTGGAGTCTCAACCTAACCCATATTCTTTTGACACGGGTAACTACGTCATCGGGTATCAAGACGTTTTCTGGCGGCGTTGCCGGGGAATCATTGCTGTAAAGATTATCTAACTAGTTTCAAGCCACACACCACACTTTCTGTTTCCATTGCCTAAGGACTAGTAGAAGAGTATCTCACAAGAAAGTCAACTTCATCACCAACTTGTGCAAACACCTAAGCTTGGGATGGTTGCATCTATGTGAGCATCATCTTATCCATCTTTACCTTCAAATCATTTTATTTTGTTTTGTTATTGTCTTGCATATTTCGGTTTGAATATTTTATTTTCAGTTTTGCATAAAAAAATTAAAAACATAAAAAAACTTGCAAAAATGGGAGACAAAACTAAGTTGTGTGAGTACACAAACACTCCAAATGATCAATTTATTGCTAGGTCCATTGCCACACCTAAGATAAAAGCTGATATTTATGAAGTAAGTCCTAGTTTGTTGAACTTGATAACTAGGGAACAATTTGGCGGTAGTGCTATGGAGGATGCCTCTATGCATCTTCATGATTTTGTTGAAATATGTGACATGCAAAAATTTAAAAATGTGGAAAGTGATATTCTAAAACTGAAGTAATTTCCATTCTCACTTAGAGGAAAAGCTAAAGATTGGTTGCATTCACTACCTACTGATAGTACTAATTCTTGGGATGATTTAAAAGAATCTTTCATTAAGTAATATTATCCCTCTGTTAAAATTTCTTTTAGGCAAAATGAAAATGAACACGTTGCTATGGCTTGGGATAGGATACAAGTTATACTTAGAACTTTTCCATCTTATGGGGTTAACGAATGGACCATATTACACTCTTTTTATAATGGTCTAAATTACATGTCCAGAAATATTCTTGATTCCACTACTAGAGGGGCTTTTATGGGAAAACTATAGTAGAACCTAATAACATCTTAGAAAGTATTTTGAAAAACTATAGTCAATGGAATACTGAAAGAGCACCTAATCCATCTAAGAAAGTAAACTCCATAGAAGAAACAAATGATTTGTCATCTAAAATGGACACTATTCTTGCTTTCATTAATAAACAAAATATTGAAAATGTCCCTTTGCAAGAACTAGTTGGTAATAATACTAAAAATGTTGATGTTAACTTCATTAGGAACTATGGTAATAATGGGTATGGTATCAAAAATTCTAATTCTTATAATAAAACCCCATATGTTCCCAACAACCGTCCTTTTGTTCCATATCGTAATACTAGTGATAATAAATGGAAGCCTATACCACCAAGTAATGATATAATTTTGAGGCCAATAAAATTCTTATGGAACAAGTTGCTAGTCATAATACCATGATACAAGAGTTGAATAAGTCTATTGCTTCTATTAGTTCTGATATTAAAATCTTACAACTCCAAGCTGTAGGACTAGACAAAGCCCTTTCAAAACTAGCTGATAACCAAGCCACTTTATTGAGTATGTCTGCAGGGAAACCACAAGCACCACCTGTGGTTGAAATGAATTCTATTAATATTTCTGAAAATGTTTCTCTTACTTTGGAGGAAAATCTTAATGAATTATTGCACTATCCTGAATATTTGTTGTCATTTATGTCTCAACTTGTTGGTCTAAAAGAAGAAGTTAATGAAACTGAATATGATGAATCTCTTCTGTTAATTGAGTTAGACAGATAAGTTAAGGAAGTTAAAATGCTTAGTTAAGTAAAGGAACCACTACTTGACTTAGAGAATTGTATCTTGCATGAACTAGTATCTATCTTACAAAAATTTGCAAGTGATCCTTCCATTAATGTTAACCAAGCAGGTTTTGGTTCTTATATTGCTAATAATGTTTTAAAAGAAAAGATTGCTAGGTACAACCAAGAAGCTATGATACCACCTAAGCTTGGGGATATATGGATTCCCAAAGTACCAATAACCATTGGAAAAGAGACACACCATGCTATATTAGATTTAGGATCTAGTGTCTCTGTTTTGTCTAAAGAATTATATGAAGTTCTTGAATTAAAGAATCTTGAAAAATGCTCTATTGAACTTGCACTTGCTAATGATTCCATTAACATGCTTCAGGAGAAGTAAGTGATGTTATGTTAGAGTTGCATATGACATTTGTACCTGTTTATTTTCTAACCATGGATATGGGGAATAAAACCTCTAGTCCAATTATTCTTGGAAGACATTTTCTTCATATCACAGGTGCTATCATTGATTCAAAAGAAGGGAATGTGAAGTTTCAGTTTCCACACAATAAGTGCATGGAACACTTCCCAAGGAAGAGGGACACATAAAAGTTCAAGCTCCCTCATGAGCTTCGTCCATCATAAATATCAGGTAAGAAGCCTAGCTACATGGCTATAAAGAAAGCGCTTTACGAGAGGCAACCCGGTTGCTTTTTTTTTTGTGTCCTCTTGATGTAACAAGAGACTTAGTTTTTATATTTGTTTCTGTAATTTTCAATAAAGTGCCATGTTTTACCCGTTTTGGTTTGAAAAAGTTGCTATTTGCATTCAGAGATTTTATTCCAGCATGAATCTGTGCACCGTATGATTTTTCATTTCTATTCTGTAACTCCGAATCAACTAAAATTTTAACTTTAGTTAAAACTTTTCATCCTTTGTAAGTGTGAATGTTTTTCATATTTTTTGACATATTTAAGTGGGGTAAAAAAATGTGTTTTGCTACTGCTGTTTTTCTGGACAGATTCCGTCCCATTTTGTTTTATGCATTATTTGAACTTTTAAGTTTAATATTTTTGATCCTGTTGAGTTTATTAGAAGGAATATAACATTATATACTTTCTGGAAATGTTTCACACTTTTGTTTAAGGTTTTCAAGCAGCAAACAATTCAATTGTTTTGTGCCTACTAATGTCACACCACAGAAAAGAGATGGGAGAAACGATGTTTTGAAGTTTTTTCATAGGGTTTAGAGGAGATGCACCAAGAGCCATCCAAGGTTGGTGAAGACCATAAGTTTGGGGATGTGAATACAACCCCATTAGACCAACACACTCTCGGTTTTCATACGTCTAACTTTTGTTTTTCGATCAATGCGCTTTATTGCATAAACTTGGAGCGTCTTTTATTTTTGTTATTTCGGTTTGGTTTTTATTTGTGAGACCACCACTTTTAATTTATGTTATGAGAGAGATACTGGAAATTTGGGTTGAATTAAGTTGGATGCTATTAAAAAGATTGAGAAAGAGATGTTTGAGTTGATTCAAAAAGATACATATAGTTGTGTGATTCATGTGCTTTTAATGAGTATTAATTTGCAAGTGTTTTATCAAGAGCTATCTTTTATTCATGTTTTTATGTTGAATGTTACTTTACTTTATTTAACATGGATTTATTAGTTATATTGACACTTATGCATGCATTTAGATGGTCAACTTTCTCCCTCTTGCTAGCCCAAAGTTTCCAACAAGTAAAAACTTGTTTTCCAACACCTACCGAAGTTTTTCCAGTGAGTCCACCATATCTACCTATTAGCTTTATGCTATTCCAAGTATGTTTATCATGTTATATTGTATTATCTATGTTTCCAAATTAAAATTCTTATGTTATTGATTGTTATGGGAAAAGTTGGTTTAAAAGCTCTCACGAACTTGATGCACACTTTACTTTTATTGCACTTAATAAACATGAACTATTGTGATTAAAATTATGAAATTGTGTGCTTGACAAGAGTCTTGGTTGGGAGTTAGATCATATGTGCCGACACATGGCAAACTCTCAACAATGCTCTTAATTATATTTAGTTGATATCATGTACTTTTGTTTATGGATGCCTAACATTGAGTAAAATAATTGTGAAAACTTGGTAAGTTTGAGGAGTGAGTATAAATGGCTAGAGAGACGCCTGGGCCGCTAACCCAATCCATGTGATACATGGTGGAAATTTACTTACATGCTATAGTGAACTTTCAGTGATGCACCTCACAATAAAAGCTATACCAATGGTCAATCAAAAAGGTGTTGAGATTGTTCATTTTGTTTGTTTGTTTGTCTTGTCATTTTGACATGGGCTTGTTCCATGTCCTGGGACAAGAGGTACCCCAGTTGATGCTCTTGATGACGTTGTTATTACTTGCAATGAATTTAACTTGAACTCGTTTTGTGGCTCAAGTTGAGTAGCCAGTTGGAGAGGTACTTGTATTCACGAGGCATTAGTCATTCAAACCATAGTTTGTCAGGCACACTACTCATATTTTCTTTCACTTTCAATTTATCCATTCAAGATGCTATGATAGGGGTAATGAGAGCTCCACACCAATGGATACCACATTGCAAATATTAACTTAAGTAGAAGTATTTGGAAGCTAGATGAAACTTATTCATGTTTTACCTCTACTTATTTATCTATCTTTCCAAAGTGCCCACCTTTTTCAGTTTTACAAGAATACTCTATGACCATTATAGGATGTTTTTTACTTTTCAGTATGCATACATTTGGTCCATAGTACTTTCTTCTATGTTACACTTTGTGAATTATCATTGAACATTCTTATATTGAATATTTGATATCACTTCATAATCTATCTTGTATATTGCTACTCCTTTGAGAATGAATCATTTGACTCTATGTAGCAATAGTAATCATCTTTGAAATCCATTGATAGTATTAAAAAGCAAAGTCCATGTTAGTTTTATCACCTTCATACTCGAGGACGAGTATAGGTTAAGCTTGCAAATGTTGATGCATGTAAAATGCATACATGAACTTTGCATTGTATTACTTATATTTCAATAATATTTGCATCATATAAGGGTTATATCATTGTTTTATATTGATTTTGGGAATATTTCACAGTTTCCCTATTTTTCTGGAATTAACCCTATACTGGCAGAAAAACCATATTTTCTATGTTTTGATGTTTCAGGGATCCAAACAACGTCGAGATGACCTAATATTTTGCGGGGATCATTTTTTGGAAGGAACAAAGCGTAGGAGCCAAGGAAGCACATGAAAGGAAGTCCGAGGAGGATTTTGGGCTGTCCCACGCGGCTAGATTTCCTGGCCGCGTGAGAGCATCTCTCTCCCCCTCGTTGCTCCGATGCCGTCCGTTTTCATCTTCGTGCCTTCGTCTTGACCTAAAAACGATATAAAAATAGTCCCCCGACGGCTTTCAGAAGAGAGAACCACAGAACCACAAAACCACGAAATGAAGACCTAGAGCTGCAGATTAGAGGGGAAAAATCCAGCGGGCTGCCGGCGTGGTCTCCATCTTCTCCAACGACTTCTACACTGTCTCCACGATGAAGAAGGAGTAGTCCACCCCTGGACTATGGGTTTGTGGAAGTAACTTATGTATCTCTCCTTTATTTGAGATTCACTAATTAGCACCGTATGAGTTGCTGAACATGACTACCGTCATCTATGTAATACTTTTGTGGTGGATCTTTTTATGAGTTAATATATGTTTGAGATTGCACTAGTTTTATTTCAGTTATGAAAGTAGATGCATATTATGTACCCCGTTCTTGTTTACTTGGTTTGATCAGACTTGTGTATGAGAGCGTGTGAGGGGGAACGTGTGCATTAGATGGAGTAACGGGGGTGGCTAGTGCGGTGAAAGTGACAGAAGTTCCGCGATCCACTTGGGTACTTTACCTTACTTTGTTGCCTCACTAGGGATAAATAAAAATACCTTGCTACCGGAGATGTGGGTGACCTTGCCACTTGTCCATGACTAGATCTAGCATGTTCTTACTTTAACTTCATGTCATAGAACTTAATGCTATACTCTGATTTATCTTAATACTAGGAAGACTCGATTTAATTCCCATCTTAGTGGAGTATAAGAGAGATTAATAAACAAAAGATCTCTATGTTAGGACGTGATGCCCATATAATTAGTAACTTGTCATGAAACCTTTTTGTTGCAATTTAAGACGTCAACACTAGTGTTCCATTATCTACGATTGTATTAAAGAGAGGGTGCATTTGTGAAACCATGAACCCCGGTCTATTTTTAATCATAAGAAACACCTTTCCAGCAACGTTTAAGCATTTTCCATTTTCTGCCATTTAAAAATCCGAAAATATAAAAACAATTTTACATTTTGCATTCACAATGCAAAACCCAAAAATACGATCCATCATTGTTTCCAACATCCTTGGATATTTATTTATCATCATTACATATTTATTTATTTTTTGCATTTATTATATTTTGATATCATACTCACACCTTGTGATTGACAACCACTTTGTGAGGTTGAGGGCACAAAACAATTTACTTTGTTTTGTAGGTTTTCAAGAGAAGGATAGGAAGATAAATATTTCACTACTGGTTCCCCGAGAGTTCGATATAAACCCTCGAGTCATCCCTCGTGAGGAAAACAGTCTTTCCTATACTATACACTCTGCACTTGGAGTCTCAATCTAACCCCGTATTCTTTTGACGTAGGTAACTACATTATCGGGTATCAGGGTGTAATCCCCGCGTATTGGTCTGCAAGGGTATGTCACCGAAACCTCGCTTTAACCGTTACCACATTACTAATAGATAGATCTTGGCTAAGTTTTGGTGTTCGCTAGTAGTAATTTTTTTGAAATTTTGCTGCGAATCCCTTCACATATTGTGTAGAAATACAGGACAGAGAATGAAAATCTCTTCAACTAGGTGAATCAGGAAGTGCGTCATAATATTGAAGAAGGATGGTGGGAACACCAACTCAAAACTGATAAGACATTAACACATCATTCTGTAACTATGGTAGGTCTTCTGGATTGATTACCTTCTGAGAGATTGCATTGAGGAATCCACATAGCTTCACAATTGGTACTCGAGCATTATCCGGTAGAAGCCCCCTCAATGCAACCGGAGGCAATTGCGTCATAATCACGTGGCAGTCATGAGACTTTAGGTTTTGGAACTTTTTCTCTGCCATATTTATTATTCCCTTTATATTCGATGAGAAGCCAGACGAGACCTTGATACTGCTCATGCATTCAAAAAAGATTTTCTTGTCTGCTTTGGTAAGAGCGTAGCTGGAAGGACCTCGAAACCGTTCTAGATGCAGGCCTTCTAGGTCTTTCATACGTTGTTAGTATTACCGTGCTTCAGGTGTATCTTTTTTCTTCCCATACACGCCCAAGAAGCCTAGCTGGTTCACGCAAAGATATTTCGTCACATGCATGACGTTGATTGCAGAGCGGCCCTCTAGGAATTTCAAATAGGGTAGATCCCAAAATATAGATTTCTTCTTCTACATGGGTGCGTGTCTGTTAGTGTCATTTGGAACAGATTGTCCGCCAGGACCCTTTCCAAAGATTACTTTTAAATGCTTGACCATATCACTTACATCAATACCAGTATGTTTCGTAGGCTTCGACCGGTGATATGCCTGGCCGTTGAAATGCTTGCTTTTCTTTCTTAAGGGATGCCTGGACAAAAGAAATCGACGATGTCACAGGTATATATTTTTCTTACAATGTTCCAAATATATACTTTCAGTCTCACCTAAACAATGCTTGCATGCATTGTATCCCTTGTTTGTCTGTCCTGAAAGATTACTAAGAGCAGGCCAATCATTGTTGGTTACGAACAACAACGCTCGTAGGTAATATTCCTTCTATTCGTGCTCATCCCACACACTACACCAGGTTTGTCCAACTATAAAAGTTCATCAACTAATGGCCTCAGGTACACATCAATGTCGTTGCTGGGTTGCTTCGGGCCTTGGATGAGCACTGACAACATAATGAACTTCCGCTTCATGCATAACCAAGGAGGAAGGTTATATATGCATAGAGTCACGGGATAGAAGCTATGACTGGAGCTCTTCTCCCCAAAAGGATTCATGCCATCACCAAACCTTAAGTTCCTTGCGACCTGCAGAATCTTTGAACTCCCTGTCGATCTTTCTCCACTGCGACCGATCAGCGGGGTGTCTCAACATTCCGTCTGACTTATGTTCCTCTTTGCGCCATCGCAACAACTTGGCATGCTCTTTGTTTCTGAACAAACGTTTCAACCGTGATATTATAGGAGCATACCACATCACCTTGGCAGGACCCCTCTTCCGGGGGATCGCCCTCAACATCACCAGGGTCATCTTATCTGATCTTATACCGCAATGCAGTGCATACCAAGCATGCATTCAAATTCTCGTACTCCTGGACACGGTAGAGGATGCAGTCATGAGGGCATGCATGTATCTTTTGAACCTCTAAACCTAGAGGTCACACAACCTTATTTGCTTTGTACGTACTGGCGGGCAATACGTTGTCCTTTGGAAGCATATTCTTCATCGTTTTCAGCAACTCTTCAAAACTCTTGCCAGATAGACCAACCTCTGCCTTCCATTGCAGCAATTCCAGTGTGCTACCCAGCTTTTTCAGACCATTTTCGCAATTTGCGTACAACGACTTTTTGTGATCCTCTAACATGTCATCCAACTTATCCCTCTACTTTTCACTTCTGCAGTCTCTCCGTGCATCAGGATTGGTCCAACCAAGATCATCAGTAGGTCATGTGCCTCTTCTTCAACTTCCCCTTTAGCTTCTCCCATGAAAGTATTACCGTATTTAGGGGGATAGTTCTCATCATCCTCTTCTTCATTGTCTTCCATTATAACCCATCTCTCTTAGTGCATGGTCCAACAATTATAGCTGTGCATGAAACCAGACTGAAACAGGTGGCTGTGAAGTATTTTTGAGTCAGAGTAATCCATTTGATTCTTACAAACACTACATGGACATAATAAAAAAAACCATTCCACTTGTTTGCATCAGCCACACAGAGGAAATCATGCACGCCATTGATGAACTCACCATAGTGTTAGTCAGTATCGTACATCCATTGCCGGTGCATCTGCATTATTGTATAAGTATATCAAACACAATCACGATGCTAAAATTAGTAATTTCTTAGGTGCTAACCTCTTGAAACAGTTCAATAGAAGAGGCGGCACCAAATCTTGACAAAGCATGGAGAAAAATGGGGATAGACTCAACCTCGACGGTGAAAAACAGAGGAGAAGGAAGCTGGCTAGCTCGGGCATTTCATCGAGCACCTCTTGTGCATAGGATGGAACAAAAACTAGCACACACCTCTCACCTTCTAAAATGAAAAAATAGAGGAGAGGGGGAAGAGCAGGGCGATGATATATAGGAAAACAGAGACCTCTAGTCCCGGCTCGTGATATCACCCTGGACTAGATATTCTTGCACGTGGCCCTGTCGGGCGGGACCCCTCTAATCCCGTCCCGTATTACGAACCGGGACTAGTGAAAGTGCATCGATCTCTCTAAAAGTTTTGGAGTTGATAACCACACAATTAAGGTTCTAACATCGCGTCTAAGTGCTTTCAGGAAACATCAAATTGACGCAAAAAGGAAGAGGCACCTGAAATCCAGCCAACGAATATGACTTACTGCAGCGGTAGTACCAGCCTCCCCAGCGGTGGTACCGCTACCTCCAGGAAGAGGTAGTACCACGGGTGGTACCGCCAGCTAGAAATTCTGTAGACACAAATCCACGGGAAAACATGGCGTCGACGAGCTCGGCAACGGCTCTCGCTGGTTCAATGCCGCCATATCCAGCCTCCGGAGACTCGGTGAGGCAAGGCCGGACCCGATGGGGTCGCGGCGGCTCACCATGGAGTTGGCAAGGAAAGTTAGCGGACATGGCATGGGAATCTATTGTTTTTCTGCAAGTGGCGAAAAAGATAAGAAAATAACGAATGGGCTGGTTTCGGTGAATAAGTCTGGAAGAGGTCGAGAGAAAAAGAAGTGAAAGTTCATGCATAGATTTGATCGGAACAAACAACAGATAAAAGGCTGAAATATCAAACCAACATGATAGGATAAATACAAAGAACAATAATCCAGAGCAAAAAATTAGTCACTATGTGAACTAACTTGTTTTCCGTAGGCCGATCAGACCTGGTGAGGATGGGGCAGAGGAGCGTTACCATGGAGTTGGGATTAAGGAAGAGAGAGAATGAGAAATGGTGTGCTACTACAGCAGGAAAGAGAAGGGTAAAGGAAGAGAGAGAATGAGAAATGTGTTGGGATTTGGGGATAAGGGGTCACGGAAGAGTTGGATAAAAAGTACTAAGAAAAAAAGAGGGGAGCGGGTCCTAGCTAGCATACACATCTGGTTGCATGCCACTCCACCGGTCCTAACGCTAGTTGTGCTGCTAACGGCGTAAGACACGCGTTGATATCACAACTGGTGTGTAGCTACCATCCCCGTGAGGTGGGTATAATTAGAGCTTCTAATTAGAGCCCTCTGATTGAATTAGATCTTTATATAATTGGGGTTTTGAGGTGTCCTCTCCCAATTAGATCTAGCTTCTAATTACTCTCTCTCTCTCTCTCTCTCTCTTATGCGTTGAGAACTCCACCTTCATATACACCCGCGATATCTAGCCCTGGATGACGAAGTACTGCAGAATTGACCCTGACGTGTGTGTGCATACTCTCAGAGGGGTAACACGTGAGACCCTCACTTGGCTGGATCAAGGTGCTGGATACGGGGAGTCGGCAACATCCTCACCCACAACCTTGTGCGTGAGGATATTCTACAGGCTGCATCGATATTGTCACTAACACGTATTCGACTTCTACGATATACGGTACACGATCTCGAGAACTAGATCTTGGAATTGTTATTCACATACATGTTCATAGATAGATCAAATTTCCGTACACGCAACCCAGTAATCACCTCATATTAAATAATCCCGTCCTAAAAAATTTACCAATGTTCATGTTATATTATATATATATATATATATATATATATATATATATATATATATATATATATATATAGACACCCTATTTGGCACCCTGGGTGCAGAAAACTTATTTTGCACCCACAATTAGTTTTATGTTCCCAAGTCAAAAAATTATGTTATGTATGTAACTATTTACGTTCATGTTTGATCCATAAGAGAATACTCGGCATAAATACGAAAAAAATATGAGTCATACCAACATAAAAGTCATAAAAACAACATAAAAATGTGTATTATTTCATTTTTTTGTACCGTCACGTAAATAAAAATTTTATGTCATGTATATATTTTCTTACGTTCTATTCGACATAAGGAACACGACAAAATTTACGTGACGTAAAAATTCTATACGGTTCAAAAGATACAGGGTGGGTGTAGAATAACTATTCTGCACCCTGGGTGTCAAATAGGTCGCGCTATTTGACTCCCAGGGAGCAGAATAGTATTCTGCACCCGGATCCAACCACGCCCAAAGACGCGCGCGAGGCATCAATGCCACTGCCTAGCGCGCCCGCAACCGACTGCATGCGAGGTAAAATTATTTCGGTGCGACGTAAGATGGGCTGCCGCGCTGGGCAACCACAAATTGCATGTGACGTACTGGGGCCGAAGTAATTAGTATACGCGGCTGAGTACATGCGCCGTAAACTAGCTGCATGCGACGTAAAAAAAAACTGTACGCATCAACCACCGACGTAAAAAATTTGTTAGCAACCTAAGAAAAGCTGGATGAGCGACGAGGCATCTGGATGAGCCACGAGGCATTTGGAGTAGCTAGCTAATAATGCATATTTGTCGATCCTAGATGTATGCGTTAATTTAATGCATATATTTTTCATAACAAGAGGATTTCAATCTGCTAGCTAGGGATAGGTCTGTGTTACAATTGGCTGACATAAGAAATCTGTCAAATCGGAAAACTGGGACTTGAAAATAAATCTGTTACTTAAGTTCTTCTAGAGATATTTATGTTATAATGTTCAAATATGGTATACATGGAGATAAAACCAACGTCAATTACAAAAGTGTAAAGTAGATGACATGCATCATTCTTGCGCTGTAAAAATTCAGACAACCAGGATGCGATTCGTTGCACGACTCCAGTAAATAGGACACAGTCAAAAGCTATTACATTACATCGACACGACTCCAGTAAATAGGACACAGTCAAAAGCTATTACGTTACATCGACATGGAAACGAGAAAATACATATCCTGCTGTGCACATAACTGCAGCTTAATTTTTTGGATGATGCTCAAGTGGATCTTGAAAGCAAGGTTTTTACATATGGGTTTGCATGGGCCTAAACTTGTCTAGAGAACAATGTAAAATTCTGGTGTCGTTCAAATCATAGAAGAAGGGGTAGGAGACTTCTTCGCCCTGTACTGTTTCAACTTTGTCTGCGATCAAGAAACTATGAGTGAGAATTTGCAAGACTAAAGGGTGAGAACATAAGAAATAACTGGCTTGGCTGGAAATCATGATCTCTATCAGGGTCAATGCATTGTCAAAAGAATAAGATGTGCCTGAAAAATAAAATAGATTATGGGGATGATCATATTATTATATTTCCATTTGTTGTGTGAATAACTAAATATATGTAGTCGGGTCATAATGTTATTTCAGAACCATCATGTATTGAGCATAGTATGCGTTCGAATGAACTTGAACTACCAGTTAAGCGATTGCATTAGCTCCAGATAATCAAAAAACCGCAACTTTGCTGACATGAGTTGTAGTAACCGCAACTTTGCTGACATGAGTTGTAGTAAGACCATACCTAACATGATTGCACAGTTTCACAAATTTTTCTGCTGAAATGACACTGGTATCTCTCTTTTCCATTTTTTCTATATGATACCTAATGTGAAAGTATGCAGTGTAAATTGACACCTTGTTGTAAATTAAATATAGGTTTACCAAACTGCAGTGGAAAATCTAGTTTAGTTGCTTGCAACTTTTTCTCAAGTAAATAGTCCAAGCACGTCAATGTTTGGGGTCTAAATATATTTCTTGTCATATCACTTATATATCGAAGGGGGATTTAAATACTTTATGGTGACATAACACTTCACAATTGTATGTGAGAATGTTAGTAACCTGGAATTTGGGGAATTGTGTGGTACAGATTTACAACAACCACATCATGTGTACTTCTCTTATTACGACAACCCCTGCCAATGTACTAATATTAGGCAATTCACATATGCATAAATCAAAGGTATCTGTTCATGTAATCATTTCTAGCATTTCGGTTCCCAGCTGATAGTAAAATTGGGAATGTGGCAGTTTCTGCTCTACTATATTTTACCTATTTTTAATTTTGCATTGACTTCATGTAAAACAAGGAGAGCCAGGACAAGGATAAGTACAATACATTCTATGCTGAGAAGTTTAGAGAAGAGGCAGTATCAAAAACATTAATACTTACTTCCAAAAAAAAATTAATCAAGTTCACATAGATGTTATTCATTATTACTGTTGATTTACTGAAATTGCATTAGTTCCTAAACTAATCCTCAAGCACTGTCATACTCTATCAAGCCTAGCTGCAAATTATCACTCAATAAATGCATGAAAAGGAAAAGGATCCAACATCCATACACAATTCAATAAGTGTTCAAATCTGAAGAAAGTTGGACACCAAGCTTAAACAAGGTAGAAGGATTGATGCTCTACAACATGTACATTGCAAAGTTTACCTCCATACCCTCATTCACCATCCATTTGATTTCAACGCAATTTGACAAGCAAAATAAAACAGAAAGCATTGTACAGCATACAGTACATTTACTAGGTTAAAACAAAAGAGCGGGCAGCTACCGTATCTTAAGTCGAAAGCCACCGGTGAGTAGAGATCCACAGCAGTGAAGAGGCCGCCGCCCAGCACAATGCCGATGCCGCCCACACCGCTGCAATGGACCCAATTTGCTCCTGATATCTTGAATGCTCTAATTCAATGTGGACCACTGTAGTCAGCGGGCCTACAGCAGAATCATTATGGACGTTATCGTCTTCTCGTAAGTTTCAAAGACATGCAAGGGCCTGGTTTTCTCTATTATTGATTGCTCGGCGAGCAACAAGATTCAAAGGGCAGCTGATGATTTAGCTTCTTGGTGTAAAAGATAATGTAATTTCTGATAAAACGGTTTTGTTCTCCCGCGTAGGATAGTGTGGCATAACCCGCTCACCTTTGCTAGCTGTCTATCGGCATTTGTAATCTGAACTTTGTAATTTTGACTGTTCCGAGTCAACTTCGGTAGATGCAAGAAGCAGTGCCACCTCCCACTAGGTAAGTGAAAATGTTGGACTGGTTAATTTGAATACTGGCTAATCTCCCTGCAACAAAAAATGATCCAACTGAACTCCATTGGCAAATTTATAGCAACAATGTATATATATATCTTTCACTTATAGTATTTACATTACACCAAGCAGGACACTTTACTGTACTTTTACTTGTGTTGTATCACCTACTCTACAGCTTAAAGGGGGTAATGCATTCAAAAGAAATTGGTGAACAAAGGAATATGAACAGGTAAAATGATAATAAATATTGCAGTTGTTCCTTGATCCCCCATTAGCAGGTCAAAGTAATCTGAATCATCACTAGCAACAAATGATTTAATAGTCCTCACTGCCAAGAAAATAAGACCTGAGAAGGTAAACCATTGAATATTGGGAAGGATTCTATTTCTAATCCATGGAAAATAATAGTGGGTAATTAGATCTATCAAATATGGGGTGAATCCATTTGCAAAAGCTAAACCTAAACACACGAATTGGTGGGTCTTTAATATTATTTCATCTTCAAAAACATGACATAAATACCAGCAGCAAGTTTTGCCCCCTTGCTAGTTCTGAATGATAAAATGACCAGAAAGAAACTGTCGACCACCGTGCAATCCGTGCAGTGACGAAGTAATTTTACAGATTACTTTCTTTAAGAATAGAATGCAATTTTTCACCAATGTAATTCCTCAAAGAAGTATGTGCAGTGAACAAAAATTATACATATAACTTTATTCAAGAACATACATCACATTTGAATCAATTACTAAATCAGCAGCATTAATACATGTATAAATAGCAGGCAGACAAAAGCATCACGTAATATCTTGTCTACCATTCTAGTGTAAAGGGAACAAAGCAACTGATAAAAGATGAGAAAGATGGTGCTGCTACCAATAGGAATCACCATGGGAAAGTACACTAGCAGAAGCGAAGCAATCTCCATGAGTACTAGATAGCCCGTAATGGAAAAGCTAGAGCAGGAAAAAAGTTGTATTCAGTGTGGCTAAGCAAACAGGTTGCATTCAAAGATGTTTTTGTCACAAAAGAATTTAGATTCAGTTTTAGGATCAGATGGTTGATTCAGCATCGTTTTCCATAAACGAAACATTCCCATAATTTTGTCTCCCTACTCTCTCCAATGACTAAACATAAAACAAGACCAAGTCTCGCATCTCCTAAAACAAAATTTCCAATTCTTCAACCAGAGTAGGATGTGGCCGCTGCTCTGCTCTGGTGCAGCAAAAGAGCAGGTCAGTTCGAAGACGCAAGCCACCCAGAGGAGCATAATAATCAGCAAGAACACACCTTGTGCCAACGCAGCACACACAGACCGTAATATTTAACGGATCTAAGTGATTGGTGACGCCAGGAAATTAAGACAAGAATTGAAAGCAATTAAGCAAGCACACAATTGGAGTACACTAGCAGCAGGAGGATGAGTTTAATTAAGTGCGTACTTTGGAGGGTCTCCCCCTAATCGTGGCCAGGGTTCTTGAGGACGTAGAAGAGGACTAGTCGGTGGTGCAGAGCAGGTAGTCTGCCGCCCACCGCAGCGCTGAGCGGGTCCCATCAGAGAAGTCCATCGCCAAGCCAACCCGCCGACGCTAGGACGTTGGTGCCAATCTTGACGGCCACGATGCCGGTGCCGCTCATAACTCTGCCCGTGGCGCTACACGGCTGCCCGACTGGAAGCAGATGTCGCCGGCAGCCACCGCCTGCCTCGCTTCCCGACAAGATGAAGATGCCGCCCGCAGCCATCATCTGCCATTGCTGCCGATTCACCGTCCGACCACGAGGGCGCGACTACGACGCCACCTCCAGACACCGAGATCGCCGCCGCCCACCCGCATGCCGTTTCCGTGCCTCAATTTCAAACCGTTGACCGTCGTCGGCGCTCGATTAGAGAACGAGGTAAAAAGGCAGTTGCCCCGATGCTGCACGATCTAGACAATATCCACCTCGTCTCCTGCATTGTGAACCTAGCTGGATAAGAGGGGGACAGCGCCAGCCAGACCAGATGGCGGCGGTGGAGGTCCGGGGTCGCCTGGAGAAGGAGATCAAAGGGCACGGAGGAGAGGATTTGGACGGCGAGTGAGCTGGCTGGGAAAGGCCGACCGGGGGTAGTGGGCTGGTTCCGAAATCCCACGAGGCCACGACCAAACCGTTGGGGTAAAAAAAAATCCAGGAGGAGTAATATTAGGGAGGTGTGCAAGGTTTCGGTGGGTGGTTTCCGGCTGGATGGACCGACCCGAGTGCAGAATTTCTAATTCTACACCCAGGGTGTTTAATAGAGTTATACATATATATATATATATATATATATATATATATATATATATATATATATATATATATATATATATAACTAAAGGGGTATGTAAAAGACCGAATTGTTATAGATCTCGCTCTTTCTGGATAAGTGATGGTCATAAAAAGAATATCGGTTAACTAAGAGGAATATTATTTGCAGATCTAAAGATCAAGAGGGTCTTGAGTTTGAAGTTTTGGAAGAAAAATAAAATTAATTTATATAAATGAATGTTCAAACTCCTTGATGATGAAGGTGTTTGGTAAGATATTTTAAATAACAAATATCACCATTCCAAGTCTCTGTCCCAAGTGCAAGTGAAACCTTCAGATTCATCGTTGTGGAAAGGCCTTATGTGAGTTAAGGATGAGTTTTTATCTAGAGGGTCTTTTGAGGTTAGCGATGGACAGGACACAAGACTCTGGGAAGATATTTGGTTAGACGGTTTACCTTTGTCCCAGCAATATCTATCCTTACATAACATACTCCAACGAAAAAACCCCGTTTCGGTGGCGTCTGTTCTAGGGGCTGCTCATCCTAATGTAGGTTTTATGAGAGCATTAACGGGTAATAAATGGGATCGTATGGCTCCATCTTGTTGACAGTTTGATGGATATCAACTTGTCAAAAGAACACGATAATTTGTCTGGGGGTTGACAACATCTGGTTTATTCATGGTCAAATTTATGTATCTTGATCTTATAAATGGTAACACAACTTTTTTGCGGAAATACATTTGGAAAAATGTCAATTTGGCTAAGAGGAATTGGCATGGTAGTATCAAGTGTTGTTTTTGTGACAAGAGGGAAACTAGTCAACATTTGTTTTTGCTTGCCCGCTTGCAAAATATTATTTGGCGTATCGTATATATACCTTTTCATATCACTCCTCCAACCAGTGTCGCTAATTTCTTTGGGCATTGGTTTCTTGGAGTTCCTAAAAAGAGAAAGCTCAAATCTGATTTGAGTCTTGCACTTTGTTATGGGCAATATGGCATGTACACAATGGCATTATTTTTAACAACTCGAACGCTTCTTATTACTCGGGGTAATTCCTTTGGGCACACATTAGATTCGCACGCGATATTATCTCCAGCCAACGGAAAGTTGCCAGGCCATGAATTATGGGTGCGCATGTTTGGAAATGGTTGCACCGGAGTTATTCAGCCGATTCGTGATGCACATGCTTTTCATGTTAGTTGGCGAATTTAAGTTGGATGGGAAGTGAGGATATATCTGCATGTACAGTCATGTTGCCTAATAAAACCAAACTAGTTATATCAATTTGATTTGATGTAACAATTAATTAGGAGGGACATACATAATCGATGGCAGTAGGTGAATGATATATCATGAGATTTGTTACCGGACCTGCAGCTGTAGTATCAGAAAACAAAAGCTGATCAAAAGCACCGTACCGGGAATAGAAACTGCTAGAATAAGTAACAAGTACGTATACGATGAATGGAAGACGTCATTAGCACTAGCTAGCTAGCTAGACGACGTCTTCACGTCAACGTTAGTTACTTGCCTCGTTGTACTAGCTAGCAGTAGAGCAGAGACTCCCTTCCTTAATTCTGTACGAGTGCCAACTGCCGCAACTAGCTTAGCCTCCTTGACCGAGCACAAGCAAATCATCAACACAAAGCTGGCTGGGCTATCTCTAGTTAGGACGGACGGGAGAGATGCCAGTTCAAATGATCGAGACATTCGGAGCATGCATGGATGAATCTTCAAAAAACGTTGGAGCTCACACCTGACGCCAAATGGCCACTCACTAGTTAATTAGCATCCCGATCTCCAAATGGCCCACTCTTAATTGGAGATGACACTTCTTGTAGTTAATAAGTACTACATGCTGCAGGTAGCTTGTCAAGTTGAGAAACTGTGTGCGTGCAGGTATGCATGTCGATCCATATATAGATAAGAGATGATAGAGCAAAGCAACAGCAGGGGCTTAACTATTCCCCAGCCAAATTGGCCAATGCATGCTAGCTCTGCATTACACTGCAGACAAGATCAGATCACCAACTAACTGAGCATACAGGAATCAATCGAGTGTTCAAATGGCTGCTCTCTTGTCTCCAGAGGCAGAGGCGCGCCACCGAGCTGCCGCCATCCTACCATTCCTGCGCATACTGTACGAAGAGTTCCCTCCATCTCCTTAATCACCATTCACTCATTTTTGATTCTTGACGCACAATCATCGTGACGCATATACTTGCAGAGAAGATGATGGCCCGTCTGCTCGCAAGAGGCCGCAGGCGAGCTCCTCCTCCCCCAAGAGCGGCAAGAAGAAGAAGCAGAAGTTGGTGATCACCTTGGCGCTCTTCGTCTCCGCCACCTTGCTCATGTTGGCCGTCCTCAAGACCAGGACCCTCCTCTACGGCCGGATTTTGCTGCTGCATCATCGTCCAGCTCCTATGATGGCTATTCCGCATCCGCCCTACGCCACACACCGGCGAGTCCGCTGGGACAGCGTCGCCGCTTCGCTCTCAGACACGGCGCAAACGACGACGTCGGTGGCTCTGCTCAACTTCAGACCGGCAGAGGTGAAGCGTTGGAGGAAGCTGCAGCAGCTACCCGGCGGTTCATCGTCAGTCCGAGCGGTGCGGTTGCAGCCCGTGGACACCAGCGTCGTCACCTGGGCCACATTGTACCCGGAGTGGATCGACGAGCACACCAACAGCAGCACCACGTGCCCCACCCTCCCCGACCCCGAGGATCAAGGAGGCCAGCGCTTTGACCTCGTCGCCGTCAACCTCCCCTGCATAAACAGTAGCAGCAGCTGGTCCAGGGACGTCGCCAGGCTGCATCTCCAGCTCGCCGCTGCCAAGCTCGCCGTGGAGGTGCATTCATCGCACGTCCTCGTCGTCTCCGACTGCCCCCCACTCCCCAACCTCTTCCCCTGCAAGCACCTCCTCCGCCGCCATGGCCACGCCTCGCTCTACGCCACCCACCCCGACTACCTCCGCCGCCGCGTCCGCCTCCCCGTAGGCTCGTGCGACCTCGCCCTGCGCCTTCCAACCTCTGATCACCACCATGATCAGCCCAAGCGGCGGGGAGAGGCTTACGTGACGGTGCTGCACTCGTCGGACGCGTACGTGTGCGGCGCCATCGCGCTGGCTCAGAGTATCCGGCAACAGTCCGGCACGAGCAGGGACCTGGTGGCGCTGGTGGACTACGGCAGCGTGGGCCCTGAGCAGAGGGCCGGCCTAGCGGCGGCGGGGTGGCAGGTGCGTGCCATGGAGCGCATCCGCAATCCCCGCGCCGTCCCCGGCTCATACAACGAGTGGAACTACAGCAAGCTCCGCCTGTGGCAGCAGCTTACCGACTACCGCAGGGTCGTCTTCGTGGACGCCGACCAGCTCGTGCTCCGCAACATCGACTTCCTCTTCGACGCGCCGGAGGTGAGCGCCACGGGCAACAGCCGGACGCTCTTCAACTCGGGCGTCATGGTGCTCGAGCCCTGCAACTGCACCTTCGAGATGCTCATGGAGCGAGTCAACGACGTCCGCTCCTACAACGGCGGCGATCAGGGGTTCCTCAACGAGGTCTTCACCTGGTGGCACCGCCTGCCGCGCGCCGTCAACGTCCTCAAGTACTACGACCACCACCGCGACGGCACTGATGCTGCCTCGGCAACGTCGGAGGAGGAGAAGCCGCACGTGATGCACTACCTGGGTATCAAGCCGTGGCTATGCTTCCGCGACTACGACTGCAACTGGAACGTGCCGGGGCTGCAGCGGTTCGCCAGCGACGGGGCGCACGCGCGGTGGTGGGCGGTGCACGACCGGATCGAGCCCAAGGAGCTGGCCACCAGGTTCTGCGCGCTGGCGGTGAGGCAAACGGAGGCACTGGAGTATCACCGGAGGCAGGCGGAGATGGCTAACGCCACCGACATGCACTGGAACCGCACCATCACCGACCCAAGGAAACTCTTTCCGTTGCAAATGCCACCAACCGCTTAATTGATATACTACCATCCATAGTTGCTTGTTGCACAGTGGTATTTTGTAAATTCACTACGTACGGAGTATATTTTACTCACCATTGTTTCAATTAGCGACTTATTTATGTTGCTAAATCCGTGTCAAAGAGTGCTTTAAAACTAGATTTCATGTTTTATTAGCGACTTATTTCATGTTGTTGGGGCCAGTAGAGTCTAACACACTGAGTCAGGCACGAGGACGGCGAACAGGTTTTCGGCACTCCTCTCCGAAGAGGGCACGGTGATGGCGATTCCGATGATGAAGACGAGACCCCCCCGCGATCCAGGTGGCGATACCTACACTGGCGATATCTGAAGACAGAGACGGGAGATATCGACGCTTCCTCGCTTCGACGAACCCC
The DNA here is from genome assembly GCA_028641055.1 of Alopecurus myosuroides. Classification (NCBI taxonomy): domain Eukaryota; kingdom Viridiplantae; phylum Streptophyta; class Magnoliopsida; order Poales; family Poaceae; genus Alopecurus; species Alopecurus myosuroides. Next base: position 262,980,547 of record CM054059.1, on the reverse strand, counting down.
CTCTCGACCCCGATATCGGTTCGGTAGAGGTATCGACCTCCCAAGGATCTGCGACGAGAGATTGGTGAGCTTGATGGTTGCATTTTGGCTGATGTTCCACACTATGATCTCAACGCTATACCTCCTGACTCTCCTTATATATTAGACTTTTCAATCATAGATACCCGAATACGAGTGATCATGGTTTGGGTGAGATCTATGGAGATATGGTGATCACTAGCAGTTCGAAAGTTATGCGATCGTTCAAGCTTAACCCGCAGCCTGCACTTACATTGGTTTTTGATCATGATGATCTCCATTTGGGGGGTCATCGCCATTGATGACCTTCGGTGGGAGACGGGCGAAGTTAAGAACAATTTAGTGTACATACCTGGACCCAATTTGACCCATGGAGATGTACAATGTGGACTAACATATCCCAAATTTTTGGGAGACGAACTTTGATAATACGCCTCCGGGCACCATCTCACATTTGGATTCGATCTCTTCTACGCCGAGAGAACTTTCGGACCCCGATCCGGAGAAGCTAGAGTTAGACACACAGACACCTTGAAGTGGTGATCCCATTCTGACTCCGAGGAGACAAGCTGAGATGGCTAGGCAGCAGGGGCGCAGTGGATTTCAAGGCCGCCAAGGCCGAGGAGGGCCGGAGAAGTTCAAAGGAAATCGGTATCAATGGAGGGAGAACTAGGAAGGACTGAATTTCGAAAATAATAGTCAAGCTAGCGATCCGATACAATCTCGGAATTCAGGATTTGGGAACCATGGAAGGCTAGGGAAATTTTTTGCTTCTTCTTGTTCAGTTGGGAGTCGTACTAGTGAAGAAATTAGTGGGTCTAGTAGTGGCATAGAGATGATTGGTTCGGTCGCTGTAGCTATGAACTTGCAGCAGCTCCAATTGAGACAGATGCAAGCGATCCCGGATTAGGGACTGGTCACGCAAAATGGAAATACGGGACAAAATTCCCAGATGCAAGCGCAGGGTGGTATTGGTGCAAATAATCAACAAATTCCATTTCAGCAGATGATTACACCGAATCCTCCTATTGGTCTCGTACAAGCGAATTTGGGGAATTTCATCCCACAAAAACAATTCCTTTTTTTTATAAAGGGAATATATTAATATCGAAGACACCAATTACATCCGGCCTCTGCAGCAGCAAGTTGTCAGAAAGACAACCCGGATGCACAAAGCCAAAATAAAAAATAAAAAAGAGAGAAATATAAAAAAAAAAGACCCGTCGAAGTGACGAAACACACATAACATCAACACTCTAGCCACCACCGAAGACAAGACCCGGACCACATATGAGATTCTTCAAAGATGACGCCTCCAAGAAGGAAACAAAACACAAGCGTTGTCGTCGCATGATCAAAAATCTTGAGTTTTCACCTTGAAGAAAGTCCGAGTTCACAAAACAATGTCTTCGATAAAGACCATTACCAGGCACAACCAATTAAGGTCAGAGCTTGGGCTTTCACCCTTGAACCCGCGACTCGGTACTCGATGAGCATAATCCCAAAAGCAGTCCACCAGTGTAAAAATTATGGGTTAATTAGATATATGCCATTGCAATTTCTGGCTATTTGAGAAATGCCACTATAATTTTTATCTTTAGAAAAACGCCACTGCAATTCTCTATACATTCTATGGATGCCATTATGCTCACTTTAACATATATACTAGCCAATATACTCGGATATTTCTGTTGTATGTATATAAAGGGTGGGCTCCACCTCAATCAGGTTTTTTTTTCTTGCCGGTCTCTTTAGTGGAGGCATTAGCGGCCGCAACGAATAGGATGGTCAGCATCATGCCAATGACAACCATCTTCACCTGAGCATCGGAAGCCATTGATGGAAGCTCTGAGAAACTATTCGTTCGTGTATATATGTGTATTGGGTTGTAAAGCTGTGAGCTGTTGATGCATGCACTGCTCAAAGACCTTGGTATTTATAAAGAGCAAATACATGCCACGCCCTTTCTCTAGCTTCATTGGAACCACAAAAATAAGAGCGAGAAAAAAAATGACTACCACATCGTTCATGCCAGAGCACACACGTGCATGCATCTATTCCAAGAGCTTAACTTAAACGAACATGAAATCCAAAATCCTTGTGCCATGCATGGTGCTAAATATTATGTTCTCTGTGTATGAAACAAGGGTTAATTTTTGACTGATTCGAGCAGGTCTAGAAAAAAGGTATACATAAAAACGGAAGACGAGAAAACAGAAACCGCTCCCGGGTCGCCTCCCCTCAGGCGATTCCGGAGACCAACCAAACCTAGGCGAACAACCCCCAGCCCATCGAGATCCCAAGGCCGTTGCCGTCGCCGGCCGGCGACGGTGGCGGCACCCTGCCTACAACATGTCGGCGGGGATGGCGGGCGTGCCGGGCGCGGCTCTGCGAGGGGGGCGGCAGCGGTGCTTTGGCGGCGCACGGTGGGGCGTTATGGCGGCGGCGGCGCTATCCGATCGGTCTCTAGAGACAAGGCGCGACCTGCTTCCCGTCTCCGGCGGCGAGAGGTGGCGGCGCCCGGAACCGGAGGTGGCAGGGCTCCCGGCAGCGGTGGTTGCTAGATCGGGGAGCCCCCGATCGGGCTCTACCCCAGAGTGGGCTGGTGGGGGGTTGGGCCACTAGGCTGATCTGGCTTCGGCTCAGATATGGGCCCGTGGGGCTCAGCCAGGGTGCGCTTCGTGCACTGGTTTTCCCCTCCTGTAACCGTTCCTGCTAGAAATTGTTTCGCAGCGTCGGGGCTGCGAGACATCAGAATAAAGGAGGTGGTCCTAGGGTTCTTCTCGCGTCAAGATGAAGATCTGGTCGATGACGGCTCTCATTGATGTAGCTGGACAGTTGAGTTCTGAAAGGCTCCGCTGGTGAACTCCATTAGGCGACTTATGCCTGGAGATTCCTGGATCGGATGGGATTCGGTCGTGCGCAACCGTGTCTGACCATTTGGTCTCAGAGGGAGCGCTTCGAAGCTCTGCTGGCTATTATCATGGAGTACTCCATGGTGCTGGCGGAGAATGACATGGAAAGCGAGATCTAAGGACTAGCAATGGTGGTTCGAATCTTTATGGCGATGACGAACTGGATCGGTGTTTCATGACTTGGAGTAGCGGCATGTAAGAGGGGGCGACTATTATTCTATGATATTTTCTTGCCATTGGAACCTGTTGTAGAACAAGGTTGGTATAATTGCAACTACAAGAGACATGAAGTCGTGAAAAATGGCAACAATTTAACCTAAGATGCAGGTCATGAAGAAAACAAATAAAGAATCCATCACCGAAGATGGTGTTGGACCTAGTATCTCTCTTGGTAGTATGTCTTTGGCACAATTTGAGACAATTCAAAAAGAACTGTAGAAGACGGCGTTAGTGTAATCACTTCTTCTTAAAGATAAGCATGATGATAGTAACCAAACTAAACCAAGATGGAAGAGGAAGGTGCACGGGAGACTTTTTGATGTATGCCCAAAAAGTAATAATATTTATATATCTATTTCATAATTTTTTTTTGAAATAGGAAACCCAGCCTCTGCATCTAGTTGATGCATACGGCTTTTATATTAATAAAAAGAGTGATATTCAAATACAAAAGTAGTAGCACGCAGATCCAGAATATGAGATAACTGACGTGGTTCCTGAATATGAGATTCAAAGGAAAACTCATGCTCATGTGTAGTAACATGAAAACAGAAACAAACCCTAATCTTGCCTTTTACGACTAATTCATTGGATGTTTGATGTATATATTTTCCTGGTCATAGACATTGTTTATGTGAACATGAATGAATATCATATTGTTGAAAGGGAACAATATGGCTGGGTATTCCCTAAGTAGATTGATATGCTAAGAGATTCCTTTAAGACATCTTTGTCCTTAGAATAATTACAATGCATCCTTTGACTGTGAGGTTATCGTGATAATATATTCAGGAGGTTTTACTTTGGTGCTATCAAGAGTCACACCGTAAACTGGATGACCATAAAGGTAGTTACTGGGTAATTCTAAAGGGGTATGTTACCTCGATGTTCTGAGTTGTGAATTACTCCTTCGTAAAAAGAGAGATACATACATGGGTCCACTCGCTATTCTTGATATCCATAAGTTCTGCAGACAATGCATGCTGATGATACATCATGTGGGATATCATAATACAGTAACGAGAAATAGAAAACTTACCAGATAACGAGACGAGACAAAGGTATTAGTGAACCAGAGATTCTTTCACAAGCAATACCTGAATCAATAGTCTCGGGTAAGTTCGGTATCGTGCGTAATGGGAAATTTGTATAATAACCAACAGGTTCAAAAATTTATTCGTTTAGTATGTGTGATTAAATATGGGTGTCCATGACCCGATATTGATTATTCAAAAGTGAAGACTTTCCAGTTTCATGCCCACACACTATCGAACATGTAGGAGAAACTGAACGACATGTATGGGCACCTAGAGGGGGGAGGGTGAATAGGTGCTACGACCAATTTTAATTTTCTTCAAATTAAGGCTTGACACAAAGGTAAATTATCTAGATATGCAACTATGGTGAATTTACCTATATGACAACAACAAGATACAAGATACAAACATGAAGTAAAGGAGGGGGGGCGAGGTAACCGATAGAGGACGCACGCGGAGACAAGGATGTAATCGCGAGTTCCTCCTTTTGAGGGGAGTAAGTCTCGTTGGAGGGGTGTGATCTTGGCACAAAGGCCTACTCAACGCCACAAAGGCCTCACCCTATTCTCCAATGAACCTCGCCACAAATGTCTAGTTCACCTTCCACTATTGATCCTCTTTTAGGCGGGAGTCGAGTCATTTACAACAAGTTTGAGGCAAACACCCACAACCGAATTGGGGGCTCTCAAGAAACACCAACAATAATCAAGAGAGTAGCAACGAGGCCTAGGTTTTCCACAAGGAACCCCTAGGCACGAATCCCTCAAGCAAGAGGGAAAATGAAATCCGGTTGGTGAAGACGTAGATCGGGTCCTTCTCCTTCAATCCTCCAAAAATCAACGAGTTTAGGTGGAGGGATTGGGAGAGATCTAAGATTTGGTGAGCTCAATAAATGCACATTAATGGCTTAGACGAACTAGTCAACTTGGATAAGAAGGAGGGGTATTTATACCCCTCCCAAAATGTAGCCGTTTGTGCAGAAATTGATGACCGGAATTTCTGGTTCAGCACTGAACCGGTTATTCCGGTTTTCTTCTCCTTCAGATCTGGAAACAGGGCAGCATTGACCAAAACCGGATATTCCGGTTTCCTTCAAATAATCCGGTTGAAACTTCCGGTCGACTCCAGTGTGACCCAACCGGAAATTCCGGTTGCCCCTGGAAATTTCTGGTTGGAAATTTCTGGCTGATCTCTGTGCCAAAACTGGCATGGATTTTCCCAAAAGGAATTTTTGGTTGCCCTGGAAATTTCTGGTTGAATAATCCGGTTGGCTCGAGTGTGGAAAATCGAAGGAAAACTCCTCAACCGGAATTTTCGGTTGGCATGGAAAAACCCGGTTGATCTCTGTCCCAAAAATGGTTGATCTAACTTCACCACTTTTCGGTGTTTGATGCGGATGATCAACTAAACACCTGCATACTTAACACCTCGATAAATAATATACTTAGTATTGTTCACTAACACACAAAATCTTAGGGGAAACGAAATGCACTTTCAGAAACACACTTAAGTTTGGGTTTATTTTTGTCTATATTGGTAGGTCTGGATCAACTAGGAGTATCACCAGGACGTTGTGTCTGCATGATAGATATATTTTATATATCGGAGAGAATTTATAACAAGGACATGAGATGCCCCGGAATGATCGAAACAATTTTATTACTACCAGAATTTATTTTGGATTTATTATGAAAGAGAAATTGAGGTTGGACGCTTTACAGAGCAAATGCAGGGGGCATGAGATGTCTCGGGATGTTGAAAATATATTTCCGACATCATTAGATAATATCGATGATTTTATATGTAGGGGTTCCGAAATAGTTTTGGGGGACTTTCCATATATGGAAGCAGTGCCGTAGAGGGAGGAGGGGCAAATTTCCTCCTCTAGGTAAACCCTAATTTTAGGGGATACCATATGGGACCCATGGTCTCACAAAGTGCATATGTTTTCCGTAGGAATTTGTTTTGAGTTTATTTGAGAAATAAATGAGTGGAAAAAAGAAAAAAAAGAGGGGGATTGGACTCCTCCTACGAGGAGTGGTGCGGCCAAGGGAGAGGAGGGGAAACCGACCTCCTCCCCTATGGCTGGTGCCCTCCCTTGACCCACTATATAATCCCCACCCCTCCTATCTTTGGAGAACATACAATTGAGACTTTGGCATCTCTCTTTCTCTAGAAGAATTAGAGGACTAATTAGAACATTTCTAATTGAATTAGAGATTTCTCTAATAACTAGAAGAACTAATTAGAGTTTCTAATTAGAATACTTCTAATAAAATTAGAACCTCTCTAACAATTATAAAACTAGTTGGAGCAATCTAATTAGAGCCGTTCTAATTGGTTTAGAGATCTTCTAATTGGATTAGAACCTCCTCCAATTAGATTAGAGATTCTTCTAACTAGGCTAAGGTGATCCTCTCCCAATTAGACCTAACTTCTAATTACCCCCTCTCTCTCATCTGTTGAGAACTCCACCTTCATATACACCTACAATGCTAAGTTCTGGACGACGAAGGGTTGCAAAAATTTTCCCGATGTATGTGCGCATACTCTCAAAGGGGTAACACGTGAGACCCTCAGTATGCTGCATCACGGTGCTGGATACGGGGAGTCGACAACATCCACACCCATAGTCTTGTGCGTGAGAATCTTCTATCGGCTTCATCGACATCGTCATCGACACTTCTTCTGATACTACGGTGTCTGGTACACGATCTCGGAAACTAGATCTTGGAATTTATATTCACTTATATCTGCATAGCAAGATCTTGGTTGTTGCGTAGCAAGTTTGTCGAAATTTTAAATTCTCGTTGCGCAACCCAGCAGAGGCTACAAAACTAGATGTAGAAGAAAAGAAATGGCAGCAGGCATAGGTAACAAAAAATAAATTGAAAATGGAGGTTCACAGAGAAAATGAACTACTGCGGCAAGCAATGGGTAGACTACCAGAAAAGGATAAAGAACAAATTTAATCTCAAAAGATAAATTTATAAGATGGAGAGAGAAGCGGTGATAAAGGAGAGGATGATGAAGAGCTAGTATATTACACTAACAGCCAGGACTGGGTGCAGTCATTCATATCTAAAATGGAGAAGATTACTGTCGAGCTCTATGATGAAGATGCATATAAAGAAACTAAAGGTTTATCTAGGCGATGACAGACTTAAGGACAAAGAAGACATGCGAGTTGAAAATATGGTGAAGGACAGAAGGAGATAGCGGCAACTAAAGATAATTATGGTTACTATGAAAACCTGGATATTTTTTATTCTATGAATATTACTCTTGCCAATATGGCTAACTTGGTAGGCATTGATTTAGGTTTATCTTTAGAAATGATTGACACGAATATGGAAATCGTGAGAAATCTTGAATAAGCTATACATGACATGTTGAAACAAAATTTTAATGATTCCATGCAAGAAATGTCTCATAGCTCTCCAGTACACATTGATACTCGAGATGCTGACATTGATGATTCGTGTTCTGATAACGAGGATGGAAAAACTGACATAGAAGATATTCATCTCGATGATTTGAGACAAATTTTCTGGACTAACAAAAAATGGACTGCCAGCTAACCAACAATGAGCTGTGCAAAACTTGCTGGTCCTATTTCAGTTAAGAGATATCGCTTCCTTGCCTAGACGAACCCCCTTTCAACCCCAATCTCGTTTCGGCGGAGGTCTCGACCTCCCAAGGATCTGCGACGGGAGATTGGTGAGCTTGATGGTTGCGTTTTGCTGATGTTTCACATTATGATATCTACGCCATACCTCCGGTCTCTCCCTATATAACTTTTCGATCATAGATACCCTGAATACGGGTGATCGTGGTTCGGATGAGATCCATGGAGATGTGATGATCACTAGCAGTTCGGAAGTTATGCGATCGTTCAACTTTAACCCACACCCTGCAATTCCATCGGTTATTTATCACGGTGATCTCGATTTGGGGGTCATCTCCATTGATGACTTTCAGCGGAAGACGAGCAAAGTTACGAACAATTTAGTGTACATGGACCCAATTTGTCCCATCACGATCTACACTTCGGACTAATGGGCTCTCATAGCCCAATTTTTTGGGAGATGGACTGTGCTAATACGCCTTCGTGCACCATCTTACATCTGTATTCGATCTCTTCTATGTGGAGAGAACTTTCAGACCCCGACCTGGAGAATCTAGGATTAGACACATAGATACCGTGCGGCGGCGACCCCATTCTAGCGCCGAGGAGACAAGCTAAGATGGTTGGGCAGCAAGGGCGTGGTGGATTTCAGGGCCGTCAGGGCCGAGGAGGGACGGAGAAGCTCAAAGGAAATCAGTATCAACAGAGGGAGAACCACTATGGAGGACTGAATTTTAGAAATAACAGTCAAGGTAACTATCCGATGCAATCACAGAACTCTGGATTTGGGAGATGAAAGTCTAGGGCAGAATTTTGCTTCTTCTCGTTCATTTGGCAATCATACTAGTGAAGAAATTACTCGGTCTAGCAGTGGCATACAGATGCTTGGTTAGGTTCCTGTAGCTATGAACTTGCAGCAGCTCAAATTGAGACAGATGAAAGCGATCGTGGATCAGGGACTGGTCACGCAGAATGCAAATACATGACACAATTCCTAGATGCAAGGTGGTATTGGTGCAATTAATCAACAAATACCTTTTCAACAGATGAATACGTCGGGCGGCACATGGCCCACGCGCCGGCTCTGGTGGCCGCATTCTCTCAGGCAGAGATCAAGGCCGCCTTTCGGAGCATGCACCGAACCAGTGTCCCCGGGCAAGACGGGTTGGGCCCCAGCTTCTATCAGGCCGCCTGGACCTCGGTTGGGCCTGCCGTGGAGAAGCTCTTCCTAGGCTATCACTCCCGCGAGGTGGACCTGGGCTGCCTGAATAGGGCACACATTGTCATGTTGCCAAAAAAGGAAGGCCTGCTTGATCCTGGGTCCTTTCGGCCCATTTTGCTGCAAAACTGTTCTGTCAAAGCTATCGTAAGTATCTCACCACCAGGCTCCAGGACCAGATCGTCAAGCTTGTTGACGACGATCAATCTGGGTTCCTGCTAGGGCGCAGCATTTCAGAGAACTTCATATACGCAGCAGAGTTGGTTCAGTGTTGTTTTAAGAGGAAGAAGCCCACCTTGGTCTTCAAGATCGATTTCGCTAAAGCGTTTGACTCGGTGGATTTGCAGAGTTTGAGGTTGATCATGCTCGCGAGGGGGTTTCCTTCTCTATGGTGCGATTGGATCGAGTCCGTGTTCACGTCCTCCAGATCAGCCGTCCTCCTCGATGGGATCCCTGGGAAGTGGATCAATTGCAAGCGGGCCTGCGGCAAGGTGACCCCCTGTCGCCATATCTGTTTCTCTTAGTCGCAGATGTGTTGCAGATGCTAATCAAAAGTGACCCATTGCTAAGGAATCCTTTGGAAGACAGCCTCTTGTGCCCCGTGCTTCAGTACGCCGATGACACACTCATCATCATGCGAGGAGATGCTGCCTCGGCCAAGAACCTCAAGACGCTCCTGGATCAGTTCACTGACGCCACGGGGCTCCGGATCAATTTTCATAAGAGCACAGTCGTCCCCATGCATATGGACACCACCGCTGTTGAGGAGGTACAACGGGCCCTTTGCTGCAGGGTCGAGGGTTTCCCACAGGCGTACTTGGGCCTCCCATTGTCGTGCTCGAATCTCCGTGCTGATGCCTTCAGTCCGTTGATTGCAAAAGTTGTCAAGTACTTGTCAGGTTGGCGTGCGTTGCTCCTCTCTTAGCGTGGGCGGATTTTTCTCCTCAACGTCGTTCTGGACGCTCTGCCGGTCTATGCTATGAGCGTGATGCCGCTCCCAGCCTCGGTGATTGCGTCCATCGACGCGCTGCGCCGTGCCTTCCTCTGGAACACCGCCTGTCGATTAGTCATCTCAACAAGTCCCTCGGATGATCCGGTAGGGTTTCGATTAAGAGAACGTATGGACGCTGGTGACGATCATCGGATAACAGGGGGCGCAATTTACCCAGGTTCGGGGCCCTCGTAAAGGTAAAACCCTTACTCCTGCTCTTTCGATCTGTATTATGAGTAGACGGTTACAATGGGGGGGTGCTCAAGTCGAGAGTACGATCTCGAGATTAAGGCTTTGGTGGTGAGAAGTCGATTGGATTCCCTCCCCGGTGGTTCTCCTGGCCTTATATAGGTGGCCAGGTCTCAAACCGTCACCAGGGGGGGAAGGGTTACAAACCCTAGTTTTAGGTCGGTTACAAGCTTCCTTCTTGACCCGCAAGTCTTTGCGGGTGGGCTCCTGTTGAACTGTAGGTGGCACCTCCCTCTAGGCTCAGGTCTTGGGCCTTGGACCGGGTAGTCTCACTTGATAGGTTTAGGATTCTCCCCCACGTCAGTAGCCCCCGAGTGTTTACTCGATTGAGAATCTGTTGGGTGGACACTCAAAGTTCGTTTTGATCTCCTTCGATTGACCGTTCAATCGCCTGTTTTTTGAGGGTGTATACCCTGTGCACGACGCGCTCATGTACTCGAGTATCGAGTGATAAATGTGCCTTATGTTGGCGGTCTTCGCAGAAAGATGTGGCTTAGTCGCTTGGCTCTCCCGAAAGTTCGGGGCCAGTTAGTTGCATCTAGGGCAAAAACGGTTCTGGCCTACACAAATTCGAGACCTCCGACTCGAATCTGGCGAGGTGATCGTTGCGACTGGGCCGTGGAGGTCTTATCGAGTCGAACTTAACCTAAAGGAGTACCCGGCGTGTCCGCTAGGATTTTTCTTCGTGTTGTTGACACGAAAATTTACCGGAGGATACAACTTGAGTGCGATTCCAGGCCCACAAGAGATATCTTTGGGGCTTACCTTCATACTCGAAAGAATACGGCATCCAGACATGACAAGTCGGCCGAACGATCCAGGATAAAGATGTGTAAATACATCGTATGATAGAGTGGCGGGAGCCGCACACTCGCGATTTTACCTTTATTCGTCTTCTTGTGAACCCTCGAGTGAAGAAGTCTTCTTTATTTGTTGACTATACGAAAGAGATTTAGCATTGCCATTTTTATACGAAAGAGATTTCGTATCAAGGTGCTTGTGCGAAAGAAATTTCACGTCTTGGTGAGCCCATACGAAAGAGATTTCGTGTTAGGGATGTTTACGCGAAAGAAATTCCGCGTTTTGGTATGCCCATACGAAAGAATTTTCGTGTTGGGGTGCTTATGCGAAAGAAATTTCGCGTCTTGATATGCCCATACGAAAGAAATTTCGTGTTTAGGGTTCTTATGCGAAATAAATTTCGCGTCTTGATGATGTATGCAATGATGTCACTGCGCACTTTTTCTTTCTAGCTGCTCCCGATGGGACGTGTCGAAGCGGAGCAGAGCGAGCAGGCCCACCTTGTCAGCTTTTTGACCGGAGACGATAGGTCGTGTCTGGTTTTCCCGTTGGCCACGCGCTGTAAATGCGCACGATCTTCTGTAAAGATCGTGCCATAGTAACTGTTTGCTGCCGCTTCGTTTCTGCTTCACGCCTGGCAGCCGCGATGAGCGCCACGTCGCCAAATCCACGGCCTGGATCAGCCCAGCTTGTGTTTAAATAATGACCCCTGGGAGAGGGGTAAATCTCCCGGCTCTTTGTTCACCTTCTTCCTCCTTGCGCACACCTCCTCCTCTGCAAGCACAAAAGAGCTCCAATGGTCGGAGGAAATAAACGCAGCGCCGCCGTGTCGTCCTCGAAGGATGTGGCGAGTGCATCCGCGCCGCCCCTCGTGAAGACAGGCGATTGGCGCGCCGTGAACACCACCAGGAAAAGCATCACGGAGATGCAGCGGGAGGGGTTGCTCCCGGCGGACCGCGTCCGCTTGTCCAAGAAGGAGGAGGTACCCAACCCCCTCGCCAATGAGCGCGTGTTCTTCTCCGAGCACGTCTCCCGCGACCTTTCTCTCCCTCTCCACCCCTTCCTACTTGGTCTCCTGTATGTGTACGGAATACAGTTGCATGACCTCCCTCAAAACGCGATTCAACACATATCTTGTTTTATCGTGCTTTGTGAGTGCTTCTTGGGGATCCGCCCGGACTGGGGCCTCTGGAAGGCTATCTTCAAGGTGCGGATCTTCCGGGAGAGGGCGCAGCTATGCGAGAAGGAGGGAGAGCCGCTGCGCACCGGAGCCTTTGGGATTCAGGCGAATAAAGACATCCCCTGCCTGGAGATGTACTTCGTCGACTCGGCGCAGGGGTGGAGGAAGAAGTGGTTCTACGTCACCGGCACCAGCGCGAATGGAGCTCCTGAGTTCCAGCCATTCGCCACTCTGAAGAGGCGGAGATCCTGGCTGCACAAGCTCATTGTCGAAGAAGGTAAAATCGTTGCTCCCCTACTCGTGAAGGTGGCAAACTTCCGTAACAGGGAGTCAGGAACTCCGTTGAATGGGATACACCGGTCGGGTGTGTTCCTTCGTCGAAGGATCCAGCCCCTTCAGGAGAGGCCATCCGCCATGTGGGAGTACCAGGGCACCCAAGACCCCAGCGTGTTTGCGAGGATATTCTCTCGAATGCTGAGTTCGAGAGGAAAATCGCGGCCGTCACCAAGCTGAAGAAGGGAGAAGTCTGCTCGGCGTGCCCTTCAAAGCCATTCGAGGCTTCGAACCCTCCTCCGACAGAGGTGAGTTTTCTTTTCCTTCTTTCTTGCTCTTGTTTCCTTTCAGTTTGGATTTTCATCGATTGAGAATTTTTCTTTTCCCTTTTTCTCTTCTGCCTCTGTAGAGCTTGAAGGTGGCGACGTGCTACCCGCGAGTTTCCGCTGAGGATGCCTCAGATCTTCTGGCGAGTAACGTCGAGACTAGCGTCGCAGAAGCTGACTCGAGCTCGGAGCGCGACTACATGGATGACGAGGAGGAGTCAGTCAGCGACCAACTCCTTCACCGCAAGCGCCGTAGGCACGAGGACAACGAAGTCACTTCTAAGGATAGCTCCTTGGGTGATGGGTCCACCAAGGCGACTGAGCCTCTCCGGGTGCCTCTCCTCCCTGCGCTTCCACCTCTTGGTCGTCCGCCGAAGGTTTCCACTGCTTGGAACCCGGACGTTCTTGATGATGATGATGATGAGGACGAGTAAGTGTTTCGCGTTCCGCTTTTAATCGCGAATTTTCCTTCTCGTTCCTTGTTCTTTATTCTGATTTTTATTTCAACAACAGCCTTGCGACTATTAGCCCTGGCCGGTTTGCTTCTTCGCTTCTTCCGTGAAGAGGAAAGAGGCTGCCTCGGATCCTGCTCTAGCTTATGAGGTTGCCCGAAGATCTCCAAGCCCAGCAAGAGCGACTGAGACTCCGGAGTACGGGATGACCGGCTTCGCGGGTGGAGCGTCAGCGAATAGGGAGATCTAGGGTAGCTCAGTAGACCCTCTGTCTACTACCCAGGGCAAGGTAAGCTTGTTCATCCTCTCACATTCTTGTTTTGCTTGTTCGGAGTTTTTATCGGGTGCACGACAGTGCTCCCGATGGGAGTAGCCCCTGAGTCTATGGTTAACTGCTTGCAGTTAGCCATGGACTCAGGTCGAACTTTTCTTCTTCTGTTTCTTCGTTTGGCTTGAATTCTATCGGGTGCACGGCAATGCTCCCGATGGGAGTAGCCCCCGAGGCTACACTCGACTGTGTACAGTCGTGTGTAGGCTCAGGTGATACACCTTTTGATTTGGATTTTTTTGCAGGCTCTCCTCGACTCCCTCGCAGCTTTCGGGCGTCGAGTGCTTTCGGCTGAAGCGGATTGCGTTTCCCTTAGGGCGGATCCCGATCGGCTTGTCCAAGATGGCCGTTCCCTTCTAGGTAGGCTAATGCGCCTTTGTTGTTTTTATCGCTACTTCTCGATTGTAGTTTTGCTCCAACTGCATCATTTCATTGCAGATGAGGTTACCCGCCTGAAGGCTGAGAAAGCGGAAGTTGTCTCTCGAGTGAAAACTCTTGAGACCGAGATGGAAACCTCCCGAAAGGAGTTGGAGTCCGCCCGCAAGTGCTCAACCGACCTTGAGGGGAGTCTCACGGGAGCTCAGGGCGCCCTGAAGCAACTGGAAGAGGCGGGTGCGGAACGCGATAGCGACCTTCTCTTCTCCATCCGTCCTTTGGCTCAGAAACTCGCTGGTAAGATGTGTTTTGCCCTTCTTTGATTATGGTTTTATTTGTTCTTCTTCGCTGATGATTATTTTGTCTTTGTCTCAGATGCTCTTGGGGTCGGGCTGGAACTTCATGGATATCAGCGACTGGACACGCTTACTGACACGTGCGCCTAGCTCCAGGAGCATGCGAGCGGAATCTGCTCCCTTGTTGGTGATGCCACCCGAGTGCTGACGCAGTTCCACGAGCGCCTGTTCGCGGACGCGGCGGTTCCTCCTACCTTGGGCGGCATTCTGCAAGTCTTCCTGGGCGATGAAGATCTTCTTCACAAGTTCGCGCTCGCGCAGACTGAGTGCGGGGCCAAGACGGCGATCCAGTTTGCCTTGGCGCATGGAGTCTCGGGTGACCTGGAGAAGGTGTACTCGGACATTCCTCGTGATTCCACTGGCAAGAAGGTAGGACTCCGTCCTTTTGGCGCTCGTGCTGAAGTCCTCGCGAAGATGCTTTCTGGAGTGCTTTCTCGTGCAGGTCGCAAGGGACAACCTTCCACGAGTGGCACTACTTCCGCAGCCCCGTAGAACAATTTTTTTTTGTTTTCTTGAGCTGTTTGACGTAATGAACCTTGGGATATATCCCCGTACTTTATGTTGCGTAATCGAAGTATTTTCTGAAAGAGTCATCGTTTGATTTTTGCACCTTACTTTGTATTCTCCCGATGGGAGTAGCCCCCGAGCACCCGAGGAGTGGGTGGTATGTTCTCGAGTGGGGTCTTGTGATGTTTCTGAACCTTCTTTGTTATCTTCCAGGTTGTGGATCCCAGCGTAGAATCTTCGAGTGGAACTGCTTCACAGGTTGATCCCCTGGTTGCTGCGGCCAGCACATTTGCATCACTCTGTGATCGTGTTGCGGATGGTGATCGTAAGCTGAAAGCTTTGCGAGGTGTGGCTGATGTTGCCAAATCGAAGCAAAGACTCGCGGCGGAGCATCAGCAGTTTGTGATGGAAGAGCTGGCGGCTGTTGCGAAGGGCATGCTCTGTAAGTTTGCGAGCCCCTGAGTACTTCTCTGCTAGTCCCTGACTTTGTTTTAAAGTGTTTGTCGTCTTTGAAGTTGTTGAACCTGACAGAGTCTGTGAGACCCACTGGGTGGACAATCACATTGTTCACGAGTCGGGTAGCCCAAAACCTCATGCGAATGAGTTCTGGTCCGACCGCAGTCAAGGTTTTATCCTGGCTACCCCTAAGTATCGGGCGAGCCAAGCGCAGATAATCATCGAGTCTTGTCGTGAGGCTTTGTCTTCTGTCCATCAGGCGTTTTACCCTTTGGGTGTTGTCCCGGATAGCCTGAGTGGTTTGCTCAGGATGTTCCGGCACGTGGGAGAAGTTTGAGAATGTGTGCGCCAACAACTTATCAGTGGATCTCAAGTGGCGCTTGCCTTTGTTCGACTGTGGCATCCTGAGGTCAACTTTAGCTTGCTGGCGTGGCTTCCAGACTCGAGGGGTCCTCCGGTGGATCTTTCTCCTTATTATGCGATCGTGCGTCCTGCAGCGGAGCAGATTATTCGACTGACTGCCGAGGAGATCGATCAAGTGCTTGCGGATGCGGCTGCTCGTTGTTAGGTATAATTGTAAGATGTAAATATCTTGTAAGGTGCTTGAAGGTGTAAACCTTGTGATCTTGTATATTTTATTCGATATATTTAAGATGTTTATAAGGTGTGCACCTTGTTGTACCTTGTATTGTTTTATCGAGTTACAACACTCGAAAGTATGTGATGATGCTAGTTAGGCCTAGCCCCCGTGCGTTTGGGGTGTGTACCTGTTGTTTTAGCATGTAAGGAGAAAAGTGCAATAATCTTTGTAGCTATGGTTGTGAAACCATGTTTTTTATTGCTATGACTGAGAAGCCATATGTTTGCTCGAGCTACAAAGTGGCTGGTACAGCCTTATTTCTTGCGAGTAGGAGATTATAAATCCTAAGGGTAAAACTTGCGGAGGTGCGCCAGGTTCCACGGGTTGGAGTAGATGCCGCCGTTCTTCGGGTTCTTCAAGCGATAGGCGCCTCCTGGGATGACTTCATGTATGATGAAAGGTCCTTCCCATGGTGGCTCGAGCTTGTGCCCCTTTTTTTGCTTGAGCAGCAGCACTAGGTCCCCTACCACGAAAGATCTGTGGCGTATGCGGCGACTGTGGTAGTTGCGCAGCGACTGCTGGTAAACTGCAGATCTTGCGAGCGCGACGTCCCTGATTTCGTCCAGTGCGTCCATGTCTTCCGCGAGTGCCTTGTTTGAGGTTTCTTCGTTGTATGCCACGACTCGTGGAGCACTGAATTTGACGTCTTCGGGTAGGACCACTTCAGGTCCATATACCATGAAAAATGGCGTGTAGTTTGTCGATCGATTTGGTGTTCGTAGGCTCCATAGTACTGATGGCAGCTCTTCGGCCCAGTGCCCTGCTGCTGGGTGCAGCCGCTTCTTTAGACCAACCGAAACCAATCCATTAGATCGTTCGACCTGGCCATTAGTTTGCGGGTGAGCCACCGAGGCGAAACTGAGGGTGATTCCTTTTTCCTCGCAGAAGTCCTGTGTTTCCTTGGCTGTGAAGTTAGTGCCGTTATCCGCGATGATGTTGTGTGGTATGCCGAATCTGCATACGATGGAGTCAAGGAATCTCATGGCGTACTGGGCGTGCGCGGAGGTGACTGGCATGGCCTCTATCCATTTTGTGAACTTGTCGACTGCTACGAGCAAGTGGGTGTATCCTTTGGGTGTTGACTTGCGCAGTGGTCCCACCATATCTAGCCCCCATTGAGCAAAGGGCCAGGCGATGGGGATCATGTGGAGCTCTGTGGTAGGGACGTGTGGCTTGGGCGCGAACCTTTGGCAGGCGTTGCATCTGTCGACTAGATCTTTGGCGTCCCTTGCTGCTGTGAGCCAATAGAATCCTGCCCTGAAGGACTTGCCCACGAGGGCTCTCCAACTGGCATGGTGCCCGCAATCTCCTCGGTGTATATCCCGCAGCAATTTCTTGCCGTCTTCTGGTGCTATGCATCTCTGCAACACTCCTGATATGCTTTGCTTGTATAGCTCTCCGTTGACCACCCGAAAGGATTTGCTGCGTCATACTATTTGTCGGGCGTCGCAAATGTCTGCTGGGAGCTGTTTGTTGGACAAGTAGTCGAGGTATTTCTGCGTCCAGACTGGCTCGACCAGAAAAACTTGCCTTGAAATATTGTGGATGAGCTCGATCATAGCAATTTGCGGGCTGGCGTCTGTTTCCACTACTGCGGGTGTTCCTGCTGGTTTTTTGACTTTGACTAATCGCTTGATCATTTGTTTGAAGTAGATTCCTGGAGGGATGGGGGCGTTTTTTGACCTCATGTTGGCCAGCTTGTCTGCTTCCTCATTGCTTGATCGCGCGATGTGCTTCAGTTCGCATCCTTTGAGATTTCCTTCGAGTAGATTGTACATGTCACTGTAGGCGACCATGTTATCCGCGATAGCATCCCACTCTTTCATCGTCTGCTGCACGATGAGATTTGAGTCTCCATATATCATCAATCGGGTGGCTCCGCAGCGATCGCCAGTTTCATGCCATGTAGGAGGGCCTCGTACTCCGCATCGTTGTTGGGCGCTGGGTCATCAGGAGGGAAATCCAGTCGCAGGACGTACTGCAGCTTGTCGCCTCGGGGAGATATAAGAATAACTCCGGCTCCGGCTCCTTCGTTTCTTTTCGACCCGTCGAAGTACATGATCCAGTTGCTCGTGTATTCTGGGGGTCCTGGTGTTTGCAGCTCCGTCCATTCTCGTAGGAATTCCATGACGACCTGGGATTTTATGGACTTGTGCCCTGCGTATATTATGTCCCAGGCGCCTAAATCGATGCTCCACTTCGCGATTCTTCCGGATGCCATGGGGTTGTTCATGATAGTACCGAGTGATGCGTCGTTTATCACCGTGACGGTATGTTCCTGGAAGTAATGCTTGAGTTTTCGAGCTGTGAGGACTATGCCATACGCGAGCTTCTGGTAGTGAGGGTATCGTTGTTTGCACGGCGAAAGCACCTCGCCGACGTAATATATTGGTCTCTGGACGCCATGCGCCTTGTTGTCCTCTGGCCGCTTGACGACAATAACTGTGCTAAGGACTTGATTTGTTGCGGCTAGGTATAAGTATAGGGGCTCCCTCTCATGTGGTGTTGCCAGGACGCGCCTGCTCTGCAGTGCTCTTTTTAGGTTGATAAACGCCTTTTTTGCTTCGGGCGTCCACTCGAACTTAACTGTTTTCTTCAACAACGCTTAGAAGGGCAGTGCCTGCTCGCCCAATCTTGCGATGAATCTGCTCAGAGCGGCTAGCCTTCCCGCGAGCTGCTGTACGCCTCGAAGATTTGTTGGCTCCTTCATTGTGAGGATTGCTTGAATTTTCTCCGGGTTGGCTTCGATTCCTCGGGCGGACACTAGATACCCGAGAAGTTGTCCTGCAGGAACACCAAAGACGCATTTTATCGGGTTAAGCTTGATCCTGTACGCATTTAGAGCGTCGAATGTCTCCCTGATGTCCTCGAGGAGCGTATCCTCCGCCCGAGTTTTGATAACGATGTCGTCAACGTATATTTGTACATTCTTTCCAATGAGCTTGGCGAGGCATTTTTGCATGCAGCGCTGATATGTTGCGCCTATGTTTTTTAGTCCGAAGGGCATTGCCGTGTAGCAGTAGACACCGTGAGGTGTGATGAACGTTTTCTTGTCCTCGTCCTCCTTTTTCATCCTGATCTGATTATAGCCTGAGTAGGCCTCCAAGAAGGATAGGCGCTGGCAGCCTGCAGTGGAGTCCACGATCTGGTCGATCCGTGGTAATGGGAAGTTATCCTTGGGGCAGTGTTTGTTCAGCGATGTATAGTCGATGCACACGTGAAGGATGTCAGTGTTTTTCTTCGGGACCAGCACCGGGTTTGCTAACCAGGTGGATATTTTGATTTCTGATGAAATTTGCGGCGAGTAATCTATTCACCTCTTCTCCGAGTGCCTTCTGTTTAGGCTCGAAAAATCGTCGGGTCATTTTCTTGATAGGCTTGGCGTCTTTGAATACTTCGAGTGAGTGCTCGGCGGACTCCCTGGGTATCCCTGGCATATCTGAAGGTTGCCAGGCGAAGATTTCCCAGTACTCACGGAGGAGTTCGATGAGCGCGCCTTCCTATGCAGGCGAGAGGGTGGTGGACACCATCGTCGTCTTTGCCGGTTCTGTCGGGTGCACCTGATGCTTTCGAGTGTCGTTGTTTGCACTGAACTCGAGTTCGGGAGCGTTCTTTTTGGTGAGCGGCATCACGGAGTGGTCCGTGGTCTTTGCCAACTCTTCCAGCTCCTCCTGCATCCTGAAAGATTTCACGATCTCGTTGACCTCAATATCGCACTTGTCAGATTTTTGGAAGTCGCCATCTATGGTAATGGTGTCGTATTTCCCTGGGAGTTTGAGCTTTAGGTAGGCAAAGTGGGGTACTGCCATGAATCTCGCGAATGCTGTCCTGCCGAGAATGGCGTGGTATTGTGAAGGCCAGTCGACTACCTCGAAGTCGAGGAACACTCTCCTGTAGTTTCTCGGGTTTCCGAGCACCACTTCCAGGTTGATTGTTCCGAGTGGTCGTACTGCTTTTCCCGGTACTATCCCGTGGAAGGATGTTTCTGACTCTACGAGTCCGTCCAGGTTCTTGGTCATCTTGTGGAGTGTGTCCGCGTAAATGATGTTTATTCCGTTGCCGCCGTCCATGAATACTCGCGCGAGATCGTAGTTGACTATCTGCGCCGGAATGACGAGTGCGGCATGTCCCGGTCGGTATACCCGAGGAGGATGGTCTTCTTTGGAGAAAGTTATCGAATGGTCTGCCATCTTCCGGTATTCTGGTTTGGACGGTGGAGTTTGTACTGTCATGACCACTTGGCGTGTGTTTGTCTTCTAGACCCTTCGGGAGGGGCAGACCTTTCGTATCATTCCTATGAGTCCCTGGGGGTTCGGGTACCCATTGTTTCCTTGGTTTGCGGCGGGTGGCGCCGGTAACGCGGCCAATATCACGTTCTGATGTCCTGGTGGAGGTAGAGGTTGTGGCGGCTGGTGACCTCCTGGGAGTTGCGAGTATCCCTGGTTGACCGCGGCTCTGTTCTTCCTCGTGTAGGCCTCGTGGATGTACTGAAATTTTTTGGCAATCCTTGAGGAGATGAGTTGCCTTGGTCTTCCCTGTGCGCTTATCTGTGAATAGATGTAGCATGCAGTAACCGTCAAGGTCTTCCTCGAAAGTTTTGTCATCTGGCTTTGGCTTCCATTCGCGATTTCCACAAGGCCCGCTGTCGCAATTTTTGGTGAATTCTGCTGCCACCAATTCTTCTCGATCGTCGTGGTCGTAGTGCCTCCTTTTCTTCTTTCGACCGTGGCGATCTTCCTCAGGCGCGGGTGAGGATGCTTTCTCGTTGCGCACTGAATCTTCACCCTTTGCCCATCTGTCGGCTCTTGCCATCAATTCCCCGATGGTTTTGGGCGCGGCTCGTCCGAGTTCTTCTCGGAAAGCAGCGCGCCTAGCTCCTCTGGTAAAAGCCTCGACCGCGACTTCTTCGGATATGTTTCCCTCTGTATTCTTGAGCGTGGTCCATCGCTGAATATATTCCCGAGTAGACTCGCCACTCTTTTGTCTGCACGCCCCTAACTCCTCTATACGCGGGTCTTTTGTACGTTGCTTGGAAGTTCTTGCGTAAGTCGTAGGTTAGATCGTCCCATGACCCATAGCACGCCCGCGGTCTTCCTTCGAGCCAACTGCGTGCAACGCCTACAAGGTGTAGGTTCAGGTACTTTATGGCCGTTGTCTTATTCCCACGTTGGCATTTTACTGCCATGAGGTAATCTGATAACCAAGACTTGGGCTCTAGCGACCCGTCGTACTCCGGGACTTCCGTCGTGAGCTTGAACCTTTTGGTCATCGGCGCCTCGCGGATGTCGCGGGTGAAGCACAATGCGCCGCAAGCCTCCTCGTCGGAAGATGCGGATAGTGATCGTGCGCGGTTCCTATTTGCTCGGGCCCTGTTGACTTTGTTCTGAATGATGTTGTTTTGCGCGTCGTACTCAGGACGGTCGTGATTATCCTCCTTATGTGGCTCCCTACTGCGGTGTCGCGAGCGGCTGCTGTGATCACGATCTCTCGGGCTATCGTCGCTGCTACTCGGACTATTGCCACAGCGCCGGGCTTCTTTCCCTCGGGCGCGGTGGGGCGATTCTTTCCTTTGAGGAGACGTGCTCCCGCATCGGCGGGGTGTTTCCTTGTCCTTCCGAGGGGTCTTTTCAGTTTCTTGCGCTCCCGCGTTCCTGCGGGCTTGGGCAGCGATTTTTGCGGCTGCCATGCCTAGCCCCTTCTGGACTTGTCGATACTGCTCTGCGCGGGGGTCATTCTTCCCCGGTTGATTCGCCTGTAGGTATGTGGCTGCTGCCAAGACTGCGGTGAAGGGAGTCTTCGGGTGCACGTTGCCGTCGTCCACGTGCATGCGGGATGTCTCGAGTGTCTTGCTGATTCCGCTGAGGGATTCGCGATCCATGGCTGCGGTCTTCGAGACGTATCTCTTTTACGAGGGATTGTTTCCCACCGAGCGAGTTTGGGAGAGGGCCGCACGGCGCGCGCTTGACACATCCGCCGCTTGCTTTCATGCTTCCAGATTTCTGCGGGCTTCATTGATCAGTCATCCTGCCTGCACCAGATGATAGTGGTACGCGGTTAAATCTTCCTGAGGGGCTCCATCCGCGATTGGCTGGCCTAGGTGTACGGCCTCCTTCGCCCTGACCCAGGCGTCACGTGAGACTTTGATGCGCTCTCGCTCCTTCAGGCTTTCCTCAGTTTCTACGTGTGGATCAGTTGGTCCTGCCATGCAGACCTGGGCCAGATATGGCTCGCGAGTCCTAGGCGTGTGCTGACAGCTTCTGCCAACTCGAGAGGGTTCCTCAGCTGCGATAGTGTGGAAGTTGCGGACGCTGGGGCGGATGGATCCACCACTGGGCGCTAGGTCGCAGCCAGTGTCGTCGGATGGCGAGTTGAGGGTTGCCGGGCTTGATACAGACTCGGAGTCCGATTCGCCGAGATCGATCTGCTCGGGGAAGTGCAAGATCCCCGCCTTGTTGGCATGGAAGTGGATGCTCCCGAACGTCAGGCTGATATTTTTCTCCAGCTTGCTGAACGCCGGGCGCGATTCCAGCGAGTGGGGCGCGACGATGATCGACCCAAAGCGGATTGGTTCGGCCAGAGTCGAGGTTCCGGGGCTCGAGCTGAAGGTTGGTGATGATGAGGCTGAAGACGCCGTAGATCCAGCGTCCGTCGTTCCCACAGACGGCGCCAATTGTCGATTAGTCATCTCAACAAGTCCCTCGGATGATCCGGTAGGGTTTCGTTTAAGAAAACGTATGGACGCTGGTGACGATCGTCGGCTAACATGGGGGCACAATTTACCCAGATTCGGGGCCCTCGTAGAGGTAAAACCCTTACTCTTGCTCTTTCGATCTGTATTATGAGTAGACTGGTTACAATGGGGGGGTGCTCAAGTCGAGAGTACGATCTCGAGCTTAAGGCTTTGGTGGTGAGACGTCGATTGGATTCCCTCCCCGGTGGTTCTCCTGGCCTTATATAGGTGGCCATGTCTCAAACCGTCCCGGGAGGGGGGGGGGGAGGGGTTACAAACCCTAGTTTTAGATCGGTTACAAGCTTCCTTCTTGACCCGCAAGTCTTTGCGGGTGAGCTCCTATTGGGCCTTCTAGAACTATAGGTGGAACCTCCCTCTGGGCTCAGGTCTTGGGCCTTGGACCGGGTAGCCCCCCCGATAGGTCCAGGATTCTCCCCCACGTCACCGCCGAAAAGGCATCAAGTGCCAAATGCCTAGTGGCGCGGAGCAAAGTCTGCCGCCCCAAGTCAGAAGGGGGGGGATGGGGGTTCGGTCCCTGGCTCTGCAAAATGACTGCCTCCAGGTCAATTTGCTTCATCGCCTCCATGCACGGCGGGGCCTGCCTTGGGCGAGCTGGGTCTGGCGCCTCCTCGATGGGCCTGTCTGCGCATGGCACAGCGCCACCCTCACCGGTCCGCACTGGACCAAGCTCTGCTCTTTGATGCCTCTCTACCGCGACTTCACTGAGATCACAGTCATGGACGGCTGCGCCACGGCCTTCTGGCTCGACCTGTGGCTGGGAGAGCAGGCTCTCTGCCACTCCGTGCCCGCCCTCTACACTCACTCCATCGACCCGGACGTGTCGGTGGCGTGGGTCCTCTCCTGCGGGCTCGACGTTGTCCTGGTGCCGCGGCTATCCACTGTCGCGGGCCGTGAACGCGACACCCTCCTCGCCACATTGGCCGGCCGCGGCATGCGTCGCGACGGCGCAGACACTCATCGTATGCTCCAGTGCCGGGGACCCAAAGGGATCTTCACCGCATCTGCGCTCTACAAGTTGTGCAACTTTAGGGGTGTGGACACGCCATTCGCAAAATTTGCGTGGGACAACCAAGCACCCTCCAAGGTGTAGTTCGTCGGCTGGTTGCTCGCCCAAGACCGTGTGCCCACACGCAGTGCCTTGCTCCGAAAGAACATCCTCACCGTGGAAGAAGCTGGCTGCCCCGTTTGCGATCACCCGGAGGAGACGAGCGCCCACCTCTTATTCGAGTGTCGCTTCGCAGCAAGCTTCTGGGATGTGGTTGGCGGGAGACATCCGGCGGGTGCCTCCGTCTGCACCATCCACGAGCATCCCGCTCCGAATGGTGTGCCACCTCGTACTGCCACCACCTACACCATCCTCTGTTTCTGGCACATGCGGAAACACAAGAATGGAGTGGTGTTTCGGGGGCTCACCCCTAATCTCCCGCTCTTGCTGAAGAACTGCCAAGATGACGCAGTCCTATGGAAGCCTAGGCTCCTCCCGAGCTTAGGCATGAGGCCGATGAGTGGCCGATGCGCTTTGCTCGTGCTGTTGATGTTTAGATGATGTGGGGGTGCTTGTCCATAAATCTCGTCGTCCCGATAATGTAAAAGGTTGTGGGCGTTTGGCCCCGTCATATATGGAAAATTCAGGTGGAGGTCTTCTCCCTCCCCCGGTGACACTTAAAAAAAAAAGATGAATACAGGGAATCCTCCTATTGGTCTCGTGGAAGCGAATTTGGGAAATTCCATACCACAAAAGCAATTCCTTGTCTGCCTTGACCAGCATGTTAATATTATCCCAGTAAACTCACAATTCTATGTAGTTCTCTCATTTGGGACAGTTGGGCTTTGTTTCATAGATGGCGCAGCAATAGAATGAGCAGAATAACAAGAAAGGAGAAAGGAATACCTCTCGTCAGATACAACCATGTGGCAAGTATAAAAAATATGGTCACTTCGCTAAGGATTGCAAATCTTTATTACATTGCATTGTCTGTATAAAAGAATCTCACAAAATAGAAGATTCTGCTGGCCCCACAACTTACACGTAGCTTCGCCACTGGCCAATGCCACAGTATGAACCCTTAAGAAATTTTGCAGTACAAATCACTCGGACGATAGGGAGTAAATCCAAATTTGATCCATACAATTTTATCCCTATGGTAATGATCTTACTAATTATTTTGTTAGGTCACAGAATCTCATATCTTTCGTGGTTACTAGTCTCGTATTTTTGCGAGGTTGTGTTAGAGCACCCACAGTGTATGCCAAAATGCGATGCCAAATGTGTTTTTTGGCATTGTGAGCCGGTTCCCTCCACTGTGAGACCCAGTGCCAAATCGAAAAAACTGGGAGCGGATCATGTAGTTGCGCCGGTGCCAAATTTCAGCATGCAATAGAATAACGAGTGGGTAGGGTATGGAACGACAACATGCATAGGATCATTCGCTACAGTATGAGTGATCACGTGAAGCAAGCTAGCAGCCATGGATCAATTAATTAAGTTGCGTGCGCCCGTGAAGCAATGGAACGAATTCAGTGCGACAAGAATAGATCGATGATGCATGTCTCTTTCTCACCCCGGAGGTGTATATACAGTGCATTCTAGCCATCCATTCATGCGTAACCCTGCACACACAAGTGACTGGCAGGGATTCAGAGAGATTGTATGGCAGCAATGGCGTCGGCCCTGCCTGCTCTACCGTCACTGCTCCTTCTCCCGCTACTATTCTCCGTCGACATCTGTGCTGCAGGCACAACAATACGAGCCCAGCGCGGCAAGGCCAACACCAACAGCGGGCAGAAGCAAGGGGCGTCGCCACCGGCAGCGGCAGTACGCGCCCTGGTGCAGTCCACCTGCAACGCCACCACATACTACGACCTCTGCGTGGCCGTCCTCGTGTCGGACCCGTCCAGCTCCACCGCCGACCTCCGCGGCCTCTGCGCCATCGCCGTCTCCGCGGCTGCCACCAACGCCTCGGCCACGGCTTCCGACCTCGCCAACACCACCTCCTCCTCTATCGCCACCGCAGGCCCTATCTCAGGAACGTCAGAGCCAGGTATCCTTCTCCAGGCGTGCGCGACCAACACTAGTGGAAACAGGGCCTTTTGTCCCGGGTCGTAAGGGCCATTTGTCCCGGTTGCGCAACCGGGATGGGCTAGCCGGGACAAATGGCCCTCCCCATTGGTCCCGGTTGTGCCAGCACCCGGGATGGTAAGGCTGGCCCACGTGGCGACTCTGGGCCAGGGACCGCGAGGGAGTTCGTCCCGGTTCGTTTTAGGGACCGGGATGGATGCCTTCTTAAAAAAAGAATAAAGTCCGCCCATTTTCCCTGCCGCGGCAGGTTTTTTTTGTTCGTTTTTTTTTTCTCCTGCCTCGCAATCGCCAACCGGACTCCCCTTCCCCAACCGCTCCAGGCCCACGTCTTTAATTAAGCCCACTGACACATTTTTTAGTCAAAAAGGCCCACTGGCCCGCGTCTTTTATTTATGGACAGTCAACGGTTCGAAGGGCCCACTGGCCCGCGTCTGTTATTATGGCCAGTCAACAGGGGGCACTGGCCAGCGGCCTGGTGGCTGGTTCGCCTGGTCCATTAAACTAAGACCGAAGGACGGTCAAAGGGCCGCTGTCCGCCTCGTCTTCCCGCCCCGCCTCGTCTTCCCGCCCCGCCTCGGCTTCCCACGCCCCACTCCCCACGCGCCACGCCTCGGCTCCCCGCATTCATGGCCGCCTGCAACCGCCGCCACGTCCAGGCCGCCGGTTGGCATGCCAGCCCACCCCGGGTCCTTTTTAAAGGACCCCCGCCGCCCGTACAACCCACCCACCCCGGACGCTTCCCTGGCAAAGCAACCCTAGCCGCCACCATGTCCCGCTGGTTCTCGAACTCCGGCAAGCGCCCAAGGAACGACGACGGAGGCTCGTCGAGCGGCGCCGGCCGCATCCCGCCCCCACCGGCGGAGGCCTTCGGCTACGGCCCTGGAGGTGTCCGCCTCGGCGGGGTGCCGCGCGTCCCCGCGCCACCACCGGCTGCACGCCCGCCGCCCCGCGCCGCGCCCCCGGGCAAGCGGTTCCGCAGGTACGTCCGGGTGGACGAGGCGGAGTGGCACTGGAACAATGCCACTCCGGTCTTCTACAACGACGTGCACCTCCCGGACGGTTGGCACCTGAATCCCCAGCGGATCCCAGTGCCGCCGGCCCCGACCGGCGCGGCGCTGCTCGAGGAGATCGAGCGCCGCCGCGAGCTCCTGCCGGCCCCCGTCCGCAGGGAGCGGATCTACGCGCGCAGCTCCCCCTACTGGGCCGCCTGGCTCGAGCAGGAGCACGAGCAGCGCCGCCGCTCCTTCATTCCCGCCCCCCTCGAGGCCAACGTGGACGACTACCCCCCGCCAGCGCCCGGCCGGGAGAGGGAGCTATGGCTCCTCGTCGACGAGCCGGAGGACTTCTCCGGGGAGCCGGACCCCGAGCTCCGGGCCCAACTGGAGGAGGCCTGCGAGCGCTCCCGCCGCTCCCTCGTCGACGACGAGATCAAGAGGTGGCATCGCGTCGTGGCCGCCGCCGCCGCCGACGCCGCTGCCATGCCACCGCCGCCGCCACCCCCTAACGAGCCTGCCATCCCCTGGTGGCAGGCCATGAACGCCGAGCTGGAGGCGTCCGAGGACATGCCGGAGCCGCAGCCGCTCCCACCAGGCCTGGAGTATGGCATGACCTGGGCCTGGACCGGCGGCGTTTGGGCGCCGGGGTCGCCGGAGCAGGAGGAGGAGCTGCCCCCGCCGCCGCCGCTGCCACAGGAGGTACTGCCCCCGCCGCCGCCGTACGCGCCCCCGATGGCCCCCCCGGCGAGCCCGGCCCAGCCGCCTGCCCACCTGTGGAAGGCACCCGAGTATGTCCACCTCTCCGACGACGAGGACGACTAGGTCGCCGCCGCCCCCCTATTATCTATAGACAACGCCCCTAGCTAGCTACCCCCAAGAAACGGCCGGACCGCCTGTGGCCGCGCCGCCGCCCCTAATGCAAGTACGGCCGGCCGCCTGTGGCCGCGCCGCCCCTATGTAAGCAAGGCCCCTGGCCCTATTTTAATATAAGTTGTGTTCCCCTAACCTACTGTGCCCCTAGTCCATCCCCGCCGGCGTTCCGCCGGCGAATCTGTCCACTCGTTCCCGCCGCCGGCAGGGCTTCGCCCAGCCATATCCACTCGTGCCCGCCACTGGGTTGTCCGCTCGGCCTGGAGAGAGGGCCGCGCTTTTTTATACACTTGGGCCTTTAGTCCCGGCCCGTGCCACCAACCGGGACTAGAGCCCTTTGGTCCCGGTTGGTACCACGGCCCGGGACCAAAAACAAATTTCGAATTTCGGTGGCACCTCTGCGCGCCCAAAATTTTTTAGCGCCAAAATTTGAAAAGTGTTAAGTTTGCACATTAACAACTTTTATATACTTCCAAATTTGACAAAAATTCCAACATGAAAAATGCTAGAATTTGCAAAACTAATTTAAATCTATTTTTCGTTTAACTAAATAATTATTCTAACTATTGAAACTATTAATTATTTTTTCATTTGTATATAATTTGAATATAAATTATGGAAATTTATATTCAAATTATAAAGCGGCTCTGTGTCATACAAATTTCTGGAAATTTCCACCCATACACTTTTTTGAGCTAGGGCCTCATTTTCATAGTAGAAGTAGGGTGGCTTGTTCATCCTCTAGAGTCGATGTCAGTCCTGGCTGCTTGTCCATCCTCTACAGTCTGCTCTGCTCTGCTCTACTGCTCCTTGCGGCTCAGGTTGGTAACGGTCCATGCTTGCGTATGCTTTGTGAACTTATGGTTTGATTTGAGAATTTCAAAACTTTGATTTGATAATCTTTTGGCCGGAAGCACCTAGCAATATCTTTTAAACCTTGTTTCTCTCCCTATGCTATTTGTACTTCTCATCGGCCCTAATGTTTCTCTACCTGATTCTACTTCTCCTCTGCCTAGTTTACAGATGTTTGCTCTTTTCTGTAGATGTTTCTACACTGTAAAATGGGCATGTCCCAGTAGTGGTGATCAGCGCCTTGTCTGCATGTTTCGCAGGACATGTCTATTTTACAGTGTAGAAACATCTACAGAAAAGAGCAAACATCTGTAAACTAGGCAGAGGAGAAGTAGAATCAGGTAGAGAAACATTACAGCCGATGAGAAGTACAAATAGCATATGGAGAGAAACAAGGTTTAAAAGATATTGCTAGGTGCTTCCGGCCAAAAGATTATCAAATCAAAGTTTTGAAATTCTCAAATCAAACCATAAGTTCACAAAGCATACGCAAACATGGACCGTTACCAACCTGAGCCGCAACGAGCAGTAGAGCAGA
Source organism: Alopecurus myosuroides (assembly GCA_028641055.1). Lineage (NCBI taxonomy): Eukaryota > Viridiplantae > Streptophyta > Magnoliopsida > Poales > Poaceae > Alopecurus > Alopecurus myosuroides. The sequence goes on along the minus strand of CM054059.1, from coordinate 262,951,492 downwards.
GCAGAGCAGACTCTAGAGGATGAACAAGCAGCCAGGACTGACGTTGACAGATATATATCCGAGCGGTGGACAGTCCCTGGCCAAGCAGAAGCAACTGCATCCCCTATCGATGTAAAGCAGTCAGTCAAAACTTTTTTGGGTTGTTTATGGTGATTAACTCCAATGAATAACAATAGAGGCCTGCCAGAATCACTTGTTCTATACCGTGTGTCAACACATACTACATCTCGAAAGTAGTTATAATCCTGCAATATCTGTCTCGGCAATCTCAATTAAAGTGCCAGTTTGTGTCTGATCCCACCAACCCCTCAAAATCCTCCTATTAACTTCACCTATCTCAACTGAAATCACTGTCTTCATGTGGATGCCAAGCCTGTGCAAAGCTATCTCTCCTCCTCCAATACCGGAGAATAAGGACACCACATTAACACCATTGGGAAACATGTTCTTCAACACCGACAAGTGGCAACCCACAGTATCAATTTGGAATGAATTGCATTCCGTGTACGCTATCATTAGTGAGAGACTTCACGTCGGCAATCTCAATTAAAGTGCCAGTTTGTGTCTGATCCCACCAACTCCTCAAAATCCTCCTATTAACTTCACCTATCTCAACTGAAATCACTGTCTTCATGTGGATGCCAAGCCTGTGCAAAGCTATCTCTCCTCCTCCAATACCGGAGAATAAGGACACCACATTAACACCATTGGGAAACATGTTCTTCAACACCGATCAATACAAATTATTGGTCAAACTTGCACCTACTCCATTCATAATCACATAATATGTATAAATATCATTTTGGTTAACAAAATCTCGTTCATACTACGTTATAAGAACTATGATCATGTATTCCACGTTTATTATTACACATCACCAACAACATCCCTATCTAGTCTTCTGAATTTTCTTCGTGTCCCTTGCTTATGATCGCTTCGGCCGTAACCATGGAGCATCTTCATTATTTAACGGGATGGTAGGGTCAGATTTCACTGTGAAGGGTGGAATTTCAACAAACTTATTATAATCTTCTGACATGTCTGTCGTGTCCTCGATTCCCACAATGTTTCTTTTCCCTGAGAGAACTATGTGACGCTTCGGCTCATCGTATGATGAAATTGTTCCCTTATTTTTTCTTTTCTTCGGTCTGGAAGACATGTCCTTCACATAGAAGACCTGAGCCACATCATTGGCTAGAACGAATGGTTCGTCATTGTAACCAATACAGTTGAGATCCACTGTTGTCATTCCATAAAGCGGGTCTACCTTTACCCCTTCTCCATTCAGGTTGACCCATTTGCACTTGAACAAAGGGACCTTAAAAGAAGGTCCATAGTCAAGTTCCCATATCTCCTCTATGTAACCATAGTATGTGTCAGTTTTTCCATTCTCGTTTGTTGTATCAAAGCGGACACCACTGTTTTGGTTGGTGCTCTTCTTATCTTGGGAGCTCGTGTAAAATGTATTTCCATTTATCTCGTACCCTTGAAAACTCCCAATAGTCGAAGATGGTGACCCTGCCAACATGTATAGCTGATCTTCAACAGTGGTGTCATTTATAAGACGTGTTTGCAACCAACTTCCGAAAGTCTCCATGTGTTCGCGTTTAATCCATGAGTCATCCTTCCCCGGGTTTGCAGACCGTACAATATTCTTGTGTTCCTCGACATACGTAGCCATGAACATAGAATTTTGTAGAACTGTGTAGTGTGCTTTGGTCAAAGAATGCCCGTCCCTAGGTATCATTGTTTTCTTTCCCAGCGTTCCTTTTCCCCTCAGTCTCCCCTCATGCCGCGATTCAGGAACACCAATTGTCTTAAGGTCAGGAATAAAGTCAACACAGAACCCAATGACCTCCTCTGTTCCATAGCCCTTCGAGATGCTTCCTTCTGGCCTAGCACGGTTATGAACATATTTCTTCAAGACTCCCATGAACCTCTCAAAGGGGAACATATTGTGTAGAAATACCGGACCAAGAATATGAATCTCTTCACATAGGTGAACCAGGAGATGAGTCATAATGTTGAAGAAGGATGGTGGGAACACCAACTCAAAACTAACAAGACACTGGAACACATCCCTCTGTAATCTTGTCAGACTTTCTGGATCGATTACCTTCTGAGATATTGCGTTCATGAATGCACATAGCTTCACAATGGGTACTCGAACATTTTCCGGTAGAAGCCGCCTCAATGCAATCGGAAGCAATTGCGTCATAATCACGTGGCAGTCATGAGACTTCAGGTTTTGGAATTTTTTCTCTGCCATGTTTATTATCCCCTTTATATTCGACGAGAAGCCAGACGGAACCTTGATACTGTAAAGGACTTCAAAGAATATTTCCTTCTCTGCTTTAGTAAGAGCGTAGCTGCTTAAGGAATGGCGCCCTGTATCTGTGTGCTTGTTGCTTGGGTCTTTCATACGTTGCTGGTCCTCCCGTGCTTCAGGCGTATCTTTTGACTTCCCATACACGCCCAGGAAGCATAGCAGATTGACACATAGATTCTTTGTCACGTGCATCACGTCGATCGAAGACCGGACATCTAAAACTTTCCAATAGGGTAGCTCCCAAAATATAGATTTCTTCTTCCACATGGGTGCCCTCTTATCAGGGCCGTACGGAACTGGTTGGCTGCCAGCAGCCTTACCAAAGATTACTTCTAGGTCCTTGACCATATCGAATATATCATTACCACTACGGAGCTCAGGCTTCTTTCGGTTATCTGCCTCACCTCTGAAATGCTTTCCTCCTTTTTTCCTTATGGGATGCTTGATCGGAAGAAATCTACGATGCCCCAGGTATACAACCTTTTTACATTTATCCAAAAAAACACTGTCAGTCTTATCTAAACAGTGTGTGCATGCATTGTATCCCTTGTTTGTATGACCGGAAATGTTACTAAGAGCTGGCCAATCATTGATGGTCACGAAAAGCAACGCCCGTAGGTCAAATGGCTTTTGTTCGTTCTCATCCCACACACGTACACCTGGTTTGCCCCACAGTTCTAAGAGTTCTTCCACTAATGGCCTTAGATACACATCAATGTCGTTGCCAGGTTGCCTCGGGCCTTGGATGAGAACTGGCATCATAATGAACTTGCGCTTCATGCACAACCAAGGAGGAAGGTTGTACATACATAGAGTTACAGGCCAAGTGCTATGACTGGAGCTCTGCTCCCCAAAAGGATTAAAGCCATCTGTACTTAGACCAAACCATAAGTTTCTCGCCTCTCCTGCAAAGTCTGGAAAGTCTCTCTCGATCTTTCTCCACTGCGATCCATCGGCGGGGTGCCTCAACTTTCCATCTTTCTTACGGTCTTCTTTGTGCCATCGCAACAACCTAGCATGCTCTTTGTTTCTAAACAGACGTTTCAGCCGTGGTATTATAGGAGCATACCACATCACCTTAGCAGGAACCCTCTTACGGGGAGGCTCGCCGTCAACATCACCAGGATCATCTGCTCTGATCTTATACCGCAGTGCAGTGCATATCGGACATTCATCCAAATTCTCGTACTTCTCACCGCGGAAGAGAATGCAGTCATTAATGCATGCATGTATCTTCTGCACATCTAATCCTAGAGGGCAGAGAGCTTTCTTTGCTTCGTACGTACTCTCAGGCAATTCGTTATCCTTTGGAAGTTTTGGCTTCATTAGTTGAAGTAAAGTCTCAAATGCCTTGTCAGTCACACCGTTTTGTGCCTTCCATTTCAGCAACTCCAGTGTGGTACCGAGCTTTGTGCTACCATCTTCGCAATTTGGGTATAACAATTTTTTGTGATCCTGTAACATGTTGTCCAGTTTCAACCTCTCCAATCTATTTTCACAGTCTTCCCTTGCATCAGCAATAACTCGGCCAAGATCATCATCGGGCTCTTCTGATGCCTGTTCTTGATCACCTCCTTCTTCTGCATTCTCTTCCATTGCAGTATCGTCGTATTCAGGGAACAAAGGATCTTCTTCTTCTTCTTCATCGTCTTCCATCACAACCCCTCTTTCTCCATGCTTGGTCCAGCAATTATAGCTGGGCATGAAACCTCTCCGAAGTAGATGGCCGTGAAGGATTCTTTCGGAAGAATGTTCTCTGACGTTCCGACAATCAACACATGGGCAACACATGAAGCCATTATCTTTGTTCGCCTGAGCTACAGCAAGAAATGCATTCAGGCCTGCCATATACTCGGAGGTGCGTCGGTCACCGTACATCCATCGCTGCCGTGCATCCATCTGCATCATATAATTAAGTTTATCAAAATACATGTTAATACAGAGATAACCACAGTACATCGACAAATAATACTTTTTTATGTATCAGTTACAGATGAAAAAGATAATTTGTTAACCTCGGTCGAAGAAACCATTTTCAGTGAGCTTGTGTGCGTCTCGGGAATTTCGTCGAACACCTCGTGTGCATAGTAAAAAAAAAACAGCAACACCACACTCTCTCACACCTCCAAGCAAAAAAAAGATGGAAGGAGGGGGGGGGGGCTGGGGCAGTATATATAGGGGAAGGGGGCATTGGTCCCGGTTCGTGGACTGAATCGGGACAACAGGTCATGCGCGTGCCACGTGGCCTGTGGCTAGGCATTGGTCCCGGTCCGTGGCACGAGCCGGGACCGATATGCCCCCCACGAACCGGGACCAATGCGCCCAGGCGATTCCTGTTGCCCAGGGCGCACGAACCGGGACCAATGGAGGGCATTTGTCCCGGATTTGGTTGCAACCGGGACAGCTGCCCCCCGGCCCCCTGGACGAGAGGGGTTGTTTCCACTAGTGCAAGTACGGCGAGGCACGGGAGGCGCTGCTGGAGGCACGGGAATCCGTCGGTGAGGAGGCGTACGACTACGCGTTCGTCCACGTGAGCGCGGCGGCGGAGTACCCGACGGTGTGCCGGACCCTGTTCAAGAGGAAGTGGGTGCCGTACCCCCTGGAGCTGGCGAAGAGGGAGGAGGGGCTGGAGCGCCTCTGCACCGTCGTCATCGACATCATCACACTCCTCGCCTAGCCAGTAAAAATGTCCATCGTCATTTGCTACTGCCTGATAATCTGCTGCTCGTGTGAATCATTAATCCCTTCTAGCCTGATAATCTGCTGCTCGTCGATGTTATGCTACTTATGTTTGTTAATGCTGACACGCATGTGATCCATATGCATGCACCGCCACAATAATACTTAAATGAATGATAATCTGGTTTGGTATTTGGATTAAAATTCTTTTTGCGTTCCGAAGTTCGTCAGATGCAAAGAGGCACGGTCGAGCGTAGAGATAAGTTACTAACGGTTTTGATTGAAAATCCATCAAGGAGTGAGATAAGACAGTTGATGATAAGAAAAGGCTTTGTCACGGAGTATTCTTCATTGTTCGCGTCGTTTGAGCGTCGTTTGAGTTTGTCTCTCCAAGGAGGAGGTTTGGGCTACTATCAAGAAGTTACCACCGGATAGGGCTCCAGGGCCGGATGCTTTTGTTGGGGCTTTTTATCACAAAGCATGACACATAATAAAAGCCGACATTTTGGCAGGGCTCCAAAAGTTGGCAGTTGGAGATGGCCGAGGCTTCTCCAAGCTGAATAGAGCACTAATCACTCTAATTCCCAAGAAACGGGATGCTTTAGAGACTGGGGATTTCAGACATATCAATCTTGTTCATAACTTCTCCAAACTGTTCTCCAAGTTGCTTGCCAACCACCTGAGAGCTAAGCTAGGAGAGCTAGTGACTGCAAATCAGTCTGCATTTATCAAAGGCAGAAGCCTGCATGATAATTAGACAATTGGCCCGTAAGATCAACACCAGGAGGGAGAAGAGAATTATGTTGAAACTAGACATCTCGAAGGCCTTCGATACCCTGTCTTGGGCCTTCTTGTTGGAGGTGCTTAGACATAAAGGTTTCGGCGACTGGTGGTGCAGAATGATCGCGATCCTGCTTCAAACTGCAAGTACAAAGGTGATTGTCAATGGGGTCCCTCATATGAGGATCACCCATGTTAGGGGTTTGAGACAAGGGGATCCCATTTCCCCCATGTTATTTGTTCTGGCAATGCACGTATTGTCTATCACTATTGCGAAGGCAGTTGAAGAAGGTCCGTTCTCCCCATTGGCTCGTTGTACCGCAACACAAAGACTTTCTGACTATGCGGATGTCGTGGTACTTTTTGCTAGACCCACAGAGACTGAGTTGGCTGTGGTTCAGAGTATCTTGCAGCTGTTTGGAGAGGCCTCCGGCCTTAGGGTCAATTATGCAAAAACTTCAGCAACTCTCATCCGAGAAGAGGAGGAAGACGAGGAGCTGGTCGCACAGGTTTTGGGTTGTAGCATCGCCAAATTCCCAATAAAATATCTAGGGCTGCAATTGGCGTTACTATCGTTGACTAAGGGCGAATGGCAACCCCTTTTGGACCAGGTGCTTAGGTGTGTCCCGTCCTGGCAGAGCGGGATGATTGCGAGAGCAGGAAGACTGACTCTGGTTAAGTCAGCAGTAGCAGCAAGACCAGTGCACCAATTGCTAGTGGCAGAGACGCCCTGTTGGCTATTGGAGGATATCAATAAATGGATGTGTGGGCTCCTTTGGACCGGATCCGAACATGCGAGAGGTGGACAGTGCCTTGTGACTTGGGAGAATGTTTGCAAGCCATACTTCTTTGGGGGGCTCGGAATAAAAAATCTGGAGACATAAGGGCTGGCCTATGGGTTAGATGGGAGTGGTTGAGAAGGACGGACGCTTCGAGACCCTGGATCGGGCTGCCTATGATGAAGGACACGCTAGCAGCAGAAGTGTTCAATAGCCTTGTTCGTATCAGGGTAGGGGACGGGGTAGGGGACGGCAAGAGGACGCTTTTCTGGAAGGACATGTGGATTGGAGGGGTGGCAATTAAGGATTTAGCCCCCCTTCTGCGAGCAGCGGTGAATGTTAGAACCATTAACAAGAGAACGGTGGGGGAAGCTCCGAGGGAAAATCGCTGGATGTCGGACGTTAGGGGGTGTGGTCCGACACTATGCGCACACAGTGCGTGAGGCTGTGGCTAGCTATCCAGGACGTGCCACGGGATGCGATGCGAGAATATAAATTTGGGTGGCCGGCAACTCCTTCTCGGAGATACAGTGCGAGCTCCACTTACAAGGCTTTATTACAGGGGAAAATACGTTTCCTCTTAGCGAATGGAGTCTGGAAATGCTGGGCACCGGTGAAGTGCAAAATCGTCTTATGTCTAGCACTTTAGTACAAAATCTGGACCTCTGATGGGAGAGCGAGGCATGGTCTGCAGGACCATCTGGATGTCTGCAAGAGATTGAGACCACGGACCACATCCTTGTACATTGTGTATTCATGAGACAGGTGTGGTGGAGATGCGCGAGTCGTTTGAGTATCCAGATTCCCGCGTCGACGGTACTAGACACGCTCGATAACTGGTGGCTGATAGTTAGAGCGAGATTTAAGACAAGCAAAGGAAACTGGTGGACTCTCTCATAATTTTGGTAACTTGGATGGTTTGGAAGCAATGCAACGCCAGGGTTTTCCATAACGACAGCCAAATCTGCAACGACGAGGTCTTGGCCCAACGTGTGCTTGAAGAGATGAAGCGCTGGGCCCAGGCAGGAGCAGGAGTTGGAGCTATGCTTCGGGAGTAGTTCGTTAGGAGTGGGGTGGAGTGTGTACGACAGCTAGGTTGCATGTAACGGTTGCTATCAGCTTTCCTTGTACCATATTCTCTCCTTCTATAAAACTCAGGTATGCAATTGCATACCCTCAAAAAAAAGTTTGTCTCTACTGTTTTGACGCGAATTATCGCATCACGCAGAATTCACTTGATTACATGCATGGGTTTTAAAGGAGGAAGCTGAAATTTCAAGGTAATTGAGAATGCCTTGGCCCCGTTTGGTAGAGTGCAGTCAGACCAGACCCGCGAGGTGCAGAAGCAGGCAATGCGTTTGTTTCATGTTGTTGGATGTATGACCAAGAGACAATAAAATACATCAGTTTCATGATTAATATGTATTATGTTTTTGTGCTATAACCGGTATGGTGACTGAATGTGAGATTTAGAGGAAAAATCCATACACACGTGTAGAAACTTAAACACACCATTATAGTTATTTGTCATGTCTCATAGATAAACTTGTTAATATTAGATAAACACATTTTCGTGGTCACGGACATTTATTATGTCAATGTTAATGGGAGCACATTGTTGTTTCAAAATTGTGACTGGATAGACCCATATAGCTGAGATACTACGAGATATGATTCTATCATTTCTATAAATAGTATCATCACAAGATGGTTATTTTGTTTGCTTCATTTGACCATGAGAATATACGGTGGTGTTCACTGAAAAGTTTACTTTGGTATAGTCAAGTATGACAAAGTAAACTGGGTGATCAAGAAAATTATATTGGTGAGTGTTATCGAATGTATTCATTTCATCGTGATAGTTCAATACTGAAAATTACTCCTCTAGTCAATAGAGAGATACATTCAGGATACAATCGGTGTAATGGTATCTGTTAATAAGTCTGGGCAGACACAATCATGATATTAGTCTTGGTGATACTATAAGTCTAATACGCTGACGAGTCAAAGGAATCATAACGGACATCAAGAATAATTTGATATAGTGATTAAAAAGTTTAATTATAGTCTTATCATTCATCTTGTGAGGTTGATCGGTATCGTGAAATAATAGAAACTTACTTAATAGCCAACAGGTTCAACAGAGTTTTTTCGAATAACTTATAGGAATCAATATGGACGTACACGGTCTCGATGTTGATTATTGATTAGGAAAATGCTTTTCCGATCATGTCTACTTGTTATCGAACCTGTAAGGGTCACACAATTAAGGTGTCAAAGTCAGTTGTTCATATTGGATGGTCCGAAGAAGAGAGCGAGTACCATCCGGATAATTTCGGCGTGATATAATTAATATTCAGAGAGATTACGTAGGACATGAGATGTCTCAGGATGTCGAAAATATTTTTCTAAAATTAGTGGATAAGGTCTATGATTTTATCTATAGGGGTCACAGGGTTCCTAGAGAGTTTCATGCAAAACCCTAATAGGGGGAGTGCCGAAGGGGGCAGAATTTCCCCCATGGCCGCCCCATTAATGGGGGGCTGACATGTGGGCCCAAGGGCCACACATAAGGCGCAACACCACTCCCAAGAAACTTCCTATTTTTGTTTTGGGGAGAAAATCTAAAGACCGAAATAAAAGGAAAGGAAAAGAATAGGAGGAGAAGGATTCTCCTCACAAGGAAATGACTCCCAGTTGGACTAGGAATAAAATCCAAGTTGTGCAAGCGGAGGGGTGCGGCTGGCTCCTTGGCTGCACCATGGTACTTGCCCCAAAGGTAATTCCACCTATCCACCTGTACAAAGGACCCCTAGCCCTTGACAGAAAACACATAAATTATCCTTGTGCCCCTCTCTCTCTCTAGTTGAATTAGAGCCTCTAATTAGATATTCTTCTACCTGGGTTTTGAGGTTTCCTATCCCGATTAGATCTAGGTCTAATCTCTCTCTGTCTCCGTCTCTCTCTCGCTGTCTTTCTCTGTCTTTCTCTGTCTCTCTCTCTCTCTCTTTCCCATGAGTTGGGATTTCTCCTCCTCAACTATGCACCCGTGGTTCCTAATTTTGAACGGCAAAGCGATACAGAACTTTGATCGACGTATGTGTGCGAGCTCTCAGAGGGATAACACGTGAGACCCTACTCTGCTGTATCCAGAAGGCTGGATACAGGGAGACAACAATAGTCCCACTGCTAGCCTTAGATGTGGAACTCTTCATCAGGCACTACCAAGATCGTCATCAATACACGTTACGTGCTCCATTTCGGTAACAATACAAATTTACAATCGCCCGTACCTTCATAGTAGATCATGTGTGTTGTGTAAGACGAGTTTTTTAAAATTCTTGCACAAGACCTAATAGTGGTATTAGAACGGTCTATGCGTAGTTACAAGTATGATCTAGAGCACCCATGTGTGCGTGTATTGCATAATTTTGCGCAAGTATATTAAAAAAGGTCTCTAATATTAAGATTATTTATGGTTGCTTCCCAATAAGTTATGTATTTTTTTTTCTAGCGGCATAGTGAGATTTTCTACAAACTTCTAGCCATCCTAGGACATTTAAGTTTCCCTTGGCATATCTCGTCTAGTCCGAAGAAGTGCTTCAGTAGTTTTGCATCTTGCTATAGTTGGATTCATAGATGACATAATGGAGGGGGAATGTGGATTGGATCCACACGGGTGGTCATGGTTATGAATAAATTTAGATTGGTGCTCAAGACGTTTTCGTAATGTCTGTGTTTTAATCACCCCATAAGTCAATGTAGTGACATGAACAATCATGTCTGATGTTGTTTGTAGGCAGTGACGGTTCACTCTATAGAACATACAACCACATAAAATTTGCAAACTCAAGAGTTAGATCCGTCTAACTTGTTTTTGCACAACATTCGATGTGGTATAGTCAATTCTCATTCAAGAGTTGTATGAAATGCTATCCACTGTATTTGTTTTGACTTGCGAGTCAATTTAAAGGATGATGGTTGGAAAACATGTGATTGCTATCTTTGGCATGTATGCCCCTGCTTTGAAAAAGTATCTTAGACATAGGAGAAAGACATAGAGATGATGATCCAATGTCATAAACCTTGACAACGATCCATGGAGCAAAGAAGTATTTCTGATCCCACAAGATGAAGAGGGCTACACTGCATCACTATTAATTTCATGTGATGGTTAATCATTTTTATGCACTCTGTTGGTTGCGCGGTTGTGGTGATTATTAGGGTGATTCCTCTCTTGAAAATATCAAGGTGATCGTGCTCTTCCAAACTATGCACCGTCAAACTGGTTCAGGTTCACGTCCATCACTTGGATACAAGGATCAGTGTGTTCTTGGAACCTTAATTAGAGGTGGGTATGGATTGATCACTTAGATACGAGGGTGAATCTCATACATGCAGGATCAGTAGTTAGTTTTCTTGACGTTCTGGTATGATAGTCATGAGCTCGGAGCACATACATTGAAAGATGAATGGGAGTCACATGAGATGTGATTGTCTTGGTGACCTAACATTTAGGGTTATGTTTAGTTTCCTAGACAGAAACATCCTTCTAGTCATAATTCTAATGTGGATCTCGGGTAACTTAATATTGATTATGAGGAATATCAATTTCAGTGGGGGCACACTATTAGTTAAATATTATGTTTTAACTAAGTACAATTAATCATGATAGTAACTAGTGTAATTTTTATCGATTGTTATAGAGTTGGCATCTATTTTCCACCTACACATTTAGTTCGGTTGATTGAGTTAAATATATATCTAGTTAAGAGAACTTTATAGACTTGTTTCATAATTTGAGTACTGCCCTCAAAATGTCAAAGAAAAGTCCTATTGCAATATTTCGGTAGACTTGCTCAAAGTATATCAATGAATTACATTCATGACATGCATAGATGTATTCTGAAGAGCGTTTATTCCTATCAAGCGTGTCTCCCTAATAATATCCCAATTGAACTGTCGTCAAGATTTCTGCATTTCAATGTGTGACATGCACTTGTTGACATAAGGACAAGTGTGTATAGTATTATACACAGATACATGCAACTGAAAGATAAATATCTATTGGATAGACAAGGAGCTAAGTTATTTCTCAGATATTAACAAAAAATCAGATATCTCAAGAACTAGTTTGTATGCAAGAAGAACAAAGATAAAACTTGGTGAAGAGAACGTATGTGTACTAAGCTTGGTACATACGAAGATTGGAGATATTAGATGTCCCAGTCTCCTGGGAGCTTTGTTATTATTAATGACAAAGGTAAAATAAGGATTGTGAATGAATTTATTCATTATACTTTAAAACAAAATTTGGAAGAAAACTTATGATAAGTTAATGGTGAGTAAAGGGTTTGGCTTGAGAAGGCAATGGTGTCATGATTGACACACTGGTAAAGTATTCGAGTATAACTGGTGTCATTCTTGCTGTTGAATATTTCTTCTGTAGGAATATGGACTATTGAAATTTTATGGACTATTGAAATTTTATGGCATAAATGTGAAGTGTGGTAAAACCAGCTCGGGTATAAGTGTTATACAAATTATTGATGTTCGAAATAGCTAGTCAATGGGGTTATTGTCAGTTGCTCTTATGTGCAACATGATACACTAATTACTATGGCCTAAAAGGACTAGCAAAAAAAAGGATAATACTTACTAATGAAGTAATATTATTAGAGACACCATATTTTCCTTAGGGATTTATTGTGAGCATTGGCACTTGTTGCCAAGCCGAGGACATAAGTTTGACTTATGACCATATGGATAAGATATAATGAATCCTTCAAGTACACATAAATAATACTAAAACACTAAAAGATTAATGATTAGAATTCCAAGAGTTATTCCACTACCGGTAAAGTCATAGTGGAAAGTGATACGTCTCATACGTATCTATAATTTTTGATGCTCCATACTTGTTTTCTTTATGTTATTGCATGTTTTGTATATGTTTCCATTTTTTTTCCAGATGATTTAATGGACTAACCTATTAACACGATTTTTTCTGCAGTTTTTGTATTTCAAAAAAGCTCCGAAGAAAATATTCGCCAAATATCCTGAAAATTTACAGGATTTATTTTTTGCCCGGAGCAAAGACGGAGTCGAAAGGAGAGCCGGAGAAGAGCCATGGGGTGTCCAGGTGACCACTAGGCGTGGCTGGGCCCTAGGTCGCGCCGTCGGGTCACCCCACCACCCTGGCCACCGCCTCGCGCCGCCTCTTCACCTATAAAATCAAATAACCCCAAGAACGTCGAGGACGAAGAAATTTTCCACGAAAGAATTACAGCGGTGCCGTCACCTCGAAAGTATAATCTAGGGTTTCTGGAGTCCTGCTCCGGCACCTTGCCAGAGAGGGGGATCGTCACCGGAGGCCTCTACATCGACATGATTGCCTTAGGACAGATGCGTGAGTAGTTCATCTCGGGACTACGTGTCTATATAAGTAGCTATATGGTGTTCGCTCTCCCTTGTACCTCCATGTTGATATCTTGTGAGTTGTCTAACATAATCAAGATCACCATTATGTAATTGCTACATGTTATGTTTTATGGGATGCAATGAACCATTGAAATTATGTATGATCACTTTGTTCAGGTCTTTTTTAGTGCTTCACTTATATCTTTAGAGTGATTTAACCTTTTCTTGCAGTGCTTTCCGGTGTGTGTGATTTCCTTGGCTAAGTTATTGTGTGCACCTGCAAGAGAGGCACTAGTACAGAACCGAGCTTTAGAGACTCCCCAGGTACACATGCGTCAGACGGTTCCACCATCCGGCTCCAAGCGATAGTCGCTAATATATCTTATGTGAGCCGGTTAAAATACCAGTCTATGATAAACCAATCCCTCACACAGTTGTGAATTGTAGCCGTCTCGGAAAATACATTTTTAGAGGCGGACAGAGAACACGATAGCTTTCGTACCGTCCGTAATATTGCCCGGACAGTCCGATTATATTGTACAGCTAAAATAATAATTAATAATATGCAAATCAGAGCACATAATAAGTAATACATTTACATGATATTGTTCACGATTCTCATAAATATCAAAATGTTCACAATTATTAAGAAACAAAATAGAAACAACATAGCTACTCATAACTTGAGATCATGGGTCTTCATCGCCCTCGGAGGCCTGGGAAGTGTCAGAATTATCCTCACTCTCCTCTTCATTGATGCCATAATTTATAACAACAACAGAGATCCTAGGATAAGATTATGACATTATAAAAACAAGAAGGTCTCCCATGTTGAGATTGTTCTCCGTGACGAAGTCTTCCCATTCTTTCCGTGCAACCGGGTTCTCTTCCGTTGTTTTGACACAACAATGTTGTACATGCTCCCGAGCGCACGAAACAACATGGTCTTGCCTACTGCCTCGTTGAAGGAATGGCTAATGCTGCATGGTACAAACTATGTACGCAAAAGAAAAAAAGAAAAAAAAACAGAATTGTAAGCACGCTATATATATCGTATAAAACACACTATAAGTTTTCTTACCAGTGACTTATGTTGAGAGTATTGTAGAAAGACACTAAAACTTGATCGAATATAGTTACTAGTTGTGCAATCATTTTTGCATACTGGGCATGCCATCTCCTGTTATATAATTTGAAAAGGAAGCAAAAATTAGTACAAGTTACTAATGGTTGAAAAGATAGCAACCATAGCCTATATTAACATGCCATCTCTTGTTAAATAATTTAAAAATGAAGCATACACAAAATGTATATCCTAAATTTTTAATAACTGTCAGAGTTGCTGTTATGTCAACGACAGGGTAGCACTCAAAGGTTCGAACACTGGGGGCTAACCACGTTCAATCGCACCTCCGGAGGCTTCAAGAGGGGAGCTCTCAAAGGAACAACGGTCACAACACGATGGGTTTACCCAGATTCAGGCCACCGTGTTGGTGTAAAACCCTACTCCTGCTTGTCTGGTTGATTGCACTGTGAAGATTACAATACAGCGGGGGATTCTGGTGATCTACCTACTTGGTGTTCTCTCTCTTGTTCTTGTTGTCCTCGATGGGATAGAGGTGGTCTACTTATACCGGCCATCGGCCCTGTTTCCCACTCACTTGGTGGGAAACAGATACCACAAGGTGCCAAAAAGGGGGGAGCGCCCCGTACACTGCGCCTCTTGCGCGGTTCTGGTCGCCGGAGAACAGTTGCGTGGTCCATGGCGTCACGGTGCGGGAGCCTGGTGACGCCACCCTGTCTTCTAGCGCGGACTTGGTCTTCTTGCACCAAAGGGAAAAGCCACGGGCGGGCTTTGGTGCGCGCAGTGGAGCTCTGCGCTTTATACACGAGAATGGCAACTGTCAAATTCATCTTGTCTCCCTCACATGGGGTGCCTCCCAGCGGGCGAGGTTCCTTCCGGGAAGGAGCGGGGTCGGAGCAGGACTACTCCTCCCCAGCGGTGCACGGTGGAAATCCCTTCGAGATCTCTTCTTCAAGGGGCCGACCTTGGGGGAGAATAGTTAAGGGATTCTCTATATCTTGATGGATGGGTACGGACTCCTTCCGTGCCCGATGGAATGGGCCAGCAACAGAGGCCCAGGATACCCCGGTATCCGTGGGTCCGACAGTAGCCCCCGGGCCCATGACGCGCGCGTTTAGCAGAGCGGCCTCGGCCCCCAGGCTGCAGGCCTAGCCTTCCACGTGGCGACGGTTCGCAGGGGAACCCCACGATCTCCCCGCGTGGAAGAAATGTCTCGTCGCAATTAGTGCTCTGACCGGGTGGCGCAGAGCAGCAAACGCCTCGTCGTCTGGTCACGTCCCCCCTTGGGACGTGGCCCTTTTGCCTCGGTGCTCGAGCCAATGGAAGGCCAACCGAGTGTAGTGCCGTCTCTTGTCCTTGGCATAAATGGGAGGATGGGGGCGCCCCCTCCCCCATTCCAACACCGTTGTTGCCTTCCTCTTTCCCCATTCTCCACCTACAGAGAGGAAAGAAAAAAGGGACCAAGCATGGCTCGCGTAGGTCGAGGCAGAGGCTCGTCCCTGGGGGCCGCTGCCGCTCCCCGGCGGAGCGCGAGGTGTGCCGTGGACTCGCCAGAGGGGTCATCTGCTCGGGCCAGAGCGAACGCGGGGAGCCGTCGTGATCGAGGAGGCCAGGCTCCCCGCGTCCGCGGTGTGAGGGGGAGTTCCCTTCCTTGCTGGGCGGAGGACACCCGCGTGCCGGAGCACGAGTTCCTGGTGGCCCTCTGCGGTCGCCTCCGCAGTCAGCTAAGGCTCCCCGATGCCTTCGCCGCCTCCGTCAAGCGCAACCCGCTCTGTGGCTTCTGGCTACAGGTGGTGGGCTGCATCAACGGGCCCTGGTGGGCGTCGGCGGAGTTTTGCTCCGCCGGTCACCTGTCGCTGGTGAGAGGGTGGAAAACCTTCGCCCGTGCCCAACGGCTGGAGGAGAGCCAAGTCCTCCACCCCGCTTTGACGGGGTGGACCGCCTCTTCGTGAAGATCTTCGGGCGCCGCGGCGAGCGTGTGGAGTGGTGCGTCGAGAGCGAGAGCAGTGACGAGGAGGATGATGATGATGATGAAGATGATGCTGCCGAAGAGGAGGACGAGGAAGATCTGTCGGCCGTCAAGGAGGAGAGCGACGATCTAGGCTCGGCGAGCGCCTGAAGGCCTTCGGGTGCCTTTGTCCAGTCTCCTCTTCTTCCTCCTTCTCCTCGTTGCCTCCATCGCTCCTCCTTGGTCGATCATGTCTCACATCTCTGGTGAAGACAGGTTCGGCTGAGGCTGGTCGCAGTTTTTCTTCCTTCGATAGTCGCGGAAGGGGGGTAGCTCCTTCCTGGTTCTAGCATCTTTTTGTCTTCACGGCAGATCTGCAGCATTTCCATGTACTCGAATTTATCTCATGTAAAACTATGAAGGAAATGTGTTTTTGCCTTATTATTTGCGAGTGGATTCTTTGGAGAGCCAGCGGAAAGTGTTTTTCAACTTAGCTCTGGGAGTTTCCGAGTCCTTGTCGCGGTGAGCGAGAGTACGTGTCTGGCACTCTTCTTGTGGGTACCTCGAGAGGAAGTCAGCACCATGGGTTTGATGAGGTGTCGTGCACGGTAGCGACCCGTTTAGACAGAGCTCTACCGCCTGGATTTATTCTGATTGCGTCTCACCCGTGCACGGGTACCGATCACAGCCCCCGCTCGTGAGGTGTCCTCGAGAAAGAGTGACGGATTCCTGCTCCCGAAGAAAAAGAGAGGCTTGCCGACAGACAAGTTTTATTGGCAAGGATACTTTTTTTACTGCTAGGGTGAGGCTCTACAACACACACTTGGGGATGTCATGACCCTGTAGTCCCCCAAGAAGCACTTCACGTCCCGTGCGGACACGGGACTCCCATCGTCATGGGGCTGAGACTCGCGCGAGCTCAGGTGCAAAGATTTACCATGCGGCTTCCCACTTGTGTGGGTAGAGGCTCTCTACGGCCGAGCGGCCGCCTGATGAGATGCCCCCTGAGACCTTCACGGAGGCCCTGGCGTCGTTTTTGACGTGGCGTCACGGGGTCCCCTCGAGGGTGCGTCACCACGGCCTAGGGGAGGCACGTGGAGCGAGCAAGAACTAATTACTAAGGGTAGAACTTCCGCAGATGCTGGATGTTCCACGGGTTTGGCACAGGTGTTCCGTCTTCCGTCTCTAGTTGTGCCGCACCAGGTCTCGCGACGTGCGTTACCCGGTATGGCCCCTCCCACATGGGAGAGAGCTTTTGCAAGCCCTCTTGGGAGAGAATCCTCCTCAGGACCAGGTCGCCCACCTCCAATGTGCATGGCCTGATGGTGTTGCTATGGTAGCGCCGGAGACCTTCCTGATACCGAGCGGCGCGGGTGGCGGCTCGGGTTCTCGCCTCCTCGAGAAGCAGCAAGTCCTTGGCGTGGAGTTCCCCCTCCCTGTCCTCTCTAAAAGGCATGGCTCGGGGAGATCCAAGCTTGAGTTCGGCAGGGAGAACGACCTCGGCCCCATAGACTAGGAAGAAATGCGTTGCCCCCGTGGGCTTGGTTGTGATGGTGCAGATTGACCACAGGACGGACGGTAGCTCGTCGATCCACTTCTTCCCGTGGGTCTTGAGCTTGTTGAAGCTCCAGGTCCTGAGGCCCTTGAGGACCTTGGCGTTGGCGCGCTCTTCCTGACCATTGTTGTGCGGGTGCACGCCGGAGGCGTAGCAGATCTTGATGCCTAGGTTGGCGCAGTAGGACCTGAAGAGGCTGCTTGTGAATTGCGCACCATTGTCGGTGATGATGCGGTTGGGTACGCCGAAGCGGCAGACCGACCCCTTGATGAACTTCACTGCCGTCCTTGTCGGGATGTCCCGGACGGCTTCTACCTCCGCCCACTTGGTGAATTTGTCGATAGCGACGTAGAGGTAGCGGTATCCCCCGAGCGCTCGCGGGAAGGGTCCCAGGATGTCCAGGATCTAGACCGCGAACAGCCATGAGAGGGGGATGGTCTGGAGCCCTTGCGCGGGCTGGTGCGTCTGCCTAGCGTGGAACTGGCACGCCTCGCAAGACTTGATGAGCTCGATGGCATCCTTGAGGGCCGTGGGCCAGTAGAAACCGTACCTGAAGGCCTTGCTGACGAGGGGTACGTGATGAGGAGTGTTGGCCGCAGTCGCCTTGGTGGATGTCCTTGAGGAGTTCCACGCCGTCGTCGGGGGGGGGGGGGGGGGGGGACGCACAGCAGCGCCACGCTGTTGGGGCGCCTCCGGTACAGCTTGGAGTCGACGAAGCAGTACATCTTAGCTCGACGGGCGACCTGCTCGGCCTCTGCTTCGTCTTCTAGGAGGTTGCCCTTCTGGAGATAGTCGATCATGCTCTTGTTCTAGCATGCTTCCTCGTGAGTGAAGGCGAGCACCAGGTGATTCCCCGAAGGGGTACCGCAGTCAGGTGCGCCTTGGGAGGGAGCGGGTGGCGGCTCCTCCTCGAGGTGTTTGTGGCCTTGTGGTTCCTCGTCATCAACGGGAGGGATGAGGAACGACTTAGTTAGCCTTTCTTCAAAGACGCCTGGTGCCTGCGCCCAGTTTCTTGGTGCTTGCTTGGCGAGGTTGTCTGCTTCTTGGTTGTTCCCGCGCGGGATATGCTGCAGATCCAGGCCAAGGAAGCGCTTCTCGAGTTTGCGGACTTCCTCGAGGTACAACGCCATGTACTTGTCCTTGGCGACGTAGCTCTTGTTGGAGAAGTTTACCAGGAGCTGCGAGTCTCCCTTGATGATGAGGTGCTTGACGCCCAGGGCGATGGCGGCCCTGATTCCGGCGAGGAGCCCCTCGTACTCGGCGATGTTGTTGGAGACTTTGACCTTGTGGCCAAACTGGAGCTGGACGGCGTAGTAGAGCTTGTCTCCCGTGGGTGACGTGAGCACGACGCCAGTCCTCGAGCCCTTGGAGGAGAAAGCGCCGTCGAAATGCATGGTCCATTCTCCGGGAGCCAGCTTCCCAGGGACGGCTGTCTCCTCTTCGGGGTCATCTTCAGGTGGTGGATTTGTCCATTCTGCGTTGAATTCCGCCAGAATTCTTCCCTTGATGGTCTTGGTCGTGAGGAACTGGAGCTCAAAATGTTGAAGCTCGACAGCCCACTCCGACACACCCCGTGGCGTTGGAATTTCAAATGATCTGCTCGAGGGGAAAGGTTGACACCACAATGATGGGGTGCCCCTCGAAGTAGTGAGGAAGCTTCCTCGAAGCTACAAGGAGCGCGTACAGGAGCTTCCGCTGAACGGGGTACCTCTCGCAGGCATCTCGAAGCACGATGCTAACATAGTAGACATGGTGTTCGACGAGAGTGACTGTAGAGGCCCCGGCAGTGAGTTGTCCTGACACATTGGGGCTCTCCTGAGGATGTATGAGGGTATTCTCCTCGTGGAGCTCCTCACCTGCAACGGGGTCCTCTTGGGGAGAAGTGGGCGTGGGCTCCAGATCGGGCAGGGCCGCTATTTTCTTATCAGCCGGCCTTTCAGCTACGAGTGTAGCGCTGGCTGTCTGAGGGTTGGCCGCAAGGTACATGCGCAGCGGCTCCCGCGGTCGCGGTGTGACGAGTATAGGAGGGCTTGCCAGATACCTTTTGACCTCCTCAAATGCAGCAGCTGCCTCGGCAGTCTATCTGAATGGACCCAAACACTTCAGAAGCTTAAAGAATGGCAGAGCCTTGTCGCCGAACCTGGAAATGAAGCGCCCCAGCACCGCCACGCTTCCCGCGAGGCGTTGCATATCCTTCAGTCGTCGTGAAGGCTGCATCTCTTCAATGGTCCGGATCTTGTCGGGGTTCGCCTCGATGCCCCAATGGGACACCAGGAAACCCAGCAGCTTCCTTTCCGCAACCCCGAATACGCAATTGTCGGGGTTGAGCATGATGTTGACTAAATCTGGAAGTGGATTAGAGTCCAAATCCAAAACGCCAAAGTCCACCTCGTGTCCGGCGTAAAAGTGATCCAATCCATGTCCGGTCCACGTTCAAGTTTGTAGTATCCAAAGCCATCCAAATCCAACCTGTATTATCCACATCCATCCAAATCCAATGGACTTCAGAATCATTGGGACTCCATGCCTCGGGTACTCTAGCATTAATCGCTAGGCAAGCCGCACGCACAGGCATTAATCGCTACTCTAGCATCTGCTAGCTAGCTGTAACTCGAGCATCACCGTGATTGAATTTGGACTGAAGCCGGCCTCACCAAAAATTACCTTTTAGAACTTGGAGATACTTCTGATCCTACAGATCGAGAATACCTCACGCAGGCACTTGACGCTTCTAATGGTCAACGCGAGAGGATAGTAGGCGGCCGAACGGATTTGGTGGCGGACAGAGACACTGCGCCAGTGGCTAAGGGGTTCGCCGGTGGATAGAGACGCGGCGCCGGCGAACGAACGGTGGGCGACGGCGAACGAAGGATGGAGGCCGACAGAGACGAGGCGCCGGCGAACGAACGGTGGGCGACGGACAGAGACACGGAGCGGATGGTAAGTGGGTGCGGCGGCGCGGCGGCGCGGCGGACAGACACACGCACCAGCGGCCGGCGATGCGAAAAGTATCACTGCTATGGTCCAATGGATCGTGGACCATCCAGTGATGACGTCCAAAGTAATCCAATGGTATTGGACCTAGTGTCCAGCTGATGTCCACGTCCATTGAAGTCCAATCCAATTGAATCCAACTTTTTTCAGGTCCAAAGCCCATGGACTTACGAAATCCAATTCTAGATTTAATGTTGACCCTACGGAGGTTCTGAAACGTCTCCACAAGGTCATCGACGAGTGTGCGCTCTTCGCGAGTCATGACGACGATGTCGTGGACGTAGGATTCCGCATTCTTCCCTATATGCGTCCCCAAGGAGATATGCATGAGCCTCTGAAAAGTGGCTCATGCGTTCTTCAGAACGAAGGGCATTAGACGTAGCAGAACACGCCGCAAGGCGTCAAGAAAGCGGTCTTCTCTTCATCCTCTTTTGCCATTTTTATCTGATCATATCCTGATAAGGCGTCCAGGAAACAGAGAAGATCGCACCCCGTGGTGGAGTCTACTATTTGATCGATCCTCGGGAGAGGATATTGATCCTTTGGGCAGGCCTGGTTGAGGTCAGTGAAATCCACGCAGAGACATCCTCCGCCCGTGTGCTTGGCAATGGCGACATGGTTGGAGATGCACTCGACATGGACGACCTCGCGGATAATCTTGGCGTCCAGGAGCTTCTCCACCTCCTTGACGATGAACTCTTGCTTCTCCGGGCCCTGGCGACGGGCCTTTTGCTTGACCGGGCGTGCGCCCGGGCACAACGCCAGATGGTGCTCGATCACCTCCCTTGGTACATCGGGCATGTCGGACGCTGTTTGTGCGAACATGTCAGCATTTGTCCGGAGGAAGGCGACGAGCGCGCTTTCCTATTTGGGGGGCAGCCCGGCCCCGATGGTGAGTGACGGCCTTGTGCTGTCGGGGTTCATGAAGACCTTCTTTGTCGCCGCCCTCTCGTGAGAGAATAGTTGTTTCTTCTTTGGAGGCTCGACAGCGTCCCCGAGGTTTCCCTCTTCGATGGGGTGTGATGCTGCTGCCTCCTTGTAGGCGTCCTCCATGGAATGCACCACGTCTTTCACGTCCTGTGAACAGCGAGCGGTCCGCTGCTCCCGGGCATCTTGACCATGTTGTAGGCATGGTGTGTGACGGCCATGAACTTGGCCAGCACCTGGTAGCCGATTATGGCGTTGTAGGGCAGCCCGATGTGGGCAACGTCGAAGTCGATCTCCTCGGTGCGGTAGCTATGGAGGGTCCCGAACCGTGCCGCTGGTTACTCTTGTGAAGGGCCTTGTGGCCCTAAGGCGGTCACGCGGGATGCGCCGCTTCTCGAAGGTCCCGAGGAAGATCACGTTGAGGCCGGCGCCTCCATCCACGAGCGTCTTCGAGACAGCGACGTGGTTGATCATGGGGGTGCACACCAGAGGAATGGCTCCCGCTGAGCCAACGGCCTTAGGGTGATTGGAGGCGTCGAAAGAGATCTCCTGCTGGGACCACTTGAGTGGCAGGGTAGCGTTTCGCCCCCACGACAGGCGGCGTTCACCTCCCGTGACGCCTTCTTGAGGTGGCGCCCGAAAGAAGGGGTGAGGGACCCGCCGAGTATGCACGCGACATGACGGGTGGTGTCGTGCGCCTCCGTCACACCGCGACTGTCACGTCCGAGGGCGAAACGCCAGAGAGTAACTTGACCCTCGGGCTCACCACAGGGAAGACGCCCGCAGTGGCGGAAATGTTGGAGAAACTGCGTGCGCAGGTCCTCCCAGGAATTCATGGAGCTGTCCGGGAGGTTTAGTACCTCAGGAGGCACCGGTCACCTCCACAGACAGCCAGGGGAAAGTACCTCAGGAGGCACCGGTCACCTCCCCCAGCAGCCCTGACTCGTGGCTTGTATTGCCGCAAGAAGTCCGACGGGGTACTGTCCCCCGTGTAGCGTGGTGGGAGGCGAGGCTGGAAGGCTGAAGGCCACCTTGCCTCCCACGGGTCTCTGTTAAACGCGTACCAGCACCCTGCCCGGGCGCTCGATCGCCGCTCTCGGTAGCTAGGCCACTCTGAGTCGGTGGTGACGTTTCCCGGGGTGAAAGATGTCGTGCTGCGCGCTCGAGAGTGCCGTGTCCTGCACGTGCAGGGTTCCGCCAGCCTGACCACGGGTGTGTCAGTCACTGTGAAGCCAGTTTGCTCCCACTTGGCTGATGGAGCTGACGTGAGATCGATGGTGTACACCAACCGAGCATCACCTGCGTCGAGCACGGTCGGGCAGCGCGCCGACCCCTGTGATCCAGATGGGGCATCCTACACGGTTACCCGTGCAGGAGACCGGAGGGGCTGCGCCAGGTTCGCGTGGAACTCGCCGGCGTGCGTCGTGCCATGCCCGCACTACGACGCGAGGGAGGGAAAATGGGAAAGCCCGATGTGGCGAAGTCGGTGACGAGGCTGCCGAGGTTGTTCCGCTTCCAGGACCGCGCCCTACGGCCGGTCTGATTGGTACAGGAAGCGACCATGGCGACGAGATGCGAGAGAGACGCCTTAGCCCCCTACCTGGCGCGCCAAATGTCAGAGTTGTTGTTCTACCAACGACAGGGTAGCACTCAAAGGTTCGAACACTGGGGGCTAACCACGTTCAATCGCACCTCCGGAGGCTTCATGAGCGGAGCTCTCGAAGGAAAAAAAAGTCACAACACGAGGGGTTTACCCAGGTTCAGGCCACCGTGATGGTGTAAAACCCTACTCATGCTTGTCTGGTTGACTGCACTGTGAAGACTGCAGTACAACGGGGGATTCTGGTGATCTACCTACTTGTTCTTCTCTCTCTTGTTCTTGTTGTCCTCGAGGGGATAGAGGTGGTCTACTTGTACCGGCGATCGGCCCTGTTTCCCGCTCACTTGGCGGGAAATGGATACCACAAGGTGCCAAAAAGGGGGGCGCCTCGTACACTGCACCTCCTGCGTGGTTCTGGTCGCCGGGGGACAGCTGCGCCGTCCATGGCATCACGGTGGGGGAGCCTGGTGACGCGGTCGTCGTCTTTGTAGCGCGGACTTGGTCTTCTTGCACCAAGGGGAAAGCCATGGACGGGGTTTTGGTGCTTGCAGCGGAGCTCTGCGCTTTAAACACGAGAATGACAACTGTCAAAGCCATCCTGTTTCCTGCGGCGGCTTCGTCATCCGCGCAGAGGTCAGAGCGTCACCCTCACATGGGATGTCTACCAGCGGGCGAGGTTCCTTCCGGGAAGGAGCGGCATCGGAGTAGGAATCCACTCCAGCGATGCACGGTGGAGATCCCTTGGAGATCTCCTCTTCAAGGCGCCGACCTTGGGGGAGAACTGTTAAGGGGTTCTCCATATCTTGATGGACGGGTACGTACTCCTTCCGTGCCTGATGGACTGGGCCAGCAGCAGATGGCCCAGGATACCCCGGTATCCGTGGGTCAGACAATAACACTACAAAATTATGTGCGCACTACCAAATTTCTAACAGGGCTAGCAAGACTCCAGAATAAAGATGGGCCTAAATCCTATGAAAATCCTATATATCCTAACATGCTAATAACACTAAAAAATTTACACTACCAAATTTCTAACAGGCAAGACTCCAAAATCAACGGGGCCAAAATCAATATGGATGTCTTCTAAATCCATGTGGATGTGGCCTAAATCCATGTGGAGATGCTACGGTCAATCATATAGGAACCTCACCGGATGGGGACGTAGATCAAAGTTGTGAGGCTTGGAGATGCAGGGTCGGCCGGCGGCGGATGGGAGGACATTTGGCGAGGAAAAAAAGCGGTGAGGGCGCGGCGACGGAGGATGC
The DNA here is from genome assembly GCA_028641055.1 of Alopecurus myosuroides. NCBI lineage: Eukaryota > Viridiplantae > Streptophyta > Magnoliopsida > Poales > Poaceae > Alopecurus > Alopecurus myosuroides. The sequence goes on along the minus strand of CM054059.1, from coordinate 262,927,129 downwards.
GAGGATCTGTCGACGAAAGAAGGCGCGACGGCGAGGGGCGCGTTTGTATATGTCGGCGGGGGCGGGGGCGGGAGGGACAGGATCTAAGAGATGGGGATTTGTAGATAGGCAAATGGGGGGGGGGAATCCCCGTGTCTCCTTTATGAAATTTTGAGCAACAAAACTTGTTTTTTCCCGCCAAACAACAAATTAAAGGACGGTCCGGATTTACTCGAATGGTGCAGTATATGTAATGATGGGAAAAACATCCTTTTTGAAACACAAATGAAACAAAAAGGCACATGCAATCTTTTGAAATCCAGATAAATCTGTATAACATGTATTTTGTGAAAAAAAAACACAAATTACATGAAGTTAGCGCAAAGGAGTAGTTTGATTGGAGTGGATGGTAGGATGTGAGAAGCTTTTGCGATGATGCCCTTTGCCCAATCATAACTTCAACGTAAAAAATTCTGCAATCTGTCTAACGTTTTTACCACAACATCGTCCTTTAGTGACCAAAATGCTTTTTTATATTTTTTTTTTTTTGACAATTTTAAGTTATTGTTTGTGTGTAAATAAAAATCCGGATCAGACCCGGACCCCACGGACATTTGGTTGGGACAATCTACTATCGAGGCTATACAGTCGCTGACCGGTGGGTCCACCCGGTCCACTTTGACCGGCGCGAACTCGGAACATAGCCGGACCTCACTGATATTTGTTTTCTTTCTTTTCCTTTCTGTGAGTCTTTGAATTTTTTTACCTGTAACAACCTCTCTTAATCCTTTTTCTCGTTTTTGTGCCAAGAATAACCTCTATTTGAGAGGAAGTGCAACTTGCTGGTTTCTGTCCAGATTTTTGCGCCCCAGCAAACAATTCGTATCTCTCAGCCAGAGTGCAATACAATCCTGAACAAAATCAGCCAGTTGCCTGAGGTTTTATCTAACTTTCATTAGTATACCAATTTTTTATTTGAGCTTCGAAAGTGCCTCGAAATAAATCATCTTGTGGTGACCCAGCACACCACTGCATGGGTAGTGCGCAAGTCGGCGACATAATACTCACAGAAGGACTTATCCGTGAATATTACATCTCTCAGAGTGGTACAACAGAAACACAGCGGGACCAGGCAAAGCTATAGGATACAAACTTCATTACAAAATCTTGAGAATCTCCTTGATGATTCAAGAAGATCTCCTGCAAATGAAACATCAGAAGAAGCAACACGAAGTTCCAAGCCGGAGAAGAACTCTAGCTCAGAACTAATCCACTATGGCTGCTGTCAGCCCTAATCTATGGCTAGTAGCTGCTAAGTCCAAGAATGGACTCTACCTACACCTTGATAGCTTCTCCTCCACCAGCGTTGTTGATGACGATCCTTTACCGACTAAGTAGTATAAGACTCCACCTAGCTTCATGAGGTAAAGATGGCTTCATGATGACGACTTCCATAGGCTTCAACTCTAAGCAAGGGGTCAAACGGGATAGAATGAGTAACGAGCGTTACTCAGCAAGTTCATGATATATAGTGGGTGGTTGATGCACTAACTACAGCTTTAGGCTCGAAAGAGTCATAAGCTAATGCAAGGTTTTTGTAAAACTTTCTTCAAGAGGTTGCTTTTAATTCTGAAAACTATGCCCGCCAGATCTTCACAGGATTAGAACTTTCATGGAGTTGCCTTTCCTGCGGCGTTCGCAGCTCCTTCCCGGAACAAGGGGTAACATGTCACATCCTTTTACACTCTGCAGAGGTGCGTTACTTTACCCATGGACGACCAAGACCATGTTGCACAACCAGGCTCGAGATCCTGTCCACTCCCACTTAGGTGTGGGGCCCGGTAGTTGGTCCAAGCCAAACCGTGCTTCTCCGCACAACGCATGCCCACCCATTTCTGCCAGTAGGTTGAACGCCTGATTCCACCCCTCACGATGGAGATCTACGCGCCCCTGGCAGACACTCATAGACCCCAGAGTCCGTGGGACGTAAGGGCTCCCACCCATGTGCATGTAGTCCCGCAAGACCTACAGCGTACGTCTCTGGCGCGTCCGTTGACATGCGAACGAGAAAAGTATCACGGTTGACTTACTCCCCCCACAAAAGATCCATGGTCAACGCGAATTTACGGCGCAAGAATCCTGACGGCAGTTGTTGTTAATTCCTAGGTAATACGTTCCCATGCAGATGGAACCTTCCTTTGACCTATTCATCTTACCATGGTTCCATCCGCCCACCAAACAGAACACTACCACTCGGGTAGTCATTCAATTAGTCATATTATTATAAAAATAGGATCATGCATTCTTTTGAGAGTATGTGATAAGACGATAGGGTTTTTGCAATTAGTTTGTTATGAAGTACTGCAAAGGATATGAACAAGTGATGAACTTGCCTGAGATTGAAATAACAATAATAATCCATGTCTTCTGGGTTCGAGGGTCGCGTAGAGAAATCCAACATCTGGAAGATAGCAAAGTAGTCCCGGTAAGGACTACAGAAAACACTGGCAACATGATACATGCATAGTAATGAGATGCATCGTGAAATCCCCTGGAAAATACCCCAGCTTACAAGTGTAAGCCACGTTTGATACGGTATCGTAATCACACATGTTTTAGGTGAATGGTTTCATTATTTGTGGTGATGTGGTTATTAGTTCTTTTGACTTACATGTGTTTCACTTTTACTTAGCAAACCATTGTTGTCATGTTGAGGTAGAAGTGTTTATTACTTGTTTAGATAACAAAACAATAACACATAGAAAACAATTATTAAAAAGATAACAAACATATTTTATTTCATATTTTAGAGTATAGAGCTAATGAAAAAGGGTTTAGTTCAAAATGATGAACTTATACCACTAACTCTATCATCACAATTCTTGCTAATAACTTGTGATGATAGGTTTTAGTAGGTGTGAAAACATAAGATTTTTATTAATAAGGAAAATAATGAGGTGATAGTCATCTCTGGTTTTTAATAGACATTATAGACTTTCTGTAGACTTATAAAAGTAAATTTAGAAGTTAAGTAAAATGTTTTACAATTGACATATTTGAATTGGTAATGCTTTTCTCTTTAAATTGATATATCATTCAATACCTTTTGAAAATATTTGAATAAATGATTAATTTATTAATTTTAAATGAATTAAATAACTAGGCAAATATTGCACTCATGAAATCTTGGTCAAATGACCATGAAAACATCATAGATGAGTTGTACTTATCATCTGGAGCAAATTGGTATATAACTTGTATTTTTCTGAATTTTTGAATTCTTTATTATTTTTCTCAATTATTATATGATTTAATATAAATTCAAAAAATGTTCAAATTTAAATTTCATCAAACATTTTTGAAAACTTGATAAACTCTTAGAGTTTATTTTTCTTAACAATTTGATATATTTTTCATATTTTTTTGATAAACAGAATGAAAGATATTGATTTATCAAATTTTAGTTATTTTCTGTTTTTCTTTTTCTTTTTAAAAAAAATGACACGTGGGGTCCACCTGTTATATACGGTTTAATCAAAAGAAAAGAAAAAACCTTATGATGTCAGGATGACATCACGGTTGCATCAGCAGTGGAGGGAATACTCCCTGTTGATCAGCAATTGCACGATACGGATAAAATTGGTTCGATTCGTGCCCTCCACAAGCTCCAGCGTATCAAGGCGAACCCAGGGAGGGTAGCGGCATGACCTTATGGTCACGGTGTCGCCGGCGGCGAGCGGTGGCGCGACGGCGGGGCTCGGCCAACGGCGTCAGCACGCGTTTGTCAACCAAATTCAAAATTAAAGGCACCAGAATACTCCTATTCTTACCCTGGAGCTCGTTGAGGTGTCGGTGAAGCTCGGCGAGGTTCCAATCACCGGCGGCGAGAAGGAAACGACGGCGGCCGGAGATGAACAATACGGTTCGATTCTTCCGAAATCGGGCTTCCCTTCAAACGACGATTGGTGGAGGGGTAGAGGACACCAAGACGGAGCTCGTGGTGGTCTCTGTTTCTCCGGAGATGGCCGGAATCAACGACGCACGCCGGCGGCCGTGGGGACTAGGGTTAGGTTTCGGTAGTTTTTCTTGCAGAGAGAGAGAATGAGCGAGAGAGAGAGGAGAGGAGAGACAGAGGGCGAGTTGGAGTGCTTCTCCTCCTTCTTATCCGCGCGGAAAGGCGGCCGCGAGGACATGGCGGTGGCCATGCCACGGCATCGTTCTCCTCTGCCTTCTGGCAGAGGAAGAAGAAGAAGGAAAAAGAAATGGCGGTTTTTGATAACCCCCTGAGTTTTCCAGATTTTGCAAATTGGTCCTTCTGCCTTAAAAGCTAAGAAGAAAACACTGTTTTCAGGGCTTTCTTGTAAAGATAAAAATTAATAAAAATCAGTTTTGGAATCCTTATTGAATTTCCAAGCTCACCATATTTTTATTTATCAATTTTGAGCAAGATTTGAATTTTATACTTAGGTTGCTAGATTAAGTGGTGTTTGTTATTTCTCACCATTATTTGATTATCTGGCTTTAAAATTAATTTAGGCACGATCATTATGATGAAACACAATAACCATGTGGTTAACAAAGTGGTGTAATCATAATTGGACAAATTGGGATACAATCCCTTTTGGAAAATAGTTTCATAACACTACATAGTACTGTTTTTATGTGTTATGGAAAATTCACCCAATATGGAGTATTCTTCCAAATACCACCAAATACTTTGATAAGGAAAAACACTGGTTTTCTTTTGTAAACTTTGTAATTTTCATAACTGAAACTCTTCATAATTTTAATTGAAATTCTCTTAGGAAAGAGTTTGGTAAATTACTTAGTAGTGTTTTTCTTTTATGCATTGCTCACAAAATCACCATTGTAGGGAGTTTTATTCTAGAGCATGCCAAATGATTTTAGTGAATGGATAGACTTGTTTTCCTTCATGTATCTTTGTTGTTTTCATAGTACTTGATTAAATGGAAACATGTGTGGCTTGGGAATCTTGTTTTCTTGTTTTCCACATAGTTTCAATTGTGGATAATATCTAATGTTGTTTTAAAACATGTAATCATTTACATGGTTATATATGGATGGGTTTTTGTTATCATCTGTTAGTCTTACATATGAAAAGGATTTGGGAAAACAAGGTATTAAGCTTGTTTTCATCTACCTCCACAGATCAAGACATGTGGATGTAATGACTTGTTAGTATTTCATACTTGATAATTATTTCCATTAAAGATAACATTATGAGTTCCTCATTTCATATGAGCTTGTCAAGGAATAGAAATTATAGGTTCTCTAATAATACCTAATCATTCACTGGATAATTTCTTATGCTCCCTTACTGATGCAGTGTTGCTGCATGTGGTCTTCTGTTGCTTCATGTTCTTCTCTCTAGTTTCCACCAGCCTTCTGTTCTCACCTGGTGTCAATTTGCAAGTAATATCATCTCTTGGATTCAATCTTCAACTATCTCACCCTTGTGGTGAGAACAAATAGTTATTCCAAGCAAAGATTTTACTTAGATGATTATATTGTGGTTTCTTGTTTCCTTAGTGTTATTCTTTCTATTGGTTGATGATAAAAGGAATGTAGGTGTAGATTATACCATCAGTTAGCCTTAAGCATATAAGAAGAATCTGTTGACAAGTTTTCAAGGCTTGTCCCCAAATTACTTTTCATATACAAGAGACTGAGATGTACTAGGTTATTCAATATTCTGTTTGTTGGTGTATGACACTCAATTGTTTGAGTATACAAAAGTGATCTGTTAACAAGGTTGCAAGGCTTGTTATCAAACTACTTCTATATAGCACTAACATTGGAATCTCATACTATTTCAAGAGGTTTAATAAGATTAGATCAAGGTACAAGAGTTTCCAAGTACTCTTATAGTAGCTTAGAGTAGCACTTTTAGCACACTCTAAATGATCTTCTTGAAGATCTTCCTGTGGGAGTTCCTCTTCTCTTGTGGGTGCTTCTCTTGCAGAATAACTTAGAGAAGATTGGGAAACAAGATAGAATGGTCTAGACAACATATCAAGATCTAGATTAAGAGTTAGTTCAAGCTTTTATTATCCTTCCATAAACTTCTTATTTTATTTCCCATAAGATATGTTCTTATATCATACATAATTGGTTTACTTAATTTTCAATTTACTACCACTCTATTAGAGGTTATAATTTGTTGTTACTCAATACTTGTATCCAAAGATACTTTATTTGTTGAAGATTGATTTGAATAGAAGTTTGGAATGCTTATGGAATGATGACTTAATAGTAAGTTGATCAAATGGTTTATTGATGTGTTTATAGCTCATGTGCTCACTAGTATAAGATGAATAGGACAATGATCATAAGAAGGTTATTGAGGTTTAATGACTTATGTCATAGTTGTTATTTGTTCTTCCAGGTGTCATGATCTACTTTATATTCATCACTTTATTAACTTTGTTATTCTTAATGCAGATATAGAGATTTGGGAGTATCATATGTAATGATCAAGGTTTGTTATTAGTTGAAGAAGGTTTATTTCTTCTTGTTGATACTTATTTTATGGTTGAGGAGACATGTACATATTCGATAAATATGTGATTACAATAATTAATTCATTTCCCACTTTTGGTTTTTGGTTAACACTTGTCTGTATCTTTTGTGCTCTTTTGCACCTCTGTTATTTATTTGTGAAGGTTCACTTAATAGGTTCAAAATAATTTGGAAAGATGTTGTGTGAATGGTTTATAACTTAAAGAGTTATTGTTTTACAGAACCAAGAATATTTGTTGATGAGATTATCCATCAAGCATTTCTAGTCTTGTGGAAATTAAGTGATAACTTAGGGAGTTGTTGTTTTATAGAAGATCACATCTCTGTTGATGAGATGGTCCAATTATGTGTTACTCATTAGTGAAAGTGTGATCAGCATTTATGAGATTTGGATTCTCACCCCTCTTTGAGTTCTAGATACCTAGTGAATTATCCCAAGTCACTTATAGACTTGAGGTTTAGGTGGTTGAGAATTTGTGTTAGTCACAACCAATTATGGTTTGTGTAACCGAATGGTTTGGTTTCTTAAGATACTTGTTATAAAGATCATTCCAAATGTACTCTTAACTAGATGAACTAGACCTATTTCATCATGTCAAGTGAAACTTTGGTCACTTTGGTTTGTTTAAACTTTCGCGCCAAAATTTCCCGTACTTTTAGATGCATGCTTTGCAAATGCACATATTAAATTTAGATCCTTATAACTTCCCAAACACTGGGATGTTACAGTATCTCCCCCTTAACGAGAACTTCGTCCCGAAGTTCAATCTCTCTCACGTAAAGGTAGGTAGAGAGAACTTCTGTAGACCATTGAATCTTCACATCTGTTTCTTGTGTTGACCTTGGCATGTGTATCCTCTTGTCTTGACTGTTCACCTTCCACTGTCTTGTATGATAATCTAATAGTATGCCAGTTGTTAGGACAACTCTGTCTTGTTACTAGACCTTCCTAATGGTCTCACGAAGAACACGTGGTATTACCACCACATAGTGGATACCAAGTTTCTTTATCCGATGAATAGCTATGGTTTCCTACCTCTCACAACTTTCTGAAGAATATTTGGTATATCCATCGGGTGATAAATAACCAATAAGATTCTTTCGGTACAATGGTTATTGTCTATGTTTAGGACTCCATTTGGTTCAATCTAGTGGTCTCAAGAGGAATACTGCTCAAAGAAACTTGTACAAGGTAGTGTACATTGACTTAGACTCAATTATTAGTGAAAATAGCTTCGAGTTTCCTCGAGTTTTAACTCTTTCCTATAGGTGATTATAACCTATTCCACTGGTTACTTCCTATGGTCCTTCTATATCATGGGGTTTCAACTTCTACGGGGTGACTCTATGAGTTTATTCATCGATCTTCTACATGTTTCCTTCTGGGATATAACTACTCATGTTATCATCTTGGCATCGCTTGTGGTAGCTCATCATGTGTTGATGTAATAGCTCACCATCTCGAAACAAAATGTGGAATTTGGTCCATCCCCATTAGTGTCTTCATTGTCATCTTCCTTCTTGACTCTTTTGGTCTTCTAGAGCTTTGGTGGTTGCTTCGATCAGCTGATATTTCAGACCGCTCTCATACTAATCCTATACCCTCTAGACCAGTAACATCAAGAAAGAACTCAGTGTTGTTGCACATGCATATGCACATCAAGTTCAATCTTCATGTATAGATCTAGTCAATCAAAGATCCAAATAAGATCCAATAAATCCCAAATGCAGTTATCACTCATGCATCAAAAGCCTGTGAAATAGAAGTACTTAGAGTAAAACATCTCAAGTACCAAGGCTCTTAAATGCTATACACTACAAGTAGGTATATATTACCCTGTTATCCTATTCTACACAACCACTCTTTGCCTAAGTAATTGCTCCAATTGCATGCCTTAGTGCAATGGAATAAACCAAGACAAAATGATCCTATAGTAGTTGTTGTCTAACTTGGTTCCATATAGGACTAAGTATTATGTAATTTAATTACTACATCTTGATTATGATAAGTTTCTCATGGTATCAGTTGATCCTTCATGGTGTTGATCACATCGTAGGAGTAGTAATGTAGCTTCCATCAATGCTGATGCCTTCTCCTAATTCTATTTTTTTTGCTATAGTGATTCACCTCTTGACTTGATAACTAAAGATATTGTATATACCCTGTAGTTACCATGGTCTAATGACTCTTCATGATTCTCAAATATCCCTTCTTAATGACTCCTATACTTAGTCTATACCCAGTTCTACTCCATCCTATTTATTCATAGAATGGGGTAATCATCACTTTGACTTAAGCATCTCTGACTATGTCAGAACACTCTTTTTCCCAATAACACTGATACACACTAGACTTCTAACTATTCATACCTAGGTATAAAGATAATAGATAAGTAGATTTACTCAGGTTGAGTAAGAATAATTCTATACAGGTATGATTATATCATTCTCAAGTGAATGATCATCATAGTTGTAGGAAATGTGGTTTAGATAAGGTGGCTTCCTATAGTCTTTACCAACCTACAGATCTCCTAAAAGGTTTTAAACCTAAGGTCGCTTCGCTCTGATACCACCTGTGGTGACCCAGCACACCACTGCATGGGTAGTGCGCAAGTCGGCGACATAATACTCACAGAAGGACTTATCCGTGAATATTACATCTCTCAGAGTGGTACAACAGAAACACAGCGGGACCAGGCAAAGCTATAGGATACAAACTTCATTACAAAATCTTGAGAATCTCCTTGATGATTCAAGAAGATCTCCTGCAAATGAAACATCAGAAGAAGCAACACGAAGTTCCAAGCCGGAGAAGAACTCTAGCTCAGAACTAATCCACTATGGCTGCTGTCAGCCCTAATCTATGGCTAGTAGCTGCTAAGTCCAAGAATGGACTCTACCTACACCTTGATAGCTTCTCCTCCACCAGCGTTGTTGATGACGATCCTTTACCGACTAAGTAGTATAAGACTCCACCTAGCTTCATGAGGTAAAGATGGCTTCATGATGACGACTTCCATAGGCTTCAACTCTAAGCAAGGGGTCAAACGGGATAGAATGAGTAACGAGCGTTACTCAGCAAGTTCATGATATATAGTGGGTGGTTGTGCACTAACTACAGCTTTAGGCTCGAAAGAGTCATAAGCTAATGCAAGGTTTTTGTAAAACTTTCTTCAAGAGGTTGCTTTTAATTCTGAAAACTATGCCCGCCAGATCTTCACAGGATTAGAACTTTCATGGAGTTGCCTTTCCTGCGGCGTTCGCAGCTCCTTCCCGGAACAAGGGGTAACATGTCACATCCTTTTACACTCTGCAGAGGTGCGTTACTTTACCCATGGACGACCAAGACCATGTTGCACAACCAGGCTCGAGATCCTGTCCACTCCCACTTAGGTGTGGGGCCCGGTAGTTGGTCCAAGCCAAACCGTGCTTCTCCGCACAACGCATGCCCACCCATTTCTGCCAGTAGGTTGAACTCCTGATTCCACCCCTCACGATGGAGATCTACGCGCCCCTGGCAGACACTCATAGACCCCAGAGTCCGTGGGACGTAAGGGCTCCCACCCATGTGCATGTAGTCCCGCAAGACCTACAGCGTACGTCTCTGGCGCGTCCGTTGACATGCGAACGAGAAAAGTATCACGGTTGACTTACTCCCCCCACAAAAGATCCATGGTCAACGCGAATTTACGGCGCAAGAATCCTGACGGCAGTTGTTGTTAATTCCTAGGTAATACGTTCCCATGCAGATGGAACCTTCCTTTGACCTATTCATCTTACCATGGTTCCATCCGCCCACCAAACAGAACACTACCACTCGGGTAGTCATTCAATTAGTCATATTATTATAAAAATAGGATCATGCATTCTTTTGAGAGTATGTGATAAGACGATAGGGTTTTTGCAATTAGTTTGTTATGAAGTACTGCAAAGGATATGAACAAGTGATGAACTTGCCTGAGATTGAAATAACAATAATAATCCATGTCTTCTGGGTTCGAGGGTCGCGTAGAGAAATCCAACATCTGGAAGATAGCAAAGTAGTCCCGGTAAGGACTACAGAAAACACTGGCAACATGATACATGCATAGTAATGAGATGCATCGTGAAATCCCCTGGAAAATACCCCAGCTTACAAGTGTAAGCCACGTTTGATACGGTATCGTAATCACACATGTTTTAGGTGAATGGTTTCATTATTTGTGGTGATGTGGTTATTAGTTCTTTTGACTTACATGTGTTTCACTTTTACTTAGCAAACCATTGTTGTCATGTTGAGGTAGAAGTGTTTATTACTTGTTTAGATAACAAAACAATAACACATAGAAAACAATTATTAAAAAGATAACAGACATATTTTATTTCATATTTTAGAGTATAGAGCTAATGAAAAAGGGTTTAGTTCAAAATGATGAACTTATACCACTAACTCTATCATCACAATTCTTGCTAATAACTTGTGATGATAGGTTTTAGTAGGTGTGAAAACATAAGATTTTTATTAATAAGGAAAATAATGAGGTGATAGTCATCTCTGGTTTTTAATAGACATTATAGACTTTCTGTAGACTTATAAAAGTAAATTTAGAAGTTAAGTAAAATGTTTTACAATTGACATATTTGAATTGGTAATGCTTTTCTCTTTAAATTGATATATCATTCAATACCTTTTGAAAATATTTGAATAAATGATTAATTTATTAATTTTAAATGAATTAAATAACTAGGCAAATATTGCACTCATGAAATCTTGGTCAAATGACCATGAAAACATCATAGATGAGTTGTACTTATCATCTGGAGCAAATTGGTATATAACTTGTATTTTTCTGAATTTTTGAATTCTTTATTATTTTTCTCAATTATTATATGATTTAATATAAATTCAAAAAATGTTCAAATTTAAATTTCATCAAACATTTTTGAAAACTTGATAAACTCTTAGAGTTTATTTTTCTTAACAATTTGATATATTTTTCATATTTTTTTGATAAACAGAATGAAAGATATTGATTTATCAAATTTTAGTTATTTTCTGTTTTTCTTTTTCTTTTTAAAAAAAATGACACGTGGGGTCCACCTGTTATATACGGTTTAATCAAAAGAAAAGAAAAAACCTTATGATGTCAGGATGACATCACGGTTGCATCAGCAGTGGAGGGAATACTCCCTGTTGATCAGCAATTGCACGATACGGATAAAATTGGTTCGATTCGTGCCCTCCACAAGCTCCAGCGTATCAAGGCGAACCCAGGGAGGGTAGCGGCATGACCTTATGGTCACGGTGTCGCCGGCGGCGAGCGGTGGCGCGACGGCGGGGCTCGGCCAACGGCGTCAGCACGCGTTTGTCAACCAAATTCAAAATTAAAGGCACCAGAATACTCCTATTCTTACCCTGGAGCTCGTTGAGGTGTCGGTGAAGCTCGGCGAGGTTCCAATCACCGGCGGCGAGAAGGAAACGACGGCGGCCGGAGATGAACAATACGGTTCGATTCTTCCGAAATCGGGCTTCCCTTCAAACGACGATTGGTGGAGGGGTAGAGGACACCAAGACGGAGCTCGTGGTGGTCTCTGTTTCTCCGGAGATGGCCGGAATCAACGGCGCACGCCGGCGGCCGTGGGGACTAGGGTTAGGTTTCGGTAGTTTTTCTTGCAGAGAGAGAGAATGAGCGAGAGAGAGAGGAGAGGAGAGACAGAGGGCGAGTTGGAGTGCTTCTCCTCCTTCTTACCCGCGCGGAAAGGCGGCCGCGAGGAAATGGCGGTGGCCATGCCACGGCATCGTTCTCCTCTGCCTTCTGGCAGAGGAAGAAGAAGAAGGAAAAAGAAATGACGGTTTTTGATAACCCCCTGAGTTTTCCAGATTTTGCAAATTGGTCCTTCTGCCTTAAAAGCTAAGAAGAAAACACTGTTTTCAGGGCTTTCTTGTAAAGATAAAAATTAATAAAAATCAGTTTTGGAATCCTTATTGAATTTCCAAGCTCACCATATTTTTATTTATCAATTTTGAGCAAGATTTGAATTTTATACTTAGGTTGCTAGATTAAGTGGTGTTTGTTATTTCTCACCATTATTTGATTATCTGGCTTTAAAATTAATTTAGGCACGATCATTATGATGAAACACAATAACCATGTGGTTAACAAAGTGGTGTAATCATAATTGGACAAATTGGGATACAATCCCTTTTGGAAAATAGTTTCATAACACTACATAGTACTGTTTTTATGTGTTATGGAAAATTCACCCAATATGGAGTATTCTTCCAAATACCACCAAATACTTTGATAAGGAAAAACACTGGTTTTCTTTTGTAAACTTTGTAATTTTCATAACTGAAACTCTTCATAATTTTAATTGAAATTCTCTTAGGAAAGAGTTTGGTAAATTACTTAGTGGTGTTTTTCTTTTATGCATTGCTCACAAAATCACCATTGTAGGGAGTTTTATTCTAGAGCATGCCAAATGATTTTAGTGAATGGATAGACTTGTTTTCCTTCATGTATCTTTGTTGTTTTCATAGTACTTGATTAAATGGAAACATGTGTGGCTTGGGAATCTTGTTTTCTTGTTTTCCACATAGTTTCAATTGTGGATAATATCTAATGTTGTTTTAAAACATGTAATCATTTACATGGTTATATATGGATGGGTTTTTGTTATCATCTGTTAGTCTTACATATGAAAAGGATTTGGGAAAACAAGGTATTAAGCTTGTTTTCATCTACCTCCACAGATCAAGACATGTGGATGTAATGACTTGTTAGTATTTCATACTTGATAATTATTTCCATTAAAGATAACATTATGAGTTCCTCATTTCATATGAGCTTGTCAAGGAATAGAAATTATAGGTTCTCTAATAATACCTAATCATTCACTGGATAATTTCTTATGCTCCCTTACTGATGCAGTGTTGCTGCATGTGGTCTTCTGTTGCTTCATGTTCTTCTCTCTAGTTTCCACCAGCCTTCTGTTCTCACCTGGTGTCAATTTGCAAGTAATATCATCTCTTGGATTCAATCTTCAACTATCTCACCCTTGTGGTGAGAACAAATAGTTATTCCAAGCAAAGATTTTACTTAGATGATTATATTGTGGTTTCTTGTTTCCTTAGTGTTATTCTTTCTATTGGTTGATGATAAAAGGAATGTAGGTGTAGATTATACCATCAGTTAGCCTTAAGCATATAAGAAGAATCTGTTGACAAGTTTGCAAGGCTTGTCCCCAAATTACTTTTCATATACAAGAGACTGAGATGTACTAGGTTATTCAATATTCTGTTTGTTGGTGTATGACACTCAATTGTTTGAGTATACAAAAGTGATCTGTTAACAAGGTTGCAAGGCTTGTTATCAAACTACTTCTATATAGCACTAACATTGGAATCTCATACTATTTCAAGAGGTTTAATAAGATTAGATCAAGGTACAAGAGTTTCCAAGTACTCTTATAGTAGCTTAGAGTAGCACTTTTAGCACACTCTAAATGATCTTCTTGAAGATCTTCCTGTGGGAGTTCCTCTTCTCTTGTGGGTGCTTCTCTTGCAGAATAACTTAGAGAAGATTGGGAAACAAGATAGAATGGTCTAGACAACATATCAAGATCTAGATTAAGAGTTAGTTCAAGCTTTTATTATCCTTCCATAAACTTCTTATTTTATTTCCCATAAGATATGTTCTTATATCATACATGATTGGTTTACTTAATTTTCAATTTACTACCACTCTATTAGAGGTTATAATTTGTTGTTACTCAATACTTGTATCCAAAGATACTTTATTTGTTGAAGATTGATTTGAATAGAAGTTTGGAATGCTTATGGAATGATGACTTAATAGTAAGTTGATCAAATGGTTTATTGATGTGTTTATAGCTCATGTGCTCACTAGTATAAGATGAATAGGACAATGATCATAAGAAGGTTATTGAGGTTTAATGACTTATGTCATAGTTGTTATTTGTTCTTCCAGGTGTCATGATCTACTTTATATTCATCACTTTATTAACTTTGTTATTCTTAATGCAGATATAGAGATTTGGGAGTATCATATGTAATGATCAAGGTTTGTTATTAGTTGAAGAAGGTTTATTTCTTCTTGTTGATACTTATTTTATGGTTGAGGAGACATGTACATATTCGATAAATATGTGATTACAATAATTAATTCATTTCCCACTTTTGGTTTTTGGTTAACACTTGTCTGTATCTTTTGTGCTCTTTTGCACCTCTGTTATTTATTTGTGAAGGTTCACTTAATAGGTTCAAAATAATTTGGAAAGATGTTGTGTGAATGGTTTATAACTTAAAGAGTTATTGTTTTACAGAACCAAGAATATTTGTTGATGAGATTATCCATCAAGCATTTCTAGTCTTGTGGAAATTAAGTGATAACTTAGGGAGTTGTTGTTTTATAGAAGATCACATCTCTGTTGATGAGATGGTCCAATTATGTGTTACTCATTAGTGAAAGTGTGATCAGCATTTATGAGATTTGGATTCTCACCCCTCTTTGAGTTCTAGATACCTAGTGAATTATCCCAAGTCACTTATAGACTTGAGGTTTAGGTGGTTGAGAATTTGTGTTAGTCACAACCAATTATGGTTTGTGTAACCGAATGGTTTGGTTTCTTAAGATACTTGTTATAAAGATCATTCCAAATGTACTCTTAACTAGATGAACTAGACCTATTTCATCATGTCAAGTGAAACTTTGGTCACTTTGGTTTGTTTAAACTTTCGCGCCAAAATTTCCCGTACTTTTAGATGCATGCTTTGCAAATGCACATATTAAATTTAGATCCTTATAACTTCCCAAACACTGGGATGTTACACATCTTTACAGTCAGTTCTGTTTTGACAGATTTCTACCTTTGTTTACATTTGCCTCTTTATCTTTTTTTTGTGTTCCCTTTGGGAGAGTACTTTAAAATAAGTTGTGATAGAAGCTAATGTTTAAATTGAGTGTTTTTCTTGTGTTGGAACTGAATCAAGTGGATATATATATTTGATGCACTAACCCCGCTAATGAAGATTATGAGAAGTTTTGTGTGAAGAAAGTTTTCAAGTGTAAGGAGAGGAGGATGGTATGAGAAGATGAAGGATGAAAAAAATCTCAAGATTGGAGATGCCCATGTCACCCCCAAGAAATTTCCAACAAGTACAAGCATCAAAGCTTGGGGATGCCCAAGCCATCCCCTTCTTCATCAACAAAAATATGAGGTCATCTTTCAAGAAACTATATTTTTATTGCTTCACATATTATGTGTTATTATTGGAGTGTATTTTTTATTTTTATTTCGTTTTTTTTCTTCTTTCTGGTAATAATTGGTTGGATCCTAGAATTCTTTGTTGAAGAGACTCACATTCCGTTATTATTGCCTAGAACACTCTAGTTTTCACTCTTATTGCTTTGTGAGTGTTTAGTTTTTGCTGTTGCTGTTATTAGATCTTGTTTTCCTTGCTCATTTTGTTTAGAGCTTGTTTGTTTGCAATATTTAGATATGATTAGCTCACTGGTCTTTATTGAATATTTATTTAGAGAGTTGTTTCAAGTTTCTTAGTGATTAGTTGGACTGAAAATTGTCATGCATGTGGTAGTGGTATAAGAAGAAACTGCATAATCTTGTACATCATTAAATTGTTTCACTTGGATTATTTCTAGATTTTTGACGTATTAATATTCTTAATGGTTAAACTTGCTGGTCTAGCAAAGTAAACACTATAGTGGTTGGTCTAAAACCTTGAAACCGTGCCACGCTCAAATAATCAGTTGATACCATGGTTTTATTTGACTTTCATCGTGGATGGCAACGACGGTAGTTTTTGTTACACGATGTGGTCAGGGTAGCTAACAGTGACCTTTCACAGCCATGACCCTCTTGGAGTGATATTAATTTTGTATTTCAAGATCATATGCTAGTTAATTGTAATCTTTAAACTTGTGAGTTCTTTTTTATTCAAGTTAAGTTGCGGTTTTCTAGCACTTCCACTAACCATAGTTTCGCCTATTTGGTGTTGTTCATTGCCCTTTCTCACATAGAGAGTAGGTTCATACTTCGCCAGTACATCCAAACCCCGTGGGAGGACTTCATCGTGTTCTCCTAGACATAAGACCATATATCTTCCTTAAAACAGCCACCATACCTACCTACCACGGCATTTTCATAGCTGTTCCGAGATATATTGCCATGCAACATCCATCTACATTATATTACTTGATGATGTGCTGCATGGTTATGTTTAGTTTGATACATCATAGAGATTTCATTATGAGTTATGAGTACTAAAATTGTGATGATTCATTGTAATATAGAATGTTGCCCCTACCGGTGAGGATTTAAAAGAGTCCAAAGAGACCACCAAAAATGATTCCAAAGTGGCCACAAAACGGACCCCAAAGAGGACAAATGAGAGAAAATATAAAAGAGCCACGAAGGCCACCAAAAATAATAAAATATATATAAAGATAGAGGGGCATCATTACTATCCTTTATTCCACACTTGTGCTTATGTAGCACCCATACTTCAGTTTAGAGAGAGTTTTCATATCATTACTTGCATAAGTATGTGGGGATCCTTACATTATAGAACTTGGTTTGTATATTCCAATGATGAGCCTCCTCAAAAGTGCTCTAGGTCTTCATGAGCAAGCAAGTTGGATGCACCCCCGCTAGTTCCATTGGAGAGCTTTCACACACTTATAGCTCTATGTTCATCCATTGTGTGGCAATCACTACTATTTGCATAGCTTCGATTATAAGAATTCTTCTTGTATAATGATCACTTTTAGCTGTTTGAGAATTTCTTCCATTAACCATCAAACCACCCATAATGTTCTCTTAGCCATAACATCCTGGTGCCAGGAACCAATGCTAGACGCTCACTCTTTTAAAGTGCGAAACAATACGATTGTCCTCTACTTTCTAGTATCACTTGGCTTGATCCCGACAAAAAATATTGTGGGTGTTTGATGCTTTGAATGCTTTTATTACCGTGCTTGATGCTTAAATCATCTTTAATATACTTTGCACGGATTATGGTCTTTTAGTATTGAATCATTAATAGTTCTTACTTTCATGGTCCAAGAGTTTAGACATTATTCATTTGGTGTCAACTATAAATTTTAGTTTTTATTCATTTGATCCTAGTTTGCATGCATTTACATTACTACTTGATCAAGATTGTGTTGGTAGCATGTCACCTCAAAAATTACTTTGTTATCACTTACCTACTCGAGGACGAGCAGGAGTTAAGCTTGGGGATGCTGATACGTCTCAAACGTATCAATAAATGCTCCATGCTTGTTTTATTTATGTTATTGCATGTTTTTTTTGTATGTTTACCTTTGTTTTCCGGATGATTTCATGGATTAACCTATTAACAAGATGCCCAGAGCCAGTTTCCGATTTCTGCTATTTTTGTATTTCAGCAAAGCTCTAAAGAAAATATTATCAAAATGTCCTAAAGCTTTACGGGATTTTTTTTTTCTCGGAACAAAGACGGAGTCCAAAGGAGAGCCGAAGAGGAGCTAGGGGGTGGCCAGGTGACTACCAGGCACAGGTGAGCCCTAGGCCGTGCCGTGGGGTCACCCCACCACCTTGGCCACCGCCTCGCGCCGCCTCTTCGCCTATAAAATCACATTAACCCTAAAAACATCAGGGACAAAGAAATTTTCCACGAGACAGATACAGAGGCACTGTCACCTCGAAATTCCAATCTAGGGCTTCTGGAGTCCTGCTCTGGCACCCTGCCGGAGAGGGGGATCATCCCCGGAGGCCGCTACATCGACATGATTGCCTCCGCACAAATGCGTGAGTAGTTCATCCCGGGACTACGGGTCCACAACAGTAGCTTAATGGTGTTCTCTCTCTCCATTGTGCCTCCATGTTTAGATTTTGTGAGCTGCCTAACATGATCAAGATCATCGTTATGTAGTTGCTATATGTTGTGTTTGCTGGGATCTGATGAACCATTGAAATTATGATCACTTTGTTCATGTCTCTTTTAGTGCTTCACTTATATATTTGTATTGGTTTAATCTTGTCTTGCAATGCTCCAGTGTGTGTGATTTCCTTGGCGAAGTTATTGTATGCACCTCCAAGAGAAGGTTTATATGCTAGATAGTGGGTTTGTGCCTCCTTTTCATCTATGCTTGAGTGAAAGAATCGTGACAGGTGGAGGATGTGATGTTGACACTAGGGAGAAAACAACAATGTTCTTGTCTACGAATGAGGATTATTGCTTACATTACGTATTGTTCTTGTTGCATTTGTCTGTTGCACACAAGCAATCACTTCGTTACTGCAACTTAATATGAGCGAGATTTGATAGGTTTATGTCTCAACGTAGACTTTTAGAAATAGATGTTGTCGGATGGCGGTCTATTTACCTTGACATAATGCCTACAATGTTAGAGCCAGTGAACTATATCTGTCATAATAGTATTGTCATACTCTCATGATTTGTCAATTTACCAGCTGTAATTTTTTCACCTAGCATGTTTATTGTTCTGTGGAGAGACACACCTAGTGAAACTATGGCCCCGGTCCTATTTTCCTCATTGGTTACATCCTCGTCTACTTTCTTTCATCATCATTTTCTTGCTGTTATGTTCTCATTTAATATTCTCCAATCATTCAATACAATTAATTATCTAGTTTTCAGCAAGACGGGAAGATTGACAACCTTCTCGGAAAGTTGGGAGAAAGAGACGGTTTGTGTTTGTGTTTGTGTTTGTGTTTGTGTTTGTGTTTGTGTTTGTGTTTGTGTTTGTGTTTGTGTGCACGTCCACGCTTGTTGAAGCGCCAGACAACAAGCAACCTACTAAGAGACTTCAAAGTCCTACTGGATTGATCACCCTAGTTTCTTAACTGGGGGAAATTTGCTCCTGGACTACATCATACCTTTCTCTTGGGGTTTCCCAACGGGTGTGTTCCCACGCCATCAGAAAGTGATGCATAATAATCCACTTCAGTGGGTTGGTCATGAGTCTCATGATGCATGCAAAATTTGTCAAATGGAGAATGACTAAAACTCTGTCCACATGCCATTATGAACGGGCAGCTGACTTATTGGCAATCATACCCATTGTTGCGCAATAAGTAGAGCTGTGATTAGCGTATTAGTTTACTTCGTATCCTCATTGGATAGTTTGAATGGAAATACACATTTATATTTAAATATACATAAGATTGAGAAAGTTTGAGTTGTCAAAGGATCTCAGTATGAAGTAACGATAATTTTTAAAAGTATATATTCATGGCTTTGTCATGGAATTGAGTCACAAGGTTTAGCGAGCACCTAGAAAGTTGTGGAATTATTCTACAACTTTGGTCACTCAGAACACCATAATTTTATGGAGTGTCCAAGTGACATAAATCCAATCTTGTTTCGACAGGATGGATTAAGGATGTTAAAATACCATTACATCATTCATAGTCATGCTTTAGATACTAATGTTTTTTACACTAAAAAAGAGTCATCTAAATTTCATTTGTGATGTAAAGTGTTTACAAGAAATCACAAAATGAATGTATGCTTGTTTAATGGTTATCCCAAGTATAGGGAATTCTTCCCATCACAATGGACAAAGCTTTTGTCAAGGGTGTCTTGGAGAAATTACTTCATAAGAATGCCAGTGCCAGGATAGTACAATTCGATGAGATTAGATCTTCGTAATCATATCAGAGTGGTGAAGCACCATAAGTACTTTTGGTGATTGCCATCATGACCGATATAGAAGTGTTTGTATGTGATGTAAAACTTTGATCGATCTTAGTGACTAAACCAAGTATATCATAATATCATTGTTTCACAATGATGAGACTATGATCTAAGGTAAGCAATGAGGGACCCTAACTCCAAATATATGGCTAGACACCACGAAATCCAGGATAAAGTTCATAAACGGATGTCAAGTTTGAAACTTGGTGTTGAGTTTTATATACTCATTGAAATTCCATAAACCCTACCTTTCACCAATTCATCTGTAAACAAGCATGGATGGAAACATCCATGAAATCTTGATTTGATGACAAGATCAAGGAAATGACTATAATGAGATTTAATCTCCCATAGCATTGTCTTATGTTTACAAGGATTATTGTAGAAAGTGATGCATAACTTATATTCAAGATATTTCAAGTGAATATTCGATCAATAATATTCTATAAGGGAATGTGAGTTTAGTATCCATTAATGGAACTAAAAAACATACATGAGTTGGGATCTTCACCTAGATGAAATGATCAAAGTTTTTTGACATCATCGAAGACAGTGAAGATGCTTGTGGACTCAATAAAGTTAGTGGGAACACTAAGGAATATTTCTAATACTTTATGTGAACAACATATCGTTAATTGGGA
Source organism: Alopecurus myosuroides (assembly GCA_028641055.1). Taxonomy (NCBI): domain Eukaryota; kingdom Viridiplantae; phylum Streptophyta; class Magnoliopsida; order Poales; family Poaceae; genus Alopecurus; species Alopecurus myosuroides. The sequence continues at coordinate 262,906,246 of CM054059.1, read as the reverse complement.
ATATTGGTGACTGATGACCCACAAGTATAGGGGATCGCAATAGTCTTCGAGGGAAGTAAAACCCACATTTATTGATTCGACACAAGGGGAGCCAAAGAATATTTGTGAGCCTTAACAAGTGAGTTGTCAATTCACCTGCACCTGAAAGTACTTTTTCGCAGTGGTTTATCAGTAGTAACAGTTTTATAGTAGTAGCAGTACTGAAATAATAGCAGCAGTGAGATGAAAACAGCAGTAGTAGTGTTTGAAGTAAACAGTGGGATTAAATACTGTAGGCATAGGGATGGATGAACGGGCGTTGCATGGATAAGATAGTTCATATAATAATCAAGACATGGGCACTGCAGATAAATAAGATAAAGCATCCAAGCACTAAGTAACCATAGGCATGTGTTCCGTAAATAATCGTACGTGTTCGCAATGAGAACTGGCACAACATCTTCTGTCCTACCAGCCCGTTTTCAGCGGGGCCTCAAGGGAACTACTAGTAATTAAGGTATTCCTTTTCATAGAACACCAGAGCAAAGCATTAACACTCCATGAACACATGTGAACCTCACATCATAGCCATCCCCTCCGGTTGTCCCAATATCTGTCACTTCGGGGCCTCGGGTTCCGGACAACAATATGTGTAAACAACTTCCAGGCATGATCAAGAAATACTAATTATCATCGTGATTCAATAACATATTCAGATCTGAGATCATGACACTCGGGCCCAAAGAGGCAAGCATTAAGCATAAAAAGTTGCAACAATGTTAATAGCACTAATAGAAGATACTAGGCACTATGCCCTAACAATCACGACATTATTTCATGAACGATCTCATCCAATCCCTACCATCCACTTCAGCCTACAGCGGGGGAATTACTCACACATGGATGGGGGAACATGGATGGTCGATGGAGAGGCGTTGGTGATGACGATGGAGATGATCTCCTCCAATTCCCCGTCCCGGCAGGGTGCCAGAACAGGAACTTCTGATCCCCGAATCGAGGTTCGGGGTGGCGACGGAGGTACAAAATTCTTTCTGCACTACAAGAAATATGCTGATACACGACGCTCTATTTTCGTCACTAAATCGTCACTACAGTTCGTTCATGACGATCTAATGACGAAAAACAAATCGTTGAAAACCGAGCGTCAGAAATGAACCACAACGACGATTTCTAAAAAATCGTCGTGAATGTCTACGACGATTTTGGACCGTCATAATATTATGACGATTCAAAACCGTCACGCGTAGTTCAGCCAGGCCACGTCAGCTCCGACGTGGCTAGTCCTACGTGGCAAAATCGTGACGAAATGAAATCGTCGTGGATCAAAATAAGCCCGTTCCATTTCAGTGATCTTCATGGGCCTAGCCCAACAAATCTAGACTTTGCTGGTCCATTTTCTATTTAGGCCTTGCCTTCTTACGGCCCGTTTCATTTTTGGGTCATGGCCCTTCTATGATTCATTTATTTTAGTATTTTATTTGCATTTTTAGGGATGTTTTTAATTATATTATTTGGGTCGTGGCCTTTCAGATCCCACGTAATTTTTGGTCTAATCCAGTAATCGAGAGACAAAACATAGCCTTTTTCAATCCAGTACGAGTGGGCCAATGCCACTTTAAATACACAATACAACCCATATTAATTTCTGCATATTTTTTCTCCACCTATACACTTCAAGAAATTATACAGGAAATTGAATAGCAAACAAATTAGAAAGGAACTCGAATTTTAGAGCTTATATTACATAATTTTAATAATAAGAAAACTTCGACAGTTCACTAGGAACATTGCATTAAATATTACATAAAACAGTCAACAAGTTCTCTCCCAGCAAGTTCACACAAATGGAATGGTTCACCAAGACAGTTTGAGCTGCATCTTCTTCTGGCCATCGAGAAGAGATTTCAGTGTTGTGTTACGAAAGTAAGGTCCAATATCTTGCATATAACTTCATTTTTGGGGGAAAATTGCTGCATTTTTATATTTCAAAGATTAGATACAGTGAAATATATGCAATGTGAACGTTGGAACAGTAATATGAACACAAAAGTCTGCAACATCACTATGTATATTGGAAGAGTAATATAAACACAAAAGTCTGGAAAACTATCGAACCCCCTCGTGTTTTAGGGTTGAAGGCTATTTGTAGTCGAAAGGGGAGATCGAGGGGGGCTCTGGGTGGCCCACACCACCTGGTGGCACGGCCTAGGGGGCGCCAGGGGGTGGTGTGGCCCCCTCTGATCCCTCTCCTGGCCTCCTTTTGGCTCCCGTGGTCTTCTGGTGTTTTAGGGCCAACGGGATCTTTTCTGGCAATTTCCCGAAAGTTGATTTTTCTGCACAAAAACGAGACACCAAAGTAATTCTGCTGAAAACTGCGTTAGTCCGTGTTAGTTGCATTCAAAACACACAAGTTTAGAGGCAAACAATAGGAAAATTGTTCGGAAAAGGAGATACGTTTTCGACGTATCAACTCCCCCACGCTTAGCTTATACCTTGTCCTCAATCAATTCAGTGACAACTGAGTGCGATAAAATACTTTTACGAACATATTTGATTTATATGATGTAAATATACTCACTATATGATCAAATACTTAGTTATTCTCATGATAAGATACATGCAAGACACTGTCACTTAATAGCTATGCAAACCATGAAGAGATAACAACATATTAATAATAAACAACATGAAGCATAACTATTTGCAAGATTGTAATGCTCATAATAGGATCTAATAAAGTGGTATCTCGCTTTCCCTTAAGTGTGGGGAAAAACATAAATGCCAGGGCACCTCTGAAGTTCAAGGGAAGACTAGAACTAAAGATATCAAAGATACAAGTGTCAAGATTATACCACAATAAACCGTGCTTTGGGACAAACACATCACACTAAGAATGACCATTGTGCTCTCAAGAAAGTGCTCAAAGAATACAGTGGAGACTCAACATAAAAGTAGAAGAAAGGCCGTTCGCAGAGGGAAGCAGGGATCAACTGATGTGCTAGAGCTTTTTATTTTATTAAACAGAGGTATTGAAAACATTTTAAGAGAGGTGTATGCTTATGTCAACGAATGGTAAACAGACAATATAATACGTCACAAGCCAACTGGATTCACAAGAGCGGCTCCCATGTGAAGGACGCATCTAGGTAGAAGGTCATCCATCTTTCTCTTTTGTTTACACAATTATGCTTTGACTGATAAATCAGGGGCAAAAATAGTGAAGAGATTTTGTGTGTATTAATTTGGGGCTGGGCACCCCGCTGCCAGCTCTTCTATCATTTGGATAAGCGGATGAAGCCACTAGTACAGGGTGTGAAATCTAATCAACAAGTGAGATAAAGATTCTCTATTTACGTCCTCGTGAGCTAAAACAGAGTCACAAAACAGGAATAATTTTTAGCAGGTTTTAAAGGTAGCAGATGAGCAATTTACTTGGAGTGGCGGTTAAGTACCACATATAGGTAGGTATGGTGGACACATTTGAACAAATTTGTTTTTTCGGAGTTGGATGCACGAGTAGAGCTCATACTCAGTACAGGTGAAGGCTAGCAATAGACAGGGAGCGACAATCAAGAGAGCAACAACTATCATAATCATGCTTGCGACAAAGTAAAATTAACTGAGACACAAAATTGATACTAGAAATCTGAGGCAAAATAAATCATCGAGGCTTATTGATTTTTTGTTTTCAGTCTTAGCATGCGTGAGCATGTGCCAAGTCGATTCAAATGAAACAGTCAGAGGAGGCTACCACAATGTCATACACTTCTACGAATAGAACAATGCGAACAAATATTTATATGACATGTCATTTACCATTAATAAATTGGAACAAAACATGAGAGAGAACGAACTATTAAGAAGCCATGAAGTCACATATATCTTATACAAACAAACTAAGCATGCTCACATAGATGGATATATGTACAAAAATGAAAGAAAATAGAGTTCGAACCAGCCTCTCACCACAACTTGAATTGTCGTTGATCGTCATTATTGCTCTTCACTTGTGGCTCGAATAATATATAATGAAAACCAAGCTCCAATGGAGTCACGGACGACTGTTGAACTCTGCAACAAACTTTACAAAACCAAAGAAGAAAAACAAATAGTTTTGGGTTTTTCAATTAAAACAAGAACAAAAAGAGAACAAGCGAACAAAACAAAATATTTTTTGGATTTTTGAATATTAAACTGCAACATAAAGGATAAAGCAAACCAACTAAAGAAACAAATAGAAAGAAACAACAGAAATATTTGTGGTCTTTTTGTGTTTTGGAAAACAAGAACAGAACAATAAAACAAAGAGAAATGAAATAAAACGAAAGAAATGAAAAACATGGATATACAAAGAACCGACCGAACATGATATATAAATGAGCATGATGTCGGTAAACCTCCCCCCAAGATTAGGCTTTTGGCCTAAGTGGATATCACTCAAAGTGCGGGAAATATCCCCACTGCGGTGGGTCGTCCCTTGTGTGGTCGTACTCGAGCGCCCAAGAAGAAGATGAAGGAGTTGGCGCATAGTCATAACCGGGGTGTTGGTATGGGATCCCCATGGTGTCATAGGGTTGGTCGAAATCACCATCTCCCCCTCGTCGGCATCCTCCCCTTTCTAGGGGTGATGCTCAAGGTATGTGTCTAGCTCACTCTCAGAAAGCTTCCATCCTTGCCTGTTATTAAGATTAAACAAAAGAGGTGCAGGCAAAAGTACTTCCCTAACAGTTTTAACAATTCTCCACCCGGATCGTTTGGAGAAAGTCAATTCAAAAGATAGATTATTTAAGTGAGAATGGGTAGAAAGAAACTTATGTTGAACCATGGAAACAATATCAAGCCTCTCTATAGGAACCTTCAGGTCTAGAGGGTGTTGCTCCAAACCATGCAAAGCTAGCAAGCGCGAGACAATAAGACCTCCACAAACTCCGCCCTTCTCACGGTTATGTGAGAGCCGGTAAGAAATCAAAGCGCCAAAGTTATAACACCTATCACATCTTAAGGCAGCTGCAATAAACGCCAAATCATAGACAGATAGCTTGTTGGCAGTTTTTCTAGCTAACACGCATTTAGAAATAAAGTAGGCAAAGTATCGAATGCTAGGGAGTTGAATTTCACGAATTTTACCACTCTCTCCTGTGAAGCTTCTGCCTTGGCAAATTTCTCCATACAAATCAAGCAGTGGTTTAGGCTACCCACTTATCTTCTCACAAGAACACCATTCTGGTACCTTAATAGCTGCACAAAAAGCACTGAAAGGCAGGCTCAGAGCTTTATTGTAAATTTTATAGTGGACCATTGGGTTAGTTGAGGACCATTTAAAATGAAAATCCTGCACCACAGACATAGTTAGTTTCACATATTGGATAGGCTCATCCTCAATGAAACGGTCCAAACCTGCATTATGCACAAGAGTGTTGAAATCCTGCAAAATTTCCGTAATCCTCATGAATTCCTTACACAGATAAATTGATGGGAGCACTCTCTCTTCACGGTGCACGAGCATGACCTCATGCAATTCCAACTCATGCTGGTTTAGTTGATGAACATTGTGCTCCATCTCTGAAATTTTTCAACAATCATCACAAAAATTAATTTCAAGCATCTATAAGGTGGAAACTACCATAGGGACTTATATGAGAGCTAAACATACATCAAAACTAAATTATTTCTACTAAAATCAAGCATACAAACTCACATAAGCTGTCACCTACAGTACCAAAATATGAAGAAATACTTCACTAACCAAAATTCTACTTGGATCATCAGAGGAGTCACATACCGGAGATCAAACACACCAAATATCAACACAAATGATGGGCTGAAGAAGGAGATCGAAAATCCAGAGGAAGAACAGCAAGAACACGGGTTCGAGGAAATGTTTTCAGTTTGGGAGGTGAGAGAGAAGACTTTGGCAGTGGAGAGAGTAAGCGGAGGGCCAGGGGGCCCCACACCATGTGCTGGCGCCAGCAGGGGCTGGCCGCGCCACCCTGTGGTGTGCTTGACTGGTGGGTCCCCCCTGGGGGCTGCCAGGTGGATTTCTGCCTCATTTTTGACGTAAAAATTTATTATATTTTTTTTGGAATTTTTCGAGAAACTTTATTTTTGAGGTATTTCATGAATTTTAATAATTAATAAAAACCAGGAAAACGAAAGTGAAAAGGTGGAAAACAAAACCAAAACCAGCACTACAGAGGTTCTATGTCACTTTAATGAAAGAATATCCAAAGAAAACAAAGGTGGTAGTGGTGAAAACAAAAGTATGGGTGGTGAAAACATACATAACCTCAGTAATCAGGGTGAAAACATCACGAAAACATGCATAAGGATGGTGGAAAACATGATTGTACCCAAGTAGCAATGTGATAACAGAAGTAAACATGGTGAAAACATACTGGGGAAGGTGAAAACATAGTGAAAACATTGCCCACTTCATTTAAGATCATTTTGTTAACAAGGGTGATCAAGTCTTGCTACCAAAATAATTTTATATGAAACAAAACTTTGTTTCTAACTAAATACTCATGTTACCTCAACCTTGATAGACATAGTCCCAATCATAATAATTTCATATTCTTTGGGTGGCTTTGGAATAGGACAATAAAATTCTCCAATCTTGATGGTCTCAATATTTTCAATGGAATTTAGACCATATTTTCTGTCAATCTTCTTCGGAAAATAAATAGTGTGCTCTTTATCATTAACATTAAAAGTAACTTTTCCTTGATTGCAATCAATAACAGCCCCTGTAGTATTAAGAAAAGGTCTTCCAAGAATAATAGACATATTATCATCTTCAGGCATTTCCAACAGAACAAAGTCAGTTAATATCAGACAATTATTAACAACTTGAACAGGAACATCCTCACTTATACTCACAGGAATAGCAGTAGACTTATCAGCCATTTGCAAAGATATATTAGTTAGTATCAATTTTTCTAGGAGGAGTCTTTTATAGAGAGTAAAAGGCATGACACTAACTCCAGCTCCTAAATCACACAAAGCAGTTCTAACATAATTATTTTTAATAGAACAGGGAATAGTTTGTATACTAGGATCTCCAAGCTTCTCAGGAACCTTTCCATTAAAAGAGTAATTAGCAAGCATAGTGGAGATTTCCTCATTAGGAATCTTCCTTTTGTTAGAGACAATATCTTTCATATATTTTGCATAAGGAGGCAATTTAATGGCATCCGTTAAAGTAATTTGCAAGAACAAAGGTTTCATCCATTCACAAAACTTTTTATAGTGTTCTTCTTCCTTAGATTTGTGTTTCTTATTAGGAAAAGGCATTGGTTTTTGTACCCAAGGTTCTCTCTCATTACCATGTTTATTAGCAACGAAATCCTCCTTAGTAAACTTTGCAGTTTTAGTTTGCTTTTTAGGTTTAGCTACAGGTTCTTATTTATCAAAAGCATCATTCTTTTCATTACCACTTTCATTTTCAGCATCAGAGATAGATATACTATTAGGATCTTTAGCAAGTTCAAAGGATTCTACAACAGTTTTATGTTTCTTCTTCTTTTTCTTCTTAGTATGAATAACATTATCATTAGTTTGCTGCGAATCTTGTTCAATTCTTTTAGGATGTTCCTCAGGATATAAAGGATCTTGTGTAGCAATACAACTTCTAGTTCTTATTTCATAAGCATGTTTTTCTTTAGAATCATTAACTAGAAAATATTTTTGCACTTTAGCAAGTTGATCCATTTGAGTTTGAACCTTTTGAAAATGTTTAACAAGAATTTTAACATCATTAGAGGTTCTTTCTATAATTCCATGCAAATTATCAATATCTCTAGAGTTTTCCATTAGGTGATTTTGCACTCTCATATTTAAGTTATCTTTCTTAATAACATAATTATCAAATTCATCTAAACATTGATCAGGAGGTTTATTATAGGGAATATCTCTACTATCAAAATATTGGAGAGAGTGTACCTCAATAGTGGATGAGTGAGGGATTGGCTTACATAATTCTTCTATAGGTGGAAGATTCTTCACATCTTCAGATTTAATACCCCTCTCTTTAAGAGATTTCTTGGCTTCTCTCATCACTTCATCATTTAATTCAATCATTCGCCTCTTCTTGGGTTTGGTGTTGGTGTTGGTACTGGAGTAGGGGTCATCTCAGGCTCAACCATATTCCAATCATCATGATTTTGGCTTATTTTAGCCATTAATTCCTCTACTTCTTCTGGAGTTCTTTGCCTGAAAACACAACGAGCACAACTATCTAGGTATGTCCTAGATTCAATAGTTAGTCCGTTATAGAATATATCAAGAAGTTTATTATTTTCTAGCTTATGCCCAGGTGTATCCCTAACTAAAGAACAGAACCTTGCCCAAGATACAAACAATTTCTCTCCTTCCAATTGCTTGAAATTAAATATATTTTGTAAAGCAGCATGTTAAGCACTAGCAGGAAAATATTTCTGAAAGAAAACATTAACCAAACCAATAGGACTATCAATAGATCCCGGAGACAAATTATCAAACCAAGTTTTAGCTCCATCTTTTAATGAGAAAGGGAATATTTTAGCAACAAAGTAGCTATGTTTCTTAATATCATCAGAGAATAAACTACTCAAAGAGGAGGGGTCATTCATATGCTTCATAGCACTTTTATTTTCAGTACCACAAAAAGGTTCTTTCTCAACAATAGATATATAAGATAAATCAAGAGAGAAATCATAATCCTTATCCCTAATATTAATGGGAGAGGTGGAAAACTTAGCATCAGGAGATAATTTATATTTAACATCACGACTTTCAATAAGACTCATAACAACATCTTTATCCTTCATAGCATGTATTTCATGAATAAGATCATCATTAAGTTCAATATAGGAATCATCAAAATCATCACTAGGATTCTCTATAAGCTCAGGTGAAACAGCAGGAGTAACGGGATTTTTATTAGGAGTTTCAGTGTTTGCAATATTTTTAGCTTTAGCAATAGTAGCATCTAATAAAGGACCGAGAGAACCACTCTCATCAAGCACAGTAGAAGCATCATCAAAAGTATCAGAAGTATTTTCAGATTCAGCAGAAGTAGCATGTGTATGTGGTGGTGTAAGCAGCTTACTCATAACAGACGGTGAATCAAGAGCAACATAGGTGTTCAGAGTTGTACCTCTTCTTGTAGTGGATGGTAATATAGGAAACTTTCCATCACGAGTCTTACCCATGATGACTGGCAATAGATTATAATACTCTCCGGTGATCTCGCAAATAAAGCTATGCTCCCCGGCAACGGCGCCATAAAATAGTCTTGATGACCCACAAGTATAGGGGAACGCAACAGTATTCGAGGGAACTAAAACCCAAATTTATTGATTCGATACAAGGGGAGCCAAAGAATATTTGTGAGCCTTAACAAGTGAGTTGTCAATTCACCTGCACCTGAAAGTACTTTTGTTCGCAGTGGTTTATCAGTAGTAACCGTTTTATAGTAGCAACAATAGTGAAATAATAGCAGAAGTGAGATGAAAACAACAAAAGTAGTGTTTGAAGTAAACAGCCGGATTAAATACTGTAGGCATAGGGATGGATGAACGGGTGTTGCATGGATAAGATAGTTCATATAATAATCAACACATGGGCATTGCAGATAAATAAGATAAAGCATCCAAGCACTAAGTAACCATAAGCATGTGTCCATAAATAGTCGTACGTGCTCGCAATGAGAACTTGCACAACATCTTCTGCCCTACCAGCCCGTTTTCAGCGGGGCCTCAAGGGAACTATTGGTAATTAAGGTGTTACTTTTAATAGAACACCGGAGCAAAGCATTAACACTCCGTGAACACATGTGATCCTCACATCACAACCATCCCCTCCGTTTCCCAATTTCTGTCACTTCGGGGCCTTGGGTTCCGGACAACAATATGTGTAAACAACTTGCAGGTATGATCAAGAAACAATAATTATAATCGTAATTCAATAACATGTTCAGATATGAGATCATGACACTCGGGCCCAAAGTGGCAAGCATTAAGCATAACAAGTTGCAACACTGCCAATAGCACTAATAGAATAAACTAGGCACTATGCCCTAACAATCACACCATTATTACATGAACGGTCTCATCCAATCCCTACCACCCCCTTCAGCCTACAGCGGGGGAATTACTCACACATGGATGGGGGAAACATGGATGGTCGATGGAGAGGCGTTGGTGATGACGATGGCGATGATCTCCTCCAATTCCCCGTCCGAGCAGGGTGCCAGAACAAGAACTTCTGATCCCCGAATCAAGGTTCAGGGTGGCGGCGGATCTACGGACTTCTTTCTGGAAAACTATCGAACCCCTCGTGTTTTAGGGTTGAAGGATATTTGTAGTCGAAAGGGGAGACCGAGGGGGGCTCTGGGTGGCCCACGCCACCTAGTGGCGCGGCCTAGGGGGCGCGCCAGGGGGTGGTGTGGCCTCCCTCTGGTCCCTCTCCTGGCCTCCTTCTGGTCCCGGGGTCTTCTGGAGTTTTAGGGCCAACGGGGTTTTTCTGGGCAATTTCCCGAAAGTTGATTTTTCTGCACAAAAACGAGACACCAAAGTAATTCTGCTGAAAACAGCGTTAGTCCGTGTTAGTTGCATTCAAAACACACAAGTTTAGAGGCAAACAATAGGAAAAGTGTTCGGAAAAGGAGATACGTTTTCGACGTATCAGTGACATAGTAATTTTTTCCGTTGAAATAGTATTTCAATTAAATGACTAAAAAGAAAAATGCAGTATAAGTATTGCCACTTTGGAAGTGGGTAAGTGATAGTGTTTCGATGGAGAGTTCCATGGAAAAAAGTATGGATCTCGTTTTCCATTACTTGTCTCTGTTGGATCAATCGTTGCAAACAACAATTAGCATCTTGGTGCAAACCAAGGGAGGGATTTATTTTGAAATAAAATAGATAGGGAAAGCATATCTATTTCATTATGTACGAATAGAAAAATAGGCATACAATGGATGATATGTATGACTGATTAGATCAGTCATGTGTGCCTTAATATCAACATAAACGAGCCATGACTTATGTTTAGAGCATAAACCAAATATGATCGATCAAGGAGAAGTTAACCTTATGTGCTCTAGGAGGACTAAAAGGTATACTTAATGTTTGCGATTGAATTCCAAACAACTTAGTGTAAATTGTTACACTAAGAAAGGGTTTGTTGCATAATCACATAGACAATGAACTTAGTGTTAATAAGGTGTCATGGTGGGATGGAAGAAATTCCATAATTACACTGATGAAAATTCCAAAGTTCAGTATTATGATAGAATCTATAACAGTAGCGGTAAGATGGGATGCACTTTGGAAATGTAAAGATTAAATGTTTGGATCTATGTTCTTCATAGAACTATATATGGTACTTTGCAAAATATGCATCAATGTTGTGAACAGCAGACTGTTTTCGTGGTTAACTCACCAAACATTTAAACCACAAGGATTATTTGAGGTCAAGGGGAGAAGTGATTCTCCAAGATACGAAAATACACATGGACCTGAATTTTTAGATCCAATGAAGGATTCTGCACCACAATCAACACTAATATGCCATTGGGTGCTGAGCCAAGATAACTAGATTATTGTTTCTTGTGCAAGTGGGAGACTGTTGGATGTATGCCCAAGAGGTAATAAAATATATCAGTTTGATGATTAATGTATTATGTTTTTTTTCTATAACTGCTATATTCACGTAATATGAGATTCAGAAGAAAACTCATAATCACGTGTAGAATCATAAAAACACCATTATAGCCCTTTTTCATGTCTCATAGACAAACTCGTTAGTATCAGATGACCACATTTACCTGGTCATGGGAATTTATTATGTCGATGTTAATGGGAGCACATTGTTGTTTCAACATCGTGGCTGGGTATACCCATGTAGTTGAGATACTACGAGATATGATTCTAGCACGTCACAAGATGGTTATTGTGTTTGATTCCTTTGACCATGAGAATATATAGTGGTGTTCACTGAAAAGTTTGCTTTGGTATAGTCAAGTATCACACCGTTAACTGGGTGATCAAAAAGGATATTACTGGATATTCTCAAAGGTGTTTATTTCGTCGTGATAGTTCAAGCTGGGAATTACTCCTATATTCAACAGAGAGATACATCCATGCTCCACCAGGTGTAATGGTATATGTTAATAGGTTCGAGCAGACAAAGGCATGACATTAGTCATGGTGAAACTATAACACGTTAACGAGTAAAAACAATCATAACAGACATAAAAAATAATGTGATATAGTGATTAAAGAGTTTACTCACAGTCTTATAATTCATCTTGGCTCGAGGTATTGATTGGTATCTGATACGTCCCAAACGTATCTACTTTTCCAATCACTTTTCTTGTTGTTTTCCCTCTAATTTGCATGATTTGGATCAAACTAACATGGACAGACGATGTTTTCATCATAATTACCCGTGGTGTCCATTTTTGTGCACAAATCAACTTTCTCGTAAAATTCCCAAAAATTCACGAAAATTATTTTTGCTGCTGCCCACCCTTCTAGCTGTTGGACAACCTTCACATCTACTGGCTCCTTCATTCTGAGGATGGCTTGGATCTTGATACGGATCAACGTGATTCAAGAGGGTTTTGACCCAATCTTTTACGGCAATCGAAGAACAGTAAGAGATAACTTCGGTCGGTGAGCAGATTTGATCTACTCCATGGTACCCACAACAGATCCTCACGAATCAGCAAGCAAAACAAAGGATATTGGTATCACTCGACATGGGACCTTTTCGGTATTCTCAATCTCAAATAATTTCAACTTTCCTGTTACATGGCCGCACCTGGATTTATATAGTAGTCAACTCAACTTGACTTACAAGCAAACCAACTAAAAATAAAATAACTTGATACAGACCCACTTTTCCTAAACAGAAAATAAAATGACATACTAAAATAAAAATGACTCTTTTGTAGGTGCGCCATATTGTCACGTCTACTGGTGGATCCCAACCGGATTCGTTCAAACACATCACGCTCCACCAAACTGTTTCAGATATAGCCATGCCTACTTTGATTTTCTCCTTGCGCGGCAGGAAAAGGAACAACAATCGTCGCTTGACAACATCAATAGTAGGGAAAAGAATATATGCAACACATTTAGGAGGTGACGTATCATCCTCCCACCCTTCAGGCGAAATCGTCGACGGTTTCAAGTCATCTTCTACAGCAAAATCGTCATGAACAGGCTGAACATCGACCACATGGACGTCAACGCTAGTATCCGCAAAAACAAAAGAGAGAATTCCTTATTTGACCCTTACTTAAAATCTTGTTTCCTATTTGGCCCTAAAAAAATTTTCTTCCCTATTTGACACCTTAACTTCATTTTCTTCCTAACATGGCCCTATAGTGCATTCTAAACACAAATGATGATGTAAAAAGACTCTTTTGCCCCTAATAAACTGTGTGATAAAAAATTACTCCCGTAACCCCTCCTCCTCCTAGGCACAAATTGCATTAACTCTCTCAATTAGTGGTTGGATACATTTTCCACCAATGCATGCAAGGTTTTATCCCCAATCAATTAGCACCTTGGTCCAAGAGTTTTGCTAAGTGTGCCTTATACACCAGGACGGAGGGAGTACTCTCTAATGTCCGTGACATGTTTAAAATACCCTAGCTAATTATGTCATAAACTTTTAAGCGGTCAATCCGTAGGCGATGGAATCGCAACTGCGTTGTTCCACTCGTGACCTTGAGAATAACGTGTGCGTGTGGGCGACGTCAGTACGACGCGTGTGCGCGACTGTGGTCCCTGCTGCCGGCCGTGGTGTGGTGATCCTCTGTCAGTGTCCGAGCCTGGGCCGTGTAGCTTGTACTTTGGTGGTGCGCGCTCCGTGCATGCTCTAAATCCTAGAGGCGCTGGCCCGGCTAGGTACTCCGCAGGGCAATACACATACTGATGCTAGTACTCGTGAACGAACTGCTAACGTGGATTTCAGTTTAAATTATAAAAATGTACAACCCTTGTGAGATCCGTCCTCTCATCAATGCCTATCTTCGTGTTGACAACAATCAAAGCGGACAAAAAAACTCTTAAGGCTTTTGATAAGATTAGACGTGTTATGTTGTGGAGTTGCATTGAAAAGGTTAGTGGAGGAAAGTGCAAAGTAAGTTGGGATAAAGTATGCCGACCAAAGCAGCTTGGGGGTCTGGGGATCCTTAACCTGGACAAGTTCTCAAGGGCCCTTCGTCTGCGCTGGCTCTAGCATGAATGGGAATCTCCTGACAAACTTTGGGTCGGTTCTGAGACGCCCGTCGACTCTTCTGATAGAAACATCTTAAACGCCGCTACCTCCATGAACATTGGCAACGGTCTAAAAGCCTCTTTCTGGGGCTCCTCCTGGCTAGACGATCTCCCCCCAAGGTCCTCGCACCGCTGCTCTTCAAGTCCTCCAGACGCAAAAATAGGAGCGTGCATGATGCGCTGACGGACTTAAAATGGATCTCTGACCTCTCGACCGAGCTGTTCACGGTGGAACACATCTCGGAATTTGTCCATCTTTGGGGTCTTCTCCAGCCGGTTACTCTCGACCCGGGCATTGCAGATACGATCTACCAGACTCTCTCGGGCAATGGGATCTACAGTGCGAAGTCTGCCTACAAAGCGCAGTTCATTGGGGCCACATCCTCACCCTTTCTGGGTGTCGTGTGGAAATCTTGGGCCCCCCAAAATGCAGCTTCTTTGCCTGGCTTGCGGTCTAGAATAGTCTTTGGACTTCGGATCGTCTAACTGTGAGGGGATGGCCCCATCAACCTTCTTGCCAGCTATGTCGGCCTTAGCCGGAATCTGCGAGGCACATTTTCTTCGAATGTCGCTTCTCCAAAAAATTTGGACGGAGGCGGCTGTGTGGTTATATTGCCCCCTCCTTATGCACTCTCTTGGCACAACCAAGCCGACTGTTTTCGACTACTGGAAGGATCTGGTAGCCACCACATCTCATTCGACCAAAGGTATGAAGACGGCAACCATCCTCATCACCTGGGAGATTTTGAAGGAAAGAAACGCCATGATTTTCAACAACAGGTTCTCCACGCCAAACCTGCTGTTCCAGCATATCAAAGACAAGGGCAGGAACTGGATCCTTGCCGGAGCGAAAAACATGGCGGATCTTATTGGCTGAGTTTTTTTTTTCCCTTTTCCTGTTTTTGTTGTGGCTTTTGCCATGTTTGGCCTTGGCCGTGTCTGTTTGTTTGCTTCTCCTATATCAATATACTAGCAGATGTGCCCGTGCGTTGCAACGGGAGATAAAATATCTTCATCGTGGAACACACAAAGTAATTTATCAGTGCTACATCTGCGGCATTATGCATAAACCAGCCAGCTTCAAGGAATTTCATGGTTAGGCGCGCCCTCACTTACCCCTCTTCCCACCCCCAGTCAGGTCACCTCATACATGTGCGCATACACTATGGACACCTCAGCCCCCTACACGAAGGTCTTAACCTCCCTCGGTGTTAGAGAGTGTAGGATAAATATGAAGGTGCATAAATCATTGAGGTGTGTGTCAGGATGTGGACAACGACTTATGTTCCATCATCCATTGCCTCTAAAACGTGACCCTGAGGCTTCGGTCAAGGAATTCTAGATGAAAATCCTATGGGACCGGGTCCTTTTGCCTATCAAGTTAGAGCCGCTTGAAGCATTGACATGTGCAACATGAATCAATCCCATCATCTTCTCTCTTTTTGTCTTTGGATCATGCAATTCATCGTTGATTTTTCTTTGAAAATGTGATAGCTGTTTGCAAGTAAAAAATATCCATCGTCGTGAATAGAACAAACCGGCTAGGCTTACCAATTAGAAAACCTCCTATTTTTCACGAGCATGTTTTTATGATCTGAAAATCTAACATGAACTTCTGAATCACAAGTATGTCCATGCATCCATGAAAAGAAACATATGTTGTGACAGTAACTCCTCGGTCTTCCATATTTTCCAAAATTAAACCTACATATTATTGCTACAATGTTGATAATAATATTCAGTATAGGGATACGTGATCTGTAGGAGATGTCATTTTAGACCCATTTGTCGGTATGAGGTACATGCATGATGCAGCTTGCTGCTTGTGGAGACGTGATTTCAAGGAAATACCAATCCATCTATTTGTCAATTTGGTCCGGTGTGATGACTTAACTTTGTGAGGTCGTTGTCCTAGTGCTCTTTAAAGATAAATTAGTGGAGCATCTCCCGGCTGTAGTCTGAAAAATGGAGGGAAGGCACAAATAGTCTGGGCTTCTCCTAGAGACTTTTGAATCTTCCCAATCGCGCATACCTCTGGGCTGCTCTGGGCTGCCGTGGGGGTAAGAGCTGCTATGACGAGTGGAGCGCGTTGGCCTCA